>CM065590.1:393932207-394623219 GCA_033119425.1 Bufotes viridis
ACAGTCAGTGGAAGTCGGCCTGACACACACTAGCAGCAGGCAAGCAGCTGAAATTACACTAAAGTGTAAAAATTAAATGCCTTTTTTATGCAAAGTCCTGTGCCAGCCGGTATGAGTGGTGGACACTGGCAGTGGGCACACTACAGTCAGTGGAAGTCAGCCTGACACACACTGGCAGGCAACTAACCTTAGATTAAAGTGTAAAAATTAAGTGCCTTTTTTTAAGCAAAGTCCCATGCCACACGGGATGACAGGGTGGGCACTGGCAGTGGGCACACTACAGTCAGTTGAAGTCGGCCTGACACACACTAGCAGCAGGCAAGCAGCTGAAATTACACTAAAGTGTAAAATTAAATGCCTTTTTATGCAAAGTCCTGTGCCAGCCGGTATGAGTGGTGGACACTGGCAGTGGGCACACTACAGTCAGTGGAAGTCGGCCTGACACACACTAGCAGCAGGCAAGCAGCTGAAATTACACTAAAGTGTAAAATGAAATGCCTTTTTATGCAAAGTCCTGTGCCAGCCGGTATGAGTGGTGGACACTGGCAGTGGGCACACTACAGTCAGTGGAAGTCAGCCTGACACACACTGGCAGGCAACTAACCTTAGATTAAAGTGTAAAAATGAAGTGCCTTTTTTTAAGCAAAGTCCTGTGCCACACGGGATGACAGGGGTGGGCACTGGCAGTGGGCACACTACAGTCAGTTGAAGTCGGCCTGACACACACTAGCAGCAGGCAAGCAGCTGAAATTACACTAAAGTGTAAAAATTAAATGCCTTTTTTATGCAAAGTCCTGTGCCTGCCGGTATGAGTGGTGGACACTGGCAGTGGGCACACTACAGTCAGTGGAAGTCAGCCTGACACACACTGGCAGGCAACTAACCTTAGATTAAAGTGTAAAAATTAAGTGCCTTTTTTAAGCAAAGTCCTGTGCCACACGGGATGACAGGGGTGGAGCACTGGCAGTGGGCACACTACAGTCAGTTGAAGTCGGCCTGACACACACTAGCAGCAGGCAAGCAGCTGAAATTACACTAAAGTGTAAAAATTAAATGCCTTTTTATGCAAAGTCCTGTGCCAGCCGGTATGAGTGGTGGAGCACTGGCAGTGGGCACACTACAGTCAGTGGAAGTCAGCCTGACACACACTGGCAGGCAACTAACCTTAGATTAAAGTGTAAAAATTAAATGCCTTTTTTGATGCAAAGTCCTGTACCACATGGGATGACAGGGGTGGGCACTGGCAGTGGGCACACTACAGTCTGTGGGCCTGCAGCTCCTCACACACAGGCAGGCCAGGCAACTGCAATATGTATATAAAGGAAAAAAAGCAGACTAATGTTGCAGCCCTAAAAAGTGCTTTTTGGGGTGCTGTCAGGACGCTGTCCTTACAGCAGAGATCAGATGAGTCTTTCAGGACTGGAGTGGACACTGAATTCACTAGCCTAGCTATCAATTTCCCAATTAATTCAGCAGCTACTACACTCTCCTTCCTCTCACTAAGACTGCAGCTTCAGAATGAATCTAAAATGGATGCTGTGCAGGAGGTGGGAGGGTCTGGGAGGGAGGGTATGCTGCTGATTGGCTGGAATGTGTCTGCTGACTGTGAGGTACAGGGTCAAAGTTTGCTCAATGATGATGTATAGGGGGCGGACCGAACATCGCATATGTTCGCCCGGCAGAGGCGAACGCGAACAAGCTATGTTCGCCGGGAACTGTTCGCCGGCGGATAGTTCGGGCCATCTCTAAGTTTTGACTTGATTAGGAAAGCCACACACCTGTCTATTTAAGACATTACAGCTCACAGTGCATGTCAGAGCAAATGAGAATCATGAGGTCAAAGGAACTGCCTGAAGAGCTCAGAGACAGAATTGTGGCAAGGCACAGATCTGGCCAGGGTTAAAAAAAAAATATTCTGCTGCACTTAAGGTTCCTAAGAGCACAGTGGCCTCCATAATCCTTAAATGGAAGACATTTGGGACGACCAGAACCTTTCCTAGAGCTGGCCGTCCGCCAAACTAAGCTATCAGTCGGAGAAGAGCCTTGGTAAGAGAGGTAAAGAAGAACCCAAAGATTACTGTGGCTGAGCTCCAGAGATGCAGTCGGGAGATGGGAGAAAGTTGTAGAAAGTCAATCATCACTTCAGCCCTCCACCAGTGGCTTTATGGCAGAGAGGCCCGACGGAAGCCTCTCCTCAGTGCAAGACACATGAAAGCCCGCATGGAGTTTGCTAAAAAAACACCTGAAGGACTCCAAGATGGTGAGAAATAAGATTCTCTGGTCTGATGAGACCAAGATAGAACTTCTAAGCAGTGTGTGGAGAAAACCAGGCACTGCTCATAACCAGTCCAATACAGTCCCAACAGTGAAGCATGGTGGTGGCAGCATCATGCAGTGGGGGTGTTTTTTAGCTGCAGGGACAGGACGACTGGTTGCAATCGAGGGAAAGATGAATGCAGTCAAGTACAGGGATATCCTGGACGAAAACCTTCTCCAGAGTGCTCAGGACCTCAGACTGGACCGAAGGTTTACCTTCCAACAAGACAATGACTCTAAGCACATAGCTAAAATAATGAAGGAGTGGCTACACAACAACTCTGTGACTGTTCTTGAATGGCCCAGCCAGAGCCCTGACTTAAACCCAATTGAGCATCTCTGGAGAGACCTAAAAATGGCTGTCAACCAACGTTTACCTTCCAACCTGACAGAACTGGAGAGGATCTGCAAGGAGGAATGGCAGAGGATCCTCAAATCCAGGTGTGAAAAACTTGCTTCTTTCCCAAAAAGACTCATGGCTTTATTAGATCAAAAGGGAGCTTCTACTAAATACTGAACAAAGGGTCTAAATACTTAGGACCATGTAATATTTCCTTTTTTTCTTTTTTATTAAATCTGCAAAAATGTCAACAATTCTGTGTTTTTTTTGTCAATATGGGGTGCTGTGTGTACATTAATGAGGGAAAAAATGAACTTAAAAGATTTTAGCAAATGGCTGCAATATAACAAAGAGTGAACAATTTAAGGGGGTCTGAATACTTTCCGTACCCACTGTATATAAGGGCAGGATAAAGAATCAATTCATATCAATACCATCTGTAGCACGCCGACTCTGCAGCTGCCTCCTCAAAACGCTGTTTCGCCACACAGGCTTCTTCGGGGGACAAAGAATCATTAGAACACCTCCTCCTTTTATATTCACATAACAACATTAAAAATACAATGCTGTTACCAGTTTATAATTATTCAAAATCTACATGCTTCCCAGCTCTCAATATGTATCCTAATATTTATGCATTTGTACAATCGTTTTCAAGAGAATTCCAGAAAATTGAGGCTACCAAAAAATTAAATCTGGCATATACTCAGAGAAAATCAATTCTTCAATTGAAGAATATGAAAGATGTTGTATTTAAACCCACGGATAAGGGTGGAAACATGATGGCTTGGCCCAAGAAACAATATGAAAAGGATCCGCAAATTGTGGATCTGCAACACAACATGCCGGCACTCCCCATAGAGATGCCTATTTTTGTCCGCAGGCTGCGGACAAGAATAGGACATGCTCTATTTTTTGCGGAGCTGCGAGCGGAGGTTTCGGTGCCGAAACCCGCAAGTTCGGGGCTGCGGCTCCGCAAATGCGGAAGCAGAGAGAACATAGTGTGCTCTCCGCATCACGTCCGGCCCCATTCACAATGAATGGGTCCGCGTCCATTCTGCAGAATTGCAGAATGGATGCGGACAACAATTGCTGATGTGTGAATGGGGCCTTAGCTCCGGATGCGTTGCGGATGCGTTCAGTGAAAACTGTGCGATTTCACAGGCAAAGACATTCAGTTTTGCCTGCGATTGCGTTTAGTTGTTCAGTTTTTTCTGCGCGGGTGCAATGCGTTTTGAGCGCGTGATAAAAAATGGAAGGTTTACAAACAACATCTCCTAGTAACCATCAGTGAAAAACGCAACGCACACGTACTTGCTTGCAGATGCAATATGTTTTTCACACAGCCCCATTCACTTCTATGGGGCTAGTGCTGCATGAAAAACGCAATATAGAACATGCTGCGATTTTCACGTAACGCACAAGTGATGTGTGAAAAAAAAATGCTCATGTACACAGACCCATTGATATGAATGGGTCAGGATTCAGTACAGATGCTATGCGTTCGCTTCACGCATTGCACCCGCGCAGAAAGCTCGCTCATGTGAAAGGAGCCATCTGCTGTAAGGACAACGTCCTGACAGCACCCCAAAAAGCCCTTTTTAGGGCTGGTACATCAGTCTGCTTTTACTTTTTTTTATATATACAGGCCCACAGACTGTACTGTGTGCACACCACACATATAGGGTGGCACAGTACCGTGCAGATAAAAAAGTCATTTAATTTTTACACTTTAATATAATTGCAGTTGCCTGCCAGTGTGTGTCAGGCCCACAGACTGTACTGTGCTGTACAGACTGTACTGTGCCTACTGCCCACCACTCATGTAGGGTGGCACAGTACCTTGCAGATAAAAAAGTAATTTATTTTTTACCCTTTAAAATAATTGTAGTTGCCTGCCAGTGTGTGTCAGGCCCACAGACTGTACTGTGCCCACTGCCCACCACTCATGTAGGGTGTCTCAGTACATTGCAGGGCGCACGCGCAGTGACCTAAAATTTAAACAAAGCGGACCGAGCATGGGAATTTTTTCATCTCCTGGTTCCAAAAATCTATTCATTACACCGGCCCTGGCCCTGATAAGGGACAAAACAGATATTAAACTGATAGGAATAGTACTTAGTTCACACTAGTTGCATTGATGGCAAATTCCATTGCAAGTGCCCAAAATTAGAAGGAAGCGGACAGAGGAAGCTTTTTTCTCTATCTCCCCATGCAAGGATTCAATTCAATACACGTCCCCTGATAGGGGACTTAACAAAGATTAAAATGGTAAGAATAGTAGTTCACACAATTTGTATTGATGGCACAGTGCCCCAAATTGGAAGAAGAGGACCGACCAATCATCTTTTTCCATCTCCCGATTCCTAAAATCTATTCGATACATGTCCCCTGATGGGGGGCGTAACAGGGATTATACTGATAGGAATAGTACTACTTAACACACCACTCATATAGGGTGGCACAGTACATTGCACGGAGCACGTGCAGTGCCCCAAGTTGGAAGGAAGAGGAGCGACCAACCATCTTAATAATAATAATAATAATTAATATTTGTCCTTACGTATTTCAGGTTATGACGATGTAATTGTCTTGTGATGAGAATCTCCTTGGTATTTTGCTTCATAATCGATATCACTCAGCGTTGCTGGATCCCCTTTGTGATATCTACATTGTCTTCTACTAAGTGGAGTTAACTATGGCTGCCCCATTGTATTAATCTAAAGATATTTCATAATGAATTAATTGTAGTTCTTACTAATGAATTAATTTAAGTTTTTGGGAACTTTTTGTTTGTACATTTTATGTTTGTGGTGTATAATTTGGCACTGATTTAGTTCACACACATTGCACATTCACGTGTCCATGGTGACTCATGATCCGGACATGGATCACCATGTGACCTTATATTGTATAATAATGAATTTTTCAAATTTTTACATTTTTTTATTATTATTATTATTATTTATCATATATATTTTTTATATATATATTTTTATAAATACTTTTTATAGTACTTCTTGCACGTGATTATGGCACTAATTTAACAAGTTTTGATTTATTGTGTTTATTTACACTTGTACTCATTTGGGTTGTTGGTATACATGGGGCCCCATGTGTCATCTATGTATGAATTGTAATAATATCTGACTGTAGTGTCACTGCTGGAACAAACAATATATATGTGAGTTGTGTTAAACGTAATGTGATACTCAATTCCAACTTTTGGGGCATATTGGAGATACTTATACATGTTTAGGATATGTTATGTTATCAGGATTAGAGATGAGCGAACACCTGGATGTTCGGGTTCGAGAGGTTCGGCCGAACTTCCGGAAAATGTCCGGGTTCGTGATCCGAACTCAACCCGAACTTCATCCCGAACCCGAACCCCATAGAAGTCAATGGGGACCCGAACTTTTGGGCACTAAAAAGGCTGTAAAAGACACCCAGAGGGATAATATACCGCAATAAACACATTGCGATTACAACTTTGAGCTAACGATCACCATGGGAATGCCTCCTCCAGTAGAATGTACTGTCGGATCTGAGAATTAAGTTGAAATCGCAATGCGATTCTTATATATTTGCTTAATCGCATTGCGATTTCAACTTAGCATTGCTAAATAATTCCATCCATATTGTTAACTTACTGAGTCAGTAAGTTAACAAATATGGATGGAATTATTTAGCAATGCTAAGTTGAAACGGCAATGTGATTAAGCAGATATATAATAATCGCATTGCGATTTCAACTTAATTCTCACATCCGACAGTACATTCTACTGGAGGAGGCGTTCCCATGGTGATCGGTAGCTCAAAGTTGTAATCGCAATGCGATTAAGAATACATAAGAATCGCATTGCGATTCCAACTTTTAGTACTCAACTTTTAAAATCGTACACCACTTTAAGTTCCAAAGTTACAATCGCGTTCGAATAGAACTTAAAGCTGTCTCTTAGTCAGTTTTAGTATTGGTGTGTTGTAATAGAAGTTACATTCGTACGCGAATATAACTTAGAGCAATACAGTCAACTTTACACTGTTAGTTTTATTATCGCAATAATACAACTATTCAAGAATCGTGTACATGCGCCTGTACGTGTGTGCGTTACTCGACACTATTCTATTTTGCCAGCCACAGCTGAAACCACTGATTTATGGTATTGCTATTTTGGCAATTGAATTTAACCCCAGAAAATAATCTATCCTTTGCCAGACAGCAGACAGTATTATACTTGTCTAACCAAAGCTGGAACACCAGATTTAGGGGATTGGTATTTGGGCAATTGTATTTAACCCTTAATAAAATATAGAAATTTCTTTCCTGAGTTTCTAGGGGTGACAATTAGCACAGCCAAGCCCCTGATGTAGGATATAGCAAAAAAAAAACTAGTATTGATGGATTGATGGACTTGGTGGCAGCCTGTTCTGGTGCACCACAAGTCACAAAATGGCCGCCGATCAACCCAGAAAATAAGTGACAGAAAAACGCTCTGTGCAGCCTAAAACCAGCAAGCAAGTAACTAGCAGAAGTTCAATGATTCTCAGCTGTAAATTGATCCGTTCATTAGGTGCTGTTGCTGACTTTAACCTGCCTAATCTCGCCCTGACAGAAGCTGCGTCCTCTCCCTACACTAATCAGAGCAGTGTGACGTGCGGCGCTACGTGACTCCAGCTTAAATAGAGGCTGGGTCACATGCTGCACTTGGCCAATCACAGCCATGCCATTAGTAGGCATGGCTGTGATGGGCTCTTAGGGCAAGAAGTAAAACGCTAGCTGATTGGCTGCTGTGCAGCCCTTCAGAAAGCGGGAAGTAATCGACGAACACCGAACCCGAACCCAAACTTTTTTGAAAATGTCCAGGTTCGGGTCCGGGTCCGGGTCCCGGACACCCCAAAATTCGGTACGAACCCGAACTATTCTCGAACTGTTCGCTCAACACTAATCAGGATATATATTATTATTTATAGCCATGCATTTAGGTTTATTGTCTGTGTGCCTGATATGCCCTCATGGGCCTGAAGCTGCAAATGAGCCCTGTGGCGCTGCAGGCAGACATGAATCCTTTATGGCTGTGAGGAGAACTTCAACTACCATACATTCCCACCTGACGCCACTCCAACCTCCTATTCCCCCTCCTCCTCCAATTTGGCAATTAATATTGGTTAATTTTTATTTATTTCATTTTATTTTATTTTAAGTCATTTCCCTATCCACTTTTGTTTGCAGGGGATTTACCTTCATTTTGCTGCCTTTTGCAGCCCTTTCTAGGGCTATTTTACAGCCATTTTAGTGCCCAAAAGTTCGGGTCTCTATTGACTTCAATGGGGTTCGGGTTCGGGGTCAAGTTCGGGTCAAGTTCGGATCCCAAACCCGAACATTTTCGTAAAGGTCGGACTAACTTCTCGAGCCCGAACATCCAGGTGTCTGCTCAACTCAGCAATAAAGGTCCATCTGAGTGTTACCAGTTGGGAGCGGAGAGGGGAGGAATAATAGAACAGTGGCACAATATGGAGTCTGGAGCATAGATGCTCCAGGATTGTTATTACATGAGGAATGCAAATAGGTACAGACAGTTGTGGTGACTAGTCCTTTTTAATCACTTGACCTCCTGGATTCATTGTAGTTAGAAGCACTGAAATTGCCCATCATTAGTGTTGAGCGTGAATATTCGTATTGTAAATATTAATCATGAATATCGGCAAGAATATCGGCATTCGTGAATATTTAGAATATAGCACTATATATTCGCAAAATCGAATATTAACTTTTCTTTTTTTTCACACAGTACACTGGTCCCTCCCTGCTTGTAGCTTGTGGGCCAATGAGAAGGCTGCAATAAAGGTGTCACAGCGTTGCAACATCCCTAGTTCTTCCTCACTGTCATGAAAATTGCTTCCCACCAGCTTTTCCAATCTTCACAAACTTCAAGTAGTTTGAGTTAGGCCAAACCCCTTTTGCGCATGCGCATTAAGCAAACTTTACATTGCGATTTTCGCAATGTAAAAAATAAGTGCACAAAGATAGCGAATTTGCGAATTTACGAATATATGGCCAATATTCGCCCATATATTCGCGAAATATCACAAAATCGAATATTGGCACTGCCGCTCAACACTACCCATCATTCAGTGAGTTGGTCGAACTTACTTGCAGACCGCTCAAACTGCATTATAGGGAACCATATTATGGACTCATTTAGAATTCAGTGCTTTAATCAAATAAATTTGTACATGTCCCATTAAGTATCACATCCTTTTAGTATCACTAGCTATGACTTTTATTTTCCAGGAAATGATAGAACGTTTTACAATAGTGAAAGATCAATCATATTTCAGGATAAATTTGTAATAAATGGTTTCAAGTGATAAGGAAATGAGAACAGGACCTTAGTGGGAAGAATCCATATGTTCCTTTCATATGTTCCTTTTGCCTTAGGCCTCAGATTTTCTTAGCTCTTAGGGTGCAAATGATGATCATAAATTCTTGATAAATACACAGTTTTTCAATTAATTAAAATGAAAAAAGTATTGTGAGATCTTAAACATATTAACTTCAATTACAAGAATCTTGGTTTGCTGATAAGAATACAATTCATGCATAATATGCAGATGTGGTCTAAGCTCTAAAAGTGGTTAGACTGTTCTTGGCTTCACAGATACTTATAATTTTTATCCAGAGATGTTTTTTTGGGAAGCTCATTCATGAATTTCATGGTACAAAACCATGCCTTTATCCAAACACTATTGACGATCCATTCTGACAGTACATAATAATGGCACATTGTTGATACACAGGTGGTCCAGTTGAAAAGTGTCTGTCACCTGTGGCTACAGTGGGGTTCATATGACCATTTAATTTTTCGTTCTTCTGATCCGTTAGAAGAACAAAAAAAAAAAAGAACAAAAAAAAAAGATCCTTCATTTTAAGTAGTGTTGGGCGCGAATATTCGAATTGCAAATTTTAATAGTGAATACTGCCACTTCGAGAATTCGCGAAGATTTAGAATACAGTCCTATATATTCGTATTTGCGAATATTCTAGATTTTTTTTCCCTCTGAACCCATGATCCCTCCCTGCTTCTTGCTTGTGGCCCAATGATAAGGCTACAATGTCTTTGTCTGAGCTTAGCAACATTCCTAGCAACCAATAGGAAAGTTGCTACCCCTTACTATAAAAGAACCTCCCCAGCAGCCATTTTCTGCAGATTTGTGCAGTTCTGAGAGAGACGGTAGTGTCATTGCTGTGCTCTGTGCTTTGCTGTGTCACATTACGTTAGATAGTTAGTTAGTTAGTTAGTTAGCTTATATATATAATGCAGATAGTTAGTGGGAGATAGTAAGTGTAGGTTAGATTGCGATATAGTGTAGCTGTTCCAGTGCAGGGTGTTAGATAGTGTGATAGATTCTGCTGTCCATACATACATGCTACAGGCAAGTTCACAACAATACTTAGTGCACCAGTCACTAATATGTAGTCAGACCTGCTAAAATGTAAAGTTGCACATATTGCGCAAACATATGCGCATCATTAATTGCCGATTTGTGCAATCGCAAATATATTGGAGCACTCTATCTGCATATAAAGCTATTGTAATCATCTGCCGTGCCAACCATTTTCTCCAGTCTCAGGAAACTTCTAGCAGCTTGAAAAATTTAGCAATAGTGACCTAACCTATTGGCATTGCTGAATCTACGACGCACGCATCGTATCGGTTTTAAAATTGTTATTTTAATTGTGGTTATTTATTTATTTTTATTGTGGTTTCATTTATTAAATTAGGCATGTGGCCTTAAAATATTGTTAATATGGTCTGCTCCCGCATGATAAGTGTGCCCCCTGTTATTCTATTCTGCTATGTGAACTTGGCCTAAGATGTCAAGCAACCCTAGCAGGCTATTATAGGGGTTGTCCGACTTAATTTTTTGTTCTTTGTAGGTTTCTTACTAATCAAATGTAACGGCTTTACCGTGCACTTACTGCATCTGAAGTGGCTGCGTTCTAGTTTCAGAATGGCCTGCTGACGTTTACCCCGGGCTTTGCTGAAGTTGGTGGTGAAGGTGTGTGGCTGACATTTCACTCAGGGCAGACTCATTAACTCCCTCTGCAGAGCAGGGGGAGGGGCAGAGATTGTTGTTATTGCAGGTGAACAAAGGGCCAGAAGAGAACCAGAGAAATTAAGAAATTTATTTTTCTTTTTTGCCTAAAACTTGCTTCACTTAGTTATATATTGCTGACAGTCAGATTTATAGAACGATATATTTTTTTTTCAATACTCAGACAAAACCCCTTCCAGTGAGATCTAAAAATGCTAACCCATTAATTACAGTAGATTTCCCATTAATTTGATCAAATTCCTGCCCTGGTGGACCAATAGTTTAGACTACTCTCTGTGGTGGTGAGGTAAAGCCGAAAGAGAGAGATCTTGTATGTTACTTTTTTTGGGCAAAAAATATATGTAAATAACTGGAGAGTATTAGCAGAATTAAGAAATTCTAATTTGCATATATATTTTTTTCAAGAACCCCAGATTAGAGTTGAGCAAACACCTGGATGTTCAGGTTCGAGAAGTTCGGCCGAACTTCCCGAAAATATTCGGGTTCGGGATCCGAACTCGACCCGAACTTTATCCCGAACCTGAACCCCATTGAAAACAATAGGGACCCGAACTTTTGGGCACTGAAAAGGTTGTAAAATAGTCCAGGAAAGGGCTAGAGGGCTGCAAAAGGCAGCAAAATGAAGGTAAATGCCTTTCAAACAAAAGTAGATAGGGATATGAATTAAAATAACATGAAATAAATAAAAATTAACCAATATCAATTGGAGAGAGGTCCCACAGCAGAGAATCATGCGTCATATCACCCACCACTGGAGAAGACCACTTTCAGTTATTTAGGCCCCAACACCCAGACAGAGGAGAGAGGTCCCACAGCAAGGAATAAGGCGTCATATCACCCACCACTGGAGAAGGCCACTTTCAGTTATTTCGGCCCCAGCACTCAGACAGAGGAGAGAGGTCCCACAGCAAGGAATCATGCGTCATATCACCCACCACTGGAGAAGGCCACTTTCAGTTATTTAGGCCCCAGCACCCAGACAGAGGAGAGAGGTCCCACAGCAGAGAATCATGCATCATATCACCCACCACTGGAGAAGGCCACTTTCAGTTAATTAGGCCCCAGCACCCAGACAGAGGAGAGAGGTCCCACAGCAAGGAATCATGCGTCATATCACCCACCACTGGAGAAGGCCACTTTCAGTTATTTCGGCCCAGCACCCAGACTGAGGATACAGGTCCCACAGCAAGGAATCATGTGTCATATCACTCACCACTGGAGAAGGCCACTTTCAGTTATTTCGGCCCCAGCACCCAGATAGAGGAGAGAGGTCCCACAGCAAGGAATCATGTGTCATATCACCCACCACTGGAGAAGGCCACTCTTAGTTATTTCGGCCCAGCGCCCAGACCGAGGATACAGGTCCCACAGCAAGGAATCATGTGTCATATCACCCACCACTGGAGAAGGCCACTTTCAGTTATTTTGGCCCAGCACCCAGACTGAGGATACAGGTCTCACAGCAAGGAATCATGCGTCATATCACTCACCACTGGAGAAGGCCACTTTCAGTTATTTCGGCCCAGCACCCAGACTGAGGATACAGGTCCCACAGCAAGGAATCATGCGTCATATCAATTACCACTGGAGAAGGCCACTTTCAGTTATTTCGGCCCCAGCACCCAGATAGAGGAGAGAGGTCCCACAGCAAGGAATAAGGCGTCATATCACCCACCATTGTAACAGGCCACTTTCAGTTATTTAGGCCCCGGCGCCAAGATTGAGAAGAGGTTCATTCAACTTTGTTTTTTACCGCAAGATCATGGTAAAGTTAAAAAAATGAGGGGGAGGCAGTTAATAAATGTCTATTCTGCACAAGGGAGGGACAGGTCCTGTGGGATCCATGCCTGGTTCATTTATATGAACGTCAGCTTGTCCACGTTGGCTAGTGTACAGGCGGCTGCGTTTGTCTGTAATGAAGCCCCCTGCCGTGCTGAATACACTCTCAGACAAAACGCTGGCAGCTGGGCAGGCTAGCACCTCCGAGGCATAAAATGCTAACTCTGGCCACGTGGACAATTTGGAGACCCAGAAGTTGAATGGGGCCGAACCATCAGTCAGTACGTGGAGGGGCGTACTGTTCAACCATGTTAGTGAAATGCTGCCTCCTGCTAACACGTTCCGTATCAGGTGGTGGTGCAGTTAGCTGTGGCATGGAGACAAAACTTTTCCACATTTCTGCCATGCTAACTCTGCCCTCAGAGGAGCTGGGCGTGACACAGCTGCGTTGGCGACCACTTGCTCCTCCTTTGCCATCGCCTTGGGCTTCCACCTGCTCCCCTGTGACATTTAGGAATGCTCTCAGGAGCGCGACTATCTTCCTATCCTATCAAGCTCCAGTGCAGGAATTAAGGTGGGCACATTGTCTTTGCACCGGGGGTCCAGCAGGGTGGCAACCCAGTAGTCTGCTGTGGGAGGCGTATCGTCATTGTCCTCCGTATACCCCCAGCCACGCACCAGTGATGGGCCTGAGCTGTGTCGGGTGCCACCCCGCTGTGAACCTGCTTCATCCTCATCCTCCTCCAGCTCCTCCTCATCCTCCTCGGCCTCCAGTAGTGGGCCCTGGCTGGCCACATTTGTACCTGGCCTCTGCTGTTGCAAAAAACCTCACTCTGAACCAATTCTAACAGACTGGCCTGAAAGTGCTAAAAATGACCCCTCGTCCTCCTCCTCCTCCTGCGCCACCTTCTCTTCCATCATTGCACTAAGCGTTTTCTCAAGGAGACATAGAAGTGGTATTGTAACGCTGATAATGGTGTCATCGCCACTGGCCATGTTGGTGGAGTACTCGAAACAGCGCAACAGGGCACACAGGGCTCACATGGAGGCTCAATCATTTGTGGTGAAGTGGTGCTGTTCCGCAGTGCGCCTGACGCGTGCGTGCTGCAGCTGAAACTCCACTATGGCCTGCTGCTGCTCGCACAGTCTCTCCAGCATGTGCAAGGTGGAGTTCCACCTGGTGGGCATGTCGCATATGAGGCGGTGAGCGGGAAGGCCGAAGTTACACTGTAGCGCAGACAGGCGAGCAGCGGCAGGATGTGAACGCCAGAAGCGCGCACAGATGGCCCGGATTTTATGCAGCAGCTCTGACATTTCGAGGTAGTTGTGAATGAACTTCTGCACCACCAAATTCAGCACATGCGCCAGGCAAGCGATGTGCGTCAAACCGGCAAGTCCCAGAGCTGCGACGAGATTTCTCTCATTATCGCACACCACCAGGCCGCACTTGAGGTCCACCGGCAGCAACCACTCATCGGTCTGTTGTTCAATACTACGCCACAACTCCTGCATGGTGTTGGTCCTGTCCCCCAAACATATGAGTTTCAGAATGGCCTGCTGATGTTTACCCCGGGCTTTGCTGAAGTTGGTGGTAAAGGTGTGTGGCTGACTGGATGAGCTGGTGGAAGCAGAGGAGGAGGAAGCAGAGTAGGAGGAGGAGGCTGCAGGAGGCAAAGAATGATGCCCTGCGATCCTTGGCGGCGGAAGGACTAGGGCCCAGCCGCCACTAATCTTACCCAGTGTGCAGTTAGGGAGATATAGCGTCCCTGGCCGTGCTTACTGGTCCACGTATCTGTGGTTAGGTGGACCTTGCCACAGATGGCGTTGCGCAGTGCACACTTGATTTTATCGGATACTTGGTTGTGCAGAGAAGGCACGGCTGTATTGGAGAAGTAGTGGCGGCTGGGAACAACATCCTGTGGGACAGCCATCGCCATCAGCTGTTTGAAGCTGTCTGTGTCCACCAGCCTGAATGACAGCATTTCAAAGGCCAGTAGTTAAGAAATGCTGGCATTCATGCCCAGGGCTCGAGGGTGGCTAGGTGGGAATTTACACTTTCTCTCCAAGGTTTGTGAGATGGAGAGCTGAACGCTGCCGTGTGACATGGTGGAGATGCTTGGTTACGCAGGTGGTGGTGTTGGTGGCACATCCTCTGTTTGGTGGGCGGCAGGTGCCAACATTCCTCCCGAGGCGGAGGAAGAGGCCAAGGCAGCAGCAGAAGAGGGAGCAAGGGGAGCCTGAGTGAGTTCCTTGCTTTTAAGGTGTTTACTCCACTGCAGTTCATGCTTTGCATGTAGATGCCTGGTCATGCAGGTTGTGCTAAGGTTCAGAACGTAATGCCTCGCTTCAGGCTCTGATGACACAGCGTGCAAACCACTCAGGTCTTGTCGTCAGCACAATGTTTAAAGAAGTGCCATGCCAGGAAACTCTTTTGCTATGCTGTTGGTTCGGTCTCACCACTGCCTCTTCCTTTGAACTATGAAAGTCAGGGGCACGACCTTCATTCTATGTGGGGTCTAGGACCTTTTCGTCCCCTGCATCGTCTTCTACACAGTCTTCCTCCCTGACCTCCTGTTCGGTCTGCACACTGCAGAAAGACGCAGCAGTTGGCACCTGTGTTTCGTCATCATCAGAGACGTGTGGACTCCGATGAGGTGGTATTCGCATGTCCTCATCATCAGGAAACATCAGTGGTTGTGCATCAGTGCATTCTATGTCTTCCACCACTGGGGAAGGGCTAGGTGGATTCCCTTGGGAAACCCTGCCAGCAGAGTCTTCAAACAGCATAAGAGACTGCTGCATAACTTGAGGCTCAGACAGTTTCCCTGATATGCATGGGGGTGATGTGACAGACTGATGGGCTTGGTTTTCGGGCGCCACCTGTGCGCTTTCTGCAGAAGACTGGGTGGGAGATAATGTTGTGAACGTGCTAGATCCACTGTCGGCCACCCAATTGACTAGCGCCTGTACCTGCTCAGGCCTTACCATCTTTAGAACGGCATTGGACCCCACCAAATATTGCTGTAAATTCTGGCGGGTACTGGAACCTGAGGTAGTTGGTTCACTAGGACGTGTGGCTGTGGCAGAATGGCCACGTCCTCTCCCAGCACCAGAGGGTACACTAACACCACCATGACCGCGTCCGCGTTCCTTACTGGATGTTTTCCTCATTGTTACCATTCACCAAGCACCACAATAAGAAAAAAAAATATTTGGCCCAATGTATTGATTTCAAATTCAGGCCTTTTTTTGCAGGCACCTAACACTATCTGCCTATTTATTTATGTAGCACATTACATTAATACAAGCACAGCAGTAAAAAGTGATTTAGAGGAATATCTCTTTTAGGGCTAGTATTTAGGCCCTGGATGAAAGGTATCCTTTTATGGACAGATTTGCACTTGGAGATGCACAGTAGCGTGTGAAAGAATATGTAGGATTATGCCTTCAGCAATTGTATTTTAACTCTTTGTGTAATATACCCTTTAAAGAACAGAAATACAATGGGAGATGCACGGTAGCGTGTGAAGTTATTGAGGATGACCCTCTCAGCACTTGTATATACAACTTGAGTGTAATATACCTTTTACGGACAGATTAACACTTTCCTGCAACAGCTGGAACACCAGATTCAGGGTATTGCTATATTGGCAAGTGAATTTCACCCTAGAATAAAATATATGTTTTGGCGGACACTATTATACTTTGCCAGCCACTGCTGGGACACGAGATTCAGGGTATTGATATTTTGGCAATTGAATTTCACCCCAAAACAAAATATATGTTTCAGCAGACACTATTATACTTTGCCAGCCAGTGCTGGGACACCAGATTCAGGGTATTGCTATTTTGGCAATTAAATTTCACCCCAGAACAAAATATACACTATTAAAGACAGATTTAAACTAGGCCTGCAACTGCTGGAACAACAGATTCAGGTTATTGCTATTTTGGCAATTGAATTTCACCCCAGAACAAAATATACCCTATTACGGACAGATTTAAACTAGGCCTGCAACTGCTAGAACACCAGAATCAGGGTATTGCTATTTTGGCAATTGAATTTCACACCAGAACAAAATATATGTTTTGGCGGACACTATTATACTTTGCCAGCCAGTGCTGGGACACCAGATTCAGGGTATTGCTATTTTGGCAATTGAATTTCACCCCAGAACAAAATATATGTTTTGGCACACACTATTATACTTTGCCAGCCAGTGCTGGGACACCAGATTCAGAGTGTTGCTATTTTGGCAATTGAATTTCACCCCAGAACAAAATGTACCCTGTTATGGACAGAGTTAAACTAGGCCTGCAACAGCTGGAACACCAGATTCAGGGTATTGCTATTTTGGCAATTGAATTTCACCCTAGAACAAAATATATGTTTTGGTGGACACTATTGTACTTTGCCAGCCAGTGCTGGGACACCAGATTCAGGGTATTGCTATTTTGGCAATTGAATTTCACCCCAGAACAAAATATATGTTTCGCTGGACACTATTCAGAACAAAATATATGTTTCGGCGGACACTATTATACTTTGCCAGCCAGTGCTGGGACACCAGATTCAGGGTATTGCTATTTTGGCAATTGAATTTCACCCCAGAACAAAATATATGTTTTGCATGACACTATTATACCTTGCCAGCCAGTGGTGGGACACCAGATTCTGGGGATTGCTATTTTGGCAATTGAATTTCACCCCAGAACAAAATATATGTTTCGGCGGACACTATTATACTTTGCCAGCCAGTGCTGGGACACCAGATTCAGGGTATTGCTATTTTGGCAAGTGAATTTTACCCCAGAACAAAATATATGTTTTGGCGGACATTATTGTACTTTGCCAGCCAGTGCTGGGACACCAGATTCAGGGTATTGCTATTTTGTCAATTCAATTTCACCCCAGAACAAAATATATGTTTAGGCAGACACTATTATACTTTGCCAGCCAGTGCTGGGACACCAGATTCAGGGTATTGCTATTTTGGCAATTGAATTTCACCCCAGAACAAAGTATATGTTTTGGCGGACACTATTATAACTTGCCAGCCAGTACTGGGACACCAGATTCCGGGGATTGCTATTTTGGCAATTGAATTTCACCCCAGAACAAAATATATGTTTTGCCGGACACTATTATACCTTGCCAGCCAGTGCTGGGACACCAGATTCCGGGGATTGCTATTTTGGCAATTGAATTTCACCCCAGAACAAAATATATGTTTTGCCGGACATTATTATACTTTGCCAGCCAGTGCTGGGACACCAGATTTAGGGGATCGCTATTTTGGCAATTGAATTTCACCCCAGAACAAAATATATGTTTTTCCGGACACTATTATACTTTGCCAGCCAGTGCTGGGACACCAGATTAAGGGTCTTGTTATTTTGGCAATTGAATTTCACCCCAGAACAAAATATATGTTTTGCCGGACACTATTATACTTTGCCAGCCAGTGCTGGGACACCAGATTCAGGGTATTGCTATTTTGGCAATTGCATTTCACCCCAGAACAAAATATATGTTTTGGCGGACACTATTGTACTTTGCCAGCCAGTGCTGGGACACCAGATTCAGGGTATTGCTATTTTGGCAATTGAATTTCACCCCAGAACAAAATATATGTTTTGCCGGACACTATTATACTTTGCCAGCCAGTGCTGGGACACCAGATTCAGGGGATTGCTATTTTGGCAATTGAATTTCACCCCAGAACAAAATATATGTTTTGCCGGACACTATTATACTTTGCCAGCCAGTGCTGGGACACCAGATTCAGGGTATTGCTATTTTGTGCAATTGAATTTCACCCCAGAACAAAATATATGTTTTGGCGGACACTATTATACTTTGCCAGCCAGTACTGGGACACCAGATTCAGGGGATTGCTATTTTGTGCAATTGAATTTCACCCCAGAACAAAATATATGTTTTGCCGGACACTATTATACTTTGCCAGCCAGTGCTGGGACACCAGATTCAGGGTATTGTTATTTTGGCAAGTGAATTTTACCCCAGAACAAAATATATGTTTTGGCGGACATTATTGTACTTTGCCAGCCAGTCCTGGGACACCAGATTCAGGGTATTGCTATTTTGTCAATTCAATTTCACCCCAGAACAAAATATATGTTTAGGCGGACACTATTATACTTTGCCAGCCAGTGCTGGGACACCAGATTCAGGGTATTGCTATTTTGGCAATTGAATTTCACCCCAGAACAAAGTATATGTTTTGGCGGACACTATTATACCTTGCCAGCCAGTGCTGGGACACCAGATTCGGGGATTGCTATTTTGGCAATTGAATTTCACACCAGAACAAAATATATGTTTTGCCGGACACTATTATATTTTGCCAGCCAGTGCTGGGACACCAGATTCAGGGTATTGCTATTTTGGCAAGTGAATTTTACCCCAGAACAAAATATATGTTTTGGCGGACATTATTGTACTTTGCCAGCCAGTGCTGGGACACCAGATTTAGGGGATTGCTATTTTGGCAATTGAATTTCACCCCAGAACAAAATATATGTTTTGCCGGACACTATTATATTTTGCCAGCCAGTGCTGGGACACCAGATTCAGGGTATTGCTATTTTGGCAAGTGAATTTTACCCCAGAACAAAATATATGTTTTGGCGGACATTATTGTACTTTGCCAGCCAGTGCTGGGACACCAGATTCAGGGTATTGCTATTTTGTCAATTCAATTTCACCCCAGAACAAAATATATGTTTTGCCGGACACTATTATACTTTGCCAGCCTGTGCTGGGACACCAGATTCAGGGTATTGCTATTTTGTGCAATTGAATTTCACCCCAGAACAAAATATATGTTTTGGCGGACACTATTATACCTTGCCAGCCAGTACTGGGACACCAGATTCCGGGGATTGCTATTTTTGCAATTGAACTTCACCCCAGAACAAAATATATGTTTTGCCGGACACTATTATACCTTGCCAGCCAGTGCTGGGACACCAGATTCCGGGATTGCTATTTTGGCAATTGAATTTCACCCCAGAACAAAATATATGTTTTGCCGGACACTATTATACTTTGCCAGCCAGTGCTGGGACACCAGATTTAGGGGATTGCTATTTTGGCAATTGAATTTCACCCCAGAACAAAATATATGTTTTGCCGGACACTATTATACTTTGCCAGCCAGTGCTGGGACACCAGATTCAGGGTATTGTTATTTTGGCAAGTGAATTTTACCCCAGAACAAAATATATGTTTTGGCGGACATTATTGTACTTTGCCAGCCAGTCCTGGGACACCAGATTCAGGGTATTGCTATTTTGTCAATTCAATTTCACCCCAGAACAAAATATATGTTTAGGCGGACACTATTATACTTTGCCAGCCAGTGCTGGGACACCAGATTCAGGGTATTGCTATTTTGGCAATTGAATTTCACCCCAGAACAAAGTATATGTTTTGGCGGACACTATTATACCTTGCCAGCCAGTGCTGGGACACCAGATTCCGGGATTGCTATTTTGGCAATTGAATTTCACACCAGAACAAAATATATGTTTTGCCGGACACTATTATATTTTGCCAGCCAGTGCTGGGACACCAGATTCAGGGTATTGCTATTTTGGCAAGTGAATTTTACCCCAGAACAAAATATATGTTTTGGCGGACATTATTGTACTTTGCCAGCCAGTGCTGGGACACCAGATTTAGGGGATTGCTATTTTGGCAATTGAATTTCACCCCAGAACAAAATATATGTTTTGCCGGACACTATTATATTTTGCCAGCCAGTGCTGGGACACCAGATTCAGGGTATTGCTATTTTGGCAAGTGAATTTTACCCCAGAACAAAATATATGTTTTGGCGGACATTATTGTACTTTGCCAGCCAGTGCTGGGACACCAGATTCAGGGTATTGCTATTTTGTCAATTCAATTTCACCCCAGAACAAAATATATGTTTTGCCGGACACTATTATACTTTGCCAGCCTGTGCTGGGACACCAGATTCAGGGTATTGCTATTTTGTGCAATTGAATTTCACCCCAGAACAAAATATATGTTTTGGCGGACACTATTATACCTTGCCAGCCAGTACTGGGACACCAGATTCCGGGGATTGCTATTTTTGCAATTGAACTTCACCCCAGAACAAAATATATGTTTTGCCGGACACTATTATACCTTGCCAGCCAGTGCTGGGACACCAGATTCCGGGGATTGCTATTTTGGCAATTGAATTTCACCCCAGAACAAAATATATGTTTTGCCGGACACTATTATACTTTGCCAGCCAGTGCTGGGACACCAGATTTAGGGGATTGCTATTTTGGCAATTGAATTTCACCCCAGAACAAAATATATGTTTTGCCGGACACTATTATACTTTGCCAGCCAGTGCTGGGACACCAGATTCAGGGTATTGTTATTTTGGCAAGTGAATTTTACCCCAGAACAAAATATATGTTTTGGCGGACATTATTGTACTTTGCCAGCCAGTCCTGGGACACCAGATTCAGGGTATTGCTATTTTGTCAATTCAATTTCACCCCAGAACAAAATATATGTTTAGGCGGACACTATTATACTTTGCCAGCCAGTGCTGGGACACCAGATTCAGGGTATTGCTATTTTGGCAATTGAATTTCACCCCAGAACAAAGTATATGTTTTGGCGGACACTATTATACCTTGCCAGCCAGTGCTGGGACACCAGATTCGGGGATTGCTATTTTGGCAATTGAATTTCACACCAGAACAAAATATATGTTTTGCCGGACACTATTATATTTTGCCAGCCAGTGCTGGGACACCAGATTCAGGGTATTGCTATTTTGGCAAGTGAATTTTACCCCAGAACAAAATATATGTTTTGGCGGACATTATTGTACTTTGCCAGCCAGTGCTGGGACACCAGATTTAGGGGATTGCTATTTTGGCAATTGAATTTCACCCCAGAACAAAATATATGTTTTGCCGGACACTATTATATTTTGCCAGCCAGTGCTGGGACACCAGATTCAGGGTATTGCTATTTTGGCAAGTGAATTTTACCCCAGAACAAAATATATGTTTTGGCGGACATTATTGTACTTTGCCAGCCAGTGCTGGGACACCAGATTCAGGGTATTGCTATTTTGTCAATTCAATTTCACCCCAGAACAAAATATATGTTTTGCCGGACACTATTATACTTTGCCAGCCTGTGCTGGGACACCAGATTCAGGGTATTGCTATTTTGTGCAATTGAATTTCACCCCAGAACAAAATATATGTTTTGGCGGACACTATTATACCTTGCCAGCCAGTACTGGGACACCAGATTCCGGGGATTGCTATTTTTGCAATTGAACTTCACCCCAGAACAAAATATATGTTTTGCCGGACACTATTATACCTTGCCAGCCAGTGCTGGGACACCAGATTCCGGGATTGCTATTTTGGCAATTGAATTTCACCCCAGAACAAAATATATGTTTTGCCGGACACTATTATACTTTGCCAGCCAGTGCTGGGACACCAGATTTAGGGGATTGCTATTTTGGCAATTGAATTTCACCCCAGAACAAAATATATGTTTTGCCGGACACTATTATACTTTGCCAGCCAGTGCTGGGACACCAGATTCAGGGTATTGTTATTTTGGCAAGTGAATTTTACCCCAGAACAAAATATATGTTTTGGCGGACATTATTGTACTTTGCCAGCCAGTCCTGGGACACCAGATTCAGGGTATTGCTATTTTGTCAATTCAATTTCACCCCAGAACAAAATATATGTTTAGGCGGACACTATTATACTTTGCCAGCCAGTGCTGGGACACCAGATTCAGGGTATTGCTATTTTGTCAATTCAATTTCACCCCAGAACAAAATATATGTTTAGGCGGACACTATTATACTTTGCCAGCCAGTGCTGGGACACCAGATTCCGGGGATTGCTATTTTGGCAATTGAATTTCACCCCAGAACAAAATATATGTTTTGCCGTACACTATTATACTTTGCCAGCCAGTGCTGGGACACCAGATTTAGGGGATTGCTATTTTGGCAATTGAATTTCACCCCAGAACAAAATATATGTTTTGCCGGACACTATTATACTTTGCCAGCCAGTGCTGGGACACCAGATTTAGGGGATTGCTATTTTGGCAATTGAATTTCACCCCAGAACAAAATATATGTTTTGCCGGACACTATTATACTTTGCCAGCCAGTGCTGGGACACCAGATTCAGGGTATTGTTATTTTGGCAAGTGAATTTTACCCCAGAACAAAATATATGTTCTGGCGGACATTATTGTACTTTGCCAGCCAGTGCTGGGACACCAGATTAAGGCTATTGCTATTTTGGCAATTGAATTTCACCCCAGAACAAAATATATGTTTTGCCGGACACTATTATACCTTGCCAGCCAGTGCTGGGACACCAGATTCCGGGGATTGCTATTTTGGCAATTGAATTTCACCCCAGAACAAAATATATGTTTTGCCGGACACTATTATACTTTGCCAGCCAGTGCTGGGACACCAGATTTAGGGGATTGCTATTTTGGCAATTGAATTTCACCCCAGAACAAAATATATGTTTTGCCGGACACTATTATACTTTGCCAGCCAGTGCTGGGACACCAGATTCAGGGTATTGTTATTTTGACAAGTGAATTTCACCCCAGAACAAAATATATGTTTTGCCGGACACTATTATACCTTGCCAGCCAGTGCTTGGACACCAGATTCCGGGGATTGCTATTTTGGCAATTGAATTTCACCCCAGTACAAAATATATGTTTTGCCAGACACTATTATACTTTGCCAGCCAGTGCTGGGACACCAGATTTAGGGGATTGCTATTTTGGCAATTGAATTTCACCCCAGAACAAAATATATGTTTTGCCGGACACTATTATACCTTGCCAGCCAGTGCTGGGACACCAGATTCCGGGGATTGCTATTTTGGCAATTGAATTTCACACCAGAACAAAATATATGTTTTGCCGGACACTATTATACTTTGCCAGCCAGTGCTGGGACACCAGATTTAGGGGATTGCTATTTTGGCAATTGAATTTCACCCCAGAACAAAATATATGTTTTTCCGGACACTATTATACTTTGCCAGCCAGTGCTGGGACACCAGATTCAGGGTCTTGTTATTTTGGCAATTGAATTTCACCCCAGAACAAAATATATGTTTTGCCGGACACTATTATACTTTGCCAGCCAGTGCTGGGACACCAGATTCAGGGTATTGCTATTTTGGCAAGTGAATTTTACCCCAGAACAAAATATATGTTTTGGCGGACAATATTGTACTTTGCCAGCCAGTGCTGGGACACCAGATTCAGGTTATTGCTATTTTGGCAATTAAATTTCACCCCAGAACAAAATATATGTTTCGGCGGACACTATTATACTTTGCCAGCCAGTGCTGGGACACCAGATTCAGGGTATTGCTATTTTGTCAATTCAATTTCACCCCAGAACAAAATATATGTTTTGCCGGACACTATTATACCTTGCCAGCCAGTGCTGGGACACCAGATTCCGGGGATTGCTATTTTGGCAATTGAATTTCACCCCAGTACAAAATATATGTTTTGCCAGACACTATTATACTTTGCCAGCCAGTGCTGGGACACCAGATTTAGGGGATTGCTATTTTGGCAATTGAATTTCACCCCAGAACAAAATATATGTTTTGCCGGACACTATTATACCTTGCCAGCCAGTGCTGGGACACCAGATTCCGGGGATTGCTATTTTGGCAATTGAATTTCACACCAGAACAAAATATATGTTTTGCCGGACACTATTATACTTTGCCAGCCAGTGCTGGGACACCAGATTTAGGGGATTGCTATTTTGGCAATTGAATTTCACCCCAGAACAAAATATATGTTTTTCCGGACACTATTATACTTTGCCAGCCAGTGCTGGGACACCAGATTCAGGGTCTTGTTATTTTGGCAATTGAATTTCACCCCAGAACAAAATATATGTTTTGCCGGACACTATTATACTTTGCCAGCCAGTGCTGGGACACCAGATTCAGGGTATTGCTATTTTGGCAAGTGAATTTTACCCCAGAACAAAATATATGTTTTGGCGGACAATATTGTACTTTGCCAGCCAGTGCTGGGACACCAGATTCAGGTTATTGCTATTTTGGCAATTAAATTTCACCCCAGAACAAAATATATGTTTCAGCGGACACTATTATACTTTGCCAGCCAGTGCTGGGACACCAGATTCAGGGTATTGCTATTTTGGCAAGTGAATTTCACCCCAGAACAAAATATATGTTTTGCCGGACACTATTATACTTTGCCAGCCAGTGCTGGGACACCAGATTTAGGGATTGCTATTTTGGCAATTGAATTTCACCCCAGAACAAAATATATGTTTTGCCGGACACTATTATACTTTGCCAGCCAGTGCTGGGACACCAGATTCAGGGTATTGTTATTTTGGCAAGTGAATTTTACCCCAGAACAAAATATATGTTCTGGCGGACATTATTGTACTTTGCCAGCCAGTGCTGGGACACCAGATTAAGGCTATTGCTATTTTGGCAATTGAATTTCACCCCAGAACAAAATATATGTTTTGCCGGACACTATTATACTTTGCCAGCCAGTGCTGGGACACCAGATTTAGGGGATTGCTATTTTGGCAATTGAATTTCACCCCAGAACAAAATATATGTTTTGCCGGACACTATTATACTTTGCCAGCCAGTGCTGGGACACCAGATTCAGGGTATTGTTATTTTGACAAGTGAATTTCACCCCAGAACAAAATATATGTTTTGCCGGACACTATTATACCTTGCCAGCCAGTGCTGGGACACCAGATTCCGGGGATTGCTATTTTGGCAATTGAATTTCACCCCAGTACAAAATATATGTTTTGCCGGACACTATTATACTTTGCCAGCCAGTGCTGGGACACCAGATTTAGGGGATTGCTATTTTGGCAATTGAATTTCACCCCAGAACAAAATATATGTTTTGCCGGACACTATTATACTTTGCCAGCCAGTGCTGGGACACCAGATTCATGGTATTGTTATTTTGGCAAGTGAATTTTACCCCAGAACAAAATATATGTTTTGGCGGACAATATTGTACTTTGCCAGCCAGTGCTGGGACACCAGATTCAGGGTATTGCTATTTTGGCAATTGAATTTCACCCCAGAACAAAATATATGTTTTGCCGGACACTATTATACTTTGTCAGCCACTGCTGGGACACCAGATTTAGGGGATTGCTATTTTGGCAATTGAATTTCACCACAGAAAATAATCTATCCTTTGCCAGACAGCAGACAGTATTACACTTGGCTAGCCAAAGCTGGAACACCAGATTTCGGGGATTGGTATTTTGGCAATTGTATTTAACCCCTTAATAATACTTTGAAATTGCGATCCTGAGTTTCTAGGGGTGACAATAAGCACAGCCAATCCACTGATGTAGGATATGTAGAAAAAACAACCTAGCATGGATGGATTGATGGACTTGGTGTCAGCTTGTTCTGGTGCACCACAAGTCACAAAATGGTCGCCGATCACCCCAGAAAAAAGTTACAGAAAAACGCTCTGTGCAGTCTAAAAACCAGTGAGCAATTAACTAGCAGAAGTTGAATCATTCACAGCTGTAGATCGATCAGTTCATTTGGTGCTGTTGCTGACCTTTCCCTGCCTAATCTCGCCCTCACAGAAGCTGCGTCCTCTCCCTACACTAATCAGAGCAGTTTGACGTGCTGCGCTACGTGACTCCAGCTTAAATAGAGGCTGGGTCACATGCTGCACTTGGCCAATCACAGCCATGCCATTAGTAGGCATGGCTGTGATGGCTTCTTAGGGCAAGAAGTAAAACGCTGGCTGATTGGCTGCTGTGCAGCCCTTCAGAAAGCGGGAAGAAATCGCATAACAACGGACCCGAACCTGAACTTTTTTGAAAATGTTCGAGTCCGGGTCCGTGTCACGAACACCCCAAAATTCGGTACGAAACCGAACTATGCTCGAACTGTTCGCTCAACATTACCCCAGAGCAGTGTTGCCTGGCCTACAATACTCCTCACAGATACTAGATAATCTCCATAATGAGAAAGAGCACCTCTCAGACCTTGACAAACGTCTCTCAGGAACTTAAGGAAAGGAAAACGCTATTTGTAGATTACATACTGACTTAGCTATTAACCAAGTTATGTATCTCTCTCTCTTTTTTTAGGACATCGACATCTTGCCCCTTGGTACTCTGGCACATATGGCTGACTTCATGTTAGGCTGCCTTTCAAGCTACCATCGCGTTATACGCATTTTAGGTAACTCAGATTACTGGGTGTTCACCCTTCTCGGCCCCGCTACAAAGAGAACTTCTCATCTCTCATTCCTGTGGTGAAACCGTGCAATATAAGAAGGTACTTGTTGACAGATTGCTCCAAAATTTTCCAGCTGACAATGCGGCCGCCAGAGTCCGTACTTCCTTAGGCAACCGAGGAAGGTAGACAAGGGGAACATACAGTATTTCCAACAGAGGCAGGGAAACACTTTCCAAGGCATGGGACAATTTCATGACACCCTGCCAGCAACCTCACACTGAATCGCGGCCTAGTGCTACAAGGAGGGAAAAGTTTTGGAAGATAGTGAAGGAATACATTGCAGACCGTGTCAGCATCCAAAATGATCCCTCAGTGCCTTACATCTACTCCGTGTCCAAGCTGGACACATGGCACAAACTTGCGCTCTACACCTTGTAGGTGCTGACCTGCCCTGCCACCAGCGTATTGTCTGAGCATTTATTTAGTGCTGCTGGTAGCATTATAACAGATAAGCATATCTGCTTGTCCACTGACAATCCGGACAGGTTGACTCTGATAAAAATTAACAAGACCTGGATTGCCCCTGACTTCTTGACTGCATCAGTAATTGTAATTTTGGCAGTATTTGCAATGTATATGCAATTGATTATACAGGAAAGCATGTTTCCTAACAATTTTACCTCTAAACATGTCTTTTTGTTTGTTGTTGAGGGGGCTGGATTTTGGGCGTGATTTTGTCGCTATGTAAAAGTGGCGGACAACTGGGACAATATGGTTCCCAGCAGCGACGTTGGAGTCCAAGATGCACCCAGACATGGTCCCCATGCTGTTCCAGATCCATTTACTTGCTGTTTCTGTCACTTTCTGACCTTTTCCAATGGACCAGGCACCCTCCCCTCATCCGAGCAGGGGGTGCCTGGTTGTCTCTCATTGACTTCCAGTATACTTGGGTGCTCAGCCGAGCGCACGAATATCGCTATGTGTTTGAACCGAGTACCCGAACACCCGAACACTTTGGTACTCACTCATCACTACCAAGGACAGAAGTTGTCAGACTAACCTGATTTGTTTTTAAGAAGAGGTGAGTAGAAGCCTGGACAGAGGGGTGGCTGTGGATGTCGTGTTTCTAGATTTTGCTAATGTTTTTGATATTGTTCCTCATAGATGTTTAATAGGTAAAGTAAGATTCATAGGCTTCGAAAGTATAGTTTGTAATTGGATTGAAAATTGGTTGAAGGACCGTGTCCAGAGAGTTGTGCTCAATGATTCCTATTAAGAATGGTCCCGCGTTATAAGTAGTGAACCCCAAGGTTCAGTGTTGGGTCCTCTATTATTTAATTTATTTATTAATGATATTGAGGATGGGATTAATAGCACCATTTCTATTTTTACAGATGACACTAAGCTATGTAGAACTGTACAGACTTTGGAAGATGTCCATAAAATACAAGCTGACTTGAACACTCTGAGTGATTGGGCATCAACTTGGCAAATGAGGTTCAATGTGTATAAATGTAAAGTTATGCATCTTGATCGTAATAATCTCCGTGCATCATATGTCCTAGGGAATGTAACACTAGGAGAGTCACTTATAGACAAGGGTTTGGGTGTCCTTGTGGATGGTAGATTGAATAACAGCATACAATGTGAATTAGCTGCTTCTAAGGCTACCATGATATTGTCATGCATTAAACGATGCATGGACTCGTGGGGCAGGGATGAAATACTCAGGGCCGTCTTTTATATTGATTGGACCCTGGGCAAAAATTTACTTGGGCCCCCTGGATCCCGCCTTCCCACACCTTAGCAGGCAATCACGCCCTCCACCACAGCACACACACAAAAAATCCACACATCTGGTAGAGTACAGTGAATGACTGTAAATACTTCCAGTTCTGAAGACTCCAGCGGCTCAGGATCAGTGCTCTCGGTAGCTGGGCTCAGGCTGGAAGTAGGCACCGCTCTTCAGGAAGGAGACCAGGGCTCGGCTCACCCTAGCATTACAGTGCACCCCAGCACTCCACAGTATGCAGTATAGCACCCTATAGTATACAGCAACCCACAGTATGCAGTATAGCACCCTATTTTATGCAGCACCACACAGTATGCATTATAGCACCCACACTATACAGTACCCCACAGTATATAGTAGAGCAGTATAGCAGCCCACAGTATACAGCACCACACAGTATGCAGTATAGCACCCTATTGTATTCAGCACCATACAGTATGCAGTATAGCAGCCCACAGTATACAGCATCACACAGTATGCAGTATAGCACCCCACACTATACAGTACCCCACAGTATATAGTAGAGCAGTATGGCAGCCCACAGTATACACCTCACAGTATACAGCAGAGCAGTATAGAACCTTACCGTATACAGCACCCCAAACTATATACGATACAGCCCCCCACACTATACAGTACAGCAGTATAGCACTCCACAATATACAGAACCCACGGTATACAGCCCCCCACAGTATACAGCACCCCACACTATGCAGCCCCCACACTATACAGTACAGCAGTATGGCACTCCACAATATACAGCACCCACAGTATACAGTATACATCTCCCCACAGTATACAGTATACAGCACCCACACTATGCAGCCCCCCACACTATACAGTACAGCAGTATGGCACTCCACAATGTACAGCACCCACAGTATACAGTATATAGCCCCCCACACTATACAGTACAGCAGTATAGCACTCCACAATATACAGCACCCACAGTATACAGTATACTGCCCCCCACAGTATACAGGCCCCCACAGTATACAGTACAGCAGTATAGCACTCCACAATATACAGCACCCACAGTATACAGTATACAGTCCCCCACAGTATACAGGCCCCCACAGTATACAGCCCCCCACAGTATACAGCACCCCACACTATACAGCCCCCACACTATACAGTACAGCAGTATAGCACTCCACAATATACAGCCCCACACAGTATACAGTATACAGCACCCCACACTATACAGCCCCCAACATTATACAATACAGCAGTATAGCACTCCACAATATACAGCACCCACAGTATACAGCCCCCCACAGTATACAGTACAGCAGTATATTACTCCACAATATACAGCACCCAGGGTATACTGCCCCCCACAGTATACAGTACAGCAGTATAGCACTCCAAAATATACAGCACCCAGGGTATACTGCCCCCCACAGTATACAGTACAGCAGTATAGCACTCCACAATATACAGCACCCACAGTATACAGTATACAGCCCCCCACAGTACACAGGCCCCCACAGTATACAGCCCCCCACACTATACAGCACCCACTATACAGTAGTTTACAGTATATTAGCATAACAGCCTCTGTCACCTTTTTCTGATGTAATCTTCACAAAAAAAAGCTCCACAGTTAAGGCAAACTTCTACAGCAACACTCCTGGTAGAAAGGACCTTAATGACCTAATAGCCATGTAACCAGTAATATTGCTAGGTTACTGGTCACATGGTGATGATGTCATCTAAGGTCCTAGAGAATCACAGCTCTCACAGTACGCTGTCTGGAGTGCCGGCAGGCATGGCATGGCAGCACCCCCTGTGTAGCTGACAGCTTGACACCCGGGGCAGTGGCTAGCAGGGCTCAAGAGGCAGCTGCCTTGGGCCCCCCAGGAGCAACTGGGCCCGGGCCTGCTGCCTCTTTTGCCCCTTGTTGAAGATGGCTCTGGTAATACTACCACTTTACGAAGCATTGGTGCGGCCTCATCTGGAATATACAGTTCAGTTATGGGCACCAATCCATAGAAAGGACGCTCTGCAGCTGTAAAAAGTACAGAGGAGAGTTTTATAAGGGGCATGGAGAGTCTTAGTTATGAAGAACGATTAAAAGAATTACATTTATTTAGTTTTGAGAAGAGACGTCTAAGGGGGGACATGATTAACCTATACAAATATATAAATGGGCCATACAAAAAATACGGTGAAAAACTGTACCATGTCAATTGCCCTCAAAAGACAAGGGGGCACTACCCCCAACTGGAGAAGAAAAAGTTCAGTCTCCAGAAGCGTCAAAACTTCTATACTGTAAAACTGTGAATCTGTGGAATTGACTTCTTCAGGACATGGTCACAGTGGGAACAGTGGCCAGTTTTAAAATGGGTTTAGATGAATTCTTAAAAGTATAGAACGTTAATGCTTATTAGTGATGAGCAGCATATGCAATATTCAATATTTTGCAAATTTTTGGCCGAATATTCCCGATAAATTAGCAAATTCGAGAATTCGTGATCTCCAGTCATAATTTACTTGATTGCGAAAATCGGCAATGCAATATATTCACAATAAAAATTTGTGATTAGAATATTTGCGATCAACACTAAGGGGTAGGCAACTTTCCTATTGGTTGCTAGGGATGTTGCTAAGTGCCGATATAAATTTGAGATAAATTTGCGATTTGAATATTAACAATCAACACTATTCGTGAATACGAATATTAAGCACTATATTCTAAATATTCGGGAATTCTCGAAGTGGCGATTAAAATTCGGTATTCGAATATTCGCGCTTAACACTAATGCTTATGAAAATGTGTAGAAATATGAGTCTCAATTTCTTCTAGGATTAAGTTTGTACTTGATGGACTTATGTGTTTTTTCACAAGTTGTCAATCAACTAGGAGATTAATCCCTAATATTGTTGAGCGAACCCAAACTGTAAAGTTCGGGTTCGTACCGGACTTTAGGGTTTTTTGTACCCGGACCCGAACCAGAACATTTCCGTAAAAGTTTGCGTTCAAATATGTTGTTCAGCTGTTTAATAAAGCTTGTTGAAAGGCTGCAAGGAAGCCAATCAACAAGCTTTTAAGATGTGTGCCCTTAGAAGGCATCACAGCCGTACCTACTAATGGCATGGCTGTGATTGGCCAGTGCAGCATGTGATTCAGCCTCTATATCAGCTGGAGTCACGTAGCTCCACACGTCATGTCAGCTCTTACTAGTGTAGGGATAGGATACTGCTGATGTGAGGGAGAGATTAGGAAAGAATCTGATATCAGAGCTTTGTGTTAAGTCTGCGATCTACAGTGATTTTATTTGTGGGTGCAATGCAACATTTTTGTTTCCTGCCCTGAGCCCCGTTACACATAAAAAATAAGTTTTAATCCGTCTATTAATTAGGTGGGCATTGGCGGCCATTTTGTGCAAGTGCAGTGCACTTACACCTGCATATGTTCTAGGGACAATAATTTAATCCTGTTCTTGTAGTTCAGTGGGCAACATTTTTAAGTCCATCTGCATTGCATATGTGCCAAGGGAAGGGAAAAAAAATATGTAATCCGTCTGTGAGTTCAGCGACCCAGGGGGTGACATTAACTTTTTTGTCTGTAAAGTATCCCTGTGCTGCATATGTAATAGTGTAATCAATTCAGTAAATCCATCTGTTAGATTCTGGGGGGACAATTTTTTATTTTTTTTTGCCATAAAGTACATTTGCGGCCTGCGCTGTATTTCTGAGAGTTAAATAAAACCAGTAAATACAACTGTGACATTGTTGGTGAAAAAAAATCACATATTTCTGGCCATACAGTACATTTGCGGCCTGTACTGAATTTCTGAGAGTGAAATATAACCAGTGAATACAAATGTGACATTGTTGGTGAAAAAAAATCACTTATTTTTTGCCATAAAGTACATTTGCGGCCTGCACTGTATTTCTGAGAATGGAATAAAATCAGTAAATGCAACTGTGACATTGTGGTTTAAAAAAAATCACTTATCTTTTGCCATAAAGTACATTTTTGGCCTGCATTGCATTTCTGAGAGTGAAATATAACCAGTAAATACAACTGTGACATTGTTGGTGAAAAAAATCACTTATTTTTTGCCATAAAGTACATTTGCGGCCTGCACTGCATTTCTGAGAGTGAAATATAACCAATAAATCCAGCTCTTAGCTTGTGTGTGAACATGTCCACGGTTATGAGGCCAGTTATTCACAAGTGGCTTGGCGGGTGTGTTCCTGTTGAACTGCATACCTGACAGCGAAGTATATTCTATTAATTTAGCGGACTACCTCTGCACTGCGTACCTGACTGGGGAAAAAAAATTGTAAATCAGTCTGTTAGTTTGGTGGGTGAACGCAAAGAATGTGGAGAGCGTCAAATAAGGGACGTGGCCCTGGTTGTGGTGCTGCTGGTGGTGGTAGAGCTCCTGTTGCAGGGAGAGGACGTTATCAATCTGTGCCAGCTACACACCCAAATGAAACACCTTCCTCAAATGCGCGTAGGCGACAGAATGTTCAGCGTTATTTTTTAGGCCCGAATGCCACTCTACGAATGGTGAAGCCAGAACATTGTCTCCCACCCGGTCCCCAGCTGAAAGATCAGAGTTGGCACCTGCAGGCCATGGGCATCTGTCTTTCACCTCACCCCCTAGCAATCACCCCCAAGCAGTCTGAGCCCCAAGTCTTACAGCAGTCTCTTATGCTTTTTGATGACTCTGCTGGCAGGGTTTCCGTGGGCCATCTTCATAGCCCTGCCCCAGAAATGGCCAACCACTTATGTTTCAGGAGGTGGACATTGGAGGACCACAGCAGCACATCTCTGATGATGACGAAACAAGGGTGCAAACTGATGCTGCTTTCTGCAGTGTGAAGACCAACAAGGAGGGCAAGGGTGAAGAATGGGTAGAAGATGATGTGGAGGATGATGGGGTCCTAGACCCCATATGGAATCAAGGTCATGCGAGTGACGTGTTTGGAGGAAGAGGTGGTGGTCGCACAGAGCCACCAGCACAGCAAAAGAGGGAACAGGGTGCAAAAGCAGAGCGGCCGTCCCCTAGACAGTACACCTGCTACTGCCCACCACACCCAGGGACAGAGCACACCAAAGCCAGCTCCAAGGAGTTCAATGGAATGGCAGTTCTTCAGACGATGAGTTGATGACAAGACACAAGTGGTTTGCACGCTGTGCAATCAGAGCCTGAAGTGAGGCAAAAACATTCTAAACCTGAGCACAACCTGATGACCAGGTATCTAAATGCAAACCACGAGCTGCAGAGGAGTAAATAAATCAAAAACCAAGAAAGGTCTCAGGCTCCTCCTGCTCCCTCTTCTGCTGCAATCTTGGCCTCTTCCTCCCCTCTGGAGTGACAGTGGCAATGGCCGCCCAGCAAACAGAGGATGTGGCAGCAACGGCACCATGTCCATCACCAAGCATCTCCACAATGTCCCATGGAAGCGTTCAGCTGTCCGTCTCCCAAATACTGGAGAGAAAGAGGAAGTACCCCCCTACCCACTCACAATCCACGGCCCTGAATGCCAGCATTTCAAAATTCCTGGCCTTTGAAATGCTGTAATTCTGTCTGGTGGACACTGACACTTTTAAAAACCTTATGGCTGTGGCTGTCTCACAGTACGTGGTTCCAACCAGCCACTATTTTTCCAGGAAAGCCATCCCTTCCCTGCACATCCAAGTGGCGGACAAAATCAGGTGTGCACTGCTCAATGCCATCTGTGGAAAGGTCCACATAACCACTGATACATGGACCAGTATGCGTGGGCAGGGACGTTATATCTCCCAAACAGCACACGGGGTAAATGCAGTGGCGGCTGGGCCTGAGGCAGATAGCAGTTTGCCACCTGTCCTTCCGCCACTGAGGATTGCAGGGCATTTCTCTTTGCCTTCTGTTGCTTCCTCCTACTCCACTTCCTCCTCTACCACCTCCTCATCCAGTCAGCGGAACATCTTCACCACAAACTTCAGCACAGCCAGGGAGAAACAACAGCAGGCTGTTTTGAAACTTATCTGTTTGGGAAAAAAACCCACACCAAGCAGGATCTGTGGAAGGGCATGGAACAACATACCGATGAGTGGTTGGTGCCACTGAGCCTCAAGCCCGGCCTGGTGGTGTGCGATGATGGGCGAAATCTCATAGCAGCTCTGAGCCTAGCCGGTTTGACTCACATCCCTTGCCTGGCGCATGTGCTGAATTTGGTGGTGCAGAAATTCCTGAAAAACTACCCCAATATGTCAAAGCTGCTGCAGAAAGTGCGGGCCGTCTGTGCGCACTTTCGGCGTTCTCACTCTGCTGCTGCTCTCACCTGTCTGCGCTGCAGCGTAACTTCAACCTTCCCACTCACCGCCTCATATGTGACGTGCCCACAAGGTGGAACTCCACTTTACACATGCTGGAGAGACTGTGCGAGCAGCAGCAGGCGACAGTGTAGTTTCAGCTGCAGCACGCATGGGTGAGTCCCTCTGCGGAACAGCACCACTTTACCACCAATGAGTGGGCCTCCATGCGAGACCTGTGTGCCATGTTGCGCTGTTTCGAGTACTCCCCCAACATGGCCAGTGCCGATGAAGCCGTTCTCAGTGTTACTATCCCACTTCTATGTCTCCTCGAAAAAACGTTTTGGGGGATGATGGAAGAGGATGTGGCAAAGGAGGAAGAGGAGGAAGAAGAGGGATCATTTCCACGGTTATCAGGCCAGTCATTCACAAGTGGCTTGGAAAAAACGTTTTGGGGGATGATGGAAGAGGATGTGGCAAAGGAGGAAGAGGAGGAAGAAGAGGGATCATTTCCACGGTTATCAGGCCAGTCATTCACAAGTGGCTTGGAGGGTGGGTTCCTGCACCAACATATGCAAGGTACACAATTGTCCAGCCAGGGCACAGTTCTGGAGTATGAGGAGGAGGAGGATGAGAAGGAGGGGGAGGAGGAGGAGAATGAGGAGGAGGGGGAGGAGGAGAAGGGGGAGGAGGAACCGGGTTCACAGCAGGGTAGCACCCAAAGCAGCTCAGGGCCATCACTGCAGCGTGGCTGGGGGGATACAGAGGACACAGACGATACAGTTCCCACAGAAGACAGCTTGTCATTGCCTCTGGGAAGCCTGGCACACATGCTGCAGTGCCTGCCCAATGACCGCCGAGTTGCCCACATTCTAACCAGTGCTGATTACTGGGTGGCTGCCCTGCTGGCTACCCATTACAAGGACAACGTGCCATCCTTAATTCCCTCACTGGAGCGTGATCAGAAGATGCTCGACTACAAGTGCATGCTGGTAGACGCACTGCTGATGGCATTCCCACCTGACACCGGGGCCTCAGTGGAAGCACAAGGCAAAGGCAGAGGAGGAGGAAGAAGTCACCAACGCGGTCGTGGAACCGCCAGCACCTCAGAAGGCAGGGTTAGCATGGCCGAAATGTGGAAAAGCTTTGTCAGCACGCCACAAGAACCAGCACCACCAGCTGATATGGAACGTCTAAGCAGGAGGCAACATTTCAGCAATATGATGGAACAGTATGTGTGCACACGCCTACACGTACTGACTTATGAGTCTGCCCCATTCAACTTCTGGGTCTCCAACTTGGGCACATGGCCTGAGCTTGCCCTTTATGCCTTGGAGCTGCTGGCCTGCCCTGCAGCCAGTGTATTGTCTGAACGTGTGTTTAGCACTTTTCCGTACCTTGTGCAGAATAGACATGTATACCGGCCTCACACAGCCTTTGTTATACTCCAGCGCACTTTCTCTTTGTTTTATTTTCTATATTTCCCAGTGTTTTGGGGTCTACCCAAATTTAAAAAAACAGTGTTGTTGGCAACTACCTCCTACACCACTGCTTCCACCTACACTGCCATGTCCACTGCCTCCTACTCCATATAGACCTCCTGCTCCTAGTTCAAGATTATTATTTTTAGTTTTTATGTGTTTCATGTTAAATCATTTCCCTATCCTCATTTGTTTGCAAGGCAATTGTCCACCTCTCACCAACATTTTTCTTCCTTTTGCAGCCCTCTAGCCCTTTGCATTACTTTTTTGCATTACTTTTTTAGACCCATTTTAGTGCCCCAAAGTTCGGGTCCCAATTGACTTCAATGGGGTTAGGGGTCGGGGTCAAGTTCGGATCCCGAACTTAAACTTTGCTGCAAAGTTTGGCCGAACCTGGTGAAACCGAACTTCAGGTGTTCGCTCAACTCTAATCCCTAAAAAAAAAATTTTTAAACTGTTTAGAGATTCCCTGACAGGCCTGTTAGTTCACATTATCTTTCAGACATTTCAGACACTACCCACTGTATTAACATACACACATTGCACACACTTTTGTTTCTATATTTCACAAAATAAAAGCAAAACATTGAACTGTCTGGAAATGCCCAGATATGCGACTGGTATCTCAGGTTTACACTCAGTGTTTTAAAATGCTAATCTCTGTATTGTAAGACACACATTGCACACATAACTATATTGCTATTTTCCCAAACCCCCCTCAAAAAACGGAACTGTCTGGTGATGCCCTGACACAGATTTGGCCTATTAATACATGTTATCACTTAGAGATTTCAAACACTAGCCTTTGTATTATAAGACACATGATGCACACTTGTATTTTGTATTGCAATATTTCGCAAAAACAAAAAAGAAAATTTTAACTGTTTGGAGATGCTCTGACACAGATTTCGGACTAGTATTTCCCGTTTTAACTCACAGATTAAAACATTACCCTCCTCATTGTAAGAAACATGTTGCGCACAAATATTGCTATTTTCCCAAACAAAAAAATTACCTGACACAGATGTTGGTTTTTCAGGTGTTTTTACTGAGATTTAAAATGTTATCTATCCTCAGGGTGATAAAACATTTGTACAGTTTTGAGCTTATTCCCCAAAAAAGTAAAAAAAAAAAAAAAAGAAATGTAGGTAGCTGCTTTTGATATTCTGCAGCAGCTTCGGCTGTGTAATAGGGGAGTAACTGCAGCCAGAAGGCACTGCCAGGCACGCCCAGACTTAGCTCCTCACTTATCACTCCATGGATAAAAACTTTTACCTGCCTTTACCTACTCTATACAATTCTTCTTTTTTTTTCTAGGCTTTCCCTTCACTGTCCCTCACTCTAGAATAGAAGCTTTATTGTTACTGTACACTGTCATTAAGATTGTTTTCTGTCAGTCACTGCTATACCAATCCACCCTCATTTACAACCAAACACAGAATGACATTCTAGTCGTTCTACAAAGGCACCTCCCTGCCTTCTTCAGCACAAGATCTCCCACCCCACTTCCTCTCAGGATAATGTGAGCATCTTTTTCTTAATTCTTTGTGCATTTTCCCCATGACGTGCAGTAAAATAAAGCTCTGCTGGATTAATCTGAAGCAGACGTGAAAAGCTTTGGGTTCAACAAACCTGGTTTGTTACAAAGTGATTTACTCATCTTCATTTAGAGTCTTTCAAGACTAAAATTTTTTGACCGATTTGTGACAGACTGATATAGTACATGCATGTTGGGGGTGGGAAATATTTTACCCACTCAAACTATATTAAAATTGTATTTGACAGTTTGTTTGAAAACACACCCGTGCAAAAGAGTAAGACAATACGAAAAAGGCTGCAGAGCAAGTTGCTATGCTCCCCCATTATAGCTGTGCTTTTAATTAGGGTATACCAGATTTTATAATTAAAGGAATAGCTTTGGAACCATAGGAAAGGAAATTTACTCCATTAAACAGTTTGAGATATATAACTTACCACCACTAAAGGGTATATTTGTCTTCTAGTATACCAAGCTTTAATTGTCTCACACTCCCCACAGACAACAATTGTCATAAGAATGCAAACTGAATGGACCATACCTCCCTCAACTCTGGTATGTTTCATTTGTTTTGTTCTAGAAACCATGAAAGTCATAACATTAATCAATATAAAGTAAACTTTTCTTATTGGGCACCCTGTGTGATGACGAAAGATGAGCGAAATTTTCAAACATTCGCTTCAGACGCTTTGCAGAATAATAAAAAAAAAGGGCTTCTGTCCGAATTTGTCATGAAAGACATTTAACCAGCTATATCCCAACCTGCTGGGAGAGTATATCTCGTTGTACATCACTGTGTATTCCAGCAACATGAATAAATAATCCGTTCTGGTAGTAATACACTGTGACACATACAGTGTATGGAGATGTGTATTGACATGTGTAACTATTAGGCTCAGTTCACACATCCCTTATTTGGTCAGTTACGGTTCCAAAACACAGAAACGGGGCAAATCTTTTCATGATACCTTTTTTAAGAGTAGGTTTGGCTCCTGATTTTGGCTCACCATACAGTAACTGCTGGAATTAACTGACCAAATAACTGAAGTGTGAACTCGGACTTGCAGGTCAATGTTTGTGTCAGGTATAATGTACTTAACGGTGAAGCGGTCCAAGATTCTACTATTGAGCGGTCTCTTATTACATTATCTCCTGTTTCCACATGGATTGCTTGAGAAGCTGGTGTGTAAAACAATGATACAAGTAGTGGCCCCATGACAGAATGAAGAGGGTAACAAATCCAACAAAGGTACGGTCGGCACTCCGTGTATTGAGCGGCGTGGTGCACAGGTCCTGCATCAATTGACAGAGATATCGCATCGAGTGAGTGCTGGTCTTCTCTTGTACAACGAGAATGGAGAGGGTGTCAGCAGTAAGTTTGTGTTGACATCATTGTTTATTTTTCTCTTCTTCTGTTCTGTCCAAAGAACAAATCAACAGATCTTGCAGTTTAAACATCCGCCTTCACACGTTCAGTATTTGGTCAGTAATTGATCAGTATTGGTAAGGCCAAACAAAAAAAAGAAAAAACAGGTGTGGGTCCAAAACAGAGATGACATGAAAAGGAAGTATTTGCATGTCTTCTTTGTTTTGGACACACTCCTGCTTTTGGCATCCAAATCATGAGAAAATCATAATGTATGCAAACCACTGACCGTAGGATAGAGGCCTTATGGCTACTCAAAAGACAGGATCCTTTATGGTTTTCTTTTCTTAGTTCTTTTGACGGATGCGGAGAATGGCAAATTAAACTGTGATGTCAACAAGGCCAAACAGGGACACTAGTGGCCCAGTCACAAAGTGGTGAGGGTGGCAACAGCATGAGGAGTCATCATAGTGGACCAGTCACAGAGTGGTAAGGGTGGCAACAGCATGAGGAGTCATTATAGTGGCCCAGTCACAGAGCGGTGAGGGTGGCAACAGCATGAGGAGTCATCATAGTGGCCCAGTCACAAAGTGGTGAGGTGGGGGTCAACAGCAGTGGCAGTAACAGCACAAGATGGTGGCAGTAGTCGGCAGCAGGTGTGTGGCATCAGTCGGGTGGCAGGATCAGCATCAGAATAGTGGATCAAGGGCTCAGGTGGCCATGAGATGTAGGCGCCACATCTCCTGTCCCCTGGCCAGACAGATTTATCAGCATATGCTCCCAGGTGTGAAGGAGTCAAATTAAATCATACATCCTGTAGTCCTGGTGACTGACAAATAAAGTAGCCTCCTCAAAGGGCTTGAGCAAACAGCAGATGTTACGCATGAGCTGCCACTGACTAACGTCGAAGTTGCACATCAGAGTATACCTGTCCACTTGCATCATCAATAAATTGTTTGCGGCCTTCCTCTGCTCCTATAGTTGGTCCACATGTGGAGGGTGGGGTTCCAGACAGACTCAAAGACTGCCCCACCTTCTGCAAAAGATATGTGTGCAGGGCTAATAGAGCTTTTTTGGAGAAGTAATGACGACTTGGGACTCTCCACTTTGGCTCAATTCTCTGAAAGGTGCAGGGTCAACCACACAGAAAGGGAGGGACTGTAGTACCAGCAACTCGGCCAGGAGCACTTCAGCTTCTGCGCCGTTGGATGAGTGCATGCATACTGTTGTCTTTTTGAAATTGCATCAATGATCGATTGCTGGTTAATGAGTGACTAAGAGGAAAAGGAGCATGAGGACCATTAGATGATGGGAAGGAAACATAGCTCCCGTCTGCTGAGGTGGTAAAACCTTGACTGCTGGAAAAGGGTTGTTAGCTGCTGGCAGATGCCACAGGCTGTACCACTACATTAGCACCATGGTTTTACTAGGCCACTTTATGGTTTCGCTCCATGTGTTGAAGCAGGGCCGTGGTGCCAACATTAGCACTGGCCATGCTTCACCTTCTGCCGACAGGTTCTAAAAACAGCCACACTAACATCCTCTGGCAACCTGATGGAAAATTCCAAACTGGCGAGTAGGGCATTTTACCTCCACCGCTCCATGCTGACTGCCTGCCTCTATGAAGCCGTTCCCCATTAGTTGTTTATGGACAGGTAGGCACTTGAGTAGCAGACATCTACCCCTTACACATTTGGCTCCAGACCTCACACTGCTTCAACCCTGTTGACTCACTGCCACACTTGCACCCTGCTGGCTAAGCAACACACTGCCGCCATGCTGCTGACTCATGGGCAAGCTGCCACCCTCACCCCTGATGATGTTGATGAAGCCCCTTCTTCACCAAGCTCCCACGTGCTATAGGCTACATCATCATCCACTACTGTCTTCAAGTCAGTAATGTTACCCTCACCAGTCTCATGGCCACATCCAAATCTGGACTGGGCAGTATCTGCTGACTGTCCTCAATTATCTCCAACTTGTTAAAAAAAAAAACCGTAGCAAAGCAGTCAGCATACAATACTTCCTGAGCAGAAGGATTAAGAAAAAGGTAGGTTCAGGATAGGTGGGGGCACAGAGCTTGTTCGGTGGCCATGCCAACTAAGCGTTGTGTCAGAGGAACCCACTGACTCCTGGCTGTGGGTGTCTGATGTTAGTTGAGATGTTGTTGAAGACCTAGTCAACCATTTAAGGAACACTGGGTTGCTGGTAAAAAACACGACCTCTGGATGACACTGGCAGCTCTAGCCTGTTGTTGCAGCTCTTTTAGCCTCAATTAGAGAGTTTAGGCATTATAAAATTTGTTATCAATAAAACAATCTGGACACCCCAAAAGCAGTAGTATTAGACAGCTTTTTCACTCAATTTACAGAATCAAGGCGTTATAGAATGGCTTTTCTATAAAACAATGTGGACAGCCCAATAACAGTAGTATCAGACAGCTTTTTTACCCCAATTAGAAATTTAAGGCGTTATAGAATTTCCTATTTATAACACATTATGGACACCCCAATAGCAGTAGTATTAGACCACTTTTTCACCCAAATTAGTGAATCAAGGTGTAATAGAATTGCTTGTCTATTAACCAAGGGACACTGATCAGTTAGTCCCTGCACTCCCTTATGCTATCCCTATTTTGTGTAAAAAGTCTCCCTACGATCTCCTTACACAGTTCGTGCACTGTCCGTGAACTCTTCCTTTTTACAATTAAAGGCTTTCTTAATCACTGTCCCTTGAGCTTGTCACATCTCTTCTTATACTCCGTTCACAGTGAAATGATGGAGACAGGGCGGGATGAGGGTTTTATCGGCTGTGACATCTCAGGGGCTGGCTAGCTGCTGATTGGCTGTCTGCATGGCATTATGGGTGACCTTGTTTTCCCGGGTTTCTTACTTTCCTTTTGTAACACCTGTAGCCGCCATTTTAGAAAAAAAAATGATTTGTTAACGCAAAGCACCAGGAAATTTGGCTTTGGTGCAAATTTAATTATGCCAAAAGTTCAGATTGAATTCCACTTAGTCAGCTTTGATTCTTTCAACACTAGACCAATAGAAAACATGACTATGATTGTGAAATGCAAATAAAGAATCCAAGTTTTTCCTCTCACAGTTTGCATGTCTAAATAATCTTGCAAAATCCATAGGAGCAAAGGGAGAAGACAGGAAGGGTTTAAAACAGGCTAATGACGGTTTGTCCAATAATTCCCCAACAAAGAAAGAAAATATTGTGGCTCCTTTATTCAGGACCTCCATCAATTGGTTGCAAAGAAGCACATTCTTTTATCGTAAGGGTTTTGAATATTACTGTACTTTATAGGTATAACCTATAGTTCATATGGCTCTACAGTATAAAGTAATATGACCCGACATTTCAATGGATTTAAAGTTTACCATACTTGCGACATATCAATGGTTTTTAATGGTGGAAGTATGAGTGGTGAGACCTCAACCAATCGTTAAAGTGAGGAAATAGAAGCTCTCCCACAGAGCACTTTCTCTCCTTGCTGCGGAAGACAGGCTCAATGAAAGGTCTGTGATCCCATTTTGAATCTGTCTCCAGAGAACTGAAGAATCAATGCGTGGTTCATTCTCATCATTTTAGAGATCGTAGAGATCTGAGCACTCAGATCTCCACAGATCAAAACCTTTAATATGTCACCATAAAATATGAAAAATTGTAAAAGCACAGGTTGAGGTTAAACATCAACACAATTTTAACCCATGCTTCTGTGACTTGGCTTGCATTTTATGAGTACAGACAGACAAAAAGATGAATTGGAAGGACATTTTGGACAGCCTTTAGTGATCACCTGAAATTTTGAACAATTCTGTGGAGTAAATAAAACCACCACAGTTGGAGACACATGGACTGCACAAAGAAGAAAATTGCCTGACCAAATCTAGTTCTCTTTCCTCTTCAACCTTTATTAAATTGCTTTAGCAGGATACAACACAACAGAAGGTGGGAATATACTGTGCAAAACATCAGCTGCACTATGAAGATTGAAAATATCTTTATCCACATATAATTGTTTAAGGAGAAAAAGTAATAATAAAAACTTGAGTGATTAAAGAGATAATTATATCACAAAAATGTAAAGATATTGCTGTTCCAATCACTCTTCTTTCTCTTTACACTTTGTTTTATTGATGTTTTTCTGATGTTTCAGGAGCAAGCATAGACCCAACTGCTTGCTTTTTCAGACTGCACTAATCCTGTGTGGATAAAATATACCTAGAAATTGGAAATTGGAGGTTAAATAAGGACATCTGCTTCATCCATTGTTCTCTCTGTATAATCAAGTGCTGTAGAATTTCTTTCTATACGCTCAAATGTGGTTTTGGATTTATCATCCACTATGTTTTGCGGCCAATAAAAGGCCTAGTGCATATTTTGGTGGGAAAAAATTTAGTCTAAACCCTCAATATGTGCTTTTTGTATGAAGTTCTCCTTTAGACCTCTTTCACACAGGCGTCACGTTTGACGCCTGGATAAGATGCGGGTGCATTGCGGGAAAATGCACAATTTTCCCGCGCGAGTACAAAGCGCTTTAATGCGAAAAAATTGGCATGTTTGGTACCCAGACCCGAACCCGGACTTCATCACTGAAGTTCGGGTTTGGGTTAAGTATTCTGTAGATATTATTATTTTCCCTTATAACATGGTTATAAGGGAAAATAATAGCATTGTCAATACAGAATGCGTTGTAAAATGTGGATTAAGGGGTTAAAAATAAAAACTCTAACTTACCTCATCCACTTGATCGCGTAGTTGCGATCTCTTCTGTCTTCTTCAAGCATTAGCTGCCGGCAAAAAGACCTGTGATGATGTCACCGAGCTCATCACATGTTCCAATCACATGGTCCATCACCATGGTGATGGACCATGTGATTAGACCATGTGATGTGATGTCACCACAGGTCCTTTAGATGGCAGCTAATGCTTGAAGAAGACAGAAGAGATCGGCAACTACGCGATCAAGTGGCTAAGGTGAGTTAATTATTTTATTTTTAACCCCTTAATCCACATTTTACTAAGCATTCTGTATTGAGAATGCTATTATTTTCCCTTATAACCATGTTATAAGGGAAAATAATAAAGATCGGGTCCCGTCTCTTAGCAACCATGCGGGAAAATCACACTGCATCCGCACTTGCTTGCAGATGCTTGCGATTTTCCCGCGGCCCCATTCACTTCTATGGGGCCTGCGTTGCGTGAAAAACTCACAATATAGAGCATGCTGTGATTTTCACGCAATGCAGAAGTGATGCGTGAAAATCACTGCTCATGTGCATAGCCCCATAGAAATGAATGGGTCCGGATTCAGTGCGGGTGCAATGCGTTCACCTCACGCATTGCACCCGCGCGGAAATGACGCCCATGTGAAAGGGGCCTTAGAGTCAATGTTTTTAGGGAAGAATACAGATGTATCCACCATTATTTTGACTGGTTTAACACATTAACACAACAAAACACATTACAGTAATGCAAGAAATTGTGTATCAGTGACCATTCTGGCTCAGCTGGTGTGAAAATTACTCTGGCTACATCTATACCTTTTTACATGCAGATTCAATGAAATATGCCATTTTTTTATTTATATATTTTTTTAAATAACGTTTGTATGGAATCCAACAGAAAAAGTCAGAGACAACCAGTACCTCTATAGGAGCCTGATTATGGCTTCACACAAAAAGTGGTTAAAATTAGGGCCATGTGCATGAGGCGACAATAATAATTCATTGATTTAATTATATATACAGTACTGAAATGGTTTGTAATGCGGGAAAAAGACATGTCCATCCAGTTCAGCCCACTTTATCCTGAGGAAGGCAAAAAGCCCTTATAGCTCTTAAAGTAGAACCCAATCCATGATTGTAGGGAAAAAATCCCTCCTGACTCCAAATTTGGATCACAATTTTTGTATCAGTGACCCTTCACCAAAACTCTTGTAACAATCACAACCTCCTATTGAAGAAGTTTCCACAGTATTGCTGTCTTACAGAAAAGAACTACTGTTGGTGTAGAAATCTTCTTTTTCTAATCTACGTTATGACTTGTGGCTTGGAATGGTGGAAATTGTTTCATTTATTTTTTCCAGTTTAAATATATACTATATTTGTATTACATTAGGGAAGTATGTACTACAGCATGTAGTAATATGTTGCGACTAGAAATGAGTGCATTTATTCCAATTATATTTGGGGCAGAATTGGTCATCCAATTTGATTCAAGTCTGAATAGATTTGGATACTTTTAGTGCAACCCACACATATATAAGGTAGGTATGTTAAAGTACCGTAATCACTGAAAAAGACAAACCCTACTTTAAAATATAAAGATAACAATAAAAAAAATAAGCTTACAATAAATACATGTGATGGAAAGACCTAATGAAGAGAGATGGGTCCCTTGACATTCAAATATTGTCACAATTAGGACCCCCCATCGTACATGTACCGCGCTGGTGGACGTGACTTAAGAACCCACTCCGTACATGTACGGCAGGCTAATCAGGCTGGTGCAAGAGTTGTTCCAGCCTGATCAGGGGCACGGACGCGGCAGTCACTAACAGCCGGCCACCTGCTGCATACGCCGGCATCAGTAAAGACACCGATGTCAGCATATTAACCCCATGTATGGCACTGTCAAAGCTGACCGTAGAATGTGGAGGGTACGCCTGCCCTCTGCATCTCCATCGGGTACCCATGCTGCAGTGGTGGGGACCCAGTGGCAGAGAAAGCAGCCTGATGCCTTCCATAGTCATCGGGGCTTGCCTTCTACTGAAGCCTTTGAGATCCAGCCCCTTAGGCTGGGTCTCATAGGCAAACTGTCAGCATAAAAGTGGACAGACAAAACATTACAATACAGGTTGTATTTTAATGCATTGCAGAGGGGATCAGACCCCAGAAGTTGAATTCCCAGAGTGGGACAAAAAAAAAAAAATAAAGTTAAAAAAGGTGTTTTTTATAATAAAAAAATAAAGTTTCAAGTAAAAAAAGCCCCTTTTTCAAAAATAAAACACATAAAAAACAAAAATAGAAAAAAATTAGAAAAACAGATATATTGGGTATTGCCATATCCATAACGACTGGCTCTATAAAAATAACACATGATTCAACCCCTCACCTGAACGCCGTAAAAAAAAAAAAAAAAAACTGCTCTAAAACAACAATTTTTTTGTCAAATTATATCACAAAAATTGAAACACCAAGCGATCAAAAATGTTTATGTCCCTCAAAATAGTACCATTTAAACCGTCACCATATCCCGCAAAGAATGAGCCCCTACATAAAACAAACGGGCAAAAAAAAAAAAAAAAAACTATGGCTCTCAGAATATGGAGACACTAAATTTTTTTTTTGTTTTTTGTTTCAAAAATGCTTTTATTGTGTCGAAAGTAAAAAAAATTAAAAAGGAGATATATTAGGTATCACTGTGTTGTAACAACCAGGTCTATTAAAATATCACATGTTATATCCCTCAGATGAAGACTGCTAAAAAAAGAAAAAAAGTGTATAATTTTTTTTTTTATCACCTTCCATCTCAAAAAGTGTAATACCAAGCGATCAAACAGTCAAACAGACCCCAAAATCATACCAATCAAACCTTCATTTCATCCCATAAAAAATGAGACCCTATTTAAGACAATCGCCCAAAAAATAAAAAAAACTATGCCTCTCAGAATATGGAGACACTAAAATATGTTATTTTTTTTTTTGTATCAAAAGTGCTTTTATTGTATAAAACTTAAATAAATCAAAAAAGTATACATATGAGGTATTGCCGTGTCCATAATAACCTGCTGTATAAAAATATCACCTGATCTAACCCCTCAGGTGAACACCTTAAAAAAAAAGTGTCAAAAAAGCTATTTTTTGTCACCTTACATCACAAAAAGTGAAATAACAAGCGATCAAAAAGTCATACACACCCCAAAATATCACCAATCAAACCATCATCTCATCCCTCAAAAAATGAGACCCTACCTAAGACAATCACCCAAAAAATAAAAATAAACTATTCGTTTCAGAATATGGAGACACAAAAACATGATTATTTTTGTTACAAAAATGCATTTATTGTGTAAAACTTAAATAAATAAAAAAAGTATACACATTATTATAGTTGAGCCAACCCAAACTATAAAGTTCAGGTTCGTACCAAACATTACGATGTTTGGCACCCGGACCCGAACCCGAACATTTATGTAAAAGTTCGGGTTCGGTGTTTGGCGATTTCTATGGCGCATTTTGAAAGGCTGCAAAGCAGCCAATCAACAAGCGTCACACTACTTGCCCCAAGAGGCCATCACAGCCATGCCTACTATTGGCATGGCTGTGATTGGCCAAGTACAGCATTTGACCCAGCCTCTATTTAAGCTGGAGTCACGTAGCGCCGCCCGTCACTCTGCTTCATGTAGGGATAGGATGCAGCTGCCGTGAGGGCGATATTAGGCAGGGAAGACTCAGCACAACAACTTAATGAAGTGATCGATTTACAGCTGTGAATCATTCAACTTCAGTTTGTTCAGTGCTCACTGGTTTTTAGGCTGTCCAGAACATTTTTCTGTCACTTTTTTCTGGGGTTATCGTGGCCATTTTATGATCTTTTGGTACACCAGCACATGTTTTGAGCTGTGAAAAGCAAGTTCAACATACATTTTTGGGTTCAATAGATGGCTTTTTTGCAATACCCTACATCAGGGGATGTGCTTATTTGTCACACCTTGAAACACAGGATAGAAATTGCTATATTTTATTGAGGGGTGAAATTCAATTCCCAAAATACCAATCCTATAAATCTGGGGTTTCAGCTGTGGCTGCCCAAGTGTAATACTGTTCGTAAAAGGAATTTTTTTTTTTCTGGGGTTAAATTCAATCCCCCAAATACAAATCCACTTAATCAGGGTTTTCAGCTGTAGCTGGCCAATTATAATACTTTACTGTCCATAAAAGGATTAGTTTTTTTTCTGGAGTTTAATACAATCCCCCAAATACCAATCCCCTAAATCTGGGGTTTCAGCTGTGGCTGGCAAAGTGTAATAGTGTCCGTAAAAGGAAATATTTTTTTGTGGGGTTAAATTCAATCCCCCAAATACCAATCCCTTAAATCAGGGGTTTCAGTTGTGGCTGGCCAAGTGTAATACTGTCCGTAATAGGGTATATTACACTCAGCGTCTAAATACAAGGCCTGGAAAAAAAAATCCTCTATATTTTCGCACGCTGCTGTGCATCTGCAAGTGTATTTCTGTTGGTAAAAGGGTATATTACACTCAGGGTCTAAATACAAGGGCTGAAAGCTAAATCCTCTATATTTGCACACGCTGCTGTGCATCTGCAAGTGTATTTCTGTCAGTAAAAGGGTATATTACACTCAGCATCTAAATACAATGCCTGAAAAATAATCCCTCTACATTTGTGCACTCTGCTGTGCATCTTCAAGTGTATTTCTGTTTGTAAAAGGGTATATTACACTCAGGGTCTAAATACAAGGGCTGAAAGCTAAATCCTCTATATTTGCACACGCTGCTGTGCATCTGCAAGTGTATTTCTGTCAGTAAAAGGGTATATTACACTCAGCATCTAAATACAATGCCTGAAAAATAATCCCTCTACATTTGTGCACTCTGCTGTGCATCTGCAAGTGTATTTCTGTCCGTAAAAGGGTATATTACACTCAGCGTCTAAATACAAGGCATGAAAAATAAATCCTCTATATTTGCACACGCTGCTGTGCATCATGCAAGTGTATTTCTGTCCGTAAAAGAGTATATTACACTCAGCATCTAAATACAAGGCCTGAAAGCTAAATCCTCTATATTTGCACACGCTGCTGTGCATATGCAAGTGTATTTCTGTCCGTAAAAGGGTATATTTTACTCAGGGTCTAAATACAAGGGCTGAAAGCTAAATCCTCTATATTTGCACACACTGCTGTGCATCTGCAAGTGTATTTCTGTCTGTAAAAGGGTATATTAAACTTAGCATCTAAATACAAGAACGGAAAGCTAAATCCTCTATATTTGCACATGCTTCTGTGCATTTGCAAATGTATTTCTGTCCGTAAAAGGGTATATTCCACTCAGCATCTAAAAACAAGGCCTGAAAAATAATTCCACTATATTTGTGCACTTTGCTGTGCATCTGCAAGTGTATTACTGTCCTTAAAAGGGTATATTACACTCAGCATCTAAATACAAGGCCTGAAAGCCAAATCCTATATATTTGCACAAGCTGCTGTGCATCTGCAAGTGTATTTCTGTCCGTAAAAGGACAACTTTCAGCCAGGGCCTAAATACTAGGCCTAAAATTGATATTCCCTTAAATCTGTGGTTTCTGCTGTGCCTGTATTAGTCTAATACAGTACATAAATAGCTAGATAGTGTTAGGTGCCTGTAAAAAAAAGGCCTTAATTTGAACTCAATACATTGGGCCAAATTAGTTTTTCCTTATTGTGGTGAACGGTAACAATGAGGAAAACATCTAATAAGGGAAGGGGACATGGTCGTGGTGGTGTTAGTGGACCCTCTGGTGCTGGGAGAGGACCTGGCCGTTTTGCCACAGCTACATGTCCTAGTGAACCAACTACCTCAGGTCCCAGTAGCCACCAGAATCTACAGCGATATTTGGTCGGGCCTAATGCCGTTCTAAGGATGGTAAGGCCTGAGCAAGTTCAGGCGCTAGTCGACTGGGTGGCCGACAGTGGATCCAGCACGTTCACATTATCTCCCACCCAGTCTTCTGCAGAAAGCGCACAGGTGGCGCCTGAAAACCATGCCCATCAGTCTGTCACATCACCACCATGCATATCAGGGAACCTGTCTTAGCCTCAAGTCATGCAGCAGTCTCTTATGCTATTTGAAGACTTTGCTGGCAGGGTTTCCCAAGGGCATCCACCTAGCCCTTTGCCAGGGGTTGAAGACATAGAATGCACTGACGCACAACCAGTTATGTTTCCTGATAAGGACATGGGAATACCACCTCATCAGAGTCAGCACGTCTCTGATGATGAAGAAACACAGGTGCAAACTGCTGCGTCTTTCTGAAGTGTGCAGACGGAAAAGGAGGTCAGGGAGGAAGACTGGGTGGAAGACGATGCAGGGGACGATGAGGTCCTAGACCCCACATGGAATGAAGGTCATGCCACTGACTTTCAGAGTTCAGAGTAAGAGGCAGTGGTGAGACCGAGCCAACAGCGTAGCAAAAGAGGAAGCAGGGTGCAAAAGCAGAGCAGCCGTCGACAAGAGAGTTCGCCTTCTACTGGCCACCACTACTAAGGACCGAGCACACCAAAGGCAGCTTCAAGGAGTTCCCTGGCATGGCACTTCTTCACACAAAGTGCTGACGACAAGACTCAAGTGGTTTGCACGCTGTGCCATCAGAGCCTGAAGCGAGGCATTAAAGTTCTGAACCTTAGCAAAACCTGCATGACTAGTAAACTACATGCGAGACATGGGCTGCAATGGTGTAAGCACCTTCAAAACCAAGAAAGGGCTCAGGCTCCTCCTGCTCCCTTTTCTGCTGCTGCCTCGGCCTGGATGATGAGGAGGATGATGATGAAGCATGTTTACAGCGGGGTGGCATCTAACACAGCTCGGGCCCATTACTGGTGCGTGACTGGGGGGATATGGAGGACGATGACGATACGCCTCCCACAGAGGACAGCTTGTCCTTACCTCTGGGCAACCTGGCACACATGAGCGACTACATGTTGCAGTGCCTGCGCAACGACAGCAGAGTTGCCCACATTTTAACTTCTGCTAACTACTGGGTTGCCACCCTGCTGAATCCCCAGTACAAGGACAACATGCCTACATTAATTCCCACACTGGAGCGTTATAGGAAGATGTACGACTACCAACGCATGCTGGTAGACGCGCTCCTGAGAGAATTCCCAACTGACACGGGGGAACAAGTGGAAGCAAAAGGCGAAGGCAGAGGAGGAGCAAGAGATCGCCAAAGGAGCTGTGTCACGGCCAGCTCCTCTGAAGGCAGGGTTAGCATAGCCGAGCTGTGGAAAAGTTTTGTCACCGCGCCACAGCTAACTACACCACCAGCTGATGCGGAATGTGTTAGCAGGAGGCAGCATTTAAACAACATGGTGGAACAATATGTGTGCACACGCCTCCACGTACTGACTGATGTTAGGCCCCATTCAACTTCTTGGTCTCCAAATTGTCCACATGGCCAGAGCTATCCCTTTATGCCTCAGAGCTGCTGGCCTGCCCTGCGGCCAGTGTATTGTCTGAATGTGTATTTAGCATGGCAGGGGGCGTCATTACAGACAAACGCAGCCGCCTGTCCACAGCCAACGTGGACAAGCTGACGTTTATAAAAATGAACCAGGCATGGATCCCACAGAACCTGTCCATTCCTTGTGCAGAATAGACATTTATGCCTCGCCCTCAACCATACATTCTTGTACTCCAGGGCACTTCTTTATTGAATTCTCTTTTTTTAATTGTACCCTTATTTTGGGTGCAACTCCAAGTTGAATGAACCTCTCCTCTGTCTGGGTGCCAGGGGCCTTCATTTCAGCTAATCGCCTGCTGCTTTGGTGTGTGACATTGACCTCTTTTTGCTGTCAAATGACCTCTCCTCTGTTTGGGTGTCAGGGGCCTAAAGTTCTGTTAATCGCCTGATGCTTTGGCGGGTGACATGAAGTCTGATTTTCTGCTATGGGACCTCTCTCTTCTGTCTGGCTGCTGGGGCCTAAATAACTGAAAGTGGCCTTTTCCATTGCTGGGTGACATGACGCCTGATATTTTGCTATGGGACCTCTCTCCTCTGTCTGGGTGCCAGGGGCCTACATTTCAGATAATTACCTGTTGCTTTGGTGGGTGACAATATCCTCTTTATACTGTCAAAGGACCTCTACATTGTCTGATTGTCAGGGGCCTATATTTTGTTTCATCGCCTGCTGTATTGGTACGAGAGATTAAACTCTTTTTACTGTCAAATGACCTCTACATTGACTGGTTGTCAGGGGCCTATATTTTGTTTAATCGCCTGCTGTATTGGTAGGAGACATTAACCTCTTTTTACTGTCAAATGACCGCCCCATTGTCTGGTTGTCAGGGGCCTATATTTCGTTTAATCTCTTGCTGCATTGGTGGAAGACATTAAACTCTTTATACTGTCGAATAACCTCTACATTGTATGGTTGTCAGGGGTCTATATTTTGTTTCATTGCCTGCTGTATTAGTAGGAGACATTAAACTCTTGTTACTGTCAAATGACCTCGCCTCTGTCTGGGTGTCAGGGGCCTACATAAATAATAATGGCCTGTTCCATTGCAGGTTGACCTGAGGCCTGTGTTTCTGTTAAGGGACCTCTCTCCTCTTTGTGGGTGCCATGGGTCTGAATCTGTGAATGAGGCCTGTGGCATTGCTGGGTTAAATCAATACTGTCTTGGCGTGATTTTAACTTTCCTCTTTGTGGGTCCCGTGGGCCTGAATTTTTGAATGAGGCCTGTGGCCCTGCAGGCAGACATGATTACTTCTTGGCTGTGATGACAAATTCAACTCCCATGTATGGTTGCCATTGGCCTGAGTCTGTGAGTGAGGCCTGTGACACTGCTGGCAGACATGAATCTTTCTTGGCTGTGATGTGAACTTCAACTCCCATGTATGGTTGCCATGGCCCTGAGTCTGTGAATGAGGCCTGTAGCACTGCAGGCAGACATGAATCCTTTTTGGCTGTGATGAGAACTTCAACTCCCATAGCATTCCCACATGACGCCACCCCAACCTCCTATTCCACCTCCTCCTCCAAGTTGCCAATTGATATTGGTTAATTTTTATTTATTTAATTTTAAGTCATTTCCCTATCCACATTTGTTTGCAGAGGATTTACCTACATAGTGATGCCTTTTGCATTCCTCTAGCCTTTTCCAGGGCTATTTTACAGCCTTTTTAGTGCCCAAAAGTTCGGGTCCCCATTGACTTCAATGGGTTTCAGGTTCGGGGTCAAGTTCGGGTTGAGTTTGGATCCCGAACCTGAACATTTTTGTGAAGTTCGGCTGAACTTCTCGAAACCCGAAAATCCAGGTGTCCGCTCAACTCTTCATATTATGTATTACCGTGTCTGTAACAATCTGCTGTATAAAAATATCACATGACCTAACCCCTAAGGTGAACACTGTAAAAAAATAAACTGTGTCAAAAAAGCCATTTTTTGTCACCTTACAGTATATCTCAAAAGTGTAATACCAAGTGATCAAAAAGTCATATGCACCCTAAAATAGTACTAATCAAGCAGTCATCTGATACAGAAAAAAATGAGCCCCCTACATAAGACAGTCGCCCAAAAAATAAAAAAAAAACTATGGCTTTCAGAATATGGAGACACTAAAAAATATTTTTTTTCAAAAATGCATTATTATGTAAAGCTGAAACAAACAACCAATAATTTTTTTTATCGTCGCGTCCGTAACAACCTGCTCTATAAAAATAGCACATGATCTATCCTGTCAGATAAACATTGCAAAGAACTAAAACTAAAAACAGTGCCAAAACAGCAATTTTTTTTTACCTTGCCTCACAAAAAGTATAATATAGAGCAACCAAAAATCATATGTACCAACAAAACTGCCACCTTATCTGGTCACTTGGAGTTTCTACTCTAGGGATGCATCAGGGGGTCTTCAAATGTGACATGGCAACTTAAAATCTTCCTAGTTAATTCTGCCTTCCAAAAACCGTATGCGCCCTGCTGTGTGCCCGTACAGCAGTTTACGACCACATGTGTTTCTGTAAACTACATAATGAGGGCAATAAATATTTAGTTTTGTTTGGCTGTTAATCCTTGCTCTGTTAGCGGAAAAAAATGGATTAAAATGGAAAACCTGCGAAAAAAGTGAAATTCTAAAATTTCATCTACATTTTCCTTTAATTCTTGTGGAACACCTAAAGGGTTACAACATTTGTAAAATCAGGTTTGAATACCTTGAGGGGTGTAGTTTCTAAAATGGGGACACTTTTTTGGAGTTTCTACTCTAGGGGTGCATCTTCAAATATGACATGGCAACTTAAAATTAGAGAAAAGTAATATGTTAAAACATAGACATTGAAATTTTAAAAATTGTGAATTTTTCCAAAGTTTTGGTAAATTTTGCATTTTTTTTGATAAATAAAAATGAAATATTTTGACTCAAATTTACCACTGTCTTGAAATACAATATGTGATGAGAAAACATTCTCAGAATGGCTTGGATAAGTAAAAGCATTTTAAAGTGATCACCACACATAAAGTGACACATGTCAGATTTGCAAAAAATGGCCTGGTCCTTAAGTTGAAAAATGGCAGGGTCCTGGGGGTTAAAGATTAATGTTTATGTAGTCATTTACAATTTGATGTTTGCCAAATGAATAAAGGCTCTAGATGTATGTTCTTTCACCAACAACACTCTTGTGGTTTATAAGGCTACTTGGACTGGAAAATTTGTGTGGTCATATGGGATGGTCAATAAAAATACTGATGAGAGGAGTCCAGATCTAGTGGCTTCTGAAGATTATGGAAAGCTGTAGTGCCTTTAGGCAATGATGGTTGGGACACTCCTTGATATTGCTAGTTGTCCCTGCCTGAAATAGGAATAATCACCCCAGAAGCAGCGACCAGTCTTCTCAGTGGTTGTTCCTCAATATTAGAGTAAAAATATGGTCAGTGATTCCCATCAGTGATTGTAAGCCAAAATCAGAAGTTGATCCTCCACAAACATAAGCTATAAGGGAAAGATCTGTACCTGTTCTATGTATAGAGTCGCACCTGGTTTTGGCTTACAATCACTGAGAAAAACACTGATGTGTGAATGAGGCATAAGGTTTAAAACACAAAGATCCCAATCATGACAACTGCTGTGGCAATGTATAACAACTGATATATACAAAAAACTGGGCACACCTGAGGATATAGGATCTATAATTTAATGTTCAAAAATAAGTGCAACAAATAACGCTAGTGTGTTCCAAAGATACCATTAGTGGGTTCAATAGACGCAATATTCAATAATACGCAATATTAATTAGTACCTAGATATATAAAAATTCATAAAAAATTTAAAGGAAATTCATAAATAATCCCATACATAAGCAGCAATTCGTAGATCACAATAAGTATCCAATATCAGCCAAAATGGTCAAAAGTAGTCCACAACTCAATATAGAAGTGAGAGTGAAAAATAGCAGCATCAATGGGGAGGTTCATAAAAAGTCCCAGTTCCTAGGCAGCAAACAATAGCCTATATCTGCTAATAATAATGCTGAAAAAACGTCCTTTGGTGGCCAATGGAGCCCGTAACTAACATCAAACAATACAGCAGCGGTATTGGGAACAAACAGTCTTGATCGCGACACCTTCCATATAACAGTCTTGCTCGCGGGACTTTTAGGAAGCCTGGTATATATCACAAGGAGACAGATTAACTTATTCTAAGTCCATCTCAGTTTGCAGCAGGATGTATAAATTGAAGTAACTGAAGATAGATACTGATACCCAGAGCGCGATCGCTCAAACCACATGTAGCTGCGTCCAGCTATATCGCTTCCTCAGCGGCGTCCCGCTGAGGTTCTGTAGTGTAACACAGAACAGGTTGGCATATAAGTATTGGCACAGTCTTACCCAGGGTTCCGACCTCTGTCAATTCTGCAGCTCTGGACTGTATTTTAATATGGTCTTTTGTCCTCCAAGCTGTCTGATTTTTACCACGTTGGTGTACCTTAGCACGTGTGTCTAATCAGATACGATCTCAGTGTTTTTGGTCACCTTCTCACGCGGTTTTTCAAGTATGGGATACGGCAATGGTCGGTCACCGGATCAGTAATGTGCGTAAAGGTCCAGATGGGGGGTCTGACCAGACGCGTTTCGGGGTTAACTGTGTCCCCTTTTTCAGTGGTGACCAATGATGATATCAATGACCAGATAATGCTAAACAGTCAGTTTGTTGCAGGTTTCTGATCCATGAACCAGACAAAAAGCAAAGACACTAATTAGGAATGCTGTCTACCACTAACTGGAGCTGGGTGGGTGGTATGTATGTGCCAATGGTATACTGTAGTGTTCTTACTATGCGTTTGCCGTCAGCAGGTGGTGAGGATGTATACCATTGTGTCTGTGTATGTAACAGAAGGTTGACCGCGATTCATGCAGTCTTATGTGCTTGCCACTATTGGAGCATGTGCGATAGTTCAAATGAAGATAATCTCCATATGGGCAAGGATATATGACAAGAAACCAGCGTATGCATCGCTGGTAAAATTACCCATCAGCAATTTAGCATTTATAAGGAGACTCACGTTTGAGTGGTCCCAGTGACATCAGTACTAGAGATGGGCAAATCTAAGCTGATGAAGTGAAATTCGTTACGAATTTCTGGAAAAATTCGATTTGCAATGAATGCAAATTTTCTCGCGCTCCGTGTTAACAAATTGCAATTTTTCCTAAAATGACGGCTACATGTGTGAGGACATGGGGCAAGGAACTCTGGGAAGGCAGGATGACCCATAATGCCATGCATGCAGCCAATCAGCAGCCAGCCAGCCGTGTGATGTCACAGCCCTATAAATACAGTGGCCATCTTGGATTCAGACATTTGCCAGCGTTCTGAGTGCAGGACAGAAGTGAGAAGGCGCTAAGGACAGCAATAGGAAAAACATTATTGTGAAAAAATAAATAAAAAAAACGATTTATAAGTGCAGGGAAGGGATAGGGAGAAATAATTTCACAGCATCTTACTGCAGGGAGAGACGTCAGAAGGCGCTAGGGACAGTGCTAGAAAAGCGATTTACATGTGCAGGGAAAGATTATTTGGGGATCCAAATAGCCATTTGTTCTTGTTATTGGGGTGAAAGTGCTATGTTGAAAAGCCTTTAGTGGCCTATTTCAGTACAAAAAGAAAAATATATTTGCACTTCACTTTTCAATGACCTACATACACAGGTGAATCCAATTATGAGAAAGAGAATTTAAGGGGGTCAATTGTAAGTTTCCCTCCTCTTATAATTTTCTCTGAAGAGTAGAAACATGGGGGTCTTAAAACAACTCTCAAATGACCTGAAGACAAAGATTGATCACCATCATGGTTTAGGGGAAAGATACAGAAAGCTGTCTCCGAGATTTCAGCTGTCTGTTTCCACAGTTAGGAACATATTGAGGAAATGGAAGACCACAGGTTCAGTTCAAGTTAAGGCTCGAAGTGGCAGACCAAGAAAAATATTGAATAGACAGAAGCGACGAATTGTGAGAACAGTCAGAGTCAACCCACAGAACAGCACCAAAGACCTACAACATCATCTTGCTGCAGATGGAGTCACTGTGCATTGTTCAACCATTTGGTGCACTTTACACAAGGAGATGCTGTATGCGAGAGTGATGCAGAGGAAGCCTTTTCTCCGCCCACAGCACAAAAAGTGCCGCCTGAGGTGGGCTAAAGCACATTTGGACAAGCCAGCTTAATTTTGGAATAAGGTGCTGTGGACTGATGAAACTAAAATTGAGTTATTTGGGCATAACAAGAACGTTATGCAAGGAGGGAAAAGAACACAGCATTCCAAGAAAAACACCTGCTACCTACAGTAAAATATGGTGGTGGTTCCATCATTGTGTGGGGCTGTGTGGCCAAAGCAGGGACTGGGAATCTTGTCAAAGTTGAGGCACGCATGGATTCCACTCCGTATCAGCAGATTCTGGAGACCAATGTCCAGGAATCAGTGACAAAGCTGAAGCTGCGTCGGGGCTGGATCTTTCAACAAGACAACGACCCTAAACACTGCTCAAAATCCACTAAGGCATTTATGCAGAGGAACAAGTATAACGTTCTGGAAGGGCCATCTCAGTTCCCAGACCTGAATATAATTGAAAATCTGTGGTGTCACTTAAAGAGAGCTGTCCATGCTCAGAAACCTGAATGAACTAAATATTAGTGTTGAGCGAACAGTTCGAGAATAGTTTGGGTTCGGGTTCGGGTTCGTTTATCGGCAATTACTTCCCGCTTTCTGACGGTCTGCATAGCAGCCAATCAGCTAGCGTTTTACTTCTTGCCCCAAGAGCCCATCACAGCCATGCCTACTAATGGCATGGCTGTGATTGGCCAAGTGCAGCATGTGACCCAGCCTCTATTTAAGCTGGAGTCACGTACCGCCGCACGTCACACTGCTCTGATTAGTGTAGGGAGAGGACGCAGCTGCTGTGAGGGCGAGATTAGGCAGGAAAAAATCAGCAAAATCACCTAATGAAGTGATCGATCTACAGCTGTGAATGATTGAACTTCTGCTAGTTACTTGCTCACTGGTTTTTAGGCTGCACAGAGCGTTTTTCTGTCACTTATTTTCTGGGGAGATCGGCGGCCATTTTGTGACTTGTGGTGCACCAGAACAAGCTGCCACCAAATCCATCAATCCATCAATCCTAGTTTTTTTTTTGCTATATCCTACATCAGGGGCTTGGCTGTGCTAAATGTCACCCCTAGAAACCCAGGATAGCAATTTCTATATTTTATTAAGGGGTTAAATACAATTGCCCAAATACTAACACACTAAATCTGGTGTTCCAGCTTTGGCTAGCCAAGTATAATACTGTCTGCTCTCTGGCAAAGGATAGATTATTTTCTGTGGTGAAATTCAATTGTCAAAATAGCAATCCCCTAAATCTGGTGTCCCAGCACTGGCTGGCAAACTATAATACTGTCCGCAAAAACATATATTTTGTTCTGGGGTGAAATACAATTGCCAAAATAGCAATACCATAAATCTGGTGTCACAGCTGTGGCTGGTAAACTAATAGTGTCCGCAAAAACATATATTTTGTTCTGGGGTGAATTTCAATTGCCAAAATAGCAATACCATAAATCAGTGGTTTTAGCTGTGGCTGGCCAAGTTTCATAGTGTCTGCAAAAACATATATTTTGTTCAGGGGTGAAATTCAATTGCCAAAATAGCAATACCATAAATCTGGTGTCACAGCGGTGGATGGCAAAGTATATTAGTGTCTGCCAAAACATATATTTTGTTCTGGGGTGAAATTCAATTACCAAAATAGCAATACCATAAATCTGGTGTCACAGCTGTGGCTGGCAAAGTATAATATTGTCCGCTAAAACATATATTTTGTTCTGGGGTGAAATTCAATTGCCAAAATAGCAATACCATAAATGAGTGGTTTCAGCTGTGGCTGGTCAAGTTTCATAGTGTCCGCAAAAACATATATTTTGTTCTGAGGTGAAATTAAATTACCAAAATAGCAATACCATAAATCAGTGGTTTCAGCTGTGGCTGGTCAAGTTTCATAGTGTCCGCAAAAACATATATTTTGTTCTGGGGTGAAATTCAATTGCAAAAATAGCAATCCCATAAATCAGTGGTTTCAGCTGTGGCTGGCCAAGTTTCATAGTGTCCGCAAAAACATATATTTTGTTCTGGGGTGAAATTAAATTGCAAAAAAAGAAATACCATAAATCAGTGCCTTCAGCTGTGGCTGGCCAAGTTTCATAGTGTCCCCAAAAACATATATTTTGTTCTGGGGTGAAATTCAATTGCTAAAATAGCAATACCATAAATCTGGTGTCACAGCTGTGGATGGCAAAGTAAAATAGTGTCTGCCAAAACATATATTTTGTTCTGAGGTGAAATTCAATTGCCAAAATAGCAATACCCTGAATCTGGTGTTCCAGCTGTTGCAGGCCTAGTTTAAATCTGTCCGTAACAGGGTATATTTTGTTCTGGGTTGAAATTCAATTGCCAAAATAGCAATACCATAAATCAATGGTTTCAGCTGTGGCTGGCCAAGTTTCATAGTGTCCGCAAAAACATATATTTTGTTCTGGGGTGAAATTCAATTGCCAAAATAGCATTACCATAAATCAGTGGTTTCAGCTGTGTCTGGCCAAGTTTCATAGTGTCCTGCAAATTATATATTTTGTTCTGGGGTGAAATTCAATTGCCAAAATAGCAATATCATAAATCAGTGGTTTCAACTGTGCCTGGCCAAGTTTCATAGTGTCCGCAAAAACATATATTTTATTCTGGGGTGAAATTCAATTGCCAAAATAGCAATACCCTGAATCTGGTGTTCCAGCTGTTGCCGGTCTAGTCTGTCTAAATCTGTCCGTAACAGGGTATATTTTGTTCTGGGGTGAAATTCAATTGCCAAAATAGCAATACCATAAATCACTGATTTCAGCTGTGTCTGGCCAAGTTTCATAGTGTCCTGCAAATTATCTATTTTGTTCTGGGGTGAAATTCAATTGCCAAAATAGCAATACCATAAGTCAGTGGTTTCAGCTGTGGCTGGCCAAGTTTCATAGTGTCCGCAAAAACATCTATTTTGTTCTGGGGTGAAATTCAATTGCCAAAATAGCAATACCATAAATCAGTGGATTCAGCTGTGGCTGATGTAAGAGAGTGTCTGGAGTGGTAGTGGGTGGAAGATACGTGCCACCGGGGGTCATGGCCCTGGTGGAGTAAGAGCCTGGTCTTTTGTGTTTTGTCAGCAGTGAGTGCTGTCATACAGCGGTCCGGGCCGGCTCTTACTGGGAACAGGCAAAGAGCAGGGTGGGTGTCTGTTCCCCACGGACCACAACGGCTGGGCAGGATTCGGTTGTTGGTGTCAGTCTACACTGATCCTGGCAGGTTGGTTATCTCTGGCCTTAGTTGGGTAGGGAGGGAGTTAATCCTTCACTATGTTCGGTGGGTGTGGTCCTCCTGCTACACCCAGGGCTGTGAATATAAGTTTGATGCTCACTGACTGTGGGGCTGATGAAGTGTGGTCACCTGTCTCACTGCAGGAGGCTGTACGGGAGGCTGATCGCATGGTCGGGCTGAGCTCTGTAGTCCACTCTGCTAACAAAGACTGCCCAGTTGCTGCAGGCTCAGGGAAGGGCCAAAGAGGGGATCCTGTGGCCGGAGCCAATCCATTGTCCAGGCCGACACTTGACCTGTCTAACTTGCACGAACTTGGACAAACCCACCCCACGACAAGGTGTAGTACTGATCACGGATGTGAGAGACTGTGTGAACAGGCACCAAGACGCCTGCAGCGCTTGGGACTTCGTTGTGGGAGGTGGGGTTTATGAACTTTGCTGTTGTGTGAATTGCACAGTTTTGATGTGATGCACTGGCGTGAATAAAAGAGCACGGTGTGGACACAAAGCCTGTCTCCAGAGCCTCTATACTGCCACCGCTACCATCTGCCTACCAGAGGAAACTGGCCAAGTTTCATAGTGTCCGCAAAAACATATATTTTGTTCCGGGGTGAAATTCAATTGCCAAAATAGAAATACCATAAATCAGTGGCTTCAGCTGTGGCTGGCCAAGTTTCATAGTGTCCACAAAAACATATATTTTGTTCTAGGGTGAAATTCAATTGCCAAAATAGCAATTATCATAAAACTGATGTCACAACTGTGGATGGCAAAATATAATAGTGTCTGCCAAAACATATATTTTGTTCTGGGGTGAAATTCATTTGCCAAAATAGCAATACCCTGAATCTGGTGTTCCAGCTGTTGCAGGCCTAGTTTAAATCTATCCGTCACAGGGAATATTTTGTTCTGGGGTGAAATTCAATTGCCAAAATAGCAATACCATAAATCAGTGGTTTCCAGGTGTGGCTGGCCAAGTTTCATAGTGTCCGCAAAAACATATATTTTGTTCTGGGATGAAATTCAATAGCCAAAATATCAATACCATAAATCAGTGGTTTCAGCTGTGTCTGGCCAAGTTTCATAGTGTCCTGCAAATTATATATTTTGTTCTGGGGTGAAATTCAATTGCCAAAATAGCAATTATCATAAATCTGATGTCACAGCTGTGGATGGCAAAGTATAATAGTGTCTGCCAAAACATATATTTTGTTCTGGGGTGAAATTCAATTACCAAAATAGCAATACCATAAATCTGGTGTCACAGCTGTGGCTGGCAAAGTATAATATTGTCCGCTAAAACATATATTTTGTTCTGGGGTGAAATTCAATTGCCAAAATAGCAATACCATAAATCGAGTGGTTTCAGCTGTGGCTGGTCAAGTTTCATAGTGTCCGCAAAAACATATATTTTGTTCTGAGGTGAAATTAAATTACCAAAATAGCAATACCATAAATCAGTGGTTTCAGCTGTGGCTGGTCAAGTTTCATAGTGTCCGCAAAACATATATTTTGTTCTGGGGTGAAATTCAATTGCCAAAATAGCAATCCCATAAATCAGTGGTTTCAGCTGTGGCTGGCCAAGTTTCATAGTGTCCGTAAAAACATATATTTTGTTCTGGGGTGAAATTAAATTGCCAAAATAGAAATACCATAAATCAGTGCCTTCAGCTGTGGCTGGCCAAGTTTCATAGTGTCCCCAAAACATATATTTTGTTCTGGGGTGAAATTCAATTGCTAAAATAGCAATACCATAAATCTGGTGTCACAGCTGTGGATGGCAAAGTAAAATAGTGTCTGCCAAAACATATATTTTGTTCTGAGGTGAAATTCAATTGCCAAAATAGCAATACCCTGAATCTGGTGTTCCAGCTGTTGCAGGCCTAGTTTAAATCTGTCCGTAACAGGGTATATTTTGTTCTGGGTTGAAATTCAATTGCCAAAATAGCAATACCATAAATCAATGGTTTCAGCTGTGGCTGGCCAAGTTTCATAGTGTCCGCAAAAACATATATTTTGTTCTGGGGTGAAATTCAATTGCCAAAATAGCATTACCATAAATCAGTGGTTTCAGCTGTGTCTGGCCAAGTTTCATAGTGTCCTGCAAATTATATATTTTGTTCTGGGGTGAAATTCAATTGCCAAAATAGCAATATCATAAATCAGTGGTTTCAACTGTGCCTGGCCAAGTTTCATAGTGTCCGCAAAAACATATATTTTATTCTGGGGTGAAATTCAATTGCCAAAATAGCAATACCCTGAATCTGGTGTTCCAGCTGTTGCCGGTCTAGTCTGTCTAAATCTGTCCGTAACAGGGTATATTTTGTTCTGGGGTGAAATTCAATTGCCAAAATAGCAATACCATAAATCACTGATTTCAGCTGTGTCTGGCCAAGTTTCATAGTGTCCTGCAAATTATCTATTTTGTTCTGGGGTGAAATTCAATTGCCAAAATAGCAATACCATAAGTCAGTGGTTTCAGCTGTGGCTGGCCAAGTTTCATAGTGTCCGCAAAAACATCTATTTTGTTCTGGGGTGAAATTCAATTGCCAAAATAGCAATACCATAAATCAGTGGATTCAGCTGTGGCTGATGTAAGAGAGTGTCTGGAGTGGTAGTGGGTGGAAGATACGTGCCACCGGGGTCATGGCCCTGGTGGAGTAAGAGCCTGGTCTTTTGTGTTTTGTCAGCAGTGAGTGCTGTCATACAGCGGTCCGGGCCGGCTCTTACTGGGAACAGGCAAAGAGCAGGGTGGGTGTCTGTTCCCCACGGACCCAACGGCTGGGCAGGATTCGGTTGTTGGTGTCAGTCTACACTGATCCTGGCAGGTTGGTTATCTCTGGCCTTAGTTGGGTAGGGAGGAGTTAATCCTTCACTATGTTCGGTGGGTGTGGTCCTCCTGCTACACCCAGGGCTGTGAATATAAGTTTGATGCTCACTGACTGTGGGGCTGATGAAGTGTGGTCACCTGTCTCACTGCAGGAGGCTGTACGGGAGGCTGATCGCATGGTCGGGCTGAGCTCTGTAGTCCACTCTGCTAACAAAGACTGCCCAGTTGCTGCAGGCTCAGGGAAGGGCCAAAGAGGGGATCCTGTGGCCGGAGCCAATCCATTGTCCAGGCCGACACTTGACCTGTCTAACTTGCACGAACTTGGACAAACCCACCCCACGACAAGGTGTAGTACTGATCACGGATGTGAGAGACTGTGTGAACAGGCACCAAGACGCCTGCAGCGTTTGGGACTTCGTTGTGGGAGGTGGGGTTTATGAACTTTGCTGTTGTGTGAATTGCACAGTTTTGATGTGATGCACTGGCGTGAATAAAAGAGCACGGTGTGGACACAAAGCCTGTCTCCAGAGCCTCTATACTGCCACCGCTACCATCTGCCTACCAGAGGAAACTGGCCAAGTTTCATAGTGTCCGTAAAAACATATATTTTGTTCCGGGGTGAAATTCAATTGCCAAAATAGAAATACCATAAATCAGTGGCTTCAGCTGTGGCTGGCCAAGTTTCATAGTGTCCACAAAAACATATATTTTGTTCTAGGGTGAAATTCAATTGCCAAAATAGCAATTATATAAAACTGATGTCACAACTGTGGATGGCAAAATATAATAGTGTCTGCCAAAACATATATTTTGTTCTGGGGTGAAATTCATTTGCCAAAATAGCAATACCCTGAATCTGGTGTTCCAGCTGTTGCAGGCCTAGTTTAAATCTATCCGTCACAGGGAATATTTTGTTCTGGGGTGAAATTCAATTGCCAAAATAGCAATACCATAAATCAGTGGTTTCAGGTGTGGCTGGCCAAGTTTCATAGTGTCCGCAAAAACATATATTTTTTTCTGGGATGAAATTCAATAGCCAAAATATCAATACCATAAATCAGTGGTTTCAGCTGTGTCTGGCCAAGTTTCATAATGTCCTGCAAATTATATATTTTGTTCTGGGGTGAAATTCAATAGCCAAAATAGCAATTATATAAATCTGATGTCACAGCTGTGGATGGCAAAATATAATAGTGTCTGCCAAAACATATATTTTGTTCTGGGGTGAAATTCATTTGCCAAAATAGCAATACCCTGAATCTGGTGTTCCAGCTGTTGCAGGCCTAGTTTAAATCTATCCGTAACAGGGAATATTTTGTTCTGGGGTGAAATTCAATTGCCAAAATAGCAATACCATAAATCAGTGGTTTCAGTTGTGGCTGGCCAAGTTTCATAATGTCCGCAAAAACATATATTTTTTTCTGGGATGAAATTCAATAGCCAAAATAGCAATACCATAAATCAGTGGTTTCAGCTGTGTCTGGCCAAGTTTCATAGTGCCCTGCAAATTATATATTTTGTTCTGGGGTGAAATTCAATTGCCAAAATAGCAATACCCTGAATCTGGTGTTCCAGCTGTTGCAGGTCTAGTTTAAATCTGTCCGTAACAGGGTATATTTTGTTCTGGGGTGAAATTCAATTGCCAAAATAGCAATACCCTGAATCTGGTGTTCCAGCTATTGCAGGCCAAGTGTAAATCTGTGCATAAAAGGATACCTTTCATCCAGGGCCTAAATACTAGCCCTAAAAGAGATATTCCCCTAAATCAGTGGTTACTGCTGTGCCTGGATAAGTGTAATACGCTACATAAATAAATAGGCAGATAGTGTTAGGTGCCTGTAAAAAAAGGCCTAAATTTGAAATCCATACATTGGGCCAAATATTTATTTTATTATTGTGGTGCTTGGTGAAATGTAACAATGAGGAAAACACCTAGTAAGGGACGCGGACGCGGTCGTTGTGGTGTTAGTGGACCCTCTGGTGCTGGGAGAGGACATGGAAATTCTGCCACAGCCACACGTCCTATGAACCAAATACCTCAGGTTCCAGTACCCGCCAGAATTTACAGCGATATTTGATGGGGCCCAATGCCATTCTAAGGATGGTAAGGCCTGAGCAGGTACAGGCGCTAGTCAATTGTTGGCCGACAGTGGATCCAGCACGTTCACAACATTATTTCCCACCCAGTCTTCTGCAGAAAGGGCACAGGTGGCGCCTGAAAAACAAGCCCATCAGTCTGTCACATCACCCCCATGCATATATGGGAAACTGTCTGAGCCTCAAGTTATGCAGCAGTCTCTTATGCTGTTTGAAGACTCTGCTGGCAGGGTTTCCCAAGGGAATCCACCTAGCCCTTCCCCAGTGGTGGAAGACATAGAATGCACTGATGCACAACCACTGATGTTTCCTGATGATGAGGACATGCGAATACCACCTCATCGGAGTCCGCACGTCTCTGATGATGACGAAACACAGGTGCCAACTGCTGTGTCTTTCTGCAGTGTGCAGGCCGAACAGGAGGTCAGGGAGGAAGACTGTGTGGTAGACGATGCAGGGGACGATGAGGTCCTAGACCCCACATGGAATGAAGGTCGTGCCACTGACTTTCATAGTTCAGAGGAAGAGGCAGTGGTGAGACCGAGCCAACAGCGTAGCAAAAGAGGGAGCAGTGGGCAAAAGCAGACCAGCCGCCGCCAAGAGAGTTCGCCTGCTACTGGCCACCGCCACAAGGGACCGAGCACCCCAAAGGCAGCTTCAAGGGGTTCCCTGGCATGGCACTTCTTTAAACAATGTGCTGACGACAAGACCCGAGTGGTTTGCACGCTGTGCCATCAGATCATGAAGCGAGGCATTAACGTTCTGAACCTTAGCACAACCTGCATGACCAGGCATCTACATGCAAAGCATAAACTGCAGTGGAGTAAACACCTTAAAAACAAGGAACTCACTCAGGCTCCCACTGCTCCCTCTTCTGCTGCTGCCTCGGCCTGTTCCTCCGCCTCGGGAGGAACATTGGCACCTGCCGCCCACCAAACAGAGGATGTGCCACCGACACCACCACCTGCGTCACCAAGCATCTCCACCATGTCACACGGCAGCGTTCAGCTCTCCATCTCACAAACCTTGGAGAGAAAGCGTAAATTCCCACCTAGCCACCCTCGGGCCTTGGGCCTGAATGCCAGCAATTCTAAACTACTGGCCTTTGAAATGCTGTCATTCAGGCTGGTGGACACAGACAGCTTCAAACAGCTGATGTCCATGGCTGTCCCACAGTATGTTGTTCCCAGCCGCCACTACTTCTCCAAGACAGCCGTGCCTTCCCTGCACAACCAAGTATCCGATAAAATCAAGTGTGCACTGCGCAACGCCATCTGTGGCAAGGTCCACCTAACCACAGATACGTGGACCAGTAAGCATGGCCAGGGACGCTATATCTACCTAACTGCGCACTGGGTAAATGTAGTGGCGGCTGGGCCCTAGGCGGAGAGTTCCTTGGCGCACGTCCTTCCGAGGCCAAGGATCGCAGGGCATCATTCTTTGCTTCCTGTAGCCTCCTCCTCCTACTCGGCTTCCTCCTCCTCTGCTTCCACCAGCTCATCCACACACCTTCACTACCAACTTCAGCACAGCCCGGGGTAAACGTCAGCAGGCCATTCTGAAACTCATATGTTTGGAGGACAGGCCCCACACCACGCAGGAGTTGTGGCGGGGTATTGAACAACAGACCGACGAGTGGTTTCTGCCGGTGGGCCTCAATCCCGGCCTGGTGGTGTGTGATAATGGGCGAAATCTCGTCTCAGCTCTGGGACTAGCCGGTTTGACGCACATCCCTTGCCTGGCGCATGTGCTGAATTTGGCGGTGCAGAAGTTCATTCACAACTACCCCGACATGTCAGAGCTGCTGCATAAAGTGCGGGCCGTCTGTGCGCGCTTCCGGCGTTCACATCCTGCAGCTGCTCGCCTGTCTGCGCTACAGCGTAACTTTGGCCTTCCCTCTCACCGCCTCATATGCGACGTGCCCACCAGGTGGAACTCCACCTTGCACATGCCATAGTGCAGTTTCAGCTGCAGCACGCACGCGTCAGTCGCGCTGCGGAACAGCACCACTTCACCACCAATGATTGGGCCTCCATGCGAGACCTGTGTGCCCTGTTGCGCTGTTTCGAGTACTCCACCAACATGGCCAGTGGCGATGACACCGTTTTCAGCGTTACAATACCACTTCTATGTCTCCTTGATAAAACGCTTAGGGCGATGATGGAGGAGGAGGAGGAGGATGAGGGGTCATTTTTAGCACTTTCAGGCCAGTCTGTTAGAAGTGGCTCAGAGGGAGGTTTTTTGCAACAGCAGAGGCCAGGTACAAATGTGGCCAGCCAGGGCCCACTACTGGAGGACGAGGAGGATGAGGAGGATGAGGATGAAGCAGGTTCACAGTGGAGTGGCACCCGACACAGCTCAGGCCCATCACTGGTGCGTGGCTGGGGGGATACGGAGGGCGATGACGATACGCCTCCCACAGAGGACAGCTTGTCCTTACCTAGCAGGTGGAAGCCCAAGGCGAAGGCAGAGGAGGAGCAAGAGGTCGCCAACGCAGCTGTGTCACGGCCAGCTATTCTAAGGGCAGGGTTAGCATGGAAGCAATGTGGAAAAGTTTTGTCTCCAAGGCACAGCTAACTGCACCACCACCTGATACGGAATGTGTTAGCAGGAGGCAGCATTTCACTAACATGGTTGAACAGTACGTCTGCACACCCCTCCACGTACTGACTGATGGTTCGGCCCCATTCAACTTCTGGGTCTCCAAATTGTCCACATGGCCAGAGTTAGCATTTTATGCCTTGGAGGTGCTGGCCTGCCCGGCAGCCAGCGTTTTGTCTGAACGTGTATTCAGCACGGCAGGGGGTGTCATTACTGACGAACGCAGCCGCCTGTCCCCAGCCAACGTCGACAAGCTGACGTTCATAAATCTGGGTGCTGGGGCCGAAATAACTGAAAGTGGCCTTCTCCAGTGGTGGGTGATATGACAACGTATTCCTTGCTTTGGGACCTCTCTCCTCTGTCTGGGTGCTGGGCCGAAATAACTGAAAGTGGCCTTCTCCAGTGGTGGGTGGTATGACGCATAATTCCTTGCTGTGGGACCTCTCTCCTCTGTCTGGGTGCTGGTTCCGAAATAACTAAAAGTGGCCTTCTCCAGTGGTGGGTGATATGATGCATGACTCCTCTGTATCCTTGCTGTGGGACCTCTCTCCTCTGTCTGGGTGCTGGGTCTGAAATAACTGAATGTGGCCTTCTCTAGTGGTGGGTGATATGACGCATGATTCCTTGCTGTGGGACCTCTCTCCTCGGTCTGTGTGCCTGGCCTAAATAACTGAAAGTGGCCTTCTCCAGTGGTGGGTGATATGACGCCTTACTCCTTGCTGTGGGACCTCTCTCCTCTGTCTGGGTGCTGGACCGAAATAACTGAAAGTGGCCTTCTCCAGTGGTGGGTGATATGATGCATGATTCCTTGCTGTGAGACCTCTTTCCTCTGTCTGGGTGCTGGGGCCAAAATAACTAAAAGTGGCCTTCTCCAGTGGTTGGTGATATGACGCATGATTCCTTGCTGTGGGACCTCTCTCCTCTGTCTGGATGCTGGGGCCGAAATAACTGAAAGTGGCCTTCTCCAGTAGTGGGTGATATGACGCATGATTCCTTGCTGTGGGACCTCTCTCCAATTGATATTGGTTAATTTTTATTTATATTATTTTAATTCATTTCCCTATGCACATTTGTTTGCAGGGGATTTACCTACATTTTGCTGCCTTTGGCAGCCCCCTAGCCCTTTCCTGGACTATTTTACAGCCTTTTTAGTGCCTAAAAGTTCGGGTCCCCATTGACTTCAATGGGGTTCGGGATAAAGTTCGGGTCGAGTTCGGATCCCGAACCCGAACATTTTCGGGAAGTTCGGCCGAACTTCCCGAACCCCAACTTCCAGGTGTTCGCTCATCTCTACTAAAGATGTTTTGTAAAGAGGAATTGTCCAAAATACCTTCAACCAGAATCCAGACTCTCATTGGAACCTACAGGAAGTGTTTAGAGGCTATAATTTCTGCAAAAGGAGGATCTACTAAATATTGATTTCATTTCTTTTTTGTGGTGCCCAAATTTATGCACCTGCCTAATTTCGTTTAAACAATTATAGCACACTTTCTGTAAATCCAATAAACGTCATCTCACTTCTCAAATATCACTGTGTGTGTCTTCTATATGATATATTTAACTGACATTTTTTATCTTAACAACCAACGATTTATACAGGAAAATTATGACGATTTACAAGGTTGACCAAACTTTCGCATCCCACTGTATATATATTAAGCAAGTATTGCTGTGTTTGTGGGAGGGGAGGCTGACTACAAGGCTATTTATATGCACCTGTTTGCCTAGGCTGGCTGATTGCTAGGCTATTTATAGGCACCTGTGGGCCCAGGCTGACGCTGATTCAGCTGATTTCACTACCTCTGGGTCAGCTCTAGGATACAGCAGCATGGTGTAGAGGCTCCTTACAGCTGGGGGACGGCAGAATCTCTCAGGAAGGCGCTGGTATTCGTGGTAGGATCGGAGTGGTTTGCACGGGACCCACGCTGTGGTCCGCGACATGTAGCGCTCTGGGATGAAGCAGAGTTTGGGCGCTAATGGTCGAGCGATGGTGTTAGTATTGTTTGTCTGGCTATTCAGAGGCCTGTGGGGGCCATTGCATACAGTTATTGGGGTAGCATGCGCTTAGCGTAGGTATGGTTGTATGTCTTTGATACCTGGTTTACATTTGGGGTGCGTGTCTGCAGGTGGCTCATCTATGCACGCTGTGTTTAAGTGTTGTGTATCAATGGTCAATGAGGCAAAGAAAGGAAAAAAAAAAAAGAAAACACGCAGATGCATCGTGTGCAGGCTCATTCACGCCTGGGCAGCGGGAGAAAGTGCCAGGCAAGTGCTGGCATTCACTGTAAAATCGCACTTGTTGGCACGAGACCCACACTGCTGTATGCGATTCGTAATACTCCGGCTGTTTAGGGGCTGGTTGTGGGCTATTGCATATAGCTATTGGTGTTGCATGCGCCTAGAGTAGGTATGGTTGCATGTTGTCTGATATCTGTTTGATACGGGACGCGTGTCTCCAAGCTACACACGCTGTGTTTAAGTGATGGTATTATTTAGTTTATCTCTCTGGAAGGGTCATGTATCAAGGGTCATTAATAAAAAAAAGTGTATATTTTTCTGTCACCTGTTTTACATGTGGGGCGCACGTCCGCAGTTAGCGCCAGACATGCAAGGTGTTGGTGAATGTGTATCAGTGGCCCATATATAGGGGCACTAGCAGATTGATCAAGGTGCCTGTATTTGAGTACTGATGCTCTGGTAAGGGTGTTTAATCTATAAATTGTATGTTTTGGGCCCGCATGTGTCAGCGGTTCTGTGCTACGTTTATAGGTGCACTGTTGTGTTGATTAATTGGAGTTGCATCAGGGTTTATGGTCAACCACGTTTATGTTTTCTTAGAGGAACACGAGGTGGTGTTGTGGTGACCATCATTTAAAAAAAAAAAAAAACTGCAGCATTATGTGGAGGTTCATTCGCACCTGGGCAATGGCAGAAGGTGCCAGGCGAGTGCTGGCATTCACAGTGGGATCGGACTTGGTTACACGGTCTGTGACTTGTAGCGCTCTGGGGCAAAGGGTGCTAATGGTAGAATGAACATGGCTAGGTTCGTTACCTGCAAAAGCTACGTCTGTGTGTCTGCATTTACATTTTGTCCTATACTCCATTCACTACTAGAGCTGCTTTCATGCATCTGTTGTATCACATTAATACTCTGCTCACTTTAGATTGCATTCATACGGCTGCTTTATATCATGCTCTTCATGCTCACACTCAGAGCTGCGCCCATACCATGTGTAGGGCACTACTCACAACCAGAGCTGCAGTCACCCACCTGTTCTTACACCATGTGTTTATACTCTGCTTCCACTTATAGCTACATTTTCTTTTTTATTTCGACATCATGGTTAGCCAGTATTTTCACTAGGGCAGTCAGCACACTGCTCTGACACTGCTCTCCCGATAAACATAGCTGCGTTCTTTTCAGGCTTGAGGGTATTTCCTCGTTGGTGTGTTACATTCTGAATGCCTACTTTTTCTGTTCACCCCGGTAAAAAATAAATAAATAAATAAATAAAAAAACTATTTTTTTTTATATATATTTAAATAGCTTCTCAGCGGTCAGTGGGCCAATAGGAGTACGTTTCCTACTATATTTTCAGAAATCCTTCATTTGTCATGATAAGGGTCTTCTCTTAGCGAACTACAAGGCCTCTGGCTCTTCGTTTTCTCCCATCTGTTCAAATTCACGGTTCGCGGATGGTTAATGTTTATTTATGCACTTGGTTCGCTTCACTAATGTCTATGCATATCCCATCGGGTCTGGCTCACATTTAATTACTTATCGTCATTGTAAAGTCATTCAGTTCAGTCTCATGGCTTCGAGGGGTCTCATGGCTTCGGGGACCCGATGATCGCTTCGGCCTCATGGCTCTGGGGGGCCCTTTGACCGTTCTTCATGTTGTTCGTTAGGGGTACCATATGGTTGTAGGCTGTTTAGTGTCTTAGGTTCCCTGTCAGAGTCTCGCATGTATGGCTCCGCCATTAGTCTCCCACGCATTGCTTCTCCGTTTATGTTTTAGTCACATGACTCCGCATTTGAGTCTCACGCATGGCTTCTCAGATTTAGTGTTACATATATGACTCCGCCATCAGAGTCTCTTACACATGGTTTCTCCAATTAAGTGTTACACATATGGCTCCGGCATTAGAGTCTCTCACGCATGGCTTCTCCGTTTATGTTTTACACACATGACTCCGCCATTATAGTCTCTCAAGCAATGCTTCTCCAATTAAGTGTCCGCCTTTAGAGTCCCTTACGCATGGCTTCTCCGATTAAGTGTTTGACATGACTTCTCCATTAGACTCTCTCACGCAGGGTACCGCCATTAGAGTCTCACGCATGGCTTCTCAGATTAAGTGTTACACATATGACTCCGCCATTAGAGTCTCTCACGCGTGGCTTCTCTTCTAAAGGTGACGTCATCGGCGCAGGCGCACTGAGGAAGCAAGCGTCCTTCTCTCAGAGTGCCTGCACCAAACAAAGACACGCATGGCGCAGGCGCGGGATTTCAAATGCAGACAGGGCCAGCCGGAGGAGGGGGCGTTTATTTAAAAGGAGGCTGCGGCGGCTACCAGCAAGTAAACACCCTACTTGTTGGTAGTGAAGTAATTAGCATATTATAAAAGCATGATTTTTAAAGAAACGAAGGCACAGAACAGGGTAAGAGCCCTATATATGGAATAGTCGGACAATAAGGATTTTAATATGCCCAAAAATGAAAAATGAGTTTTGGGGGGTGACAGAAGCCCTTTAAGTGTTTTACATATGACTTCGCCATTAGAGTCTCTCACGCATGACACCGCCATTACAGTCTCTCACACATGGCTTCTCCAATTAAGTGTTACACATATGACTTCGCCATTAGAGTCTCACGCAGGGTACCGCCATTAGAGTCTCTCACGCATTGCTTCTTCAATTAAGTGTTACACATATGACTTTGCCATTAGAGTCTCTCATGCATGGCTTCTCCGTTTATGTTTTACACACATCATTCCACCATTAGAGTCTCTCATGCATGGCTTCTCCAATTAGGTGTTACACATATGACTTCACCATTAGAGTCTCTCACGCAGGACACTGCCATTAGAGTCTCACGCATGGCTTCTCCGATTAAGTACTTCAGATATGACTTCGCCATTAGTCTCCCACGCATGGCTTCTCCGATTTAGTGTTACACATATGACTCCGCCATCAGAGAGTCTAACGCATGGCTTCTCCGTTTATGTTTTACACACGTCTCCGCCATTAGTCTCTCACGCATGGCTTCTCCAATTAAGTGTCCGCCATTAGAGTCTCTCACGCATGGCTTCTCCGTTTAAGTGTTTGACATATGACTTCGCCATTAGTGTCTCTCACGCATGGCACCGTCATTAGGGTCTCTGACGCATGGCTTCTCTGTTTATGTTTTACACACATGACTCCACCATCAGAGTCTCTCACGCATGGCTTCTCTGTTTGTTTTACACACATGACTCTGCCATCAGAGTCTCTCACGCATGGCTTCCCCGATTAAGTGTTTGACATTAGAGATGAGCAAACACCTGGAAGTTGGGGTTCGGGAAGTTCGGCCTAACTTCCCGAAAATGTTCGGGTTCGGGATCCGAACTCGACCCGAACTTTATCACGAACCCCATTGAAGTCAATGGGGACCCGAACTTTTAGGCACTAAAAAGGCTGTAAAATAGTCCAGGAACGGGCTAGAGGTCTGCCAAAGGCAGCAAAATGTAGGTAAATCCCCTGCAAACAAATGTGGATAGGGAAATGAATTTAAATAAAATAAAATAAATAAAATTTAACCAATATTAATTGGAGAGAGGTCCCACTGCAAGGAATCATGCGTCATATCACCCAACACTGGAGAAGGCCACTTACAGTTATTTCGACCCAGCACCCAGACAGAGGAGAGAGGTCCCACAGCAAGGAATAAGGTGTCATATCACCCACCACCGGAGAAGGCCACTTTCAGTTATTTCGGCCCAGCACCCAGACAGAGGAGAGAGGTCCCACAGCAAGGAATCATGCGTCATATCAACCACCACCGGAGAAGCCCACTCTCAGTTATTTCGACCCAGCACCCAGACAGAGGAGAGAGGTCCCACAGCAAGGAATCATGCGTCATATCAACCACCACCGGAGAAGGCCACTCTCAGTTATTTCGGCCCAGCACCCAGAAAGAGGAGAGAGGTCCCACAGCAAGGAATCATGCGTCATATCAACCACGACCGGAGAAGGCCACTCTCAGTTATTTCGGCCCAGCACCCAGACAGAGGAGAGAGGTCCCACAGCAAGGAATCATGCATCATATCAACCACCACTGGAGAAGGCCACTCTCAGTTATTTCGACCCAGCACCCAGACAGAGGAGAGAGGTCCCACAGCAAGGAATCATGCGTCATATCAACCACCACCGGAGAAGGCCACTCTCAGTTATTTCGGCCCAGCACCCAGACAGAGGAGAGAGGTCCCACAGCAAGGTATCATGCGTCATATCAACCACCACCGGAGAAGGCCACTGTCAGTTATTTCGGCCCAGCACCCAGACAGAGAGAGAGGTCCCACAGCAAGGAATCATGCGTCATATCAGCCACCACCGGAGAAGGCCACTCTCAGTTATTTCGACCCAGCACCCAGACAGAGGAGAGAGGTCCCACAGCAAGGAATCATGCGTCATATCAACCACCACCGGAGAAGGCCACTCTCAGTTATTTCGGCCCAGCACCCAGACAGAGGAGAGAGGTCCCACAGCAAGGAATCATGCGTCATATCAACCACCACCGGAGAAGGCCACTCTCAGTTATTTCGGCCCCACCACCCAGACAGAGGAGAGGTTCATTCAACTTTGGGTTGCACCGCAAGATCATGGTAAAGTTAAAAAAATGAGGATTCAATAAAGAAGTGCCCCGGGGTACAAGAATACATGGTTGAGGGGGAGGCAGTTATAAATGTCTATTCTGCACAAGGGAGGCTCAGGTCCTGTGGGATCCATGCCTGGTTCATTTTTATGAATGTCAGCTTGTCCACGTTGGCTGTGGACAGGCGGCTGCGTTTGTCAGTAATGACGCCCCCTGCCGTGCTGAATACACGTTCAGACAAAACGCTGGCCGCCGGGCAGCCCAGCACCTCCAAGGCATAAAATGCTAACTCTGGCCACGTTGACAATTTGGAGACCCAGAAGTTGAATGGGGCCGAACCATCAGTCAGTACGTGGAGGGGTGTGCAGACGTACTGTTCAACCATGTTAGTGAAATGCTGCCTCCTGCTAACACATTCCGTATCAGGTGGTGGTGCAGTTAGCTGTGGCGTGGAGACAAAACTTTTCCACATTTCTGACATGCTAACCCTGCCCTCAGAGGAGCTGGCCATGACACAGCTGCGTTGGCAACCTCTTGCTACTCCTCTGCCTTCGCCTTGGGCTTCCACCTGTTCCCCTGTGACATTTGGGAATGCTCTCAGGAGCGCCTCTACCAGCGTGCGCTTATACTCGCGCATCTTCCTATCACGCTCCAGTGCAGGAAGTAAGGTGGGCACATTGTCTTTGTACCGGGATCCAGCAGGGTGGCAACCCAGTAGTCCGCACACGTTAAAATGTGGGCAACCCTGCTGTCGTTGTGCAGGCACTACAGCATGTAGTCGCTCATGTGTGCCAGGCTCCCCAGAGGTAAGGACAAGCTGTCCTCTGTGGGAGGCGTATCGTCATCGTCCTCCGTATCCCCCCAGCCACGCACCAGTGATGGGCCTGAGCTGTGTCGGGTGCCCCCCCGCTGTGAATCTGCTTCATCCTCATCCTCCTCCACCTCCTCCTCATCCTCCTCGTCCTCCAGTAGTGGGCCTTGGCAGGCCACATTTGTACCTGGCCTCTGCTGTTGCAAAAAAACTCCCTCTGAGCCACTTCTAACAGACTGGCCTGAAAGTGCTAAAAATGACCCCTCATCCTCCTCCTCCTCCTGGGCCACCTCCTCTTCCATCATCGCCCTAAGCGTTTTCTCAAGGAGACATAGAAGTGGTATTGTAACGCTGATAGCAGTGTTATCGCCACTGGCCATGTTGGTGGAGTACTCGAAACAGGGCACACAGGTCTCGCATGGAGGCCCAATCATTGGTGGTGAAGTGGTGCTGTTCCGCAGTGCGACTGACGCCTGTGTGCTGCAGAAGAATACTCCACTATGGCCTGCTGCTGCTCGCACATTCTCTCCAGCATGCGCAAGGTGGAGTTCCACCTGGTGGGCACGTCGCATTTGAGGCGGTGAGCGGGAAGGCCGAAGCTCCGCTGTAGCGCAGACAGGCGAGCAGCGGCAGGATGTGAACGCCGGAAGCGCGCACAGACGGCCCTCACTTTATGCAGTAGCTCTGACATGTCGGGGTAGTTGTGAATGAACTTCTGCACCACCAAATTCAGCACATGCGCCAGGCAAGTGATGTGCGTCAAACCGTCTAGTCCCAGAGCTGCGACGAGATTTCGCCCATTATCGCACACGACCAGGCCGGGCTTGAGGCCCACCGGCAGCAACCACTGGTCGGTCTGTTGTTCAATACCCCGCCACAACTCCTGCGCGGTGTGGGGCCTGTCTCCCAAACATATGAGTTTCAGAATGGCCTGCTGACGTTTACCCCGGGCTGTGCTGAAGTTGGTAGTGAAGGTGTGTGGCTGACTGGATGAGCTGGTGGAAACAGAGGAGGAGGAAGCCGAGTAGGAGGAGGAGGCTACAGGAGGCAAAGAATGATGCCCTGCGATCCTTGGCCTCGGAAGGACGTGCGCCAAGGAACTCTCCGCCTGGGGCCCAGCCGCCACTACATTTACCCAGTGCGCAGTTAGGTAGATATAGTGTCCCTGGCCATGCTTACTGGTCCACGTATCTGTGGTTAGGTGGACCTTGCCACAGATGGCGTTGCGCAGTGCACACATGATTTTATCGGATACTTGGTTGTGCAGGGAAGGCACGGCTGTCTTGGAGAAGTAGTGGCAGCTGGGAACAACATACTGTGGTACAGCCATGGACATCAGCTGTTTGAAGCTGTCTGTGTCCACCAGCCTGAATGAAAGCATTTCAAAGGCCAGTAGTTTAGAAATGCTGGCATTCAGGCCCAGAGCTCGAGGGTAGCTAGGTGGGAATTTACGCTTTCTCTCCAAGGTTTGTGAGATGGAGAGCTGAACACTGCCGTGTGACATGGTGGAGATGCTTGGTGACACAGGTGGTGGTGTCGGTGGCACATCCTCTGTTTGGTGGGCGGCAGGTGCCACTGTTCCTCCCGAGGCGGAGGAAGAGGCCGAGGTAGCAGCAGAAGAGGGAGCAGGGGGAGCCAGAGTGAGTTCCTTGCTTTTAAGGTGTTTACTCCACTGAAGTTCATGCTTTGCATGTCGATGCTTGGTCATGCAGGTTGTGCTAAGGTTCAGAACATTAATGCCTCGCTTCAGGATCTGATGGCACACAGTGCAAATCACTCGGGTCTTGTCGATAGCACATTGTTTAACCACTTAAGCCCCCTAGCTTAAACACCCTTAATGACCAGGCCACTTTTTACAATTCTGCACTACACTACTTTCACCGTTTATTGCTCCGTCATACAACTTACCACCCAAATGAATGTTACCTCCTTTTCTTCTCACTAATAGAGCTTTCATTTGGTGGTATTTCATTGCTGCTGACATTTTTACTTTTTTTGCTATTAATCAAAAATTACCGAAATTTTTGGAAAAAAATGAAATTTTTCACTTTCTGTTGTAAATTTTTTTTAAAAAAAACTACATTTCTATATACATTTTTCTCTAAATTTATTGTTCTACATGTCTTTGATAAAAAAAAAGTCCAATAAGTGTATATTTATTGGTTTGGGTAAAAGTTATAGCGTTTACAAACTATGGTGCAAAAAAGTGAATTTCGGCATTTTGAAGCAGCTCTGACTTTCTGAGCGCCTGTCATGTTTCTTCAGGTGCTAGAATGTCAGGATAGTTAAATACCCCCCAAATGACACCATTTTAGAAAGAAGACACTCCAAAGTATTCGCAGAGGGGCATGGTGAGTTCATGTATCATTTCATTTTTTTTCACAAGTTAGCGGAAAATGACACTTTCTGAGAAAAAAAAAAAAAAAAAAAAAGTTTCAATTTCTGATAACTTCTGGCAAAAAAAAAAAAAATCTCCCACGGACTCACTATGCCCCTCAGTGAATACCTTGGGGTGTCTACTTTCCGAAATGGGGTCATTTGTGGGGTGTGTTTACTGTTCTGGCATTTTGGGCGGGGCTAAATTGTGAGCCGCCATGTAAAACCTAAAGGTACTGGTTGGAATTTGGGCCCCTTTGTGCACCCAGGCTGCAAAAAAGTGTCACTCATGTGGTATCGACGTACTCAGGAAAAGTATGGAAATGTGTTTTGGGGTGTATTTTTACATATACCCATGTTGGGTGAGAGAAATATCTCTGTAAATTGTCAACTTTGTATAAAAAATTTTAAAAGTTGTCGTTTACAGAGATATTTTTCACACAAAGTATGGGTATATATAAAAATACACCCCAAAACACATTGCCCTACTTCTCCTGAGTACGGCGATACCACATGTGTGCCACTTTTTGCAGCCAAGATGCGCAAAGGGGCCCTAAAACCAATGAGTACCTTTAGGATTTCACAGGGCATTTTTACGCATTTGGATTCCAGACTTCTTCTCACGCTTTAGGGGCCCCTAAAATGCCAGGACAGTATAAATACCCACATGTGACCTCATTTTGGAAAGAAGACACCCCAAGGTATTCTGTGAGGGGTATGGTGAGTTCATGTAAAATTTTATTTTTGTCACAAGTTAGTGGAATATGAGACTTTGTAAAAAACAAAATAAAAAAAAAAACAAAAAACAATTTCCGCTGACTTGTGCCAAAAAATAAAAATTCTGTGGACTCACCATGTCCCTCACGGAATACCCTGGGGTGTCTTCTTTCCAAAATGGGGTCACATGTGGGGTATTTATACTCACCTGGCATTTTAGGGGCCCCTAAAGTGTGAGAATCCAAATGCATAAAAATGCCCTGTGAAATCCTAAGGCTGGGAACACACTTCGCGTGTTCCCAGGGCGCGCCTATGCCGCGCATATGACGCGCGCTTCAGCCGCCAAGTGGCTGTTTTATGGGAGCGCGCGTCATATGCGCGCTCCCATAATAGCCTATGGGTTGGATCGCGCGTGCTGCCGCGCGATACTCACGGCAGCCGACACGATCGGGCAGGGCGTTTTACAGCGCGTTCGTCCGCGCTGTAAAACGCCGACATGTGAACCATGCACATAGGGATGCATGGCTTTTCACATGTTGAGCGTTTTTCAGCGCGTATGAACGCGCTGAAAAACGCTCAGGTGTGTTCCCAGGGTAAAGGTACTCATTGGTTTTAGGGCCCCTTTGCGCATCTTTGCTGCAAAAAAGTGTCACTCATGTGGTATCGCCGTACTCAGGAGAAGTAGGGCAATGTGTTTTGGGGTGTATTTTTACATATACCCATGCTGCGTGTGAGAAATATCGCTGTAAACGACAACTTTTTACATTTTTTTTATTCAAAGTTGTCAATTTACAGAGATATTTCTCTCACCCAGCATGAGTATATGAAAAATTCACCCCAAAACACATTGCCCTACTTCTCCTGAGTACGGCGATACCACATGAGTGAAACTTTTTTGCAGCCAAGATGCGCAAAGGGGCCCTAAAACCAATGAGTAACTTTTAGGAGGGCATTTTTACGCATTTTTCTTCTCACGCTTTAGGGCCCCTAAAATGCCAGCGCAGTAGAAATACCCCACATATGACCCCATTTTGGAAAGAAGACACCCCAAGGTATTCCGTGAGGGGCATGGCGAGTTCACAGAAAAAAAAATAATTGGCACAAGTTAGCGGAGATTTTTTTTTTTTTTTTACAGTCTCATATTCCACTAACTTGTGACAAAAAATAAAATTTTGCATGAACTCGCCATACCCCTCACGGAATACCTTGGGGTGTCTTCTTTCTAAAATGGGGTCACATGTGGGTTTTTGTACTGCCCTGGCATTTGAGGGTCTCCGCAATCATTACACGTATGGCCAGCATTAGGAGTTTCTGCGATTCTCCGTATATTGAGCATACGGGAATGAGATTTTTTTTTTTCCGTTCAGCCTCTGCGCTGAAAAAAATAAAATGAACGGCACAGATTTTTTCATTCGCATCGGTCAATGTGGATGAAAAAATCTCTGCCAAAATCAGTGACTGCAGTGCAGTGGGCTGGGCGCTAACTAACTGGTGGTGATAGGGGACCCTTATGCCCCATTCACACGTCCGCAATTCTGTTTGCGGAACGGAATTGCGGACCCATTCATTTCTATGGGGACAGACTTTGTCCCGCTCGGATCCGGAATTACGGATCCGCGCTCCGGGTCTGCACTTCCGTTCCGCAAAAATATAGAACATGTCCTATTCTTGTCCGCAATTGCGGACAAGAAAAAGCATTTTCTATATAGTTCTGGCAATGTGAGGATCTGCAAAATGCGGAAAGCACATTGCCGGTGTCCGTGTTTTGAGGATCTGCGGATCGGATCCGCGGATCGAATCCACGGATCCGTGAATCCACGGATCCGCAAAACACATATGGACGTCTGAATGGAGCCTTACAAGGGTGTGATCAATGACAGGGGGTGATCAGGGGGTCTAGATGGGGTGATCAAGGGGTTAATAGGTGAGGGGGTGGGGGGTTAGTGTAGTGTTTGGTGCAACTTTACTGTGTTACCTGGTCCTCTGTTGGTCGATCCCAGCAAATGGGACCACCAGAGGACCAGGTAGCAGGTATACCAGACGCTGTTCACAAAACAGCATCTGGTATACATGTTTGATGCGATTTATATCGCATCTACAGCCTGCCAGCGATTGATCATCGCTGGCAGGCTGTAGTCTAACTCTCCAGACGCGCGTTCCTGTGAACGCGCGCGCGTCTGCGCACGCGTTCACAGGAACTAACGGGTCTCGCGAGAGGACGCGCCGATGCGTCCACTCAGAAGATTCCGGCCGCCCGCAGGACGCAATCCTGCGTACGGCGGTCCGGGAGTGGTTAAATAAGTGCCATGCCAGGGAACTCCTTGAAGCTGCCTTTGGGGTGCTCGATCCCTGGTGGCAGTGGCCAGTAGCAGGCAAACTCTCTTTGCGGCGGCTGGTCTGCTTTTGCCCCCTGCTCCCTCTTTTGCTACGCTGTTGGCTCGGTCTCACCACTGCCTCTTCCTCTGAACTATGAAAGTCAGTGGCACGACCTTCATTCCATGTGGGGTCTAGGACCGCATCGTCTTCCACACAGTCTTCCTCCCTGACCTCCTGTTCGGTCTGCACACTGCAGAAAGACGCAGCAGTTGGCACCTGTGTTTCGTCATCATCAGAGACGTGCGGACTCCGATGAGGTGCTATTCCCATGTCCTCATCACCAGGAAACAACAGTGGTTGTGCATCAGTGCATTCTATGTATTCCACCACTGGGGAAGGGCTAGGTGGATTCCCTTGGGAAACCCTGCCAGCAGAGTCTTCAAACAGCATAAGAGACTGCTGCATAACTTTAGGCTCAGACAGTTTCCCTGATATGCATGGGGGTGATGTGACAGACTGATGGGCTTGGTTTTCAGGTGCCACCTGTGCGCTTTCTGCAGAAGACTGGGTGGGAGATAATGTTGTGAACGTGCTGGATCCACTGTCGGCCACCAAATGACTAGCGCCTGTACCTGCTCAGGCCTTACCATCCTTAGAACGGCATTGGGCCCCACCAAATATCGCTGTAAATTCTGGCGGGTACTGGAACCTGAGGTAGTTGGTTCACTAGGACGTGTGGCTGTGGCAGAATGGCCACGTCCTCTCCCAGCACCAGAGGGTACACTAACACCACCACGACCGCGTCCGCGTCCCTTTTTAGATGTTTTCCGTATTGTTACCGTTCACCAAGCACCACAATAAGGAAAAAAATATGTAGCCCAATGTATTGATTTCAAATTCAGGCCTTTTTTTACAGGCACCTAACACTATCTGCCTATTTATTTATGTAGCGTATTACACTTATCCAGGCACAGTAGTAACCACTGATTTAGGGGAATATCTCTTGTAGAGTTAGTATTTAGGCCCTGGATGAAAGGTATCCTTTTATGGACAAATTTACACCAGATTCAGGGTATTGCTATTTTGGCAAATTAATTTCACCCCAGAACAAAAGATATGATTTGGCGGACACTATGAAAGTTGGCCTGCAACAGCTGGGACACCAGATTCAGGGTATTGCTATTTTGGCTAGTGAATTACACCCCAGAACAAAATATATGTTTTGGCGGTACTATGAAACTTTGCCTGCAACAGCAGGGACACCAGATTCAGGGTTTTGCTATTTTGGCAAGTGACTTACACCGCAGAACAAAATATATGTTTTTGCGGACACTATAAAACTTTGCCTGCAACAGCTGGGACACCAGATTCAGGGTATTGCTATTTTGGCAAATTAATTTCACCCCAGAACAAAATATATGTTTTGGCGGACACTATGAAACCTGGCCTGCAACAGCTGGGACACCAGATTCAGGGTATTGTTATTTTGGCAAATTAATTTCACCACAGAACAAAATATATGTTTTGGCGGACACTATGAAACTTGGCCTGCAACAGCTGGGACACCAGATTCAGGGTATTGCTATTTTGGCAAATTAATTTCACCCCAGAACAAAATATATGTTTTTGCGGACACTATGAAACTTGGCCTGCAACAGCTGGGACACCAGATTCAGGGTATTGTTATTTTGGCAAATTAATTTCACCCCAGAACAAAATATATGTTTTGGCGGACACTATGAAACCTGGTCTGCAACAGCTGGGACACCAGATTCAGGGTATTGCTATTTTGGCAAATTAATTTCACCCCAGAACAAAATATATGTTTTGGCTGACACTATGAAAGTTGGCCTGCAACAGCTGGGACACCAGATTCAGGGTATTGCTATTTTGTCAAGTGACTTACACCGCAGAACAAAATATATGTTTTTGCGGACACTATAAAACTTTGCCTGCATCAGCTGGGACACCAGATTCAGGGTATTGCTATTTTGGCAAATTAATTTCACCCCAGAACAAAATATATGTTTTGGCTGACACTATGAAACTTTGCCTGCAACAGCTGGGACACCAGATTCAGGGTATTGCTAATTTGGCAAATTAATTTCACCCCAGAACAAAATATATGTTTTGGCGGACACTATGAATCCTGGCCTGCAACAGCTGGGACACCAGATTCAGGGTATTGCTATTTTGGCAAATTAATTTCACCACAGAACAAAATATATGTTTTGGCGGACACTATGAAACTTGCGCTGCAACAGTTGGGACACCAGATTCAGGGTATTGCTATTTTGGCAAATTAATTTCACCCCAGAACAAAATATATGTTTTGGCGGACACTATGAAACTTGGCCTGCAACAGCTGGGACACCAGATTCAGGGTATTGTTATTTTGGCAAATTAATTTCACCCCAGAACAAAATATATGTTTTGGCGGACACTATGAAACCTGGTCTGCAACAGCTGGGACACCAGATTCAGGGTATTGCTATTTTGGCAAATTAATTTCACCCCAGAACAAAATATATGTTTTGGCTGACACTATGAAAGTTGGCCTGCAACAGCTGGGACACCAGATTCAGGGTATTGCTATTTTGGTAAGTGAATTACATCCCAGAACAAAATATATGTTTTGGCGGTACTATGAAACTTTGCCTGCAACAGCTGGGACACCAGATTCAGGGTATTGCTATTTTGGCAAGTGAATTACACCCCAGAACAAAATATATGTTTTGGCTGACACTATGAAACTTGGCCTGCAACAGCTGGGACACCAGATTCAGTGTATTGCTATTTTGGCAAATTAATTTCACCCCAGAACAAAATATATGTTTTGGCGGACACTATGAAACCTGGCCTGCAATAGCTGGGACACCAGATTCAGTGTATTGCTATTTTGGCAAATTAATTTCACCCCAGAACAAAATATATGTTTTGGCGGACACTATGAAACTTTGCCTGCAACAGCTGGGACACCAGATTCAGGGTATTGCTATTTTGGCAAGTGAATTACACCCCAGAACAAAATATATGTTTTTGCGGACACTATGAAACTTGGCCAACAACAGCTGGGACACCAGATTCAGGGTATTGCTATTTTGGCAAATTAATTTCACCCCAGAACAAAATATATGTTTTGGCGGACACTATGAAACCTGGCCTGCAACAGCTGGGACACCAGATTCAGGGTATTGCTATTTTGGCAAATTAATTTCACCACAGAACAAAATATATGTTTTGGCGGACACTATGAAACTTGGACTGCAACAGTTGGGACACCAGATTCAGGGTATTGCTATTTTGGCAAATTAATTTCATCCCAGAACAAAATATATGTTTTGGCGGACACTATGAAACTTGGCCTTTAACAGCTGGGACACCAGATTTAGGGTATTGCTATTTTGGTAAATTAATTTCACCCCAGAACAAAATATATGTTTTGTCGGACACTATGAAACTTTGCCTGCAACAGCTGGGACACCAGATTAAGGGTATTGCTATTTTGGCAAGTGAATTACACCCCAGAACAAAATATATGTTTTTGCGGACACTATGAAACTTTGCCTGCAACAGCTGGGACACCAGATTCAGGGTATTGCTATTTTGGCAATTGAATTTCACCACAGAAAATAATCTATCCTTTGCCAGACAGCAGACAGTATTATACTTGGCTAGCCAAAGCTGGAACACCAGATTTAGGGGATTGGTATTTGGGCAATTGTATTTAACCCCTTAATAAAATATAGAAATTGCTATCCTGAGTTTCTAGGGGTGACAATTAGCACAGCTATGCCCCTGATGTAGGATATAGCAAAAAAAAAAATAGTATTAATGGATTGATGGACTTGGCGGCAGCTTGTTCTGGTGCACCACAAGTCACAAAATGGCCGCCGATCAACCCAGAAAATAAGTGACAGAAAAACGCTCTGTGCAGCCTAAAAACCAGTGAGCAAGTAACTAGCAGAAGTTCAATCATTCACAGCTGTAGATCGATCACTTCATTAGGTGCTGTTGCTGAATTTACCCTGCCTAATCTTGCCCTGACAGAAGCTGCGTCTTCTCCCTACACTAATCAGAGCAGTGTGACGTGCGGCGCTACGTGACTCCAGCTTAAATAGAGGCTGGGTCACATGCTGCACTTGGCCAATCACAGCCATGCCATTAGTAGGCATGGCTGTGATGGGCTCTTAGGGCAAGAAGTAAAACGCTAGCTGATTGGCTGCTGTGCAGCCCTTCAGAAAGCGGGAAGTAATCAACGAACAATGAACCCGAACCCGAGCTTTTTTGAAAATGTTCGGGTTCGGGTCCGTGTCCCGGACACCCCAAAATTCGAACTATGCTCGAACTGTTCGATCAACACTATTTGACATATGACTCCGACATTAGTCTCTCACGCATAGCTTCTCTGTTTGTTTTACACACATGTCTCTCGCGCATGGTTTCTCCGATTAAGTGTTTGACATATGACTTCGCCATTAGAGTCTCTCACGCATTTCACCGCCATATGTGTCTCTCGCGCATGGCTTCTCCGATTAAGTGGTTCATATATGTCTTCACCATTTGAGGTTGGCCACGTGGCCCCACCACAATTAGATTCCATGTCTTTTTCCACAGCACTCTTGTAGTTGATCTTTTAAATCTTCTTTATTTTCCCAGTGTGCAATGTTTCGACTTCTTTGAGTCTTTTTCAAGCTTGCACCGCCGCACTATTACAAGGTATTGACCAGAGGTTGTGCTGTCCCCTTGTTTGCATGTAAGGTAGATGGTAGTCACTGTGGTATGTACAATATATTTCGCACCTTCATCGGGAAATGTCTTTTACGTTCAAAGTGGGTGTAGTAATGGTATGTATATATTTTGCTCTAACCTAAGGTCTGCACTTTTTGGCCCCTTTAGGCTGCCCTACTGCAGCAGTTATGGCACAATTCTACTGCTTGTTGTAGAAAGGGTTAGATAGGTTAGGTACACCTTTCTGATAGCCGATCCGACTACAAGTATTAAGCAAGTATTGCTGTGTTTGTGGGAGGGGAGGCTGACTACAAGGCTATTTATATGCACCTGTGGGCCTAGGCTGGCTGATTGCTATGCTATTTATAGGCACCTGTGGGCCCAGGCTGACGCCTATTCAGCTGATTTCACCCACCCACCCACACCATCTTACAGTCATTTCATATTAGGGTGGCCCCCTTTAGGCTGCCCTACCGCAGCAGTTATGGCACAATTCTACTGCTTGTTGTAGATAGGGTTAGATAGGTTAGGTACACCTTTCTGATAGCTGATCCGACCACAAATATATATATATATATATATATATATATATATATATATACACATTTCACTTCTGCAGTTATATGTAGTGATATGAGGGCCCCATCGCAAGTGCGCCATTACAGATCCCGCTGAGGAAGGTCTTTATTAGAGATGGCCCGAACTATCCGCCGGCGAACAGTTCCCGGCGAACATAGCTTGTTCGCGTTCGCCGCAGCGGGCGAACACATGCGATGTTCGGTCCGCTCTCTATACATCATCATTGAGCAAACTTTGACCCTGTACCTCTCAGTCAGCAGACACATTCCAGCCAATCAGCAGCATACCCTCCCTCCCAGACCCTCCCATCTCCTGAACAGCATCCATTTTAGATTCATTCGGAAGCTGCATTCTTAGTGAGAGGAGGGAGAGTGTAGTTGCTGCTGATTTAATAGGGAAATCGATAGCTAGGCTAGTGAATTCAGTGTCCACTCCAGTCCTGAAAGACTCATCTGATCTCTGCTGTAAGGACAGCGTCCTGACAGCACCCCAAAAAGCCTTTTTTAGGGCTGCAACATTAGTCTGCTTTTTTTCTCTCTCTCTCTCTCTCTCTCTCTCTCTCTATATATATATATATATATATATATATATATTGCAGTTGCCTGGCCTGCCTGTGTGTGAGGAGCTGCAGGCCCACAGACTGTAGTGTGCCCACTGCCAGTGCCCACCCCTGTCATCCCGTGTGGCACAGGACTTTGCATCAAAAAAAGGCATTTCATTTTTACACTTTAGTGTAATTTCAGTTGCTTGCCTGCTAGTGTGTGTCAGGCCGACTTCTACTGACTGTAGTGTGCCCACTGCCAGTGCCCACCCCTGTCATACCGTGTGGCACAAGACTTTGCATAAAAAAAAGGCATTTAATGTTTACACTTTAGTGTGATTTCAGTTGCTTGCCTCCTAGTGTGTGCCAGTCCGACTTCCACTGACTGTAGTGTGCCCACTGCCAGTTCACACCCCTGTCATATCGTGTGGCACAGGACTTTGCATCAAAAAAATACATTTAATTTTTGCACTTTAGTGTAATTTCAGTTTCTTGCCTGCTAGTGTGTGTCAGGCCGACTTCCACTGACTGTAGTGTGCCCACTGCCAGTGCCCACCCCTGTCATCCCGTGTGGCACAGGACTTTGCATCAAAAAAAGGCATTTCATTTTTACACATTAGTCTAATTTCAGTTGCTTGCCTGCTGCCAGTGTGTGTAAGGCCCACTTCCACAGACTGTAGTGTGCCCACTGCCAGTGCCAACCACTGATACCGGGTGGCACAGTAGCTTACCGATAAATAAGGCATTTCATTTTTACACATTAGTCTAATTTCAGTTGCTTGCCTGCTGCCAGTGTGTGTCAGGCCCACTTCCACAGACTGTAGTGTGCCCACTGCCAGTGCCAACCACTGATACCGGGTGGCACAGTAGCTTGCCGATAAATAAGGCATTTCATTTTTAGACAGTAGTCTAAATTCAGTTGCTTGCCTGCTGCCATTGTGTGTCAGGCCCACTTTCACAGACTGTAGTGTGCCCACTGCCAGTGCCAACCACTGATACCGGGTGGCACAGTAGCTTGCCGATAAATAAGGCATTTAATTTTTAGACAGTAGTCTAAATTCAGTCGCTTGCCTGCTGCCAGTGTGTGTCAGGCCCACTTACACAGACTGTAGTGTGCCCACTGCCAGTGCCAACCACTGATACCGGGTGGCACAGTAGCTTGCCGATAAATAAGGCATTTAATTTTTAGACAGTAGTCTAATTTCAGTTGCTTGCCTGCTGCCAGTGTGTGTCAGGCCCACTTTCACAGACTGTAGTGTGCCCACTGCCAGTGCCCACCCCTGTCATATCGTGTGGCACAAGACTTTGCATCAAAAAAAGGCATTTAATGTTTACACTTTAGTGTAATTTCAGTTGCTTGCCTCCTAGTGTGTGCCAGGCCGACTTCCACTGACTGTAGTGTGCCCACTGCCAGTTCCCACCCCTGTCATATCGTGTGGCACAGGACTTTGCATCAAAAAAATACATTTAATTTTTGCACTTTAGTGTAATTTCAGTTTCTTGCCTGCTAGTGTGTGTCAGGCCGACTTCCACTGACTGTAGTGTGCCCACTGCCAGTGCCCACCCCTGTCATCCCGTGTGGCACAGGACTTTGCATCAAAAAAAGGCATTTAATTTTTACACTTTAGTGTAATTTCAGTTGCTTGCCTGCTAGTGTGTGTCAGGCCGACTTCCACTGACTGTAGTGTGCCCACTGCCAGTGCCAACCACTGATACCGGGTGGCACAGTAGCTTGCCGATAAATAAGGCATTTCATTTTTACACATTAGTCTAATTTCAGTTGCTTGCCTGCTGCCAGTGTGTGTAAGGCCCACTTCCACAGACTGTAGTGTGCCCACTGCCAGTGCCAACCACTGATACCGGGTGGCACAGTAGCTTACCGATAAATAAGGCATTTCCTTTTTACACATTAATCTAATTTCAGTTGCTTGCCTGCTGCCAGTGTGTGTCAGGCCCACTTCCACAGACTGTAGTGTGCCCACTGCCAGTGCCAACCACTCATACCGGGTGGCACAGTAGCTTGCCGATAAATAAGGCATTTCATTTTTAGACAGTAGTCTAAATTCAGTTGCTTGCCTGCTGCCATTGTGTGTCAGGCCCACTTCCACAGACTGTAGTGTGCCCACTGCCAGTGCCAACCACTGATACCGGGTGGCACAGTAGCTTGCCGATAAATAAGGCATTTCATTTTTAGACAGTAGTCTAAATTCAGTTGCTTGCCTGCTGCCATTGTGTGTCAGGCCCACTTTCACAGACTGTAGTGTGCCCACTGCCAGTGCCAACCACTGATACCGGGTGACACAATACCTAGCACGCGTAGTACCTAATCTAAAAAAAAATGACAGGCAGAGGCAGGCCACCCCGCAGGGGCCGTCATGGTCGTGGTGCTGTGATTTCCACTGTCCCTGGAATAATGCCTAGTGCTAAGAGGCCACGGTACCCTGAACCCGAAAAATTCTGAGGACATAGTTGACTGGCTTAGACAGGACACCCAATCTTCAACAGCTTCCGCTAAGAACCTTGACGCACCATCCTCCTCCAGCTCAGCTTCGGTCACCTGCTCTCAAGTTACCATGCTCCCGCCCGCCTCCACCACCACCACTACCACCACAGCCACCACAGCCACTTCACTTGATCCGTCAGAGAAGTTATTTACACATCAGTTGGATGCAATTTGTGATGCGTAACCATTATTGCCAGATGATGTAGATTACAGGGATATGTCTCAGTCAGGCAGGATTACACACATGAACGTACAGTGTGATGATGATGATGATGTTTTACCCGCTGCTGCTTCCTTTGCTGAGGTGTCAGATACAAGTGAAGCGGTTGATGATGACGATGTGTCCACAGATGCACTAACTATAGTGCAGCACTGTGGCTGCATAAACAAACCAAAAAAAAAAGGCACATACAAGTGTCAATTCCCCTTCATGATCGTTACCTTGTTTTGGTGAAGGGGCTCGCGTATCACAATGAAGCAATCATCACCTCTATGAGTGTGTTGGCAATGTTGCCAAACCCCAGATGATGAGGCTGTTGCTTCATTATGGTCAGACCAAAAGCGACGGCTGGATAATATTTCATAGAAAAAACATTAATTTACCTTTTTTTTTTATGTTGTATGGGTTTTTAATACATAAATTCAAAAATCATAATAAAGTCTCTTAATAGTTTATTAGAAATAATGCAGACAATTAAAAAAATCCCCATCAATTCCAATACAAAGCAAGTACAGAGCTCAGAACTAAATTATTTCATGATGTCGTAATGGTTCGCTAATTCGACAATGGTTAATCAATTCGACAGAAGTCCCCGGATAGGGTACGTAACAGGGATTAAACTGATAGGAATAGTACTAGTTAAGACACCACTCATATAGGGTGTCACAGCACAGTGCTCTGTGCACGCGCAGTGCCCCAATTTGGGAGTAAGAGGACCGACCAAGCTGCTTTTTCCATCTCCCGATTCCTGAAATCAATTCAGTTTGGTGTATGACAGTTTGGTCTGTCACTGTAAAGGCAGTCGAAGGTACCCGGCCTAAATTCTTTTTCACAAAAGGCAATCCCTGATATGGGATGTAACAGGGATTAAACTGATGAGAATAGTACTACAGAAAATACCACTAATATCGGGTGTGATAGTAAATTGCACGGCGCAGACGCAGTGACCGTGGATTAAAACAGAGTGGAGGGAGCCAGCGTTTTTTTAACCATCTCCTCGTTCGAAAAATCAATTCAATTCACCTTTCGGGGACCCTTGGTGTTGTATGTGGCTGAGTGGAGGAAGAAACCTTCAATGACATCACCGGGACGTGGCTAGCTTGGTATCCAACCTTGTGCAAATGGGGAGTTTGCGGTTGTGCAAATCAACTGTTTGCGGTTGTTTGCGGTGCATTAAAAGGGGAGTTTGGTCTGTCAATGTCTGTGAAGCGGGCGTAACCCTTATCGATACAACCCCATAACTCTGACTGATACAACATCATATCTGATCGTATACACACACTAGATGTTTTAAACCACGTTGTTCAAAAAAATTTGGATTGTTAGGTGATTTATGCCTTTTATGGATTAAAACCCAACTCTGCATCAACTATGTAATTTTCCATGGAAGTTTTGCCATGGATCCCCCTCCGGCATGCCACAGTCCAGGTGTTAGTCCCTTTGAAACAACTTTTCCATCACTATTGTGGCCAGAAAGAGTCCCTGTGGGTTTTAAAATTCGCCTGCCTATTGAAGTCTATGGTGGTTCGCCTGGTTCGCCCGTTCGCGAACATTTGCAGAAGTTTGCGTTCGCCGTTCGCGAACGGAAAATTTTATGTTCGCGACATCACTAGTCTTTATAAGACCGAAACGTCTGGGGACCTTACAAATAATTATTGTGGCCTTATACTTATCATATAGCCTGGATGTATACAACAATGATATATTGAACACTGAAAAATACAAATAAAATGTGATTACTTGCATACAAAACAGTGTGCCGTGAACCTACATTACAGTTTTTTTGTTAAGCCGCCGGAGGAGGTGAACATGGCCATATGTAGAATCCAATGTTGGCACAACGTCCCTGCGTCAACATATGCAGCATCGCCATACAATGGCCTGGGAGAACTGTGGCTCCTATGTGGTGGTCCAACCTGCCACAGCAACCGCTGCATCACCCAGTGGCACGCACCCGGTTTCAGGCAGTCAAGGCTCCACCACCTCAGCCGGAGCTGTCTGTCCATCCCATCGTCTGCTGGTCCTGATGCTACTGCTCCTCCTCCTCCTACTCATCGTCAGTCATTCTGTCAACAATCGGTCACCAGCGAAGTGATTGCCAAGAGACAACAGTATGCGTGCACTCATCCAGCTCCTGTGCTCCTTGCCAAGTTGCTGGTGCTGAAGTCACTTCCTTTCCAAGTGGTGGACTCTGCACCTTTCAGAGAACTAATGGCTTGTGCCGAGCCGAGGTGGAGAGTCCCAAGCCATCATTTCTTTGCCAAAAAGGCAGCCCTGCACACGTATGTAGAACAGAATGTGGGCCAGTCCTTGAGCCTTTTGGGGTCTGCCAAAGTGCACAGCAGCGCCGACGTGTAGAGCTGTACCTATGGTCAGGGATACTACATGTCCTTTACGGACCACTGGGTGAATGTGGTTCCTGCATGTCCACACCAGCAACTTGGCCAGGCCACTTCTGCCTCCACGTTGTCACGCCGTTGGTCCTGCGACAATGTCTGCCTCGGCCTCCTCATTCTCCACCATGTTCTCAGCCTCCACTGCAGGGACAAGTCACAGTGCCCCACCAGCATACCACATGTGCAGGGCATGGCAGTGTCACACTGTTCTGCACACAGGGGAGGAACTGCTCCATGTGATTAGTCAAGAAATCGAATCCTGGCTTTCTCCGCGACAACCGAAAATCGGAACCATTGTGACCGACAACAGGAAGAACATAGTGTGGGTGCTGCATTAAGGAAGACTGAGCCATGCACCCAGCACCCACCAATATGTAGTCAGATCTGCTAAAATTTGAAGTTGTACGTAATGTGCCAAAATATTTGCATTATTAGTGCAGAGTTTCGCAATCGCGATTATATTGGAGCCCTTTATCTGCATATAAAGCTGTTGTAATGTTCTTCCATGCCAACCATTTTCTTCAGTCTCAGCCTTAAAAATGTAGCAAAAGTGACCCACGCCTGTATTGCGTACGCAATACGTGCATATTACATTGCAGATTTTCACAATCAAGAAAATATTTGCGAATACTCAAATTTGCGAATATATGGCGAATATTCACCCAAATATTCGCAAAATATCGCAAACTCAAATATTGCCCCTTCTGCTCATCACTAATGCTCACTTGCTTGCGTAGTGACAGCCAAGTTGAACTACAGAGACATCCTATGTAGTCAGTTGGCCACTGCCCATCTGAGCTATCATCCATCCTCTCGCAGGTCTGACCGGGGGGGCCCTCTGTGCTCACGTTCCACTGCCATGGCTGCTGGGTAGTGTTGAGCGCGAATATTCGAATAGCGAATTTTTTTAGCGACTATCGGCACTTCGCTAATTCGCGAATATTTCGAATATAGCGCTATAAATTCGCTATTTCAAATATTCGTTTTTTTTTTTTTGTTTTTTTTTTTATATTTTTTTCTTTCCCACTTCCCAACAGTAGTTCTTACCTGTCCTGAGGATTCCTGGCTTCCTGGCTGCTCTAGTCAGTGCCCATTGCCGCTTCTGCCGACTTCCGTGCTCATGGAGCGTCCCCATCCATGGGAACGTCTCCATATACTAAAATGTACTGTCGGATTTGAGGAATTACGTTGAAATCGCAATGCGATTAATTCAAGTTATATTAATCGCATTGCGATTTCAACTTAGAGCTGGGTTTATAATGGGTCAGCTTGCTAGAATGAACGAAGTTAACGAATATGGAATATAGCAGCACTGCTAAGTTGAATTCGCAATGCGATTAATTTAACTTGAAGTAATCGCATTGCGATTTCAACTTAGCACTGCTATCTTACATAGGCTAGAATTAACGAATATGGAATATAGCACTAGCAGTGCTAAGTTGAAATCACAATGCGATTACTTCAAGTTAAATTAATCGCATTGCGAATTCAACTTAGCAGTGCTGCTATATTCCATATTCGTTAACTTCGTTCATTCTAGCAAGCTGACCCATTATAAACCCAGCTCTAAGTTGAAATCGCAATGCGATTAATATAACTTGAATTAATCGCATTGCGATTTCAACGTAATTCCTCAAATCCGACAGTACATTTTAGTATATGGAGATGTTCCCATGGTGATGGGGACGCTCCATGAGCAAGGAACTTTATGGTTGGCTTGGTAGAATTAGCGAATAGCGAATATGACGAATGTATTCGTCATATTCCTCAAAACGAAGATAACGAAGTATTCTACATCTTCGTTTTAGCAACCTATTCGTCAACCTCGCTAATTCTAGCAATCAAATAGGAAGGTTGACTATAGAGACAGCTGTGTTAAATTCGCTATGCGATTTTTTTTTTTTTTTTTCTTTTTCTTTAATAGAATAAATATATTACTTACTTGATATAATTATTATAATTATTCAATTTATTAAAAAAAATATATAAATAATCGCATAGCGAATTAAACACAGTTGTCTCTATAGTCAACCTTCCTATTTGATTGCTAGAATAAGCGAAGTTGACGAATAGGTAGCTAAAACGAAGATGTAGAATACTTCGTTATCTTCGTTTTGAGGAATATGACGAATACATTCGTCATATCCGTCATCTTCGCTATAATTCTAGATATGAAACCAATAGGAAAGTAGCCTTAAGTTAGAATCGCAATACGCGATTATTTAAATCGCATATTAATCGCGGCAACTAGAATAATGACGAATATTCGATTTCGACGAACATGAAACGAATATTCATTCGAATATTCACGAATTTCGTCGAAATCGAATATGGCACCTGCCGCTCATCACTAGTCCTGATCCTGAACCAGTTTGGAAAGGTAATTGTCTTTGGCTATTGGCAAGAACCTGTTTCCTTTATGGGATGTACGTGAAATGGGATGTACAGCTTTCAGTTTCCCAGTCTATATCTGGGTAGTTGAAGTCCACCATATTAACGACTTCATTATGATTTGCCGCCTTGTCTATCTCGTTTAGTAATAGATTTTCTGTGGACTCTGGTGTATTAGGTGGTTTATAATAAACTTGTATGAGTAATTTATTATTGTCTTTGCCTCCATGTATTTCTACCCACAGTGACTCCACATGTTCATGTCCCTCACTTATATTTTCTCGAATTGGGGGCTTTAGACAGGACTTCACATAAAGCAGACCCCTCCCCCTCTCCGGTTTTGACAATCCTTTCTAAACAGATTGTAACCCTTTATATTAAATGCCCAGTCATAGCTATCATCAATCCATGTCTCAGTTATTCCCACTATGTCATAGTCCTCCTCACACATCACTAATTCCAGTTCAATAGTCTGAAAATGGGTGCCATTTATGTAATTTATCTACTGGTTGGGCTTACCACAAGACTTCAAAAAGACTTTTTGACATTTTGGATTTTGGTGGCCTATTGTTCTGTTGCTGGTTCTATGGCACCGTACTGCCAGAAAAATGTTACAACAATGTTGCCAAACATTATAAAACCCTTCAAAGGGACTTTTTTATGTTGTTCTCCTAAGGTATTCATCTTGGGGAAGTTTGGACATTGAAAGTGTTATTTTTTTGCATTTCTTTAATTAAGTGAAAAAACTATGCATGTGTTTGTATATTTTACGCAGGAAAAAAGCCTGCTATACTGATTACAGCTAACAACAAATATCTTGGTGACCTTTGTGTCACAAACTTACCTGTCCGATCTCCAACGCTGTGGTCTGGGACTCGTGCAGCACTGTGACACATACACTGCTGGGCCATGCCCCCCGTAATACGCCACACAGATGAAGCATCCTGGTGTAGCACCATTTAAGCCACAGACCTTGATGCATCACATTGCCCCCTGCTCCCCCCCCCTTGGGATAAGTCACTTCAGTCAAGCCCCCTACACTCTGTGCATTTAGTGATGTATATGGACAATGCAAAAGTGCATTTATTTTTGCATTATTATTTTTTGGGGAAGATATTCTATAGTTTGACTACGCTAACTGTAAAAAATCATTTCATGTATTGAGGTCTATATTACCTTTCCTCCACATGTAAAGAATGTCCCCTGGTCCTTTGTAAAGTCTTTGGAATGAATAAATCCTGTGCCTGTTCTTTGTACTGACCACACCAGTAAATATATAATAATGGGATTACAGTACCTCTTAGGCATCTTTTTTTTAAGCTGAACGAGACCGATTTTTTAAAGTCTCTCATTATAAGAGAGAACTTTTAGCCCATTTAATAATCTGGTCATCTGCCTCTGAACCCTTTCTAGCTCTCCTATATCCTTTATAGTATATAGAGCCCAAAACGGAATCCATATTCAAGATGTGGTCTAATTTATTGAGGGGTAATGTTACATTAAGAAACAGGTTTTTATCTCTCGTTTTCTAAACTCTAACTTGTGACCAGAATACAATTCCCTAGTATATTGTTGGATCTGTATTTTCATAATTTTCTCAGTTTCAGTTTAAAGGGATAGTCTACAACCTCTTTATGTGAACTTACCAGCAAGGGGGAATATTTGTTTGACACTTTACTATAGTTTTCATTTAGAAATGTTTTGCCATTGTCTGCATGCTATATCAAGTTATAGCGATCCACATAGTCTGCCAGCTGCAAAGCCACACATTTTGGAAAGGTATTAATATTGATGAGTCCCTGATTTTAAAGATAATAAAATGGAAGGAAAGGGACAAGCTACTTTCTGTGCAAAAGCATACAAAAAAGCTTTTAAAAACTTTTACTTATATGTAACAAAAGGGTAATTAAACTAAATTATTATCGGACTGTACCTTTCACGAAGCTTAGAAGGCAGCCATATTTATTGACGATGTCGTTTAGGACACATAGAGAATTAGAAGGTACGAAGAGCACTGAAATTCATTACAAATTTTCTAGATGTGCTATTTCTGAAACACCAGGATCTGTTCTATTCCCATTCATGTTTTTTAATCATGTAATTTGCACTTCAACCCTGAGAAAGTTGTGTTTCAAAAGGAGCAAAAACCAAACCGACTGGTGATAAATTTCAATGTACTTCAAGTTGTTTACTGCTAGAGGGGTATAATTTAAAAGAGGTGAAAAGGAGACTTTCAGAATATAATTAGTATAAAAATAATGTTGAAGCCAGGTGGTACATTAGGGCCAGAAAAGATTATTTTCAGAATGCTTATGTATATTCATGCAGAAAAGTACACCATTTTTTACTGCATAAAATACAAAAGCAAAGCATTGCCATTTGATGGGAAGTGAAAATATTTAACTTGAAGGAGGTTAATGCTCTACTTTGCTTTAATTCCATATAATCATAGAAGCAACCATGGGACTGGTAAGTCGATTTGATTATTATCAGTGTTGAGCAAATCGAAGGGAAGGGAATTAGATTTGATCAGAATTTCTGGAAAACGAATATATTTCCTCTCTCTTCGTTGTCACAACTTCTTTTTCCTAAAGTGGCAGCTGGATGTGTTGAAAAGTCAAAGTAAAAAGCCTGGGAATGCAATATGATCCATAATGCCATGCAGCTAGCCAATCATCAAATGTAACAGCACTATAAAAAGTCTAATCCTGCCCAATCTCTACCATTTTATAGTGAACTAAGCATAGGGACAGATGTGCCAAGTGCTAGAGACAGAGTTTAACAAAGATTTAATTGTATAATCTTGGATAGGGACAGTGCAGGAATAGCGTAGTGATATCGTAAGGAGAGTTTTTAGACACTGTAGGGAGAGCATAGGAGACTGCTGGGACAGTGCAGCACAGTGTAGGCTCTGTGTACTCGCCCTGTGCATCTTGTTCCTCTGCTATGCCATTCATTCTTAATCTGTTCTGTTATACATAAACTGACCAGTCTAATATATAGGCTGCGTGTACCTAGTTAATCTGCTGTGCTATTAATAATTAATCTGTTCAGTTATACATAGACATACGGTGTATAACAATAATTGTCAGCAATCTGTGCAATATAGACACATTCATACAGTTTATGTGAGTGGTCAGAGATAACAGCGGCACTTGCATTGTCCTTGAAAGGATTGGAGCTGCCATCTGGTCCCTGCGCTGCTGTGACGGGGACCCGATGGCAGGGAAGGCAGCCCGATGCCTTGTTAGGCATCGTGGCTGCCTTCCGTGAGAGCCTGTGAGATCCAGCCCCCCTGTTCAGTAATACACTTGCAGACAATGCATCACAATACAGAAGTATTGTGATTCATTGTAAAGGGGATCAGACCCCAAAAGTTGAAGTCCCAGAGTGGGACAAAGAAAATTAAAAGTTTCAAGTAAAAATAAATTTCCTAAAATAAAGTAAAAAAATTAATTGTATTAGGTATCTTCGCGTCCATATCAACCGGCTCTATAAAGATTTCACATGAACACAGGTGAACACTGTCAAAAAAAAAATCTGCTAAAAAAACTTTTTTTGTCACCTTACATCACTAAAAGTGCACTACCAATAGTCAAAAAGGCGTATGCCCCCCAAAATAGTATGGATCTAACTGTCACCTCATCCCGCAAAAAATGAGCCCCTATCTAAGACAATTGCCCAAAAAATAAAAAAAAACTATGGCTCTCAGACTATGGAGACAGTAAAACATGATTTTTTTGTGTTTCAAAAATGCTGTTATTGTGTAAAACTTAAATAAAGAAGTATACATATTAGGTATCTCCGCTTCTGTAAGAACCTGCTGTATAAAAAATATCACATGAACTAACCCCTCAGATGAATAACGAAAAAAAAAGTGTGTCAAAAAAGCAATTTTTTGTCACCTTACATGACAAAAATTGTAATACCAAGTGATCAAAAAGGTGTATGCCCCCCAAAATAGTACCAATCAAACCGTCACCTCATCCCACAAAAAATGATACCCTACCTAAGACAATCTGTCAAAAAATAAAAAAGCTATCACTCTCAGACAATGGAGATGCTAAAATATGATTTTTTTGCTTCAAAACCGCTATTATTGTGTTAAAGTGAAATTAAAAAAATAATAAGACATATTAGGTATTGCCGCATTTGTAACAACCTGCTCTATAAAAATATCACATGACCTAACCACTCAGATAAATACCGTAAAAATTAAAAAAGTGTGTCAAAAAGGCCTTTTTTGTCACCTTACATCACAAAAAGTGTAATGCCAAGCAGTCCAAAAGTCATATGCTCCCTAAAATAGTACCAATCAAACTGTCATCTCATACCGAAAAAAAATGAGCCAATACATAAGACAAACCTAATTTTTTTTCAAAAATGCTTTATTATGTAAAACTGAAACAAACAACAAAAAAAGTAGTCATATTTGGAATTGTTGTGTCTGCAACAACCTGCTCTATAAAAAATACCACATGATCTAACCTGAACACTGCAAATAACAAAAAATAAAAACAGTGCCAAAACAACTATTTTTTGTTACCTTGCCTCACAAAAAGTGTTCTATAGAGCAACCAAAAATCATAGGCACCCTAAAATAGTACCAACAAAACTGCCACCTTATCCTATAGTTTCCAAAATGGGGTATATTTTGGGGAGTTTCTACTCTAGGAGTGCATCAGGGGGTCTTGAAATGTGACATGGTAACCTAAAATTTTCCCAGTGAAAACTGCCTTCCAAAAACCATATGGCGTTTCTTTCCTTCTGCGTCCTATTGTGTGCCCATACAGCAGTTTAGGACCATATATGGGGTGTTTCTGTAAACGGTTAACAAAGTTTATAAAATCTGTTTTGAATACCTTGAGGGGTGTAGTTTCTAAAATGGGGTCATTTTTGGCTGGTTTCTATTATGTAAGCCTCACAAAGTGACTTCAGACCTGAACTGGTCCTTTAAAGGGTTTCTGTCACCAGGTTTATCCCTATGAAGTTAGCTGACATTAGCGATGTGCTAATGTCAGCTAAACCTAACTAGCCTATTCTTACTTTTCTCAGTGCTTGCATTAACCTTAAAAATCGAACTTTTATATTATGCTAATGAGGCTCTAGGAGCAGGGGGGGCGTTGTTCATGCTCCTAGAGCCTCCGTTCTCCCACCTTGGTCTCCCCCCTCTAAGTCTTGATTGACAGGGCCAGGCAGTGCTTGCGTCCGTCTGCCAGCCCTGTGCTCGGATGAAATCTCGCGCCGTTCTGAACTCAGCGCAGGCGCGGTGAGAGAAAGACGCTCGTCGGCTGCCAGGTTCCTCACCGCGCCTGCTCTGAGTTCAGAACGGCGCGAGACTACATCCAAGCACAGGGCTGGCAGACGGACGCAAGCGCTGCCTGGCCCTGTCAATCAAGACTTGGAGGGAGGAGACCAAGGTGAGAGAACGGAGGCTCTAGGAGCAGGAACAACGCCCCCCCCCCTGCTCCTAGAGCCTCATTAGCATATTATAAAAGTTCGATTTTTAGGTTAATGCAGGCAGAGAAAAGTAAGAATAGGCTAGTTAGGTTTAGCTGGCATTAGCACATCGCTAATGTCAGCTAACTTCATAGGGTTAAATCTGGTGACAGAAACCCTTTAAAAGTAGGTTTTGGAAATTTTCTGAAAAATTTCAAGATTTGCTTCTAAACTTCTAAGCCTACTCTCTATTATAAAAGTTGAGAAATTGAAATTTGGAAATTTGCTAATGTTTCCAAATTTTTGGTAAATTTGGTATTTTTTTATAAATAAAATTAAATTCTTTTTACTCAACTTTACCACTGTCATGAAGTGCAATATGTGACAAAAAAAACTATCTCAGAATGGCCTGGATAAGTAAAAGTGTTTTAAAGTTATTTCCAAATAAAGTGATGGATTTGCAAAAAATGGCCTGGGCAGGAGGGTAAAAACTGGCCCGGGGTAGAAAGGGTTAATAATTAATATATTTAATTATACATAGACATACTGTGCATCAGACTCATTGTCAATAGGCAGTATAATATCGGCACATTTACACAGTTCATTTGCTGAACCATTTATAATTAATCTGTTCTGATATACAAAAACTTAGGCCTCTTTCACACGGGCGTCATGTTTGACGCCCAGGTAAGAGGCAGGTGCGTTGCGGGAATATGCGCGATTTTTCGCGTGGGTGCAAACGTTTGTAATGTGTTTTGCACGCGCGTGTGAAAAATCGCCATGTTTGGTACCCAGACCCGAAGCCGGACTTCATCACTGAAGTCCGGTTTCGGGTAGAGTATTCTGGAGAATTTATTATTTTCCCTTATAACATGGTTATAAGGGAAAATAATAGCATTCTTAATAAAGAATGCTTAGTAAAATGAAGAGGAAGGGGTGTGGTAAGGTGCAGGGTGCCGTCGTGGATGGCAGGTATGTGTCACCGAGGTTCATAGCCTCGGTGAGGTGAGAGCCGTTTTTGTTAATGTCAGCAGCAGCTAGTGCTACTGACATAGTTTTAAATAGCATGGCTGCAAAGCCGATCCGGGCCGGCTCTTACGGGGAGCAGCTAAAGTGTAGGGTGGGTGGCTGCTCCCCACGACCCAGTCCTGGTTTTGGGCTGGGTTTAAAAACTCAGCCAGCTTCAGTAGCTGGGCTGTGATTGTCCTGGAGCTGCTAACACTGTTGTGGAATTCTCTGATCTGGAGGAAAGAGCTCAGCAAGGTGGTGTTTTTCCCTGCAACTTGAAGGTGTAATCTCCTGCGGCTGGGCCGACTGCTAGGTGTGAACCCTCACCTAAACCTCCCAGGTGACTGAACCCTGTGTTGGCCTGTTTTTGTTTGGCCACGTTATTTCTGTTATGTGTGAACTATCACCAAGAGACTGTTTTTCATTTATGTTGTGCAAGTGTGAATAAAACACTGTTTACTGCACATGCTGGACTCCTTGTTTTGCCTCGGTACTGCACCCGCACCGCTATCTACCAGATATCTACCAAATTAACTTACCTTAGCCACTTGATCGTGTAGTTGCGATCTGTCTTCTCTTTTCCAGCATCAGCTAACAACTAAAGGACCTGTGATGACGTCACATCACATGGTCCAATCACATGGTCCATCACCATGGTAAGATGGACCATGTGATTGGACCATGTGATGTGAAGTCATCACAGGTCCTTTAGTTGTTAGCTGATGCTGGAAAAGAGAAGACAGATCGCAACTACGCGATCAAGTGGCTAAGGTAAGTTCATTTTTATTATTTTTAACCCCTTCATCTTCATTTTACACAACATTCTTTATTAAGAATGCTATTATTTTCCCTTATAACCATGTTATAAGGGAAAATAATAAAGATCTGGTCCCGTTGCTAAGCAACCATGCGGGAAAATCGCACTGCATCCGCACTTGCTTGCGGATGCTTGCGATTTTCCCGCAGCCCCATTCACTCTACAATATAGAGAATGCTGCGATTTTCACGCAATGCAGAAGTGATGCGTGAAAATCACCGCTCATGTGCACAGCCCCATAGAAATGAATGGGTCCAGATTCAGTGCGGGTGCAATGCGTCCTCCTCACGCATTGCACCCGCGCGGAAAACTCGCCCGTGTGAAAGGGGCCTTACTGTGCATCAGACTTTGTCTCAACAGCAGGTATAATATATAGGCACATTTACCTAGTTAATCTACTGCACCATTAGTAATTTATCTTTTCAGTTATACATAGACTTACAGTTCATCAGATTAATTGTCAACTGCGGTGCAATATAGACACATTTTTATGGTTCATCTGCTGTGCCATTTATACTTAATCTGTTCTGTTATACATAGGCTGACTGTGCATCAGATTTAGTCTTAACAACTGGCCTAATATATATGTAGGTGCATGTACCTAGTTAATCTGCTGCACCATTAATAATTAATCTGTTTAGTTATACGTAGATGTGTGGTGCATCAGACTAATTGTCAACAGGGGGTGTAATATAGGCAAGTTTATATAGTTAATTTCTAGGACATTTATACTTAATCTGTTATACATAGACTGATGTTATCTCTGTTTTGGACCCACTCCTTTTTTTGCCTTAGTAATACTGATCAAATGCACAAGGGCTGTTACAAAGCAGTGCTCAAAGTATTCAGCCAAAGTGCTTAAACTTATTTGCATATTAATAAAAACACAGTTTCTCTGCAACTGTTTAGCATACAGACAAAAGAAATGCGTTGTTTTAATCAGCATGATGAGTCCTACCAGCCAGTATGACTGGTTTAATAAGGGTTGATCCTGGTGACAGATCCATTTTAATATTTGCTTATAAGTGACAGACAGCAAAGCCTTTTTTCCCCATTTTTCAATGCATGATATAGTAAATGAATGATTGCCATTAAAAATAAAACTTGCCCTCCAAAAAACAGCTCTCATATGTTTATGCAAAAGGAAAGGTAAGAATAGTTATGGAAGGCGAGGAGGAAAAAACAAAAAATGTTTAAGAGCCCAAGTGGTATTACCTGCTTCAACTTGCTCTGTAGAGCATTTTAAACCATTCTCCCACAGGACCTTATAGGAAGGGAAAATGGTTATAATTAGATATGAGTGAATTTCTCAATTTTTTTTTTATTTAATCTGAATTTATTTGTGACAAATCCCATTAAAACAGGTATTTCGTAGCTGCAGAAAGCCTATATAGTGTTGTAGAACACTGTGTCTTGCAGTAACACGCATTGGGAGCTCGCTGTGCTAGTGAAACAGTGCTGTGAGTGAGTATGACACACACACACACACACAACAGGCGTCACTCTTAGAATCACTTCACTGATTTGGTCAATTGCGGGGCCAAAACTCACCAAATAACTCAAGTGTCAACTCAGCCTTACAGGTCAATGTTAGATTCAGGTATAAAGAACCATGCAGAGGCCAAAGATCCTACTATAGCGTAAAAGAGCGCACTCCTTTTGCACCGTCATTAAGGATTCCACATAGATGTCTACAGAACCTGTTCTATTAAATGCTTATACTAGTAGAGCTCCCCTGACAAAGTGGAGAGGGTGTCAGCAGTAAGTTTCTGTTGACGTCACTGATTATTTTGCCCTTCCTCTGATCCATCAGAACAATAACCCCCAAAATGCGGATCCTGTCTGTTGAGCATCCACCTTCACTCAGTCAGCATTTGGTCAGTAATCCATCAGGCTGTAGTACAATGTAATTGCACCGCAGAACAGCAGATAAGATGTACTTTTTATACCATTAAAACACCCCAAAAAAGTGTGTAGGACAATGTAACTGCACCGCAGAATGGTAAATAAGACATCCTATTTTTACACTAATACACTTCAAAAAAAGCTGTAGAACAATGTAACTGCACCGCAAAACGGCAAATAAGACTGAGGCTATTTATAGGGCTGTGACATCACAGGGCTGGCTGCTGATTGGCTGCATGCATGGCATTGTGGGTGATCCCTCGTTCCCAGAGTTCTTTGCTCCATGTCCTAACACATGCAGCAGCCATTTTAAATGTGATTCGTTACCACGAAGCATGAGGAAATTCGGATTCAGTGCATATTCCTGAAATTCGGATCAAATTCCACTTTGTCGACTTTGATTCACTCATCTCTAGTGATAATATAATTTGCCCCTTTAATAAAATGGAAAAAGCAACGTGAGAATATAACCACTACGTCATTGTACCAATTTAGAGGTTTTACTTATCTTTACATAGACTTGAATCCAAGATGCAGATACAATAATAAAGACACAAACTGTTCTGTGGCATTGGAAGAAAGCAGGAGAGGAAAAAAAGTCAACTCTATAGAGACAGATTATAATCTGTTCTTGTGCTCAAGTTACTTATCCAAGGTCACACTAGATGTCTAAACTATGTTTCTTTTTATGAGCATGAAAAGGAAATTAAAGCCCTTTTTATTATGTGGCTCTTCGGACTCTGAGTACTAAATGCAGTCAGCAAGGATCAGTGTGTTATTATAGGAGACAGCTAGGGTATTGCACATGATCTATAGGACTGAGTATCAAACTAATTACAACCATTTGTGTCACTATTGTCATGGTAAGATTAAGTATGTGCCCCCAGAGCTAGAGGAATGCAAGAATAGTGACAGGTCTGTCATGCCACCCATGACATCTCCAGATACAGGTGTAACACCTGATGACCTCTCAGAGACTTGTGAAAGTATGCAGCATTCGTTTTGCATTTTTAAATGCTCTGGGTAATTTATTTGAAATGGTTCTGAAATTGCAGGGAGGTAGGACACGGGCTGTTTAAAAACCAAATTGTACAACAAAGGTTAATTGTACAATTAAACCGTAGTTCACATAATATATCCCCACAGCTGAGGCTTTCACAGTGTATAATAGAGGAATGAAGGGAGATAAGGAGCTATGGAAAAAGTATCTATTATGACTCATACTGCAGACCCTTTGCTGAGCTTATTAAGATATGATGACTTGTCTTTTGCCTTGCGAAGAATTAAAATTAAACTTTTGTATTTTATTTCAGATTCCCAAATAAAAGACCTTTATTTCTTACATGTTTTATACATTTTTTCCCTTTTTTGCTATGGTTGTTTACCATTAACCATTGTTTTTTGGATATCAGCTTTGCGTGTGTACTTGAGGGAAAAGAGAAAAAAAAAGTAATTTTTTTAAAACTAAAAATGTAGATTATTCAATCACAAGTTACCTTGTTATAAAAATGGTACCCAAGGATGTACAGTAGTAGTTTACTCAGTATTAACTGACATTGTTGATGGAGGTGAACATTGGCGAATCGAAGTTCACAAAGTGAACAATTTATTTATTTTTAAATAATCAAACAATAAAATGCTTTAATATGGATCTCAGATGATGCGATCAGTTATGAACGCAGCATTTGATGGGTTCAATGATGGGGAAAAGCAGTGTAATCGTCATAATCTGTCATTGCACTCGCTATTTACAAAGAAATGTGTTTGGTGAAAAAGTAATTAGTCACAAAGATAATTTTTTTGCAAAATTCAGAGAAGCAGCCAAATAGAATTTTAGAGAATTTCGCTCACCTCTAGTGAACATGGTTATAAACAGTGGCCCAGAATTGCTAAGCCTAAAGATGGTGTAAGCTTAGACAGCCTGTTTAGACCTGCATCAGACTTATCACAGGGGCTCAGGCTGGATGATAAATCTGGTACAGGGGTAGACACTTTTCTCTGACTCTATATCAACTATTGGTTGGCTTACTTTGAGACAGATTTTACAAAAAAGTGTAGAAACCCCAGGAGCACACAAAATTGTGTCAGTTTGAGCTACTTTTTAGTAAATTTTTTGGAGCAGACACATTAGTAAATTTGAGCTTAATGGTATCTCACTGTTAAGTAGTGCAGTATATAGACCCTTATTTAGCAAATCTAATGAAAGCTCAGCTTCATTTCCTAAAGTTCTCTAGAAAAATGAAAGCTGTATCATGATTGGTTGCTATAGGTAGCAAGACCAGTTTCTCTGGTAGACAGTTTTGATAAATAAAATTCCATCTGGAAATGAAAAGAAAATCATTCTAAAGCACAACACTCTGAAACACCTTAGAGAATTTGGCACCCGTTGGACATTGCTGTACTATATGCTCTGATCTATCTATCTATCTATCTATCTATCTATCTATCTATCTATCTATCTATCCATTTCACTGATAGAGATGAGCGAACACCTGGATGTTCGGGTTCGAGAGGTTCGGCCGAACTTCCGGAAAATGTCCGGGTTCCTGATCCGAACTCAACCCGAACTTCATCCCGAACCCGAACCCCATAGAAGTCAATGGGGACCCGAACTTTTGGGCACTAAAAAGCCTGTAAAAGACTCCCGGAAAGGGCTAGAGGGCTGCAAAAGGCAGCAAAATGTAGGTAAATCCCCTGCAAACAAATGTAGATAGGGAAATGAATTAAAATAAAATAAAATAAATAAAAATTAACCAATATCAATTGGAGAGAGGTCCCACAGCAAGGAATCATGCGTCATATCATCCACCACTGGAGAAGGCCACTCTCATTTATTTGGGACCAGCACCCAGACAGAGGATACAGGTCCCACAGCAAGGAATCATGCTTCATATCAACCACCACCGGAGATGGCCACTCTCATGTATTTTGGACCAGCACCCAGACAGAGGATACAGGTCCCACAGCAAGGAATAAGGCGTCATATCAACCACCACCGGAGAAGGCCACTCTCATGTATTTTGGACCAGCACCCAGACAGAGGATACAGGTCCCACAGCAAGGAATAAGGCATCATATCAACCACCACCGGAGAAGGCCACTCTCATTTATTTTGGACCAGCACCCAAACAGAGGAGAGAGGTCCCACATCAAGGAATCATGCGTCATATCAACCCCCACAGGAGAAGGCCACTCTCATTTATTTTGGACCAGCACCCAGACAGAGGATACAGGTCCCACAGCAAGGAATCATGCCTCATATCAACCACCAACGGAGAAGGCCACTCTCATTTATTTCGGCACAGCACCCAGACAGAGGATACAGGTTCCACAGCAAGGAATCATGCCTCATATCAACCACCAACTGAGAAGACCACTCTCATTTATTTCGGCCCAGCACCCAGACAGAGGATACAGGTCCCACAGCAAGGAATCATGCCTCATATCAACCACCAACGGAGAAGGCCACTCTCATTTATTTCGGCCCAGCACCCAGACAGAGGATACAGGTCCCACAGCAAGGAATCATACGTCATATCAACCACCACCGGAGAAGGCCACTCTCATGTATTTTGGACCAGCACCCAGACAGAGGAGAGAGGTCCCACATCAAGGAATAAGGCGTCATATCAACCCCCACCGGAGAAGGCCACTCTCATTTATTTTGGACCAGCACCCAGACAGAGGAGATAGGTCCCACAGCAAGGAATCATGCCTCATATCAACCACCAACGGAGAAGGCCACTCTCATTTATTTCGGCCCAGCACCCAGACAGAGGATACAGGTCCCACAGCAAGGAATCATGCGTCATATCAACCACCACCGGAGAAGGCCACTCTCATGTATTTTGGACCAGCACCCAGACAGAGGAGAGAGGTCCCACATCAAGGAATCATGCGTCATATCAACCCCCACCGGAGAAGGCCACTCTCATTTATTTTGGACCAGCACCCAGACAGAGGATACAGGTCCCACAGCAAGGAATCATGAGTCATATCAACCACCACCGGAGAAGGCCACTCTCATGTATTTTGGACCAGCACCCAGACAGAGGAGAGAGGTTTTCACAGCAGAGAATCATGCATTTAGATCACCCACCACAGGAGTAGGCCACCATTTAATGGGACCCCGGCAACCATGTCAGATGGCACAAACATCAGCTTCACATCACCCAGCACAAGAGAAGGCCACTTTGAGAGACATTGACCCCTGCACCCAGACGGAGGAGAGAGGTTTTCACAGCAGAGAATCATGCATTTAGATCACCCACCACAGGTGTAGGCCACCATTTAATGTGACCCCGGAAACCATGTCAGATGGCACAAACATCAGCTTCACATCACCCAGCACAAGAGAAGGCCACTTTGAGAGACTTTGACCCCTGCACCCAGATGGAGGAGAGAGGTTTTCACAGCAGAGAATCATGCATTTAGATCACCCACCACAGGAGTAGGCCACCATTTAATGGGACCCCGGCAACCATGTCAGATGGCACAAACATCAGCTTCACATCACCCAGCACAAGAGAAGGCCACTTTGAGAGACTTTGACCCCTGCACCCAGACGGAGGAGAGAGGTTTTCACAACAGAGAATCATGCATTTAGATCACCCACCACAGGAGTAGGCCACCATTTAATGGGACCCCGGCAACCATGTCAGATGGCACAAACATCAGCTTCACATCACCCAGCACAAGAGAAGGCCACTTTGAGAGACTTTTACCCCTGCACACAGACGGAGGAGAGAGGTCCCACAGCAGAGATTCAGGCATTTATATCAGCCAGAACAGGAGAAGGCCGCTTTCAGTGACTTAGGCCTTAGCACCGACACAGAGGAGACAGGTCAGATAGCACAAGCATCAGTTTCACATCAACCACCACAGGAGAAGGGCACTTTTAGAGACTTTGACCCCTGCACCCAGAAAGAGGAGAGAGGTCCCACAGCAGAGATTCAGGCATTTATATCAGCCAGCACAGGAGAAGGCCGCTTTCAGTGACTTAGGCCTTAGCACCGACACAGAGGAGACAGGTCAGATAGCACAAGCATCAGTTTCACATCAACCACCACAGGAGAAGGGCACTTTTAGAGACTTTGACCCTGCACCCAGAAAGAGGAGAGAGGTCCCACAGCAGAGATTTAGGCATTTATATCAGCCAGCACAGGAGAAGGCCGCTTTCAGTGACTTAGGCCTTAGCACCGACACAGAGGAGACAGGTCAGATAGCACAATCATCAGTTTCACATCAACCACCACAGGAGAAGGGCACTTTTAGAGACTTTGACCCCTGCACCCAGAAAGAGGAGAGAGGTCCCACAGCAGAGATTCAGGCATTTATATCAGCCAGCACAGGAGAAGGCCGCTTTCAGTGACTTAGGCCTTAGCACCGACACAGAGGAGACAGGTCAGATAGCACAAGCATCAGTTTCACATCAACCACCACAGGAGAATGGCACTTTCAGAGACTTTGACCCCTGCAGCCACACGGAGGAGAGAGGTCCCACAGCAGAGAATCAGGCATTTATATCAGCCAGAACAGGAGAAGGCCGCTTTCAGTGACTTAGGCCTTAGCACCGACACAGAGGAGACAGGTCAGATAGCACAAGCATCAGTTTCACATCAACCACCACAGGAGAATGGCACTTTCAGAGACTTTGACCCCTGCAGCCACACGGAGGAGAGAGGTCCCACAGCAGAGAATCAGGCATTTATATCAGCCAGAACAGGAGAAGGCCGCTTTCAGTGACTTAGGCCTTAGCACCGACACAGAGGAGACAGGTCAGATAGCACAAGCATCAGTTTCACATCAACCACCACAGGAGAATGGCACTTTCAGAGACTTTGTCCCCTGCAGCCACACGGAGGAGAGAGGTCCCACAGCAGAGAATCAGGCATTTATATCAGCCAGAACAGGAGAAGGCCACTTTCAGTGACTTAGGCCTTAGCACCGACACAGAGGAGACAGGTCAGATAGCACAAGCATCAGTTTCACATCAACCACCACAGGAGAAGGGCACTTTTAGAGACTTTGACCCCTGCACCCAGAAAGAGGAGAGAGGTCCCACAGCAGAGAATCAGGCATCATGTCAACCACCACAGGAGTAGGCCACCTTTTGTTTCTTTGACCCCTGCACCCAGAAAGAGGAGAGAGGTCCCACAGCAGTGAATCAGGCATTTATATCAGCCACCACAGGAGAAGGCCGCTTTCAGTGACTTTGGCCCCCTGCACCCACACAAAGGAGACATGTCAGACAGCACAAGTATAACATTCATATCACCCAGCACAGGAGAAGGACACTTTCATGTACTTTGGCCCCGACACCCGGACAGACGGAAGGTTCATTCAACTCTGGGTTGCACCCCAAGATCCTACTTAATTTCAAAAATTGATTTTTCACTGAAGAAGTGGCCAGGAGTACAAGACAACATGGTTTAAGGCAGTTATTAAGGACTACTCTGCACAAGGGAGGATCAGGTCTTGTGGGATCCATGCCTGGTTCATTTTTATAAACGTCAGCTTGTCCACGTTGGCTGCGGACAGGCGGCTGCGTTTGTCAGTAATGACGCCCCCTGCCGTGCTGAATACACGTTCAGATAAAACGCTTTCCGCCGGGCAGGCCAGCACCTCCAAGGCATAACATGCTAATTCTGGCCACGTGGACAATTTGGAAACCCAGAAGTTGAATGGGGCCGAACCATCCGTCAATACGTGGAGTTGTGTGCAGATGTACTGTTCAACCATGTTAGTGAAATGTTGCCTCCTGCTAACACGTTCCGTATCAGGTGGTGGGGCAGTTAGCTGTGGCGTGGAGACAAAACTTTTCGACATTTCTGCCATGCTAACCCTGCCCTCAGAGGAGCTGGCCGTGACACTGCTGCGTGGGCGACCTCTAGCTCCTCCTCTGCCTTGGCCTTGGCCTTCCACCTGTTCCCCTGTGACAGTTGGGAATGCTCTCAGGAGCGCGTCTACCAGTGTGCGCTTCTACTCGCGCATCTTCCTATCACGCTCCAGTGCAGGAAGTAAAGTGGGCACATTGTCTTTGTACCGTGGATCCAGCAGGGTGGCCACCCAGTAGTCAGCACACGTTAAAATGTGGGCAACTCTGCTGTCGTTGCGCAGGCACTGCAGCATGTAATCGCTCATGTGTGCCAGGCTCCCCAGAGGTAAGGACAAGCTGTCCTCTGTGGGAGGCGTATCGTCATCATCCTCTGTATCCCCCAGCCACGCACCAGGGATGTGCCTGCGCTGTGCTGGGTGCCACCCCGCTGTGAACCTGCTTCATCCTCATCCTCCTCCACCTCCTCCTCATCCTCCTCGTCCTCCAGTAGTGGTCCCTGGCTGGCCACATTTGTACCTGCCCTCTGCTGTTGCAAAAACCTCCCTCTGAGCCACTTCTAACAGACTGGCCTGAAAGTGCTAAAAACGACCCGTCATCCTCCTCCTCCTCCTCCTGGCCCTGGCCCACCTCCTTTTCCATCATCGCCCTAAGCGTTTTCTCTAGGAGACATAGAATTGGTATCGTCACGCTGATAACAGTGGCATCGCCACTGGCCATGTTGGTGGCGTACTCTAAACAGCGCAACAGGGCACACAGGTCTCGCATGGAGGCCCAATCATTGGTGGTGAAGTGGTGCTGTTCCGCAGTGCGACTGACCCGTGCGTACTGCAGCTGAAAGTCCACTATGGCCTGCTGCTGCTCGCACAGTCTCTCCAGCATGTGCAAGGTGGAGTTCCACCGGGTGGGCACGTCGCATATTAGGCGGTGAGCGGGAAGGCCGAAGTTCCGCTGTAGCGCTGACAGGCGAGCAGCGTCAGGATGTTAACGCCGGAAGCGCGCACAGACGGCCCGCACTTTATGCAGCAGCTCTGACATGTCTGGGTAGTTGTGAATAAACTTTTGCACCACCAAATTCAGCACATGCGCCAGGCAAGGGATGTGCGTCAAACCGGCTAGTCCCAGAGCTGCCACGAGATTTCGCCCATTATCGCACACCACCAGGCCGGGCTTGAGGCCCACCGGCAGCAACCACTGGTCGGTCTGTTGTTCAATACCCCGCCACAACTCCTGCGCGGTGTGGGGCCTGTCCCCCAAACATATGAGTTTCAGAATGGCCTGCTGACGTTTTCCCCGGGCTGTGCTGAAGTTGGTGGTGAAGGTGTGTGGCTGACTGGATGAGCTGGTGGAATCAGAGGAGGAGGAGGAAGCCGAGTAGGAGGAGGAGGCTACAGGAGGCAAAGAATGATGCCCTGTGATCCTTGGCGGCGGAAGGACGTGCGCCAAGGAACTCTCCGCCTGGGGCCCAGCCGCCACTACATTTACCCAGTGTGCAGTTAGGGAGATATAGCGTCCCTGGCCGTGCTTACTGGTCCACATATCTGTGGTTAGGTGGACCTTGCCACAAATGGCGTTGCGCAGTACACCCTTGATTTTATCGGACACTTGCATGTGCAGGGAAGGCACGGCTGTCTTGGAGAAGTAGTGGCGGCTGGGAACCACATACTGGGGGACAGCCATGGCCATCAGCTGTTTAAAGCTGTCTGTGTCCACCAGCCGGAATGACAGCATTTCAAAGGCCAGTAGTTTAGAAATGCTGGCATTCAGGCCAAGGGCTCGAGGGTGACTAGGTGGGAATTTGCGCTTCCTCTCAAAGGTTTGAGAGATGGAGAGCTGAACGCTGCTGTGTGAAATAGTGGAGACGCAAGGTGACGGTGGCGGTGGTGGTGGTGGTGTCGGTGGCACATCCTCTGTTTGCTGCTCGGCAGGTGGCAACATTCCTCTCGAGGCGGAAGCCGAGGCAGCAGCGCTAAAGGGAGCAGGGGGAGCCTGAGCGGGTTCCATGTTTTTAAGGTGTGTACTCCACTGCAGTTCATGCTTTGCATGTAGATGCCTGATCATGCAGGTGGTGCTCAGGTTAAGAACGTTAATGCCTCGCCTCAGGGTCTGATGGCACAGCGTGCAAACCACTCTGGTCTTGTCCTCAGCACATTGTTTGAAGAAGTGCCATGCCAGGGAACTCCTTGAAGATGCCTTTGGGGTGCTGGGTCCCTGTTGGCGCTGGCCAATAGCAGGCAAACTCTCTGGACGGCGGCTGTTCTGCTTTTGCCCCCTGCTCCCTCTTTGGCTTCGCTGTTGTCTCGGTCTCACCACTGCCTCTTCCTCTGAACTATTTAAGTCAGCGGCACGACCTTCAGTCCATGTGGGGTCTAAGACCTCATCCTCCTCTGCATCGTCTTCCACCCAGTCTTCCTCCCTGACCTCCTCCTGTTCAGTCTGCACACTGCAATAAGACGCGGCAGTGGGCACCTGTGTTTGTCATCATCAGACACTCGGTCACTCTGCTGTGGTGGTATTCCCATGTCCTCATCATCTGGATACATAAGTGGTTGTGCGTCAGTGCATGGAATGTCTTCCACCGCTGGGGAAGGGATAGGTGGACGCCCCTGGAAAACCGTGGGACCAGAGTCTTCAAACAGAAGAAGAGACTGCTGCATAACTTGAGGCTCAGCCAGTTTCCCTGATATGCATGGGGGTGATGTGACAGACTGATGGGCTTGGTTTTCAGGAGCCACCTGTGCGCTTTCCGCAGAAGACTGGGCGGAAGACAATGTGGTGAACGTGCTGGAAGCACTGTCGGCCACCCAATCGACTAATGCCTGTACCTGCTCAGGCCTTACCATCCTCATAACGGCATTGGGCCCCACCAAATATCGCTGTAAATTCTGCCGGCTACTTGAGGGAGTTGTTTCACTACTTTGTGCGCCTGAGGCCGAACGGCCACGTCCTCTGCCAGCAACAGAGGCTCCACGGACACCACCACGACCGCGTCCCTTAATAGAATGTTTCCTCATTGTTGCGAATCAACTCGCACCACAATAAAATATATTATTTTTTAGCCCCAAAATTCCCACACTGGAAGATATAATTCCTTTTTCCGGTATTAATTACAAGAACACTGCCGCTAATTGGACACCATATTTTTTATAATGCTAGTTTTGGTACATAGATTCCACACGGGGAGATATAATTCCTTTTTACAGGAGTAAAAACGTGAGGCCTAGTTTTTCTGGTCTACTAAACACCAGATTGATTAAATTGGCCTTTTTTTCAGCAAAATTACAACACTGGACAATAATGCCTTTTGGCGGTATTAATTACAAGAACACTGCTGCTAATTGGACACCAGATTTTTTATAATGCTAGTTTTGGTACATAGATCCCCACACAGGGAAATATAATTGCTTTTTAGAGGAGTGAAAACGTGAGGCCTAGTTTTTCTGGTCTAACAAACACCAGATTGATTAAATTGGCCTTTTTTTCAGCAAAATTACAACACTGGACAATAATGCCTTTGGCGGTATTAATTACAAGAACACTGCTGCTAATTGGACACCAGATTTTTTATAATGCTAGTTTTGGTACATAGATCCCCACACGGGAAATATAATTCCTTTTAGAGGAGTGAAAACGTGAGGCCGAGTTTTTCTGGTCTAACAAACACCAGATTGATTAAATTGGCCTTTTTTCAGCAAAATTACAACACTGGACAATAATGCCTTTGGCGGTATTAATTACAAGAACACTGCTGCTAATTGGACACCAGATTTTTTATAATGCTAGTTTTGGTACATAGATCCCCACACGGGGAAATATAATTCCTTTTTAGAGGAGTGAAAACGTGAGGCCGAGTTTTTCTGGTCTAACAAACACCAGATTGATTAAATTGGCCTTTTTTTCAGCAAAATTACAACACTGGACAATAATGCCTTTTATGGAATTGTTAAAATGCTAGTTTTGCTAGATAAATTTCCCACACTGGGAGAAATATTGCCTAAGCCTTTTTACAGTATTAATTACAACAGGAGTGCTTCTTCTGGTCTAACACCAGAATAATTTTATTATTACGGTGAAAGCTTTTTCTAATTTATATTTCTGGCACATAAAAAAAAAAAATATTTCTGGCTGACAGTATTGGACAAAGTAGTGGCACTGGCTAGCCTAGCTGGAACAGCACATTCATGGGATTTGCTATCCAAGTGGGTTACTTTCAGTTTCACCACTGATATATTAAATATCTTTGCAGTTAGTATGGGTGACACAAGCACAGCCAAACCCCTGATGTATTATATCTATGAAAAATCGACTATTACATTAGATTAATGGACGTTGTGGCAGCTTTTGCTGTAGCACCACAAGTCCCAAAATGGCCGCCGCCTATCAGCCAAGTAACATGTGCCAGAAAACAGTCTGCCCAGCCAGAAAAAAATTGACTTTGACTGAGCAGCTGAATCGCTGTTGTTCTGATTCACAGGTGTAGATTTTTAACTTCTTTGGAGCTTTGGTTTACACTCTGTGGCAGCAAGTGCTGGCGCACCACAAGTCCCAAAGTGGCCACCGCCGGTCAGCCCAGTTACATGTGCCAGTAAAAATCGCTCTGGCCAGTCTCAACAAAATAGTGACTTTCAGTGAACAGCTCAGCTGAGTTGTTCTGATGCACAGGTGTAGAAAGGTAGATCACTTCTTTATCCCTGCCTATCTCGCCCTCACAGAAGCTGCATCCTCTCCCTATACTAGTCAGAGCAGTGTGACGTGCGGCGCTACGTGACTCCAACTTAAATAGAGGCTGGGTCACATGCTGCACTTGGCCAATCACAGCCATGCCATTAGTAGGCATGGCTGTGATGGGCTCTTAGGGCAAGAAGTAAAACGCTAGCTGATTGGCTGCTGTGCAGCCCTTCAGAAAGCGGGAAGTAATCGACGAACACCGGACCCGAACCCGAACTTTTTTGAAAATGTCCGGGTTCGGGTCCGTGTCACGGACACCCCAAAATTCGGTACGGACCCGAACGATTCTCGAACTGTTCGCTCAACACTACTCACTGATTATGAAAGACTTTTGTTAGGCTTCTTTCACACTGGCATGTATCTTGTAGTATTTTCAGTGCTGTGGCCATATCTACGCTACTCCCCATTATACAGACTTCTGGCAGCACGCAGGTGACACTGTAGTACAGATCCTGCAGTGGAACAGCCTGCCAGAAAAAGTAAGCGCCAGTTTGATACAGGCCTTACAGTTCAGGGACACCTTAGTGACTTAGTGTAGGGATATATTAGGACTTTATCCACACTATAGGGCGAGTGCTACACTAATTAGTTTAAAAAGCAGTCTAATACTACTGATTTCAGGTTGCTCACAATTTCTTTTATACATGAGTAATTCCATTAATCCTTGATTCTGTTATTGGGGTGAAATTGTGGTCAGATACTACTGATTTTGGGGTGTTCACATTGTTATTTTGAATAAGTAATTCCATTAATCCTTGATTCTGCAATTGGGGTGAAATTGCAGTCCAATACTACAGATTTAGGGTGTTTACATTCTTTTCTTTTATACATGAATAATTCCATTAATCCTTGATTCTGCAATTGTGCTAAAATTGGGGTCTGATACTACTGATTTTGGGAGGAGGTGGGGGTTTATGTTTTTTATACATAATTCTGTTAATCTTTGATTCTGTAATTGGGGTGAAATTGTGTGATACTACTGATTTTGGGGGTTCACATTCTTTTATACAAAAGTAATTCCATTAATCTTTGATTCTGTAATTGGAGTTAAATTGTGGTCTGATACTACAGATATTTTTTTAACATTCTTTATTTTCAATATTAACATAGTGAGCATAACAAATATATTACATGGGCAACAAGCCCACTATGCACACCTGGGGTATCCCTTTCCCCTTAGGAGGTATATATGAAATATGTCCCTCTTATAGAGCAAGTAATCGTGACGTCAATTACGGTTATGCAGTGAGGACCCACGGCTAGGATTGCCAGAGTGGTGCTGGGTGGACTACAGTCTCTGTAGATGTTATATACACGTGTCATGATGTTCCTAACTAGATACGGTTGGATCCCAGATGTGATGTGGTCCGAAGCAGTGCAAAAAGGGCAGTTGAATTTGGATGATGGATAGGTAGAATAAATGGACTCCAGACTTTGTAGTAGCGTTGAACATAGCTTTACTTGACATAAACGGTAATCCAAACAGTTTCCATACTTTATCTTGGTCATCAGCAGGTATTCACATTAATCTGTGCAGGGAAACACTTCTGCAACAATCTCAGCTCTGCTATGTGGTAGCTCTCTCTCTCTCAGCTATGCTTGGCTGGGTAAAAAGTAAACTCTTCCTTTTCTACTGGAACTTAGGTTAGCTGTAGTCTGTCTCTTACATGAATTCCTTGGAACGTCTTTTCCTGGCATCAGAGTACCTCAAGCTTGCTTATGCTTGGTGTTGCACAACCTCCAGTAATAATGAAAACAACCTAAATAGAAGATACCAGACCGCGTTTCATTGCAAAACACATTTTTATTACCATATTAAAAAGTGCATATAGCACATACAATTAAAATACATAAGGGGGGTGCATAGATGGGCGGCATCCAAGAGGAGAGACGGAGGGGAAAAGGTCCGATAAACAAGTCAAATGTACAAAGTGCAAGTGCATACAATCAAGAAAGTAATAACATCATACCCATACTGTGTCTCTCCTCCGGGATGGCGCCAACCCGGAGGAGAGACACAGTATGGGTATGATGTTATTACTTTCTTGATTGTATGCACTTGCACTTTGTACATTTGACTTGTTTATCGGACCTTTTCCCCTCCGTCTCTCCTCTTGGATGCCGCCCATCTATGCACCCCCCTTATGTATTTTAATTGTATGTGCTATATGCACTTTTTAATATGGTAATAAAAATGTGTTTTGCAATGAAACGCGGTCTGGTATCTTCTATTTAGGTTGTTTTGATTTATGTACCATAGGCGTTGTGTTATACAGTTGTGATACTTGGGCTCATGGTGGCCCAGTATTGGCTATAACCTTTGGTGATTTTTTTTTTCTCCAGTAATAATGCTAGCGTAGGCATAACAGAACCTGTCCAAGGAGGACCAGGCCTGATTCATTCCCCTAGCAGGGGTTATTTCAGACACACACACACAACCTCTCCCCAGGAGTGCTCTAAGGTTGCCACACCTGCATAAACCTGTCATGGCTCCTGTTTAACCAGCTGGACATCTCCTCAAATTGGTATATCTGAGTGACTTTAGACCTTCACTCTTAAATAGAAGGAGGTTGTACATCTATACAGTGTGGGGGAAAAGAGCTTTCACTGCTGCAATAAGATGGGTCACAAGATTTCTCTTTGTTGGGGTATATAGTTTGGTTGATCTAGCAAAGACAATCATGTCTAGATTAAGCTGAAACATTTGTGTGTAGTGAATCTTTTGATCACTTCCCTAACCCCTTCCCAGTATGGTACAATCAGGGGACAAGACCAAGAGACATGAGATAAAGATTAGAGTTGAGCGAACACATGGAAGTTTGGGTTCACCGAGTTTGGCCAAACTTCACCGCAAAGTTCGAGTTCGGGACCCGAACTTCATCCGGACTTGATTCTGAACCTAAACCCCATTAAAGTCAATGGGGACCCGAACTTTGGGGCACTAAAATGGCTCTAAAAAAGTCCTGGAAAGGGCTAGAAGGCTGCAAAAGGAAGCAAAATAGGGGTAAGAGTCGGACAAGTGCCATGCAAACAAATTTGATTAGGGGAATAACTTCAACAAGTAAGTAAGTGACAGTGGCACCTGCCAACCCGCAAACAGAGGATGTGACAGCAACGCCACCACATATTTCACCATCACCAAGCATCTCGACACTATCCCATGGAAGCGTTCAGCTGTCCATCTCCCAATTAGAAAAAGAAATGGAAAGAGGAAGTACCCCCCTACCCACCTGCGATCCCTGGCCCTGAATGCCAGGATTTTAAAATTCCTGGTGCTTTGAAATGCTGTCATTCTGTCTGGTGGAGATGGATTTAAAAAACTTATGGCGGTGGCTGTCCCACAGTATGTGGTTCCCAGCCACCACTACTTTTCCAGGCGAGCCATCTCCTCCCTGCACAACCAAGTGGCGGACAAAATCAGGTGTGCGCTGCACAACGCCATCTGTGGCAAGGTCCGCATAACCACTGTGGGGAGTCGCTCTGGTAGACAGCGGTGCGGGTGCAGTACAGAGGCAAAGGGAGTCCAGTAAGTGCAGCAAACAGTATTTAATTCACACTTGCATCAAATAAACAGCAAACAGTCACTTGGTGTTAATTCACACACATCAGAAAACGGGAGGCAAAAATGAAAAGTCCAAATACAGGTTCCAATCACCTGGGAGGTTTTAGGTGCGGGTTCGCACCTGGCTGTCAGCCCAACCGCAAGACAATCCACCTCAGGCTTCCAGGCCGTCTGCACGCTCCGTGCTGGACTCCTGCTTCCAGCCCAGAGAGCTCCACAGCACCATCTGCAGCTCCAGGACAATCACACTCACCAGCTGCTGGTGCTGGCTGTGTTTTAAACTCAGCCCAAAACCAGGACTGGGTCGTGGGGAGCAGCCACCCACCCTACACTTTAGCTGCTCCCGGTAAGAGCCGGCCCGGATCGGCTTTGCAGCCATGCTATTTAGCAACTGTGTCAGTAGCACTACCTGACTAACTGCTGCTGACATCAACAAAAATGGCTCTTACCTCACCGAGGCTATGAACCTCGGTGACACGTACCTGCCATCCACGACGGCACCCTGCACCTTACCACACCACCAATACGTGGACAGATAATCACGGGCAGGGAAGTTATATCTCCCTAACAGCACACTGGGTAAATGTAGTGGTGGCTGGGCAAGAGGCGGATAGCAGTTTGGCGTATGACCTTCCGCCCCCAAGGATTGCAGGGCAATTCTATTTGCCTTCTGTTGCCTCCTCCTACTATTAGGCTTCCTCCTCCTCTACCACCTCCTCATCCTTTCAGCATAACACCTTCACCACCAACATCAGCACAGTCAGGGGGAAACGACAGCAGGCTGTTCTGAAACTCATCTGTTTGGGGAACAAACCCCACACCGCGCAGGAGCTGTGGACGGGCATGGAACAACAGACCGATGAGTGGTTGGTGTCACTCAGCCTCAAGCCAGGTCTGGTGGAGTGCGATAATGGGCAAAATCTTGTAGCAGCTCTGGGCCTAGCCAAATTGACATACATCCCTTGCCTGGCGCATGTGCTGAATTTGGTGGTGCAGAAATGTCTAAACATCTGACAGTGAAAATCAATTCAGTTAATCCAGCTCTTAGATTCTGGTGGGACAAATTCACTTCAAGGACCCCTGTGTGACCAACCAACACCACCAGCAGATATGGAACGTCTTGGCAAAAGGCAGCATTTCCGCAAAATGGTGGAATAGTATCTGTGCACACGGCTACACGTACTGATTGATGGGCTTGCCCAGGGTCGTAGCTACAGAGGAAGCAGGGAAAGGGGCTGCTTTGGGGCCCTGACCAAGAAAGGGCCCATCCAGGAGGAGGAGGACTAAAAGACTTTGTCAGGGCCCCCTTAACAGTATTATACAATGAAATTATATACAGTGGCAGTATAGACATTGTTGAAAATGGATAGAACAGCTGCCTTGTCTGAGAGAGCGATCTTTAGTAGCCACAGGAATGGGGGCAGCATGAAAGGAAGGGTTGCGAAAAAATTACTGGGGGAGGGGGGCCCCATTCAAAAAATTGCTGTTGGGCCCAGCCATTTCTAGCTACACCACTGGGTCTGCCGCATTCAACTTCTGGGTCTCCAAATTGGGGATATGGCCTCAGCTTCACCTTTACGCCTTGGAGGTGCTGGCCTGCCCTGCAGCCAGTGTATTGTCTGAACGTGTGTTTAGCATGGCTGGGGGCATTATCACAGACAATCACAGCCGCCTGTCCACAGCCAACTTGGACAATCTCACGTTCATTAAAAAGAAGCAAGCATGGATCCCACAGGACTTGTTTGTACCTTATGCAGAATAGACATGTATACTGGCCTCACCCAAACATTGTTATACTACAGCACACTTACTCTTTGTTTTCTTTTTTATATTTCCCAATGTTTTGGGGTCTACCCCAATTTATATATAAAAAAAAGAAAACAAAGCATATTGTTGTTGGCGACTGCCTTTGGCTTCACAGCCAAAAAAGGCTTTATGTCAGGCAACAATGTAACCGCCAATTGTAATGAACAAAGTTCCCTGTCTGGGGTACAGATCAGCTAACAATCTGAACGCCACCTAATTTACAGCATATATTTCCCAGTCAGGTATGCAGGGCAGTGGTAGTTTGAAAGAAAAAAGGGGTCATGGAGCGTCCCCGTCATCAGGCATCTATTTGCCCTGCTAAAAAGTGTATAGAAGCCACAAGGGGCCCCCATGCTGCAGATTTATCATGGAGACATCATGGAGATTTTACAGCATATAACTACAGCACCCAACAACGTAAACGCTGCCGCATTTACAGAATATAATTCCCAGTCAGGTATGGAGTGCAGGGGTACTTTGAAAGAAAGAAGAGGTACAGATCACCTAACAATCTGAAGGCCACCTAATTTACTAAATACATTTCCAAGTCAGGTATACAGTGCAGGGGTAGTTTATGGCCCAAGAATGTAACATACGATTTTTAGAAATTTACCTCCCTGTCACCCAGACAGAGCAGGGTTTTGTATATGGCAAAACTGGCAAAATGTCACCCAACAATGTAACAGATAATTTTTAGAAATGTACCTCCTTGTCACCTATGCAGAGCAGGGGTTTGTATATGGCAAAACTGGCAAAATGTCACCCACCAGTGTAACAGATGATTTTTTAAAATTTACCTCCCTGTAACCTATGCAGAGCAGGGGTTTATATGTGGCAAACTGGCAAAAAACGTTTTTTTTAGCGTTGCAGTCGAAAGTGCTCTGTTGCACAACAGTACGGGTTTATTCTCCTATTTTTCACCATAAACAGTTTTTTCAGCATAGATGTATATTTATTATAGTAGTAAAAATTCCAGTTAAGAACTATTCACACTTATTCCACCAGAATAAATGCAATAAAATCCACAACAATAAAATATACAAATAATTAATCATTCCCAGTATCACTATACCGCAAAAATTGTAAATCCTTTAGCAGCAATAATATGGAAGGTACGCAGTAAAAATAGCAGCAATAATATGGAGGATGACTCAAACAATTGTAACCTTAACAGTAATAATTGAAGCAATGATCAGTGATTAGCAGCAATATCACTATGTATCATTCATAATCCAGCCGATAGCCTAATCATAAATATTAATAGCAGAACTAATAATAGTAGCCATAATCAATAACAGCGATATCGCTATATAGTATATTAGAATCCGGCCAATTTGAATAATAATGGTATCCCTGTACAATGTTTTTATATTATTCAAAGTCAGGCCACTTCAATACGTAATGATGCTATGACCTTATGTCACCAGTTCTTTATTGTACTAAGACTCCAAAATAGTGTATCCAGCTTTCATCCGATATAATTCCTTGCAGTCTATTATCAGCCTTTCATCCAGTATCGTTATTTAAGGTATATTCCAATATTACATATATTATGGCCAGATATAGTAATCTTAGTGTACACTAATCTCCAATAAGATGTCATACAGCAGTGTCCAAAGTCATTAACATAAATGACCACTCAAACTGCCATTATATTCCACACATATAACACCCGTATCGTACAGGGTACAATTGTATGAGTCATCCTCCATATTATTGCTGCTATTTTTACTGTGTACCTTCCATATTATTGCGGCTAAAGGATTTACATTTTTTGCGTTATGGTGATACTGGGAATGATTAATTATTTGTATATTTTATTGTTGTGAATTTTATTGCGTTTAGTTTGGTGGAATAAGTGTGAATATTTCTTAACTGGAATTCTTACTACTATAATAAATATACATCTATATGGTATACTGATATTGATGTGCCAATTCCATGTCACCGCAAAATTTTAAAATAGGTTTTTCAGCGGTTTATACAAACGTGCTCTGTGGTACGACAGTACAGGTTTATTCCACCAACTACAGAAATGGACTGTCACCGAAAATTTAAAAATAGGTTTTTCAGTGGTGTATGCAAACGTACTCTGTGGTACGACAGTACGGGTTTATTCCACCGCTAAATTTTAAAATAGGTTTTTCAGTGGTGTATGCAAACGTGCTCTAGGGTACGACAGTACGGGTTTATTCCACCAACTACAGAAATGCACTATGTCACCGAAAAATTGTAACATAGGTTTTTCAGCGGAGTATGCAATGCGCTCTGTGGTATGACAGCATGGGTTTATTCCACCAACTACAGAAATGTCCTATGTCACCCCAAAATTATAAAATGGGTAATGTAGTGGGACTTGACCTGCCAGAAAAAAAGGAATTTTCCCTACACTGAGCTAGCAAAAAATAATTAGACTGATGTCCCTTGCAGGCTGGCACACATGCAGGTCACATGCAGTTCCAAGGACACTGCAGTTGCTAAAATGACCGCCGACCCCCACCTCAGTAACAGATGGATTAAAAATTATTTTTCAGTTTCACTGAGCTCAGTGCTGTGTACAAATATGTAGCATAGCACCCTCAATAATTGCTGTAGTTTGAAGATTTAACACCACCAAGTTCAACAGATTTCTTCCCAAATCTCTCCCTGAGAACACCAGCAGCAAAGAAATAAAAAAGGTTTTTGGAAAAAAAAATTGTTAGTCAAAAAACTTATTGGAAAGGATTCAAAAGATCTTGGAATAACAGTATCAGGGCACAAAAAGGAGGAACAGAGAATGGTGTCAGAGTGTAAGGAATAAATGGCTTCCATCAGTGGCAGAATGTGTAGATAAAACATGAATCACATGAATAAGTGCAGAAAAGAAGAAAAGAACACAGTCAACAATAGGGCACATGTTCCAGATCATCGTTGCCGGATAATGACAGGAAAAGGATGGATTTTTTGAAGTCGTGAGACGATAAGTCTGTAGACACTACAAAGTTCTGACCTGAATGAAAACTTGTCGACAATTGCGATTTCTGGTGGTTTCCTTTTATTGAAACTCATGCGTTTCAGGATTCACTTATACCCCTTCTTCAGGAGCAGTGAGAATAAATAAACAGACAGCAATAGCATCATTAAAAAATATCTTGCAAAAGGGTCTTTATATACACATGATGTTTGAAATGCAATAGGTGGAGGTTTAGATGGAGGAAGAGACATCACTTCCGGAATCGGAAGTATGTGTTCCAAGGTGGAGCTCATGTTGAACTCTGTTTTTACTATTATAATAATGAATATGGTGGTTGGCATGGTCTTATTTAAAAAAAAAATACATTAATGTACGGTCCAAGGACGTGTTAGGAGGACCTCAGGTTGCAGGGAAAAGAGTAGTGTTTGTGGAAGAGCCGAACGGGACTGGAAGAAAAGTACTTCCAGTCGCGCTCTTAGTGGAACGCATAGGTTGAACGCAAGCTGTTCGGCAACTACCGGTTTGCTGATGCACTGTTTAAATGGAGCACATAGTAGTGGCAAACAAAGTCGCTTCTGTGGTCCATGTCTGTTATTTGCGGGGATTAAAGGGAAAGGAGTGCCATTAGTGTATATAAATAGTGTGCATAACAGAAAATGTTGAAATTCTGTGGTACGTTAATATGTTTCCCCTTGCAATATAAAATAAATAAATAAATAAATAATAAAAACACAAGGGATTACAGTATGAATAGATAAATGCACAAATACATAATCAAATATTACATGTAAAATAAATATAAATAATAGCAAATAATGAATAAAATATAATATATAACAATATATATGTCAAAATATAACAAATTAAATACTCAAATATAAATAATATATATGTCAAATATCCATATCAAATCTGATAAAAGAATTGATACATATGTAATAAAAAAAAAATAGATTTTCGCAAATGCCTAAACCTTTTGTGTGTCCCGAAATATTAGAAAATAAATTATATTTAGTTTGTTACAACCTTTTCTACAAATATCCTAGATGCTAATAAATAATAAATTACATTAAAAATGTAAAAATGGTTATCTTGTAGAACAAAATTCATATATATAAAATATTTATATAATTTTTTTTATATATATATAAATATTATTTATATAAAAATATGAATTTATGTTAGGGTTAATGGAAATAAATATCTAGATAAACTCAAACAGGCTAATAGTTTGTATATTCAAGAGATTGAGTAAGGCCAAAGAGAGATAAAGTATTCAGATGATAGATCCAATACATTTCTTTTCTACATAATAATTGGTAGGATTGGGGGATCCACTTAGGAGGGGAAACTAGGAGGAGAGATGGGTCGTTGTCATGGCAAATGGAGAAATGTCTGGAAATACTGCGTGTAAGGACTTTTCGTTTGATGTTTGAACGATGCTCATTCATCCTTTCTCTGAGGGTTTAGGTGGTTCTACATATTGCAGTTTACATGGACATTACATTGCAAGAGATATATCACATTACTTGTTCCACAGTTCATATCGTGTTTGAGAAAAAAAAAATTCTTTGGAGGAGGGAATACCGATTTCTTTTTTGTTGTGAGTTATAATGTCACATCATTTGCACCTCTTGACATTACATCTGTATGCCCCTTTCCTTATGGGGTAATCTTTTGTCAAAGGGGGATATTGGCCTTCTTTCTTTTTCTTAATAATGGGGCAAGATGGTGCTAAGATGTTTTTTCAGGTCTACGAACTTCTGTACGAAATGATGGGAAAACGTGGTAACTTTATCTAACCAACCATTGAGTGATTCACCATCAAACCTTTTATTCTACAAGATAACCATCTTTACATTTTTAATATAACATATAATTTATTAACATATAGGATATTGTTAGAAGAGGTTGTAACACAAAATATAATTTTCCAATATTTCGGGACACACAAAAGGTTTAGGTATTTGCCAATATATATTAAATTATTATTATTATTATTTTTATATATGTATCAATTTGTTTATCAGATTTGAGATATATATAATTTATATTTGAGTATTTAATTTGTTATATTTTGACATATATATTACTTATATTTTATTAATTATTTGCATTTTATATTTATTTTACATTCAATATTTGATTATGTATTTGTGCATTTATCTATTCATACTATCATCCCTTATGTATTTATTTATTTATTCTATATTGCAAGGGGTAACATATTAACGTACCACAGAATTTCAACATATTCTGTTATGCACACTATTTATATACACTTATGGCACTCCTTTCCCTTTAATCCCCACAAATAATATAAACATAGACCACAGAAGCGACTTCGTTTGCCGCTTCCGTGTGCTCCAGCTAAACAGTGCATTGGCAAAACAGTACTCCTAACACCTCCTTGGACCGGGACATTAACGGTATTTTTTTAAATAAGACCATGCCAACCTCCATATTCATTATTATTATAGTAAAAAGAGAGTTCAACATACGCTCCACCTTGGAACACATACTTCCGGTGTATATAAAGCCCCTTTGGCGAGATATGTTTTTATGATCCTATTGCTGTCTGTTTATTTATTTTGACTGCTCCTAAAGTAGGGGGTATAAGTGAACCCCCGAAATGCATTGAGCCCACATTTGAGATTTAATAAAAGGAAATTACCAGAAGTAACACCTGCTGTATGCAGTCTTTGCATGATGAGAGTTGTAGTGTTGCAACAGCTGGAGAGCCTCAGTTTGCCCATCCATGCCATAGACCTCCTCCTCAGTGAAGTCAGTCAACCTGTCACACTTTGTTTTTAATAACTTTTTTACTTGCATTTTATCACAATTGTCGACCAGTTTTCATTCAGGTCAGAACTTTGTAGTGTCTACTGGCTTATTGTCTCACGACTTCAAAATATCCATCTTTTTCCTGTCAATATCCGTCAACGACGATCTGAAATATGGCGTCCTATTGGTGGCTGTGTTCTTTTCTGCACTTTTTTCAGGTAATCAGAGATATTTTTGGTACAAAGGGCCAATGCTGTATGTGCAGAGGTCTTCAATGTTAGGTTGTCTCCTCGGCTCCACCAGTTCCAGCCATCTGCGTTGTTAGATGGCCTGGTAATACATAGCTACATCTGGTAGTCCCAAACCTTCCTTGTGTCTAGTCATAATGCTATAGGTGATGCATGGTCTACCCCCCCCAAGATACCTAGAGAATATTTTTGTAATATCAGAGAAAAACCTTGCTGGTAAGTGAATAGGTACCATTTGCATTGTCCATAGTATTTTAGGTAGTACATATGCCTTCAGGACATTTTTCCTGCCCATGCAGGACAGAAATGGTAGAGCATATTTCTGCAAGAGATGCTCAAAGTATTTTTCTTATTTTTTAAGTCTAAAAGGGGGGCATAGTTGGTCTTACACAGGTCTTCTAGATGTCTTGGTATCTGTATCCCTAAGTACTTCACGGGACCCCTTGACCAATGAAAAGGCACAGATGACTGCAACTGAGCTACTTGTTCTTCTGAGAGTGTAATATTCAATCATTCTGATTTGGTAGCGTTTACCTTAAAGTCCAAGAGTGTGCCAAACCCCCGAAGCCTTTCTTCCAAGAAACTGAGGCCCCGAATCTGGGTTAGTAACCAGAAACAACAAATCATCTGCAAATGGGGTACACTTCAGATCTCTTTTGCCATACTGGACTCCTACAATCTCGGTAGATTGTCTAATGGACTGGATAAGGGTTTTAGCTGCAAGGATGAACAAAGACGGGGAATCCCTGCCTAGTCCCATTCATGATCTCAACGACAGGTGAGAGTGTGCCATTCACTCACAATCTAGTATGTGGTTGGCCATATAAGGTGAAGATTGCCTGGACAAAGGATTCCGGGAGGCAAAATCTGCCCAGGGCCCATCTCATAAACCCCCAATTATCCCTGTCAAATGCCTTCTTGGCATCTATTCCCAGAAGGACTAGTGGGACTTTCCTAGTGTGTGCTAAATGGATCAAGTGGAATATCTTGTGAGAGCTATCCTTCCCCTCTCTACCTTTTACAAAGCCTGATTTTTCACATCCCACAAGAGAAGGCAGAACCGAGCCTAACCGGACTGTTATCTTTGCACAAATCTTTAGGTCCAGATTTAATAATGATATCGGCCTGTAGGTTCCACAATTATGTGGGTCTTTACCCTCCTTATGTATGAGAGTCACATATAATTCCTGGGTTTGTCTGGGTAGTGAACTCCCTTGCAGTAAAGCATTAAAAATGTCTAGTCCTGGGCTCTTCCCTGGGGCAACACTATGGATTATCTGTCTCACCTCCTCCTATGTAATTGGTCTAACTAAATGAGCTGCCATCTCAGAGGATAAAGCTGGTACATAAAGTGAGTTTTAAAATGCAGATACACGTTCTTGTCTAAGGCGTGAAGAGTCAGCGCCTTCATTTTGGTTGAGATCGTATAGTGTCACATAGAACTCTTTAAAAGCTCTAGCAATTGCAGACGTTTCAGTATGTAGGATGCCACTCCCCCGACTTTAGAAATGCATGTCACATTTTTTGCTTTTTTCAGTAAGGACATCAGTTTACCTCCTTTGTTACCATGTGCGGGGCCTCCATCAGGAGTGTACAGCCGATACCCCAGCAAGGGTCAGTGAGTGACTGCTGGGGCGGCCGCACCAGTGGCATAACTAAAGTTTTTCAGGGCAGGCCAGGCCCCTGACAGAAGCAGGGCCCATCCACCCCCAGACCCCCCCCTCTTCCCCTATGCACGTGCGCCCGCCGGCTCGCTGTCACTCTCTGATCTTACTGCCTAGTCTCAGTACAGAGCGCAAGATGTATTAAGCCCGCCCACATACTGAGTCAGAGCAGTGAGCAGGGAGTGGCAGCAGTCAGTACGTGAAAGGCGGGATATCGCAATTTAAACAGCCAGGCCCAGGACACAGGAGCGGCAGGCGGCAGCAGTACAGAGCACCAGTGGTCCAGCACCCAGCCCAGGCCCAGCGTACAGAGTAGGACTAGTCACAGATCAGCACGCTATCAGGTATATGGTCTTCTAGGACTGAAGTTCCAGTGCCTCATAATTCATTGTCCCTTCCTGTACCTTACCCAGCAGCCAGGAGTGATGCAGTGATATCCTGCACCTCCTGGGCTGAGTAGAGGAGTGAATGAATCTCCCCTGGCCTGTTGTCAGTGGGGGAATGAGGTGATTTTTATAACTGACAATTTTATTTAACTCACAAGAGGGGCTTCTCTAATACTAATGGGTCATAACTACTGTTTGGTTGCACAAAGGGGGCATAACTACTACTGTCTGGGTGCAGTAAAGGGGCATTCTACTGTGAAGGGGCACTAAGGGGCATGATTACCAATTGGAAATAAGTGAAATAACTATTGTGATGGAGCACAGATGCATAACTACTCTGTAGGACACTAAGGGGGCATAACTATGGGATGTACAAAATGAAAGAATTTTTCTGTGGCACTCAGAGATGCACTCCACATTCAACTGTGATATGTATGGGCAACTCCCTCACTCCCTATATAAGGATCGCTTCCGATGGTGCTCAGTCCCAAAAGTAAAGACGATGCATAGAATGTATATAATGAAGGAGGAATAGCCGGGACGGCACTCACCACACGACACTTGTTAGATGATGCGTTCTTTATTGATTATTCATGGTCATCCGACCAACTTTCGGCAGCGGGGCAGACAGCCTTGGCGTGGACTTCGGCAGCAGGCGACGGCTGTTTTGCGCGAATGCGCTTCCTCAGGCACTGACGTAGGAGACTTAATACACTCCTCCTCCTTATGTAGGCAGGTCTGCGTATTGCTGAGATCCACAGGCGCTGCCCCACAATATAAAGGTAAAAACATACAAGTGGACATACACATTAATAGAGACAAACACAACTCTGCACAAAATATAAAGTTTTACAGGAACATGTTCAGATCTATTTTGTCGTTCAATCCTAAATCACCTGTAGCGCAAGTACGCAATATCCAGCGTGCTTCCCGTTGTAGTAGGAGGCGATGTCTATCACCTCCTCTACGTGGGAGTTTAACCACTTCTAACCCACAGAAGGATAAAGTTTTTAAACTGCCCCCATGTGCTGTGCGGAAATGGTCAATAACTCTGGGGCAGCCCTTTCCAGAGCTGATGGAATTTACATGTTCTCTAATTCTCTCAAAGAGACATCTTATTGTTTTACCAATATAAAAACGTCCGCATTCGCAAATCAACGCGTACACTACGAACGTGCTTTTACAATTGATAAAACAATTTACTCTGTGGCTGACCCCGGAGATACAGACCACTCTCCTTTGATTGTTATACCTGCACATGGAACAACTCCCACATCTGAAATTGCCTACTGGAACATTACGAGTTAACCAGTTACCAGAGGTGTCAGGTTGGAATATGCTGGATACCAGTTTATTTCTCAAGGTTGGACTCCTGCGGAAAGCAATTATGGGTCTGGAGCTGGTAACAATGTCCAAATCAGTGTGCCGTTTCAAGATGTCCCAGTTTTTGTAAATTGATGCACGTATGTGCTCAGCCATAGGAGTATAGTTAAATGACAGGACAAACCGGTTATTTCCTTTTCTCCTTTTTCCTCCACCTTCTGTTCCCTTAGCCATCTCCACTGTTTCAGCTTTTTTACCATACAAAAGACTCAAATGTGTATGTTCTCTCCCTACTTTCTCCATATCCTGTGTAATTCCCTTTTCGGGATATCCTCTACTCACGAGGCGAACTTTTAACTCCGTTGCTTGTTTCCAATACCCACTATCTGTGCTATTCAGTCGGCGCAGCCTCAAAAACTGGCCATACGGTACAGATTTTTTCACGGAGTATGGATGGTGGCTGTCGTGGCGGAGCAAGGAGTTGGTCGCCGTGGGCTTCCTGAAGCCCTCCGTGACCAAACCGTCGCTCCCAGCCCGGACAGCCACGTCCAAAAATTCCAATTGGTTACCCCCGAACTGCATGGTAAATCTCATACCCATATAGTTCGAATTCAGATATGATAGAAATTCTTCACATTGTATTCTAGGGCCTGACCATATCATGAAGATATCGTCCACAAAACGGAAAAAGGCTTTTATATAGCTCACATATGGATTCCTAGGAGAAAAAACATACCGGTCTTCAAGTCTGGCTAAATACAGATTCGCAAATGTGCAAGATACGGGGGTCCCCATGGCCGTGCCAAGTCTTTGTCTATACCATTGGGCATTAAACATGAATACATTGTTCGTCAGGATAAACCGGAGGGAGTCACTCACAAAGTCACAGAAACGGTCACTTTTGCCATTATTCTGTACAATGACGCGGATCGCCTCTACACCCGCATCTTGTGGGATGCGGGTGTAGAGGCTCTCCACGTCAAATGACACCATCTGATCCCCCTCCTGCCACACCACCGCTTGTAGTGATCGCAAAAAATCACTAGTGTCCTTGATATACGCTGGTGCACTGGTTAACAGAGGACGCAATAACCAGTCCATGTATTTGGATAAAGCTTCAGTGACCGAACCGACCCCCGAGATGATCGGGCGGCCCGGGGGCCGGTCCAGGCACTTATGTATTTTCGGCAGAAAATACCAACATGGGCGGGAGGGGTGAGACGGGACCAATTGATCAAACATTTTCTTGTTTAAAAAACCCACCTCGATATATCCATGAACAAGGTTACTCAATTGTTGTAATATGTCCGGCGTGGGGTCCCCCTGTATCCGCTGATACACTGTTTGATCTTCTAACTGTCTCATCGATTCCTCATAATAATAGGTCCTTGACATAAGGACCACATTGCCCCCCTTGTCCACTGGTTTCACAACAATATCTTTCTGTTCACGGAGCCAGTTCAACGCTTGTAGTTCCTCCTGACTGATGTTAAGCTCCTCTCTAGGATACAGAACAGCACGTACATCTCTTAATACCTGTTGGTAGAAAATATCATTGCTGCTTCCAGCCGGACAAGGGGGGCAAAACATGGACCTGATCCCCCCTCGAAACTGTTCAATTTCTACCACCTCTGGGGTTTGTGTTTCAGAGCAATCCTCACTCAATAATTGCAAGCACTCTCTTTCCAATGAGCTCAATTTTGTGTCGATGTTTAGGGCAAAGGGATCTGGAACAACCGGAATCTGACCTTCTGATACATATGGAGTAATCTGTAAGTTATTCTTATGCCACTTATTCAATAGTAACTTTCTGACTGATTTATATAGGTCGATTTCGAAGGAGACAGGATCAAAGTGTTCCGTTAGGCTGTACCCAAGCCCTCGTTCAAGGACCCGGGCACAGCCCAAAGGTAACACCCGTCCTGTTAAATTCACAACCAGTGTCCCGTGAGCCTCAATGTCTTCTTGGGCTCTAATATCTAACTCCTCCAGGACACTTGCTTCCTGACACGATTCGACTTTCTCATTGGTTTTTCGTTTACTCCGCCGGCCTCTCCGGATGCTTCTCCTAAAGGGTCACAACCAATGTTGCCTTCATTTAATTTTGGAGTAACAGAATCATCCGATGCACTCGATTCTGATTCAGTAGTCCAAAAATCACTTTTAGGGCTCTGCCCCTTCTTTTTCTTTGGTATTTCTTTTTATTCACACTGGGGTTCCAGCTAAAAATCCGACCTCACTCATAGTCCTCTTTGTCTCTCACAAACTTATCACGTTTTTTCTCTTTGACCTCAGCCTGTATTACCAGAAGCTTTTTATTCAATTTCTTGTTAAATGTTTGAATCTGGGCCTCATTCATTCTTGTGAACAGTTCTCCCCTGGCTTTCTCCAACTCGGCATACTCAGCAAGATTTCTCTTCAGAACTAAAGCCAGAACCCGGATAGAAAAGTCCAAATGTAATTCCTGCCATTCTGACATGAAATCAGGATCCTCATTAAACTGTCCCGGTTCTCTGTAGAATCTTAGGCCCCGGGGAACTCTGGTACTTTCTTGGTATGATTTTAAAGATCTGACAGTTCAAAATGAACGAACCTCACGTTCCGCTAGTTGTGTAACTTTAAACTCTAGCGACTTGGTGCTCAAGTTCTGCAGAGTATCTCGCGTGTTGCACTCTATAAAAAAGGCGTCTGCCCCCACTCTGCCATCATTCAGGGAAAGTGAGGTTTCTTCAGTTGCCATAATGTAAGATTCCTTCACAGAATTAGTATGCAACAGGGTATTCTCAGGTGCACAACCAGATAAAGTGAAAGTCCATATATGCGCAAAATGAAAGAATTTTTCTGTGGCACTCAGAGATGCACCCCACATTCAACTGTGATATGAATGGGCAACTCCCTCACTCCCTATATAAGGATCGCTTCCGATGGTGCTCAGTCCCAAAAGTAAAGACGATGCATAGAATGTATATAATGAAGGAGGAATAGCCGGGACGGCACTCGACACTTGTTAAATGATGCGTTCTTTATTGATTATTCATGGTCATCCGACCAACTTTCGGCAGCGGGGCAGACAGCCTTGGCGTGGCCGTTTCGCGCGAATGCGCTTCCTCAGGCACTGACGTAGGAGACGACATACTCCTCCTCCTATAGGTAGGTCTGCAGTGCTGAGATCCACAGGCGCTGCCCCACATATAAAGGTAGAAACATACAGTGGACATACACATTAATAGAGACAAACACAACTCTGCACAAAATATAAAGTTTTACAGGAACATGTTCAGATCTATTTTGTCGTTCAATCCTAAATCACCTGTAGCACAGCACATGGGGGCAGTTTAAAAACGTTATCCTTCTGTGGGTTAGAAGTGGTTAAACTCCCACGTAGAGGAGGTGATAGACATCGCCTCCTACTACAACGGGAAGCACGCTGGATATTGCGTACTTGCGCTACAGGTGATTTAGGATTGAACGACAAAATAGATCTGAACATGTTCCTGTAAAACTTTATATTTTGTGCAGAGTTGTGTTTGTCTCTATTAATGTGTATGTCCACTTGTATGTTTTTACCTTTATATTGTGGGGCAGCGCCTGTGGATCTCAGCAATACGCAGACCTGCCTACATAAGGAGGAGGAGTGTATTAAGTCTCCTACGTCAGTGCCTGAGGAAGCGCATTCGCGCAAAACAGCCGTCGCCTGCTGCCGAAGTCCACGCCAAGGCTGTCTGCCCCGCTGCCGAAAGTTGGTCGGATGACCATGAATAATCAATAAAGAACGCATCATCTAACAAGTGTCGTGTGGTGAGTGCCGTCCCGGCTATTCCTCCTTCATTATATACATAACTATGGGATGTAACTACTTTGAGAGGCACTAATGGAAAATGTCTACTCTTTGGGGCGCTAAAGTGGCATAAGTAGTGTGTGGGCACTAATGGGGAATAATTACTGTGTGAGAGCACTAACCACATTTTACTTTGTTGGGGTAGTAATGAAGCATAACTACTGTGAAGGGGAAATAATGGAGCATAACTACTGTTTAGGGGCACTAAGTGGCATACCTACTGAGTGAGTGGGACGTTGTGTGGTGAGTGTAGCCATCTTACAAGCTGCTGCCGAGGTAGGGGATGTGGGGAAGTTGCTCTGGGCATTCATCAATTTGCTATGGGGTCCATACATTTCTAGTTATGCTCCTGCCCCTGACCCTTATCTGCGCCCCTCTGGGCCTTGTCTGTGCCTGCCCTGGCCTGTGTCCCTCAGATGGCCAGACCACTGTCTGCGCCTCCCTGGCAACTGTCTGTGTCCCTGGGCTCTAGACCTTATCTGTGCCCCCCGGCTTTTTTCTGCGCCCCTGGCCCCTGTGTGCACCTCCATGGCCCCTTTTAGTGCAGCCCCTGGCCCTTATCTGCGCCCCTCTGACCTGTGCCCCCGCCCGTGTCTGTGCCCCCCGGCCCTTGTCTGCGCCGCCCTGGCCTGTGCCCCTTGCTTGCTGTTCTTCCATCTACTACTGCTTATTTTATTACTTTTATATATGCAGAGGGTATGCACTTATATGTGCCATAATAAGCACTAGTACATGGCAGAACAGAGGGCAAAAGGGGAGGCTGCCATGTACTGCAAGCTATAGACAGTATCACCCCCCCTTGCCAATGGGAGTTTGTAAAGAGGTGGGCATTATTGTGCTGAAGGAAAGAGCCTAAAATGTTTATCTGGCAGGTTCTGTGGAGAAAGAAGAAATCTGGGAGAAATCTTCATGGTGGTCTGAGCTGAATAGTGAAGAAGTAGACAACTCTGATTACAGAAGACACCCCCTATGATTCGTTTAGAGAAGACATCTCTGATCTATCTCTGATAGATATTGAGCATGAACTGTACGTGAGTGGTAGGGCCTCGGGCTACTTGAGAGACCTTGGCGCGGTGCCCAAGCTTAAGACATGTCCTCCTAGTAGGATATGTCGAACTAACCTCTCAATTTTAACATCAGTGTTTAGTATTACCGCAGAGTGCACCTGTCTTTGCTATTGTTAAGTTTCTGATTGTTCTCCAAATCCACATAATTGTTACCTTATGTATGATGGTTATTGTAGTACTTGTAGTCCGTTGCTGGCATCTTCCATTGTATGCATTTTTTTGCTGTTGATTGCCATCATCAACGGACTAGAAGTGCAGGATATGCTCCCCTATATACATGCACAACTGCATATGGGTTTGAGCATATCCTGCCAGTTTCTAATGGTTTGTATATTTTGTGGAAGCTCTTAAAGAATTGGAGACTTGCACAATGGGAATTTCTTTGGTGTACTGGAATGGATAGCACACTATGATCCAATGCTACATGAACATTTGGAAAAAGTAAAGAGAAGCCAAGAGAGTGGAAAAAAAGTTCATGCTCATTATCTATCTTGGACAACCCAAAATGAGTTTATAAATATATGTGGGAAACATGTTCTGGACACCATTCTGTTTGAAAGGAGGAATCCAATTTATTTCTCTCTGATATGTGATGCCACACCAGATATTTCACATACAGAACAAAATATAATTGTTCTAAGGTATGTGCATAGAAATTCAGAGACTGAAAATTGGGTTATTCAAGAATGGTTTATTGAGTTTTTTTTATTTTCACCAAAAGACCGGCGAATAGATAGCCGAAAAGCTGTTATTGAGACTGGCTGAGCATGGAATAAATCTTGATGATTGCAGAGGTCAAGAATTTGACAATGGTGCAAATATGTTGGGAAAAAACAAAGGAGTTAGAGCGCACATACAAAAGAAGTTTCCAAAAGCTGTATTTTGTCCCTATTCTTCCCATTCTTTAAACCTTGTTGGTGTACATGCCACATCCTGCTGCCCTGATGTGATTACGTTTTTTGGATGTGTCAATTTTTTACATGGACTGTTTAGTGGAAGTCCACAAAGGAAGAAAATATTGAAGGATTAAATTGGAAGTTCACTGCATGCCTTGAGTGACACCAGATGGAGTGCTAGAGTGGAAGCTGTTCGCCCAGTTGCTTTAAGACTTCCAGGCACCATTGAAGCCCTAGAAAAAGTAATTTCATACCAAAGACTTTCAAGTGAGGCTCATTCTGAAGCAATGGGACTGAAAGATTATTTTTATCTGTTAAGGCTATGATACTTGCAACATTCTGGTTAAAAGTTCTGTAGAGTTTTGAAGAGAGAAACAAGATTCTCTAAGCCAGATCTATTTCAATGGATATTGGAAGAGAAAATATTAAATCCCTTTCCCTGGAAATGCAGGCACTCCGTGATAGGTGGATAGATCTACTTTCTGAGGCCAAACTTGTGGCAGAAGAAATGGGGATAATTACCAAAGATCCTGAAAGCACCAAGGCGGCTGAATAGGTCAAGAAAGCAGCATCCAGATGTATGTATTGAACCAGAAGAAGCTGAAATGGAATTCAAGATCAACGTTTTCTTTGTGGCACTTGATTCTATAATTAGTGAGTTGAACCAATGGTTTCAATCAACGGAAAAGGTTTTCTGCCTGTTTACTCCCATTTTGAAATTAAGAACTCTTTCAGATAAGGAATTGGTAAGCTCCACAGAAAACCTGATCTCTTACTACTCTGACAATCTCTCAAGCTCTCTAGTAGGCAAACTTCAGCATCTTCGCAAGGTATATGATGCCACATTTGCAAGAGACTTAGCTCCTCTTGACTTGCTGAACTCCATACATAAATTACAGCTTGAAGGAATATTTGGAGAAATATGTATTGCTCTCAGAATTTTCACCACAATTCGACTCTCTGTTGCTGAAGGAGAGAGAGCATTTAGCAAGCCATCTTTAATTACAAACTATCTGTGGTCAACAATGAGTGAGCAACGTCTGAATAGTCATGCACTTCTCTCCATTGATCATGAGCTTGCACGTAAACTGAGTTTTAAGGATTTGATTGAAGACTTTGCAAGCCTAAAACTGAGGAGATGGTCAACTCACCATAGTTAAATTTTTAAGTAATGTACATTTATATTTATAGATACTGTGTGAAATGTTTTGTTTGTGGTTTTATTTATACAATTTGAAAGTTCCCAAGTGGTTGGATCAAATGGAACACTATATTTTAACCAAAGCATTAAACTAAAGGGCGCTTGCTTTTCTTGTCCTAGATAATGGGGAAGATAGCTAGGGGAGGCATGTAAAAAAAGGTGTAGTTAGAGTAGGGTCCTTCTCAAAAGAGTACCTTGTGTATTGTAGGAGTTTTGTTTTTTTCTCAGATGATTTGTTAGGGGAGATGTAACAAAGGGTAAAAGAGTAAACTTTGTGCTTTTAAGGTGTTTTTTCTTAAATGTGCCAGGGGAAGGTCCTGCTCAAAAGAGTCTACCTTGTTCTGGTAGCAGGCTTCATATTATTTGCTCAAAAAAAAAATTCCTTACTGAAATCACTGATTTTCACTTTTTACTGTCTTTGTAGTTGTAAAAAAAAATGAAATTTGGGGTGGGTCCTTGGGGGTGAAGGGGCAGCTGGGAGGCAGAGTCAGGATGGATTCTAAAGGGGCAGAGTAGGAGTGGGCCACGGAGGGAGGGGGCAAGCCTTAAGCTGTGTAAAGGGCCCCAAAATTTCTGATGGTAGCCCTGACCATGTGCATATATTTTATGTTGAAAATACAACATCTGCTTTGCAGCCCTCTGTGCAAGGAGTCTACAGAACTAAAGTCTAAGTTCAGTGAAGTCTCCCTGTGAAGCCAGGCTTGTGAATTGTTTACTAAGTCTTTCTAAAGTGGCTATCTGCGAGAGTAATGAATCAATGGCTTTTTGTTGATCTTTTTTTTTTACCTTGGAACCCAAAGATACAGAGAGCATGGTCCGAGATGGTAATGCTGCCTATCCCAGTGGCGCTAAAGATAGGCAGGAGAGAGGCAGAGGTCAATACATGATCCAATTTCTGGAAAGAGCAATGGGGAGTGGAGTAAAAAAGAGAAATCCCTAACAGGAGGATTGAGGTGTCTCTATATATATATATATATATATATATATACTAGGTGGAGATCGTGTAGCTTTTTGTGTAGTTTACTAATATGTTTCTGAGAAATATGGAATTTAGCAGTAGATGAGTCCACTGCAGGATTTAGGACCAAATTAAGATCAGTACCCACTACTATGGACCCTTCTGCAAAGAGTTTCATGGTGTCAAATGCATGTAGCAGCCACTGAACTGTAGTGATGTCCCAAACTATTCGCCGGTGAACAGTTCCCGGCGAACATAGCTTGTTCGCGTTCGCCACGGCGGGCGAACATATGCAATGTTTGGTGCACCCCCTATACATCACCATTGAGCAAACTTTGACCCTGTACCTCACAGTCAGCAGACACATTCCAGCCAATCAGCACCCTCCCCCCCACACCCTCCCACCTCCAGGCATTTTATATTCAGTCTGAAGCTGCAGTTTGTTAGTGAGAGCAGGGAAAGTGCAGATGCTGCTGAATTCATAGGGAAAGCGTTAGCTAGGCCAGTGTTCTGTGTCCACAGACTCATCTGCTGTAAGGACAGCGTCCTGACAGCACCCCAAAAAGCCCTTTTTAGGGCTGCTACATTAGCCTGTTTTAATTTATTTTTTCTCCATATATATATTGCAGTTGCCTGGCCACTCGGTGTGTGAGAGGTTGCAGGCCCACAGACTGTAGTGTGCCCACTGCCAGTGCCCACCACTCATACCGTGTAGCACAGTAGCTTGCCGATAAATAAGGCATTTAATTTTTACCCTTTAATCTAAGACTAGTTGCCTGCCAATGTGTGTCAAGCCCACTTCCACAGACTGTAGTGTGCCCACTGCCAGGGCCCACTACTCATACTGGGTGGCACAGTAGCTTGCCGATAAATAAGGCATTTAATTTTTACCCTTTAATCTAAGGTTAGTTGCCTGCCAGTGTGTGTCAGGCCCACTTCCACTGACTGTAGTGTGCCCACTGCCAGTGCCCACCACTCATACCGTGTGGCACAGTAGCTTGCCGATAAATAAGGCATTTAATTTTTACCAAATAATCTAAGTTCAGTTGTCTGCCAGTGTGTGTCAGGCCCACAGACTGTACTGTGCCCACTGCCAGTGCCCACCATAGTACCACTAATAAAAAAAAAAAAAATACAGGCAGAGGCAGGCCACCCCACAGGGGCCGTCGTGGTGCTGTCATTTCCTTTGGTCCTAGAATAATGCCCAGTGTTCTGAGGCCACATACCCTGAACTCGAAAAATTCTGAGGACATAGTTAACTGGCTTACACAGGACACCAAATCTTCTACAGCTTCCGCTAGGAACCTTGACGCACCATCCTCCTCCAGCTCAGCTTCGGGCACCTCTCAAGTTACCACTCACCCGCCCGCCACCACCACTAACACTAGCACCACAGCCGCTTCATTTTATCTGTCAGAGGATTTATTTACACATCAGTTGGATGAAATGAGTGATGCGCAACCATTATTGCCAGAGGATGTAGATAACAGCGATATGTCTCAGTCAGGCAGCATTACACACATGGACATACGGTGTGATGATGATGATGATGATGATGTTTTACCAGCTGCTGCTTACTTTGCAGAGTTGTCAGATACAAGTGAAGCGGTTGATGATGTCAATGTGTCTGTGGATGTCACGTGGGTGCTCACTCGAAGAGAAGAAGAACAGGGGGAAAGTTCTGATGGGGAGACAGAGAGGAAGAGGAGACGAGTTGGAAGCATGGGAAGGTTTTCGCAAGGAGCTAGTGGCACAGTCAGACAGCATGTATCGGCACCCGGGGTCAGCCAGACAGCACGCCAATCAATGCATGCTGTTGCCACTTCCAGAATGCCGTCATTGCAAAGCTCAGCAGTGTGGCATTTTTTTGTGTATCTGCCTCTGATAACAGCGATGCCATTTGCAACCTGTGCCAAAAGAAGTCCAACACCCACCTAGGTACAACTGCTTTGCGAAGGCACATGATCTCAGATCACAAACGCCAATGGGATTAACACATGAGTACAAGCAACACGCAAACTCAAAGCCACCATCCTCCTCCTGGTCCAGCATCTTCAGCCACATCAACCACTGCTGTCCTCCCTGCCCCCTCTCAACCATCCGCCACTCCGCCTCTCACCTTCAGCAGTTCCTGCTCATCTGCCCACAGTCAGGTGTCTGTCAATGAAATATTTGAGCGTAAGAAGCTAATGTTACAGAGTCACCCCCCTTGCCCGGTGTCTGACAGCAGGCTTGATGGAACTCTTAGTCCGCCAGCTTTTACCATACAAGCTGGTGGAATTTGAGGCCTTCAAAAAATTTGTAGCTATTGGGACACCCCAGTGGAAGGTACCCAGCCGAAATTATTTTTCACAAAATGCTATCCCCAACCTGTACTCTATTGTGGAAAAGGAAGTCATGACATATCTGGCACACAGTGTTGGGGCAAGGGTCCATCTGACCACTGATACCTGGTCTGCAAAGCACGGTCAGGACAGGTATATTACGTACACTGCGCATTGGGTAAACCTGCTGAGGCTGACAAGCATGGAATGGGTGGCTCTGCAGCGGAGTTTGGGACACCGCCACGGCTTGCAGGTAGGCCTGCAGCCTACTCCTCCTACTCCATCCTCTTCGCTTACCTCCTCAGCTGAGTCCTCTTCTGCTGCTGTGTCTTGCTCCACATCATCAACTGCACCCCCCCAGCTCCCCAGGGGCTATTCCACATCCCAGATACGACAGTGTCACACCGTCTTGGGGTGGACTTGCCTGAAAGCAGAGAATCACACTGGACCAGCACTCCTGTCTGCTTTGAAGGCACAGGTGGATCTATGGGTGACCCCGCACCAACTGGAAATCGGCAAAGTGGTGGGTGACAACGGAAGCAATCTGTTGGCGGCATTGAATTTGGGCAAGTTGACACATGTGCTAGGACAGCCTCTACGGAGCTGGGTATTTTTTTGCCACGTTACTGGACGCTCATGCGCAATGCCTGTAGGCTCATGCGTCCTTTTGAGGAGGTGACAAACCTAGTCAGTTGCACCGAAGGCACCATCAGCGACCTCATCCTGTTTGTTTTCTTTCTGGAGCATGCCCTGCGAAGAGTGCTGGATCAGGCCATAGATGAGCGTGAAGAGGAAGAGTTGTGGATCACTACCAGAAACAGCCTTATCATCATCGCTTGCTGGACCTGCGGCAACGCTGGAAGAGGAGTCTGAGGAAGAGGAGTCAGAGGAGGAGGAAGACCAACCACAGCAGGCAACCCAGGGTGCTCGTTGTCACCTATCTGGGTCCCATGGTGTTGTACGTGGCTGGAAGAAAGAACAGACCTTCAATGACATCAGTAAGAAGGATGAACGGGACATGAGTAGCATCGTCATCCAACCTTGAGCAAATGGGGTCTTTCATGCTGTCATGCCTGTTGAGGGACCCTCGTATAAAAAAGCCTTGGTATAAAAATGGTCCCCACGCTGCTGTATTTAATCTCTGCATGCCGGATGACTAGCATGACTTTTCCGCCACCAACTAGGGTTCAAGGCCCAAATGTTTTAGTACACTTTCTGCCGGGAAAACAACATTTGGTCTAAATGTACAGACTGATGAGAGAAACAATGTACAGCTGTCTATACTCTTCCAAGGTGGAAATGCAAAGGGTCAGACCAATTGTACAGGACTCATGGTTACAAATAGGACAGTCTCAGAACCTCACTTTGTATCCAGAAACCCCAAATCATTGTATAAAGAAGCGCAACTACTGAAGGAAATCCGTAACTTAAAGTCTACTGGGTTTTACTAGGAACATATGTAACTAAAAATAGGGGTGTCTCTTAATGTCATTGCTAAAATAAACTGCAATTCCCTTAGATTAAATTAAAAAAAAATATCTATAAAGAGTTTCAGATTTGGTTTTTGTAGATCAAGCACTTTTTCAGTGACAATGGAAGAACTACAGAACTCATTTCCTTGGCAGAGCAAGTACAGAGCTCAGAACAGTATAGCTGGATAGTCAATGTACTTCAGGGGAACAAAATTATTATTTCATGATGTCGTAATGGTTCTGTCTGTAGTGCCCCAAATTAGAAGGAAGGGGACAGAGCAAGCTTTTTTCCGTATCTCCCCATGCAAGGATTCAATTCAATTAAATCTCCCGAAGATGCACACAAGCTCAGTCATCACTACAACAAGATTGACGCACACACAGATTAATACAATTTCTGCAATCAGTTTGTCAACCTTTGACAACTCTTTGCGGTTGTCTAAAATCAATTCAATACACGTCCCCTGATAGGGGACGTAACAGGGATTAAACTGATAAAAATAGTACTACTGAACACACCACTCATAAACGGTGGCACAGTGCATTGCACGGCACACACACAGTGCCCAGCCCCAAATTAGAAGGGAGCAGACAGAGCAAGCTTTTTTCTGTATCTCCCCATGCAAGTATTCAATTCAATCTGCCGAACGTGTGCACGAGCTCAGTCATCACTATAGGAACGACCGAGCTTCTTTTTCCATCTCCCGGTTGCTAAAATCTATTTGATACACGTCCCCTGATAGGGAACGTACCAGGGATTAAACTGATAGGAATAGTACTACTTAACACACCACTCATATAGGGTGCCACAGTACATCGCACGGCGCACGCGCAATGCCCCAAATTGGAAGTAAACCATGGACATTGAACGTGGTGATCTGTAAGTCACTCATTGGTGGACCAAGCGCGGCCCCCCACTGAGTGATCAACATCTGGATCTTTGATAGACAATGGAAGTGTAGATTAAAGGTAACGGAAACAATGGGGGGAAAGACAGAATGGAAAAAGAAGGGACTGTCAGAAAAGGGAGAAGAAAAAGAAAAAGCAAACACAATAACATACAAAAGTCAAAACCGGCATTGATCTCTCCTGCAGACCTTCAGAGCCTTTGCACTTATCCAGCCGGTGTCTGGATAGGCTTATGGCCCAATACAATACCTCTATGTAAATTATGCAAGTGAAATATTGCTTAAACTAGAAAAAAAAAAAAGCTAAATCTGTAAATGTAAAGAACAGGAAGAGAAGCCTCCTACTTCGAACGAGTTCCCAGTTATGGGGGTGGGAGGTAAGGGTATAAACAAAGTATCCAATAGCCGAACCACTTAATCCAAGCATGACCACCAGGATAATCCTATATTATAAAAACTCCTAGCTACATGAATTTCCCACAGGACGCATGTAGACGGTGCTCCCAATAGAGCCTTGCATCTATATAAAAGAGCTATAGTCTGGGCCAAGGAGCGAAGCACATAACCACCCCAACCCTCACCCCCTCCACCCCAGCAACCGATCATTCCATGAGGAATTATAATAAATCTAAGCATAGTTAAAAGGGTCGAAAGGCGAAGGGGAGGACAATGATGTTCGGTAATAGGGGACATCTAGGTGATGGTAAACTGGTTGACCTAGGTGATCCAAAGTCTCTCAGGCTCATAGTGTCCCACCACTGTTAACAAAGCTAGGCCAGTGTCCTCTTGTGGATGATGCCACTCCCCACAATACCGGGACAGCAGTTCTGGACAAGGCAAATCAGTTATTTAAAGAAACCAACCCTTATGATTTATAAGAATACAAATAGCACCTCTATGTGGCTTCAGTCACTCAAGTTGGAGGGGTTGCAGACCTGTTCTAAAACTTGGCTGCCTTGGGGTGTTTAGCCCTGGATACTTTGTGCCAAGGCTCCACTTGAGGGAGCTGCAGTAGTGCAGAAGGCAAGACCACCGGCATCCACGAAGGAATATTGATCGGCGGAATTCCCAGAACAGGCCAGGCTTTTTCCAGCTCCTCTGGCGTATGGATAGCTATCCTCTTTTCACCATTAAGAATGGAGATGCCGAAGGGATATAGCCAAGAGTATGGGATCTTCTGTGCTCTCAAGGCCTCCAGCAGCGGCTTCATGATGTGGCACTTTGTTAAGGTAGATAGTGCTAGATCTTGATAGTTAGCTATGTCCACACCCTCACATATGATTTGGCCCCTTTCTCTGGCAGCAGATAGAATACGTGTTGTGTCCATAAATGATAAAATGCCACATACCACATCTCTGGGCCTCTTCGATGGCCTCGGTGTCGGTCTGAGGGGTCTATGAATGCTCTCAATTGTGATCATGTAGGCTGTTTCTTGGCCCACTAGCTCAGCGAAAATGTCCATGGCTACCTTACATAGGGCCTCAGGTGCCAGGACTCCGGGAGGCCTTTTATTCTAATATTGCACCTCCTGCTGCAGTTTTCCTGGTCTTCCAGGAGAATCATTGCTCTGTTTAGATTTTCTTTGTGCATCTCAATGTGATCTGCCATTCCGGCGAAGTCTGACACTATCTCAGAGGCTGTATTTTCGAGAGCTTCCACTACGTGGCCCTTTTGTATTAGCTCCGTCTTAATATCAGAGAGCTCTGTCAGGACCGGCTTGATTGCTTGTTCCAGTGCTTGTCCTAACGCTTTGGTCAGTAATGATTTAGCCACCGGGGTGCTATCCTGGGCCGCCACCTTGTCACTGTGTAGGAGGTCAGCCTCTGATTCCTCCTCTGCTGCATTGCGTGCTGCTGCTGCCGACGCCATCCTGGAACCCAGGCCTGGTGAGTGCGCGCCTCTCTTTTCAAGAAAACACTGCATATTTTGTTGGCCCTTGTGCGATCTCGGCGTGTCCCGGGGGAGTGTGCCCTTTCCCTTCCAGTTTTGACCATTTTGGTGTAGCTTCAAAATGTGGAGGAGCTGAAACTTCAAGCTGCCATCCAGTTCAGCGGACAGGCTCCGCCCCCTGATGCTACAGATTTTAAGGTGTTCAAATTGTTATTTTACATAAGTAATTCCAGTAATCCTCGATTACTGTCCGGGATGAAACGTGGACTGATACCACTAATTTTGGGGAGTTCACATTGTTATTTTACATAAGTAATTCCATTAATCTTTGATTCTGTAATTGGGGTGAAATTGCGGTTAGATTTTTTTTTTTTTTTTTTTTTTGGGGGGGGGGGTCCACATTATTTTATATATAAATAAAGCTATTAATTCCTGATTCTGTAATTGGGGTGAAATTGTGTTCTAATGCTCCTCTTATTTGACAGTTACTGCTACAGTACAGTACGGTATCTCCAGCAACGGACTGGGGTGCCTAGGGCCCACCAGTAAAATTTATTTTGGATACCTTTCATATGGATATATTCAATATTACCTGCATACACAGCAGTAAGATGCTACCAGATGATTGATTATAGGGGTCCCTGCAGCTACTTTTAGAAGGTGGGTCACTGGGAAAAGAGGATACTGTCTGGCCTGTCACTGTACCTATCAGCCACCTGATACACCTTATAATAATAAGCTGGGTGGTTTCATTTATATGAACATAGGCTGGTTGAGGTACTGTAAATTTAAAATATGTATGTAGTGCAGTAAGTCTACTGTGGTATGTGTCACTTGTGCAGGGGGTGGGAGACTAGGAGCCCACCTTGCTCAGGGGCCCACAGGGGAATCCACCTGTATGCCTGTGGGCCAAAGTATGTCTGACAGACAGTTGCCAGGGACTTCCAAGGGAACGGGCAGTGGCAAAAATGTTTCTGGTAAGTAATTCTATAATGTCTTGATTCTGTAATTGGGGTGAAAAGTGTTCTATTTTTACAGTTATTTAGTTTTCCACCTTTTTTATGGATAAGAAATTCCTTTAGGCTTGATTCTGTAAATTCGGTGAAAAAGAGTTTTAATACTATTGGGGTGTCCAATTATAAATAGATTATTATAGATTTATAAATAAATCTATGAGGCTTTGATTCTGTAACTGGGGTGAAATAGTGCTGCATTGTTACAGTTATTTGGTTTTCCACCAAGTTTTATAGCTAAATAATTCCATTAGGCTTGATTCTATAATTGTGGTGAAAAAGGGGTCTAATACTACTGCTATTTTACACTTATAATTACTGTACAGTACAGTATGTCCGACAGACAGGTGCCAGGGCCTTCCAAGGGAACGAGCAATGGAAAAAATGTTTCTGGAGCCAGCAGAAATAGCAGCAGAAGGGGGAGGGGGATATTAGCAGCAGTCACAGTGAAAGGGCAGTGCTCAGACTGGGATGCCTAGGGCCCACCAGTAAAATGTATTTTGGGGGCCCACCGTATGGATACAATCAAATATTATAAATAATTTAAGTTTTTTATATGAACATAGGCTGGTTGAGGTGCTGTACATTGAATATACTGTATGTATGTGGTGCAGTAAGTCTACTGTTTTATGTGCCACTTGTGCAGGGGGTGGGAGACTAGGGTCCCACCTTGCTCAGGGGCCCACCGGGGGATTCCCCTGTACCCCTGTGGGCCAGTCCGAGCCTGGCAGTGCTGATTGTGTCATGAAGCAGTCATGTTTTGACCAGCAACCCAGCTGTCCTAGAATGGTTGACTCGGTCTTCAACTTCATCTCAACTGAAATTAGACACCTACAGCCAGGAGTTGGTGGGTTTCTCTGACACCAAGCTTAGTTAGCATGGCCCAGGAAAAATCTCTGTGACCACCCCCCCCCCCCCCCCATCCTGAACCTGCCTCTTTCATTTTCTTTTCCTTCTGCTCAGGAAGTATTGTATGTTGTTTGCTCTGTTCAGCTTTTCAACGAAGACAAGCTTATTGAGAATAGACATCAGCTACTGCCCAGCCAAGATTTGGAGGAGAGATCTGCTGTTTCCTCCCGGAGACGGGCAAGTAGCAACAATAAAAGTCGCTTGGGAGCAGGTGTTGCGAGCTGTCAGGCATGCGGCCCTGAGTTTAGTGAGGGTGACATCTGTGACATGCAGACAGTAGTGGATGAGGATGTAGCTGATCACAAGTGGGAGCCGGATGAAGTGGGGTTTCATCATTGTCATCATCATCAGGGGTTGAGGGTGGCAGCTTGCGCGTAAGACAGTGGGTGAGCCAGAAGGGTGCAAGCATGGCCGTGAGTCAGCAGGATGGCAACAGTGTGAGATGTGGAGTCAAACATGCTGGGGGAAGACCGTCTGCTACTCAGGAGCCTACCTGTCCGGAAACAACTAGCAGTGCATGTGTTCACAGAGGCAGCAGCAGGCAGTCAGCATGTAGAGCTGTGGATAAAATTCCCTACCCATCGGTGTGGGAATTTTTCATCAAGTCACCAGAGAATATCAGTGTGGCCATGTGTAGTTTCTGTGGGCAGAAGTTGAAGTGTGGCCAGGATGCCAGCATCAACACATGCAGAGTCACCATAAAGTGTCCTAGAAAAACCGTGGCGCTAATTAGTTAGCAGGCTGCAACCCTTTTCCACCAGTCAAGGCTCCACCACCTCAACAGAAGGGAGCTATGTTTCTTCCCAGCATCTACTAGTCCTGTTGTTCTTCCTACTATTCTTCGCTAATTTTGGCAGCAATCGATCACCGAGGTGATTGCAAAAAGACAACAGTATGCATGTACTCATGCAATGGCACAGAAGCTGAAAGTGCTTCTGGCCAAGTTGTTGGTACTACAGTCCCACCCTTTCCATGTTGTTGACTCTGCACCTTTCAGAGAACTGGTGGCTTGTTCCAAGCCAAGGTGGAGAGTCACAAGTCTTCATTATTCTCCAGAAAGGCTGTAACAGCACTGCACATGTATGTTGAGCAGAAGGTGGGCCAGTCCTTGAGCCTGTCGGTGTCCGCTAAAGTTCATGGCAGCACCGACATGTAGAGCTTTAACTATGGACGAGAACAATATATGTGCATTATGGCCCACTGAGCAAGTGTGGTCCCTGCCCAGGCACACCAGCAATTTGGCCAGATGACACCTGGCATTTGATCAGGCCCCTTGAGGAAGCCACTTTATTTGTCAGTCACCAAGACTACGGGATGAATGATGTTATTCCATTCCTTCATGTCTTGGAGTAGATGCTAATAAATCTGTCTCACAGGCACCTGAGCCCTGTGGGGGGCTTGGTAGAGGAGGACATTAATGCACAAGCAATGTATATATATCAATGGGTGGTTTTTATTCACAAGTGACAGAAAATGAGCTGGAAGGCAATGAGGAAGACCAGGCAGATGAACATGACACACCGTGGCAGTATGCAGTGGAGATAGAGGCAGGGAGTCTTTGTGAGTCCTTGTGCAAATGTCCCGATGCATATGCTGAGTTGCTTGTGTATTGACAAAGCCATATTATTGCCATTTGGCAGAGGGATGACTATTGACTCTCCACCATGTTAGACCCTCGATACCGCTCCAAAATGGGGCCTTTTTTCTTCCTGCTGAAAGGGAGGATAAACTGAACTACTACCGAGACATCTTATGTAGTCAGTTGGTAGCTGCCTATGTGCACCGTTGCACATCCTCATGAAGGTCTGACCCTCTGTGCTCGCATTCCACTGCATGACTACTGGAAGAGGGGGGGGAGGGGGGGCAGAAGGAGCATCAGCTCCATCAGCAGCAACTTAAGTCTGGAGTCTTTAATGAGCACTTTTATTCACCCCCCCTACTAAAAATACCACCCAGCACCATCAGCAGCAGGACATGGAACAAAACCTGAACCAGCGGGTGGTGGCATACTTGGAGTGCACCCTGCCACCCCAGATCCAAGATCCCCTGGACTACTAGGCAGCAAAACCTGATTTGTGGCCGCAACTGGCAGCGTTTGCCCTGGACAAGTTTTCCTGCCCAGCTAGTGGTGTGGCATCAGAGCGGGTGTTTAGTGCGGCGGGGGGCACAGTTACCCAACAGAGAAGTCGCCTTTCAACAAAAAATGTTGAAAGACTAACCTTTGTAAAGATGAACCAGGTATGGGTCAGCCAGTATTTCCACACACCAGTGCCTGATTTATCAGACTAGATCATTCTGGATGCCACATCAAAACATTGTGAAAATGGCCTGTTACTTCTGCTTGTGCTTCAGCCACTATTCTTGCTACTCACCTGATGCGATCTTCTCTTACTGCCACTATCTTGTGCTGTTATTGCCACTGTTGTTGTCCCCACCTCTTAACTCTATGACTGGGCCACTGTGTTGACTTGTCATGCTGTTGCCACCCTCACCACTCTGTGATGGGGCCAGTATGTTGACTCCTCTCACTGTTGCCACCCTCAGCACTCAGTGACACAGCCACTAGTGTTCCTGTTTATAGCCTTATTGTTTATTTTACTCTTCTCCTTATCTGAAAAACGCAATGTATCCTGTCTTTGGAGTATCTATTAGACCTCTATCACAACTTCAATATTTTTCATCAAGATTTGACCATGATTTGGAAGCCAAAAGCAGGAGTGTGTCCAAAACACAGAGGACATGCGGATATTTCCATCATATGTTATCTCTGTTTTGTAATCACTTCTGTTTTTGCCTTACCAATATGGATTAAATACTGATGCAAAAAACTGACCAAATGCTGACCATGTGAGGCCTTTCAAGTGTTCTGCCGTACAATTTACACTGTGAATTTTTTATGGCTTTTATTGACAATTTACCATGAATTTCCTACTATACAATACAAAATATGAGATCCACAGCATAAATTTAAAATCTGCATCTCAAATCAATTGTTTTCCTGCAGATTTATTAAACAACATCCACCCTGCTGCTAATACTGTATGAAACACTGTGAATACACAATTGGACTGCAAACAATCCACCTCATTTAGCCACGTGTGTCTTGTAGAATGTTCTCTTTACTGTCAAGGACCAAGACACTGGTCATTATGCCAGTCAGGTTTACATATGTATACTGCACTGTTTATATACTGTATTCTCAAAGCTGCCTTGCACCGTATTAGTATGGAAGAGAAGAATCAATAAGAGAGATGTAACTCCTTAACTTTTTATCGCTATCAGTCCACTTTGGTCACGGAGAGATTACACAGTAATCAATACGTTTCCTTCTGCTTGCAGTGATTCTATATACGCTCTGTTATGTACAGTGTCAGCACGTAATGAGAAAATATTACATCTAGGTGGTGCACATTGTCTTAACGCTATAAAAATGCAATGTAGAAAGTGCTGATAAAGAAAAGAAATGCAATTTGAGAGTTTTCCTCTTCCTTCTAGCTTGTTTCTCTATATTGATCTGCAATGGATTACCCCTTTAACTCTCAATACTAGACATGCTTAACATACACTTTTTATAGACCTAAACTCTTCAGTCTCTTGTTCTCCCCCATTCAATTTATCCACAAGCTGCTTGTCAGCATCCCCTGCCTGCATTTTCTAATCAATGTTCTTTAAACATTTGTATCTTTGTCCAATATTCATTCACTTTATAGCCACTTCTCCCTGCACGATGTTTGTATCTAGTCACCCTACCTCAAAATCCTGGAAAAGTGCAGGAGAATGCTTAATCTATTGGAAAAAAAAAAACAACTTCACAAGATGTCCTTTTAGAATTTCCTTCACACACAATCACTGAATCTTCAATTTACGAGGTGCAACTTGTAAAAGATCTGAGCTCCTCATAATGTACGTATGTGATCGATCGAGGTATAATTAAAAATACTGCTTACAGCTCAGGATCTTCTTTTTTATGTCCCAAGTAAACTGTCACATGCGATGACAGGGCTGAGGCAAGTAGGCCTGTTGTGTGGCTTAACTGGTCCTGTCAATGTAAATTGAATCAAACATGAAAACATATTTCTCTTGCTATGCTTACTCTTTCTTTTTAGTTCTGATCCATTTCTCGCCCGTTACTAAGACAAGATGAGACATAGTCCCAACCAACTCCCAGCCGGGAAACAGCAGCGCACTCTGGCCATGCATTAGAGCTACTGAAACAGCAGAGCGCTCTACTGTGTCCCGGCTGGGAGGTGGTTGGGACTCTTTCTCATCTCACCTTAGTAACAGGCTAACAGCGAGATGAGACAACGCCTTAAATAAAATTAGTTGTTCAGAGGGAACTTTTCATATTGTACATGGTGTCTGAACTGAACACAGCATGTTATAGAGCAGGAGGAGCTGTGCAGAATGATGCATTGTTTTGTGGGGAAAGATTCTGTAAAAATTTTCCATTTATATCCATGCTTATTCTGGGCTGTGAAGTCAAGGAGACGGTCCTATTAGTGATTGACTGCCTTCCCTCTATGACTGTGCATATACAAATAGCTGTCAATCACTGCTAGGACCAGCTCCTTGTCTTTAAAGCCCAGAATGAGCGAGAATTTATATGAATAAAATACAAGTTATACTGAATCTTCTCACATAAAACTGTTTATCAATCTGCTCTGCTCCTCCTACTATATAACATGCAGAGTATTTAGCATTTTCATGCTGATGGGTTCCCTTTAACAGATACTTGAGCACATTCAATATTTTCTATACTACAAAGGGACTTTCAGCCTTTCCATTAGACAAACAGAAGGAAGGAGCATGAATGCTCCAAAACGCGTTTGTTAAATGATAATTTAGTATTTCAATACCAGATATCTAAAGTGGCGAGGACTCCTGCAGAACTCGCATGTCGATATATCCGGCTGGAGGATAATATTGGAGGAGGGAAGTGCGAGATCAATAGCGCATCAGGCCGGTAAACAAACAGTGCATCAGGCCGGCAAGTGAAGAAGCTGGACACCGCATGGGATGTCACATGCGACCGCAAACTAAGGAAGGTGAATACAGACCTGTTCAGGCACGGAGGGCCTCTGCCAGACTGGAAAGTACTGCACATATGGTGACGCTGAGAGTGGAGCTCAGCCCAGCGATATCTGTTTGATAAGGAAGGAAGGAGTGGCAATGTAAACTTGACTATATTGGACATACTCATATATTTTTTCTACTAACAACGACAATTGCCATAGACAATTTGGCAATCAATTATTAACTACTAATGATTATATGAACTGGAATCGATAATAAGGAGGACTCATATATTATTTATTTGATTATTTATAATTTCGGTTGCTATCAACAATTATTCTAATCACCATATTTTTGATTGCTATTAACAACAATTGCCACTAAGATCTGGGCAACCATTTAGCAACTACTAATCATCTATTTGTCTATTTATCTATATATGAACTGGGACCAACAAATAAGGAGAATTTGCATATTTTCAGCTTGACTATTTTTTTTAGGTCACTTTAAAAAAAAAATGTATATGTTTTATATTTGGGATATATCCTTTCTTTTTAAACGTGTGATGGAATTTTTGGGGGATCTTACATATGTTTAAAGAGGTTATGAATAATAGCATTATTATAGGATTAAGACTCTTCATATAATTCCATTTTTTACTTTATGTAGACCATAATCTGGGGCATAATGAAAATTGTCTTTGGGGTTTTAAACTCCTTTTAAAGTCCAATGTTTTACGCTGATTGATTTCTAGATATATTTTTTGCTGCAATTGGAGCTCTGTTTTTCTATTACAGATGAATAGCAAATTGCCATATGGGCAGTTTAAGTGGTTACCCAGGGTTTAAAGTTCCCAAAGGGTCCTTGCTTATCCAAAATGTCCACTGCGGAAAACTCGCTCATCTGAGAGGGGCCTACTGGAAGCTCATGAGTTTATTGTATATTTTTAATTCAGTGTATTAATGCAGAATATGTGAACAATTTAAAATTCAACACACAATAAAGTTTGGACATTCACTTTAGAGATGCCTCTATTTTTAGCCTTGATTTTCTTAAATTGTGAAAATACAATCCTTTAATAAGAAATCAGCAACATTTGTCAAGTTTATCTCTATGGCCTCTGATGCAAACTGAAAATATCACTCTGGTATACAGTAGGTAAGAATTTCCATGTATTGAACTGTACGGGACTGAAGGATGTACTTTTGTCAAATGTCAGGAGACCCCATACTATCCGTATTATGCTAATACTAAGAAAAATTGTGGGTTGACTAGATAAACATTTTTCTGCATATGTATAAAATGACTAACCTGAAGTTAAAGCACCTTTACTGACTATATGAATGTAATTAGTACGACACTTCTGAAATAACTCTCATGGATGTCATCTGGGAGAAACTATATTACAGCAATAAATTTCTAATTTAAGGTTAAGAAACATGATTTACTGCCTTTGAAATTGATGATAATGCTTCCACATGCAGTGCCGGTTAGTTATGAACTTGGGGACTAAAGATACTTGAATGGAAATGAACTTGAAGATGAAGTCATTTTAGATAATTACAGTTACCTTGGTTGGGGCATCACATCATTTTTGCTACAAAATGCTCTAATATTCTATTGTAGACGAACTTAAAGGGAAGTTGTCATCACAAAATGACTTATTGCTGCAGTCAAGTGTTTGCGTTAAACATATTTTTTGGTGCTGTTCTATTTCTTTCAATGTCACTATTGATGGTTTTTAAAATATGAATGACATGAGCACTTTCTGCATCACGTTAATCTCTGCTTCCTCTGGATACACATTTTCCTGAAGTTTCCATTTACTCTGCAGTTAACTGATCACTTCAATGAAGTAGTACGTCATAGGCCTCGTTCACATCTCCATTTATGGATCCGGCAGGCTGTTCCAACATAGAGCAGCCTACTGGATCTCACAGATCCTATATTACCGGATCCTTAACTTCACTGCCGATCGCCATTGACCGCAATGGGGTTAGGTTGTGATCGTGCCTATTTCCTGCATAAATGTCAGGTTTCGGCCAGACATAAACAACTGTATTGCAACGGTTTTCTTACAGCCAAAACCCAGCATTTATGCCTGAAGTTGCTCAGATAACTACCGGACCCCATTGTAATCATGCTGATCAAACCTTTTTTCATATGCAAGAAGGGGGGACATGGTGTCATGAACCCTAAAACTTGCATGTGCAATTTATATAATTGCAGTTTTCTTACCTGAGTTAAGGATGCTGTTGATGCAGTCCGTCTGGATCCGCGTGCAGAAGATGAGAAGCTTGATTGGAGATCCCTCTAACTGTCAGGCTCGAGGTTCCTATGTGAGATGGGAAGCAGTTAATCGATGCGCAGTAGCATCGGACACAACAAAGAATCCCCCTCCCCCCATTTAAAAAATAAAATAAAAAAGTTACGGTGTTTGTATGGGGTAATAGTCGCTAGTGAAGCGGACTAATTGTTTTTTGTTAATTTAATGATAATTGATTAATAATTGGTTGGTAACTTTCAGATATAAATTTTAAAATGAATTAATTGGTTTACATAAAACACCGTGGCCTTATAATACCACTACAAAATATTAATAAATAGAGTCATGATTAATTATAATTCACAGTTGTCTGGTTCATTATAATAGAGTTTTAAGGATCTGTGTTAAGGGGGAATATTAATTATTAATATTTATGCAAATATCAATAATTAATATTCATAAATAGGCATCACGGTCTGTTGATGACTCCGCCTATTTATACCTTAAAGGATAACTGTCACATTTTTTTTTTCAATATCTTAATAGAGACCATCTTCATGACATTAGTGGCCATCTTCATTTTTTTTTTTCATTATCCCTGAACCCCTATAAAACTCTCATTTTGCCCCCCTCAGCGCCTATTTTTTCCTTAGCCTAAAAACAGGTTGCTATGTGAGGTCCGTCTATCTCCTGGAGGACGGGAGACGCACAGTAACTTGTACGTGCGCGCTCCCGGAAGTGAGAGCTTTCTATTATGCTGGTTTCAGGCTGCGATCTCCACTCTGGAGACTGCAGTCTGAAATCCCGTTAGTGCCCCAGTCTGCTCCCGTGCCCCCAGTGCCTTTTTATAAATAAATGCCCCCACATGCGGCCATCATTGCCCCCATATGCCTCCATATGTCCCCCGCTGCCCCCTCCGTTCCTCCTCCTGGTTGTTCCCGCCCCCCTCTGCTCCGCTCCTCCTGCTGCCGGCTGTATTCATCAGCGAGTGTTAGCTGTGACTTACAGCTAACACTCTGCTGCTACATAGGCATCCATGGGGTTCAGAGGGATGGAGCTCCCTCTCTCTTCTATCGCGCTGCTGCTGCTGATCGCAGCGGCGCGATGGTTGCCATGCCAACCGGACGCCTTACAAAGGTGTCCTGGTTGCCAAGTTATCTAAGGCTGATGAGACCCTGAGGGTCTCATCAGCCTTAGGCCTCATGCACACGACCGTTGCCTGCCTCCGCGTCCGCTCCTCCTTGAAATTTCGCGTCCGTCAAAAAAAACGGATGACGGACCGTTTTTTTTGACGGATCCGATTTTTATGGCAGATCATTGTAAAAATGCCTATCCTTGTCCGCGACCGTGAAAAAAATAGGACATGCACTATTTTTTTGACGGAATGAAAACACGGATCACGGAAGCGGAAGGAAAACGGTTGACCATCCGCATTTTTTGACGGACCCATTGAAATGAATGGGGAAGCATCCTATCCGTGAAAAAAAACGGAATGGACGCGGAAACAAACAACGGTCGTGTGCATGAGGCCTTAGTGTAAATGTAGCACTGACTATACAGTGCATTGCAATAGATGACTATTGCAATGCACTGTACAGTGATCAGGCCCACTGGATCTTCAGGATCCAGATGGGTCTTGATAAGTTAAAAAAATAAATAAATAAAGTTAAAAAATAAATAAATAAAAATTTAAATGAGAATAAAATAAAAATGGTCTTTTTTCAAATCTGTTTGTCATAAAAAATAAAAAAATATACATAATTGGTATCGCCACGTCCGTAAAAAACAGCTCTATAAAAATATCACATGACCTAACCCCTTAGGTGAACACCGTAAAAATAAAAATAAAACCATGTAAAAAAGCCATTTTTGTCACCTTATGACAAAAATTCTAACACAAAGCGATCAAAAAGGCGTACGCCGCCCAAAATAGTACCAATAAAACCGTCACCTCATCCTGCAAAAAATGAGCCCCTACCAAAAACAATCGCCCTAAAAATTAAAAAAACTATGGCTCTGAGACTAAAACATGATTTCTTTTGTTTTAAAAATGCTTTTTCGTGTTAAATTAATATATTTTTTTTAAAAGTAGACATATTATGTATCTCCACGTCCGTAAGGACCTGCTCTATAAAAATACCACATGACCTAACCCCTCAAGTGAACACTGTAAAAATAATAATAATAAAAACTTTGTCAAAAAGCCATTTTTTTGTCACCTTACATCACAAAAAGTGTAATAGCAAACGATCAAAAAGTCATATGACCCCAAAAATAGTACCAATCTAACCGTCACCTCATCCCGCAAAAATGATACCCAACCTAAGACAATCGCTTAAAAACTGAAAAAACTATGGCTCTCAGACTATGGAGACACTAAAACATGATTTTTTTGTTTAAAAAATGATTGTGTAAAACCTAAATAAATAAAAAAAGGATACATATTAGGTATCCCCGCGTCCGTGAGGGCCTGCTCTATAAAAATATCACATCATCTAACCCCTCAGCTGAACACCGTAAAAAAATAAAAATAAAAACAGTGCCAAAAACATTTTTGTGAACTTACATCACAAAAATTGTAACACCAAGCGATCAAAAAGGCGTATGACCCCCAATATAGTACCAATCAAACCGACACCTCATCCTGCAAAATATGAGACCATAACTAAAAGAATCAGTCAAAAAATAAAAAAGCTATAGCTCTCAGAATATGGAGACACTAAAACATCATTTTTTTTGTTTAAAAAATGCTATTATTGTGTAAAACTTAAATAAATAAGAAAAAGTATACATATTGGGTATTGCCACGTCCGTAACGATCTGTTCTATAAAAATATCACATGATCTACCCTGTCAGATGAATCTTGTAAAAAATTAAAAATAAAAACAGTGCCAAAACAGCCCTTTTTGGTTACCTTGCCTCACAAAAAATGTAATATAGAGCAATTAAAAATCATATTTACCCCAAAATAGTACCAATAAAACTGGCACCTTATCCCCTAGTTTCCAAAATGGGGTAAATTTTTGTGAGTTTCTACTGTAAAGGTGCATCAGGGGGCTTCAAATGGGACACGGCATCTAAAAATCAGTCCAGCAAAATCTGCCTTCCAAAAACCATATGGCGCTCCTTTCCTTCTGTGCCTTGCCGCCTGTCCTTACATCAGTTTACGACCACATGTGGGGTGTTCCTGTAAACCGTAGAATCAGGGCAATAAATATAGAGTTTTGTTTGGCTGTTAACCCTCGATGTGGCCCCATGACAGTAATTCTGCCGCCCATGTATGTCCCCCTATCACAGCAGTGATACAGCACATGTGTCCCCATGACACTAATTCTGCAGCCCGTGTATGTCCCCCATCACAGCAGTGATATAGCACAGATGTGGCCCCATGACAGTAATTCTGCCGCCCATGTATGTCTCCCTATCACAGCAGTGATACAGCACATATGTGTTCCCACGACAGTAATTCTGCAGCCCGTGTATGTCTCCCTATCACAGCAGTGATACAGCACATGTGTGTCCCCATGACAGAATATATATAGTGTAAGGCAGTGCTATTATATTATAAAGACTAGTTTACCATTAGTTTTCTTTGTCCACGCAACAGAGAATGTTCACACAGTTCTACCACTTGTGTATGTGATAGCAGGAGGGGGCGTGTTTCAGTGTGGAGAGCACCTATTGGTTGAGGTGCAGAAACTAGTGCACGAGGAGCTCAATGCATTGTGGGTAGTGAGGGCAGGCGGGATTAGCCTCAGGGTGAGGGCAGCAGCAGCCATCTTAACTGAATAAGGAAATTGCAGTTTTGTGCAGACTGGTTGCTAAGGGCTGGATCTTATGAAATATGGGGCGAGTAAGTCTAATAGTTATTGATTCTGGAATATCATGTTATTGGTAACTACATATATGAACATTGAAATTTGGGTCTAAATGTGACAGTTATCCTTTAAATAAGGACTAATTTACCTCCTTTTGCCTTACACTATCCACTGAACTCATCTAAGTGCGACTTACACTGCTACTATATACTGCGGCGCCTATGATAACTGAAGACTACACGCTGTGCTTAGATAATAAAAGGTATTTATTAACACATTACACGTCTATAGTCTATAATTATATATATCCATATAAAAGGAATATGAATATATAAATTTATACCCACACAGTAATACAGTCAGTCAATTACAACACTACAACACTACTTCACATACAATATTCCCAACTATTCTACATACAATCCCAATTCCACCCCACAAACTAGCTATACAATTACACTAACATACATTACAGCAGTAACCCACCCACCTGGCTACTCACACTGTCCCTACTGCAATATCACAATGCAGTCCAGGGGTAATGGCACTGCATGGGTTAACACAACATGGGCTGCAGGGGTCACTCTGCACACAGCAGCCTTAAAGAGGAACAGGGTTACAGGGCTGCTGGGCTGGGGTACTACTGGGCTGAATAAGGGATGCAGCAGTTAAGGGGTTAATAAGGGGTTAAGGAGTACACAGCAGCAGGAGTTGATGCTGCTGGGTAGGGAAGGGGTACATGGGAATGTAGGGATATGGGAAATCAGGGCAGGGGTTTTTAGGGATACTCAGCCATCTCCAGGTCTCATCTGTGTGTGTCCTTCTCAGTCAGGAGCCGAGTTCAGAAGACCTCTCCTCTGTAGTGGCATGCCCTAATATCTGTGTAGTCCACTGTCCCTTGTGAGCCCTCCCCCCCAAGTAGTTTGGCCATGGGCAAAGATGGGGGAGAAGGAAACAGGTTTAGCATGTAAGCCATGTGCTGATCAAAAGGTGCCATAAAGTCTGCAATCTCCTGTCCTGGACCCACATCCTATTTAGCATCTCTATGCTAACTACCCCCCAGGGACAGTTGGGCGATTTAACAGATAACAATGCAAGCCATGGCCTACAGGCTAAACACTGGCCTGTATCAAGTTGATAAGATAAAAGGGGCCATGAAAAGAGGGGGCATATATGGGATATATATATATGAAAGGGGACAAATTCTATAAGGGGACACATATATATAGAAAAATTTACTAAAAAAGATACCCTTTAAAAATTAACTTTTATTGCGATATATATAAAAATGCAAGGTCCCAAATACAAGTGTATAGTGCACGGGGGGACAAAAACCCCCACTAGTGATAGCAAAAAAACAGGATAGATGGGAAAAGTGTCAGGACTATGTCCCTATCCACTCCTGCTGTTTAGGGATTGTGCCTAATTAGTTTTTACTAATTTTTGGACACATATATATATGCATATATTTCAACCCTTCCTCAACAATCTGATTGGGTTTTTATGACACCATGCTCTGTGTCAGAACAGGCTGCCAGATCCACAAACGGAGATGTGAACCAGGCCATAATAATTACATAACCTTAGATAACCTTACATAACCTTGGTGACAAGGTCAAAGATAACCCATAGCAATGCAATAGAAACTGTGCTCAGCTGAGAATGGATGGTTATTTTCTTGTAAGAGAAGCATTAGCATTTCCAACCATCTTTCAAACAAGGAGGTGAGGACAGTCCAACTAGTTCCCACAGGCGCCAAGTCACACAGTCACCCAATTCTGGGAAAATCCCTGTTCTATATGCGTCGTTAGCACACTCATCCAGACACACTGAGCTTTATCAAACTGGTGTAAAGGAAAACTTGCTTAGTTGTCCATAGCAACCAATCAGCTTTTACCTTTCATTTTCTAGACTTGCTCTGAAAAAAGAATGGTGGAATCTAATTGATTGCCATGAGCAACTAAGCCAATTTTGCTTCCCACCAGTTTTGATAAATCTACCCCAATTTCTCCTGTGACGCTGCATCTGGATGCAGCTTCTGTAATGCACCTTGTGCTAAAACCAGGTGCAAGGGACTTGTAGTGAAAGATGCAGGAAGGACACTAAAGTCATCAGTAGAGATGAGCGAACACCTGAATGTTCGGGTTCGAGAGGTTCGGCCGAACTTCCGGAAAATGTCCGGGTTCGTGATCCGAACTCAACCCGAACTTCATCCCGAACCCGAACCCCATAGAAGTCAATGGGGACCCGAACTTTGGGCACTAAAAGCCTGTAAAGACTCCCGGAAAGGGCTAGAGGGCTGCAAAAGGCAGCAAAATGTAGGTAAATCCCCTGCAAACAAATGTAGATAGGGAAATGATGAGTTAACATAAAATAAATAAAAATTAACCTGTAAAAGACACCCAGAGGGATAATATACCGTAATAAACGCATTGCGATTACAACTTTGAGCTAACGATCACCATGGGAACGCCTCCTCCAGTAGAATGTACTGTCGGATCTGAGAATTAAGTTGAAATCGCAATGCGATTCTTATATATCTGCTTAATCGCATTGCCGTTTCATTGCTAAATAATTCCATCCATATCGTTAACTTACTGACTCAGTAAGTTAACGATATGGATGGAATTATTTAGCAATGCTAAGTTGAAATCGCAATGCGATTAAGCAAATATATAATAATCCAGTAGCGTAGCTAGCGGCTCATGGGCCCTGGTGCAAGAGTTCAGCTCGGGCCCCCTTCCCTCAGTGCTTAGTGTGTCTTCTTATGTGGCACAAGGGTCTTTGGGCCCCCTCAGGCTCCTGGGCCCGGTAGCGACTGCTACCTCTGCACCCCCTATAGCTACGCCCATGTAATAATCGCATAATCGCGTTCGAATAGAACTTAAAGCTGTCACTTAGTCAGTTTTAGTATTGGTGTGCTGTAATAGAAGTTACATTCGTACGCGAATATAACTTAGAGCAATACAGTCAACTTTACACTGTTAGTTTTATTATCGCAATAATACAACTATTCAAGAATCGTGTACGTGCGTCTGTACGTGTGTGCGTTACCTCGGATCGGATCGAGAGAGACGAGAGTGGAGATTGGTGACTGTCCCAGCGATTATGGCGAAAAGTAATTTCTCTAAAGAAGAGCTGGATTTCTTAATAACTGTAAGTAATTGAACTTAGTTAGTGTGTAATGCAGTAATGTGATTTAAACTTATTAATGATTTTTATTAGCCAAGAAGCCTGCAGGCCTTCACTGATCTCATAACTGCCTTACACTGTCACATGTCCTACTGCTTGGTGACATAAACTCATCACAGGCTTTAGCAGACTGCACAACTACATGAGTGATTAGTGAAAGACACTGTTAAAGGGGTGGCAATGTTCAAGTCACTTTTAAAGGGATGACGATGTTCAAGTCACTTTTAAAGGGATGGCGATGTTCAAGTCACTTTTAAAGGGGCGGCAATATTCAAGTCACTTTTAAAGGGATCGCAATGTTCAAGTCACTTTTAAAGGGATGGCGATGTTCAAGTGACTTTTAACTTCTTCAGGACCGCCGTACGCAGGATTGCGTCCTGCGGGCGGTCCTGTTCTTCTGATCGGACGTGGCGGCGCGTCATCTCGCGAGACGCGAGACTTCCTGTGAACAGCGTCGCGCGTCTGAAGAGTTGTACTACAGCCTGCCAGCGATGATCAATCGCTGGCAGGCTGTAGATGCGATATAAATCGCATCAAACAAGTATATCAGACGCTGTTTTGTGAACAGCGTCTGATATACCTGCTACCTGGTCCTCTGGTGGTCCCATTTGCTGGGATCGACCACCAGGTAACTATGTAAAGTTGCACCAAACACTACACTAACCCCCCACCCCCTCACCTATTAACCCCTTGATCACCCCATCTAGACCCCCTGATCACCCCCTGTCATTGATCACACCCCTTGTAAGGCTCCATTCAGACGTCCATATGTGTTTTGCGGATCCGTGGATTCACGGATCCGTGGATTCACGGATCCAGCGGATCCGATCCGCAGATCCTCAAAACACGGACACCGGCAATGTGCTTTCCGCATTTTGCAGATCCGCACATTGCCAGAACTATATAGAAAATGCTTTTTCTTGTCCGCAATTGCGGACAAGAATAGGACATGTTCTATATTTTTGCGGAACGGAAGTGCAGACCCGGAAGCGCGGATCCGTAATTCCGGATCCGAGCGGGACAAAGTCTGTCCCCATAGAAATAAATGGGTCCGCAATTCCATTCCGCAAACAGAATTTCGGACGTGTGAATGGGGCATAAGGGTCCCCTATCACCGCCAGTTAGCTAGCTACTTGTTAGGTAGCTAGCGCCCAGCCCACCGCACCGCAGTCACTGATTTTGGCAGAGATTTTTTTCTTCCACATTGACCGACGCGAATGAAAAAATCTGTGCCGTTCATTTTTTTTCAGCGCAGAGGCTGAACGGAAAAAAAATCTCATTACCCGTATGCTCAATATAAGGAGAATCGCAGAAACTCCTAATGCTGGCCATACGTGTAATGATTGCGGAGACCCTCAAATGCCAGGGCAGTACAAACACTCCACATGTGACCCCATTTTAGAAAGAAGACACCCCAAGGTATTCCGTGAGGGGTATGGTGAGTTCATGCAAAATATTTATTTTTGTCACAAGTTAGTGGAATATGAGACTTTGTTAAAAAAAAAAAAAAAAAATCAATTTCCGCTAACTTGTGCCAAATTTTTTTTTTTCTGTGAACTCGCCATGCCCCTCACAGAATACCTTGGGGTGTCTTCTATCCACAATGGGGTCACATGTGGGGTATTTATACTGCCCTGGCAATTTAGGGGTCCTAAAGCGTGAGAATCCAAATGCGTAAAAATGGCCTGTGAAATCCTAAAGGTACTCATTGGTTTTAGGGCCCCTTTGCGCATCTTGGCTGCAAAAAAGTGTCACTTACGTGGTATCGCCGTACTCAGGAGAAGTAGGGAAATGTGTTTTGGGGTGTATTTTTACATATACCCATGCTGGGTGTGAGAAATATCGCTGTAAACGACAACTTTTTACATTTTTTTATTCAAAGTTGTCAATTTACAGAGATATTTCTCTCACCCAGCATGGGTATATGTAAAATACACCCCAAAACACATTGTCCTACTTCTCCTGAGTACGGCGATACCACATGTGTGACACTTTTTTGCAGCCAAGATGCGCAAAGGGGCCCAAATTCCAACGAGTACCTTTTGGGAGGGCATTTTTACGCATTTTTCTTCTGACGCTTTAGGGCCCCTAAAATGCCAGGGCAGTATAAATACCCCACATGTGACCCCATTTTGGAAAGAAGACACCCCGTACCTTTAGCTTTAGCTTTTACATGGCGGCTCACAATTTAGCCCCGCCAAAAATGCCAGAACAGTAAACACACCCCACAAATGACCCCATTTCGGAAAGTAGACACCCCGAGGTATTCACTGAGGGGCATAGTGAGTCCATCTGAGATTTTTTTTTTTTTTGCCAGAAGTTATCAGAAATTGAAACTTTTTTTTTTTTTTTTTTTTATCAGAAAGTGTCATTTTCCGCTAACTTGTGAAAAAAAATGAAATGATACATGAACTCACCAAGCCCCTCCGCGAATACTTTGGGGTGTCTTCTTTCTAAAATGGTGTCATTTGGGGGTATTTATACTATCCTGGCATTCTAGCACCTGAAGAAACATGACAGGTGCTCAGAAAGTCAGAGCTGCTTCAAAATGCCGAAATTCACTTTTGCACCATAGTTTGTAAACGCTATAACTCTTTACCCAAACCAATAAATATACACTTATTGACTTTTTTATCAAAGACATGTAGAACAATAAATTTAGAGAAAAATTTATATAGAAATGTAGTTTTTTTGAAAAATTTTACAACAGAAAGTGAAAATGTCATTTTTTTGCAAAATTTCGGTCATTTTTGATTAATAGCAAAAAAGTAAAAATGTCAGCAGCAATGAAATACCACCAAATGAAAGCTCTATTAGTGAGAAGAAAAGGAGGTAAAATTCATTTGGGTGGTAAGTTGTATGACGGAGCAATAAACGGTGAAAGTAGTGTAGTGCAGAATTGTAAAAAGTGGTCTGGTCATTAAGGGGGTTTAAGCTAGGGGGGCTGAAGCGGTTAAAGGGGCGGCAATATTCAAGTCACTTTTAAAGGGATCGCAATGTTCAAGTCACTTTTAAAGGGATGGCGATGTTCAAGTCAGTTTTAAAGGGATGGCGATGTTTAAGTCACTTTTAAAGGGGCTGCAGTGTTCAAGTCACTTTTAAAGGGGCGGCAATGTTTAAGTCACTTTTAAAGGGATGGACAATTGGCGATGTTCAAGTCAGTTTTAAAGGGATGGCGATGTTCAAGTCACTTTTAAAGGGGCTGCAGTGTTCAAGTCACTTTTAAAGGGGCGGCAATGTTCAAGTCACTTTTAAAGGGATGGAGAATTGACGATGTTCAAGTCAGTTTTAAAGGGATGGCGATGTTCAAGTCACTTTTAAAGGGGCTGCAGTGTTCAAGTTACTTTTAAAGGGATGGAGAATTGGCGATGTTCAAGTCAGTTTTAAAGGGATGGCGATGTTCAAGTCACTTTTAAAGGGGCTGCAGTGTTCAAGTCACTTTTAAAGGGGCGGCAATGTTCAAGTCACTTTTAAAGGGATGGAGAATTGGCGATGTTCAAGTCAGTTTTAAAGGGATGGCGATGTTCAAGTCACTTTTAAAGGGCTGCAGTGTTCAAGTCACTTTTAAAGGGGCGGCAATGTTCAAGTCACTTTTAAAGGGATGGAGAATTGGCGATGTTCAAGTCAGTTTTAAAGGGATGGCGATGTTCAAGTCACTTTTAAAGGGGCTGCAGTGTTCAAGTCACTTTTAAAGGGGCGGCAATGTTCAAGTCACTTTTAAAGGGATGGCGATGTTCTACTCTTTGACTGTTTTGATATTAAATGTTATTTTTGATGGTTCTTATGACTATGATAACTAATAATTGTATTTTAGAACTGTGGGATTACATGATTTAATTGTTATCTTGCAGGAAATGTTGGAGAAGGAGTACGACCGCAGAAGGTCAAGGGGCGAAAAGCAGGCCATAGTGCGGAGAATTGCTTTCCATCTGTGGCAGAAGCATGGGTGCACTCATCGGAAGGATGCGATTCTAAAAAGTGGTCAGATCTGAAGCGCCACAGGATGGATCTGATCACTAAGATCCGAGATAAATCTCTTCCAGGTACAATACTTATTTGCATAACTGAGCAGATAGATAACAATATGTTGGTGAGAGAAATAAGTATTTTTAACCCTTTACAATAAATCACTTAGTACAGTGGTGTTGAACTGATGGGAAAGGGTGCTAAAGGTGGCAATATGAGACCTCTTTCTGGGCCACATATGTTTTTGACTTTACACAGTTGACTTTGGCCCCTGAAGCTTGTCCAAACTCCTCGCACGTCTGGACGAGTGTAGACAACAAGCATCGATCAGGACAATTAGGCCACATGCCCAAATGAAGTCATAGACTCGAATCACTCTTGTTCCCTGGGGAGTGGCCCAACACCCAATAGCAGCAGTGAGTTGAAGCTGAACTTAATCAACGATGCTCAAAGGCAGAGTGCAGGGGGTACCCACAGGGTCCTGGTCCGGCAGGTCAAGGCAGACACTGATGATACTACACTTGATCTAAGCCAAAAGGAGAAGAAAGATAGGTGTAGTTAATTATTATGCCATCCAGACACTACCATAGATTAATTTGTGTACCTTTAACTGTAATTTGGCTTTACTTGTTTATCTTGGCATTTTTAAAAAATTTGGTCATCATCATTACAGATGCTCCGCTTCCCAAAGTGAGAGCCAAGCTCTCTAAAAAGAAGAAGGCGGTGGAGGTGGAGGAGGAGACAGACCACTCGGACGAGGAGGAGCAGGAAGAGGCAGGGCCATCAGGCTATCGGGCCCATAGCCCACCTGCTGCAGTGGAGGAGGGTGATGACTCTGAGGAGGCAGAAGAGGAGATGGTCACTACCCCCGACAAGAAGGTAAATGGATGATGTGGATATTTTTATTTATTCAGTGTCCCAGAAAGCTAATGTTACGGGTGGGAGTACTGATTTCCATAACGTATCTAACTGCCACATCCATTTTTGGAAGTACGATATAACAAGCATGCAATATATAAATTTTTCTAAGAATATATTTTAACAAACTATATTATTTTTTTAAATGAAGAAAATATAATAAAACAGGCAACAAATAAAGTACAACACATAACAGTAATATAAAAAATAAACACTAAAAAGTAATTGATCAACATCAAAACCATTAACGTAACTACTAAGTCAATAACCCAAAACTAAAAGGAACTATTATTAATCCTACCTAAACCAATATATAACAGATTTACATAGTAACATAGTAACATAGTATATAAGACCGAAAAAGACATTTGTCCATCCAGTTCGGCCTGTTTCCTACAAGTTGATCCAGAGGAAGGCAAAAAACCCCTGTGAGGCAGAAGCCAATTTTCCTCACATAAGGGAAAAAAATTCCTTCCCGACTCCAATCAGGCAATCAGAATAACTCCCTGGATCAACGACCCCTCTCTAGTAGCTATAGCCTGTAATATTATTACACTCCAGAAATAAATCCAGTCCCCTCTTGAATTCCTTTATTGTACTCACCATCACCACCTCCTCAGGCAGAGAGTTCCATAGTCTCACTGCTCTTACAGTGAAGAATCCTTTTCTATGTTTGTGTACAAACCTTCTTTCCTCCAGACGCAGAGGATGTCCCCTTGTCACAGTCACAGTCCTGGGGATAAATAGATGATGGGAGAGATCTCTGTACTGACCCCTGATATATTTATACATAGTTATTAGATCTCCCCTCAGTCGTCTTTTTTCTAAAGTGAATAACCCTAATTTTGATAACCTTTCACGGTACTGTAGATCCCTCATTCCAGTTATTACTTTAGTTGCCCTCCTCTGAACCCTCTCCAGCTCTGCTATGTCTGTCTTGTTCACAGGAGCCCAGAACTGTACACAGTACTCCATGTGTGGTCTAACCAGTGATTTTCAAGAAAAAATATCATCTCAGCTTTATATAACAATTAATGATTGTATTTTAATGTACATTTCCAAATTTTATTTCATTTATTTTACAGCTGACAACATCATGTTAAAAAAATAAAAACAATGCGAAGGAAGCACCAGCTGCGAATGCAGCAGTTCAGGAGCAGCAAACCAGGAAGATGAGGCAGCTCAAGATGCAGTTCTCCCACCAAATGCGAGCCATGGAGGAGGCTCATCTTAAGGACATCGATGATCTGCTGGAGGAGCAGAGAAAAATTAAAAAATTACCTAATTTTTTGGTTATTTATATATTTATGTTAAAAAATAATTCTATTTTGTTAAAGATTATTTTATAAAACTATAATGTTAAATCAAATTTATTGCGTTTTGTTTGATTGGAAACAAAGGGTACAGATAGTGTTGCCCATATTAATAATTATTTTTCATTACTGTAATCTTTCAAGGGTTTCAAGTTCAACTGGTTTATGTGCTAGATCTGGTAAGGTTTTTGGTAAGGCTGTAAAACACACCCGGAAAGGGCTAGAGGGCTGCAAAAGGCAGCAAAATGTAGAGTAAATCCCTGCAAACAAATGTAGATAGGGAAATGATGAGTTAACATAAAATAAATAAAAATTAAACAATATTAATTGGAGTGAGGTCCCATAGCACAGAATCAGGCTTCAAGTCACCCACCAATGGAGAAGGTCACTTACTATTATTTCGACCCCAGCACCCAGACAAAGGAGAGAGGTCCCACAGCAGAGAATCAGGCATCATATCAACCACCACAGGAGTAGGCCACCATTTAGTTACTTTGACCCCTTCACCCAGACAGAAGAGAGAGGCCACACAGCACATATTCAGGCATCATATCAACCACCGCAGGAGAAGGACACTTTTAGATACTTTGACCCCTGCACCCAGGAAGAGGAGAGAGGTTCCACAGCAGAGAATCAGGCATAATATCAACCACCACAGGAGAAGCCACCATAAAGTTACTTTGACCCCTTCACCCAGACAGAGGAGAGAGGCCCCACAGCACATATTCAGGCATCATATCAACCACCACAGGAGTAGGCCACCATTTAGTTACTTTGACCCCTTCACCCAGACAGAGGAGAGAGGCCACACAGCACATATTCAGGCATCATATCAACCACCACAGGAGTAGGCCACTATTTAGATACTTTGACCCCTGCACCCAGGACAGAGGAGAGAGGTTCCACAGCAGAGAATCAGGCATCATATCAACCACCACAGGAGAAGCCACCATTTAGTTACTTTGACCCCTTCACCCAGACAGAGGAGAGAGGCCCCACAGCACATATTCAGGCATCATATCAACCACCACAGGAGTAGGCCACCATTTAGTTACTTTGACCCCTTCACCCAGACAGAGGAGAGAGGCCACACAGCACATATTCAGGCATCATATCACACACCACAGGAGAAGGCCTCTTTCAGTGACTTAGGCCTTTGGACCCAGACAGAGGAGAGAGGTCAGAGATTAGCTTCATATCCCCCAGCACAGCAGAAGACCGCTTTATTTGACTTAGGCCTCAGCACCCAGACAGAGGACAGAGGTAGCATGGCAGAGGTTATGGCTTTATGTCACCCGATAGTTTAACAGGCCACTTTCATCTAGTTAGGCCCGGCGCCCAGACAGAGGAGAGTTTCATTCAACTGTGGGTTACATAAAATTTGTATTAAATAAAGAAGTGGCCCGTAGTACAACAAGACATGTTTTAGGCAGTTATTAAGGACTACTCTGCACAAAGGGAGGGACAGGTCCTGTGGGATCCATGCCTGGTTCATCTTTATGAACGTCAGCTTGTCCACATTGGCTGTGGACAGGCGGCTGCGCTTGTCAGTAATGGCGCCCCCCGCCGTGCTGAATACGCGTTCTGATAAAGCGCTGGCCGCCGGGCAGGAAAGCACCTCCAAGGCATAACATGCTAACTCTGGCCACGTGGACAATTTTGAAACCCAGAAGTTGAATGGGGCCGAACCGTCCGTCAGTACGTGGAGGGGTGTGCAGACATACTGTTCAACCATGTTAGTGAAATGCTGCCTCCTGCTAACACGTTCCGTATCAGGTGGTGGGGCAGTTAGCTGTGGCGTGGAGACAAAACTTGTCCACATTTCTGCCATGCTAACCCTGCCCTCAGAGGAGCTGGCCGTGATACTGCTGCGTGGGCGACCTCTAGCTCCTCCTCTGCCTTGGCCTTGGCCTTCCACCTGTTCCCCTGTGACAGTTGGGAATGCTCTCAGGAGCGCGTCTACCAGCGTGCGCTTGTACTCGCGCATCTTCCTATCACGCTCCAGTGCAGGAAGTAAAGTGGGCACATTGTCTTTGTACCGGGGATCCAGCAGGGTGGCCACCCAGTAGTCAGCACACGTTAAAATGTGGGCAACTCTGCTGTCGTTGCGCAGGCACTGCAGCATGTAATCGCTCATGTGTGCCAGGCTCCCCAGAGGTAAGGACAAGCTGTCCTCTGTGGGAGGCGTATCGTCATCGTCCACCGTATCCCCCAGCCACGCACTAGTGATGGGCCTGAGCTGTGTGGGCTGCCACCCTGCTGTGAACCTGCTTCATCCTCGTCCTCCTCCACCTCCTCCTCATCCTCCTCGTCCTCCATTAGAGTGCCTTGGCTGGCGACTTGTGAACCTGCCCTCTGCTGCTTCAAAAAACCTCCCTCTGAGCTACTTCTAACAGACTGGCCTGAAAGTCTTAGAAACGAGCCCTCCTCCTCCTCCTCCTCCTCCACCTGGGCCACCTCCTCTTCCATCATTGCCCTAAGCGTTTTCTCTAGGAGACATAGAATTGGTATTGTAACGCTGATAACAGTGTCATCGCCACTGGCCATTTTGGTGGAGTACTCAAAGCAGTGCAGCAGGGCACACAGGTCTCGCATGGAGGCCCAATCATTGGTGGTGAAGTGGTGCCGTTCCGCAGTACGACTGGCGCGGCGTGCTGCAGCTGAAACTCCACTATGGCCTGCTGCTGCTCGCACAGTCTCTCCAGCATGTGCAAGGTGGAGTTCCACCGGGTGGGCACGTCGCATATGAGGCGGTGAGCGGGAAGGCCGAAGTTCCGCTGTAGCGCAGACAGGCGAGCAGCGGCAGGATGTGAACGCCGGAGCGCGCACAGGCGGCCCGCACTTTATGCAGCAGCTCTGACATGTTGGGGTAGTGGTGAATGAACCTCTGCACCACCAAATTCAGCACATGCGCCAGGCAAGGGATGTGCGTCAAACCGGCTAGTCCCAGAGCTGCCACGAGATTTCGCCCATTATCGCATACCACCAGGCCTGGCTTGAGGCCCACCGGCAGCAACCACTCGTCCGTCTGTTGTTCAATACCCCGCCACAACTCCTGCGCGGTGTGGGGCCTGTCCCCCAAACATAAGAGTTTCAGAATGGCCTGCTGACGTTTACCGGGCTGTGCTGAAGTTGGTGGTGAAGGTGTGTGGCTGACAGGAGGAGCTGGTGGAAGCAGTGCAGGAGGAAGCCGAGTAGGAGGAGGAGGCTACAGGAGGCAGAGAATGATGCCCTGCGATCCTAGGTGGCGGAAGGACGTGCGCCAAGGAACTCTCCGCCTGGGGCCAGCCGCCACTACATTCACCCAGTGTGCAGTTAGTGAGATATAGCGTCCTTGGCCGTGCTTACTGGTCCACGTATCTGTGGTTAGGTGGACCTTGGCACAAATGGCGTTGCGCAGTGCACACTTGATTTTATCAGACACTTGCATGTGCAGGGAAGGCACGGCTGTCTTGGAGAAGTAGTGGCGGCTGGGAACCACATACTGGGGGACAGCCATGGCCATCAGCTGTTTGAAGCTGTCTGTGTCCACCAGCCGGAATGACAGCATTTCAAAGGCCAGTAGTTTAGAAATGCTGGCATTCAGGCCAAGGGCTCGAGGGTGACTAGGTGGGAATTTGCGCTTCCTCTCAAAGGTTTGAGAGATGGAGAGCTGAACGCTGCTGTGTGAAATAGTGGAGACGCAAGGTGACGGTGGCGGTGGTGGTGGTGGTGTCGGTGGCACATCCTCTGTTTGCTGCTCGGCAGGTGGCAACATTCCTCTCGAGGCGGAAGCCGAGGCAGCAGCGGTAGAGGGAGCAGGGGAGCCTGAGCGGGTTCATTGTTTTTGAGGTGTGCACTCCACTGCAGTTCATGCTTTGCATGTAGATGCCTGATCATGCAGGTGGTGCTCAGGTTAAGAACGTTAATGCCTCGCCTCAGGGTCTGATGGCACAGCGTGCAAACCACTCTGGTCTTGTCCTCAGCACATTGTTTGAAGAAGTGCCATGCCAGGGAACTCCTTGAAGATGCCTTTGGGGTGCTGGGTCCCTGTTGGCACTGGCCAATAGCAGGCGAACTCTCGGGACGGCGGGTGTTCTGCTTTGCCCCCTGCTCCCTCTTTGGCTTCGCTGTTGTCTCGGTCTCACCACTGCCTCTTCCTCTGAACTATTTAAGTCAGCGGCACGACCTTCAGTCCATGTGGGGTCTAAGACCTCATCGTCCTCTGCATCGTCTTCCACCCAGTCTTCCTCCCTGACCTCCTCCTGTTCAGTCTGCACACTGCAATAAGACACGGCAGTGGGCACCTGTGTTTCGTCATCATCAGACACTCGGTCACTCTGCTGTGGTGGTATTCCCATGTCCTCATCATCTGGATACATAAGTGGTTGTGCGTCAGTGCATGGTATGTCTTCCACCGCTAGGGAAGGGCTAGGTGGACGCCCCTGGGAACCCCTGCCAGCAGAGTCTTCAAACAGAAGAAGAGACTGCTGCATAACTTGAGGCTCGGACAGTTTCCCTGATATGCATGGGGGTGATGTGACAGACTGATGGGCTTGGTTTTCCGGTGCCACCTGTGCGCTTTCCGCAGAAGACTGGGCGGAAGACAATGTGGTGAACGTGCTGGAAGCACTGTCGGCCACCCAATCGACTAATGCCTGTACCTGCTCAGGCCTTACCATCCTCATAACGGCATTGGGCCCCACCAAATATCGCTGTAAATTCTGCCGGCTACTTGAGGGAGTTGGTTCACTACTTTGTGCGCCTGAGGCCGAGCGGCCACGTCCTCTGCCAGCAACAGAGACTCCACGGACCCCACCACGACCGCGTCCTCGTCCCTTAATAGAATGTTTTCTCATTGTTGCGATTCAACTCGCACCACAATAAAATATATTATTTTTAGCCCCAAAATTCACACACTGGAAGATATACCGTAATTCCTTTTTCGGTATTAATTACAAGAAAACTGCTGCAAATTGGACACCAGAATTTTTAAATGCTACTTATGTTAAATGAATTCCCACAGTGGGAGAACTATTTCCTTTTTACAGGAGTAACAACGTGCGGCCTACTATTTCGGGTGTCACCAACACCAGATTGATTAAATTGGCCTTTTTGGAACCAAAATGACAACACTGGACACTATAATGCCTTTTTCTGGTATTAATTACAAGAAGACTGCTGCAAATTGGACACCAGAATTTTTTAAATGCTACTTATGTTAAATGAATTCCCACAGTGGGAGAACTATTTCCTTTTCAAAGGAGTAACAACGTGCGGCCTACTATTTCGGGTGTCACCAACACCAGATTGATTAAATTGGCCTTTTGGAACCAAAATGACAACACTGGACACTATAATGCCTTTTTCTGGTATTAATTACAAGAGGACTGCTGCAAATTGGACACCAGAATTTTTTAAATGCTACTTATGTTAAATGAATTCCCACAGTGGGAGAACTATTTCCTTTTACAGGAGTAACAACGTGCGGCCTACTATTTCGGGTGTCACCAACACCAGATTGATTAAATTGGCCTTTTGGAACCAAAATGACAACACTGGACACTATAATGCCTTTTTCTGGTATTAATTACAAGAAGACTGCTGCAAATTGGACACCAGAATTTTTAAATGCTACTTATGTTAAATGAATTCCCACAGTGGGAGAACTATTTCCTTTTCACAGGAGTAACAACGTGCGGCCTACTATTTCGGGTGTCACCAACACCAGATTGATTAAATTGGCCTTTTGGAACCAAAATGACAACACTGGACACTATAATGCCTTTTTCTGGTATTAATTACAAGAAGACTGCTGCAAATTGGACACCAGAATTTTTTAAATGCTACTTATGTTAAATGAATTCCCACAGTGGGAGAACTATTTCCTTTTACAGGAGTAACAACGTGCGGCCTACTATTTCGGGTGTCACCAACACCAGATTGATTAAATTGGCCTTTTTGGAACCAAAATGACAACACTGGACACTATAATGCCTTTTTCTGGTATTAATTACAAGAAGACTGCTGCAAATTGGACACCAGAATTTTTAAATGCTACTTATGTTAAATGAATTCCCACAGTGGGAGAACTATTTCCTTTTACAGGAGTAACAACGTGCGGCCTACTATTTCGGGTGTCACCAACACCAGATTGATTAAATTGGCCTTTTTGGAACCAAAATGACAACACTGGACACTATAATGCCTTTTTCTGGTATTAATTACAAGAGGACTGCTGCAAATTGGACACCAGAATTTTTAAATGCTACTTATGTTAAATGAATTCCCACAGTGGGAGAACTATTTCCTTTTCACAGGAGTAACAACGTGCGGCCTACTATTTCGGGTGTCACCAACACCAGATTGATTAAATTGGCCTTTTGGAACCAAAATGACAACACTGGACACTATAATGCCTTTTTCTGGTATTAATTACAAGAGGACTGCTGCAAATTGGACACCAGAATTTTTTAAATGCTACTTATGTTAAATGAATTCCCACAGTGGGAGAACTATTTCCTTTTCACAGGAGTAACAACGTGCGGCCTACTATTTCGGGTGTCACCAACACCAGATTGATTAAATTGGCCTTTTGGAACCAAAATGACAACACTGGACACTATAATGCCTTTTTCTGGTATTAATTACAAGAGGACTGCTGCAAATTGGACACCAGAATTTTTAAATGCTACTTATGTTAAATGAATTCCCACAGTGGGAGAACTATTTCCTTTTCACAGGAGTAACAACGTGCGGCCTACTATTTCGGTGTCACCAACACCAGATTGATTAAATTGGCCTTTTTGGAACCAAAATGACAACACTGGACACTATAATGCCTTTTTCTGGTATTAATTACAAGAGGACTGCTGCAAATTGGACACCAGAATTTTTAAATGCTACTTATGTTAAATGAATTCCCACAGTGGGAGAACTATTTCCTTTTCACAGGAGTAACAACGTGCGGCCTACTATTTCGGGTGTCACCAACACCAGATTGATTAAATTGGCCTTTTGGAACCAAAATGACAACACTGGACACTATAATGCCTTTTTCTGGTATTAATTACAAGAAGACTGCTGCAAATTGGACACCAGAATTTTTAAATGCTACTTATGTTAAATGAATTCCCACAGTGGGAGAACTATTTCCTTTTACAGGAGTAACAACGTGCGGCCTACTATTTCGGGTGTCACCAACACCAGATTGATTAAATTGGCCTTTTGGAACCAAAATGACAACACTGGACACTATAATGCCTTTTTCTGGTATTAATTACAAGAGGACTGCTGCAAATTGGACACCAGAATTTTTAAATGCTACTTATGTTAAATGAATTCCCACAGTGGGAGAACTATTTCCTTTTACAGGAGTAACAACGTGCGGCCTACTATTTCGGGTGTCACCAACACCAGATTGATTAAATTGGCCTTTTTGGAACCAAAATGACAACACTGGACACTATAATGCCTTTTTCTGGTATTAATTACAAGAAGACTGCTGCAAATTGGACACCAGAATTTTTAAATGCTACTTATGTTAAATGAATTCCCACAGTGGGAGAACTATTTCCTTTTTACAGGAGTAACAACGTGCGGCCTACTATTTCGGGTGTCACCAACACCAGATTGATTAAATTGGCCTTTTGGAACCAAAATGACAACACTGGACACTATAATGCCTTTTTCTGGTATTAATTACAAGAGGACTGCTGCAAATTGGACACCAGAATTTTTTAAATGCTACTTATGTTAAATGAATTCCCACAGTGGGAGAACTATTTCCTTTTCACAGGAGTAACAACGTGCGGCCTACTATTTCGGGTGTCACCAACACCAGATTGATTAAATTGGCCTTTTGGAACCAAAATGACAACACTGGACACTATAATGCCTTTTTCTGGTATTAATTACAAGAGGACTGCTGCAAATTGGACACCAGAATTTTTTAAATGCTACTTATGTTAAATGAATTCCCACAGTGGGAGAACTATTTCCTTTTCACAGGAGTAACAACGTGCGGCCTACTATTTCGGGTGTCACCAACACCAGATTGATTAAATTGGCCTTTTTGGAACCAAAATGACAACACTGGACACTATAATGCCTTTTTCTGGTATTAATTACAAGAGGACTGCTGCAAATTGGACACCAGAATTTTTTAAATGCTACTTATGTTAAATGAATTCCCACAGTGGGAGAACTATTTCCTTTTACAGGAGTAACAACGTGCGGCCTACTATTTCGGGTGTCACCAACACCAGATTGATTAAATTGGCCTTTTTGGAACCAAAATGACAACACTGGACACTATAATGCCTTTTTCTGGTATTAATTACAAGAGGACTGCTGCAAATTGGACACCAGAATTTTTAAATGCTACTTATGTTAAATGAATTCCCACAGTGGGAGAACTATTTCCTTTTCAAAGGAGTAACAACGTGCGGCCTACTATTTCGGGTGTCACCAACACCAGATTGATTAAATTGGCCTTTTTGGAACCAAAATGACAACACTGGACACTATAATGCCTTTTTCTGGTATTAATTACAAGAAGACTGCTGCAAATTGGACACCAGAATTTTTAAATGCTACTTATGTTAAATGAATTCCCACAGTGGGAGAACTATTTCCTTTTACAGGAGTAACAACGTGCGGCCTACTATTTCGGGTGTCACCAACACCAGATTGATTAAATTGGCCTTTTGGAACCAAAATGACAACACTGGACACTATAATGCCTTTTTCTGGTATTAATTACAAGAGGACTGCTGCAAATTGGACACCAGAATTTTTTAAATGCTACTTATGTTAAATGAATTCCCACAGTGGGAGAACTATTTCCTTTTCACAGGAGTAACAACGTGCGGCCTACTATTTCGGGTGTCACCAACACCAGATTGATTAAATTGGCCTTTTGGAACCAAAATGACAACACTGGACACTATAATGCCTTTTTCTGGTATTAATTACAAGAGGACTGCTGCAAATTGGACACCAGAATTTTTAAATGCTACTTATGTTAAATGAATTCCCACAGTGGGAGAACTATTTCCTTTTCAAAGGAGTAACAACGTGCGGCCTACTATTTCGGGTGTCACCAACACCAGATTGATTAAATTGGCCTTTTTGGAACCAAAATGACAACACTGGACACTATAATGCCTTTTTCTGGTATTAATTACAAGAAGACTGCTGCAAATTGGACACCAGAATTTTTTAAATGCTACTTATGTTAAATGAATTCCCACAGTGGGAGAACTATTTCCTTTTCAAAGGAGTAACAACGTGCGGCCTACTATTTCGGGTGTCACCAACACCAGATTGATTAAATTGGCCTTTTGGAACCAAAATGACAACACTGGACACTATAATGCCTTTTTCTGGTATTAATTACAAGAGGACTGCTGCAAATTGGACACCAGAATTTTTTAAATGCTACTTATGTTAAATGAATTCCCACAGTGGGAGAACTATTTCCTTTTCAAAGGAGTAACAACGTGCGGCCTACTATTTCGGGTGTCACCAACACCAGATTGATTAAATTGGCCTTTTTGGAACCAAAATGACAACACTGGACACTATAATGCCTTTTTCTGGTATTAATTACAAGAGGACTGCTGCAAATTGGACACCAGAATTTTTAAATGCTACTTATGTTAAATGAATTCCCACAGTGGGAGAACTATTTCCTTTTCAAAGGAGTAACAACGTGCGGCCTACTATTTCGGGTGTCACCAACACCAGATTGATTAAATTGGCCTTTTGGAACCAAAATGACAACACTGGACACTATAATGCCTTTTTCTGGTATTAATTACAAGAAGACTGCTGCAAATTGGACACCAGAATTTTTAAATGCTACTTATGTTAAATGAATTCCCACAGTGGGAGAACTATTTCCTTTTCAAAGGAGTAACAACGTGCGGCCTACTATTTCGGGTGTCACCAACACCAGATTGATTAAATTGGCCTTTTTGGAACCAAAATGACAACACTGGACACTATAATGCCTTTTTCTGGTATTAATTACAAGAGGACTGCTGCAAATTGGACACCAGAATTTTTTAAATGCTACTTATGTTAAATGAATTCCCACAGTGGGAGAACTATTTCCTTTTCAAAGGAGTAACAACGTGCGGCCTACTATTTCGGGTGTCACCAACACCAGATTGATTAAATTGGCCTTTTGGAACCAAAATGACAACACTGGACACTATAATGCCTTTTTCTGGTATTAATTACAAGAGGACTGCTGCAAATTGGACACCAGAATTTTTAAATGCTACTTATGTTAAATGAATTCCCACAGTGGGAGAACTATTTCCTTTTCAAAGGAGTAACAACGTGCGGCCTACTATTTCGGGTGTCACCAACACCAGATTGATTAAATTGGCCTTTTTGGAACCAAAATGACAACACTGGACACTATAATGCCTTTTCTGGTATTAATTACAAGAAGACTGCTGCAAATTGGACACCAGAATTTTTAAATGCTACTTATGTTAAATGAATTCCCACAGTGGGAGAACTATTTCCTTTTACAGGAGTAACAACGTGCGGCCTACTATTTCGGGTGTCACCAACACCAGATTGATTAAATTGGCCTTTTGGAACCAAAATGACAACACTGGACACTATAATGCCTTTTTCTGGTATTAATTACAAGAGGACTGCTGCAAATTGGACACCAGAATTTTTTAAATGCTACTTATGTTAAATGAATTCCCACAGTGGGAGAACTATTTCCTTTTCAAAGGAGTAACAACGTGCGGCCTACTATTTCGGGTGTCACCAACACCAGATTGATTAAATTGGCCTTTTGGAACCAAAATGACAACACTGGACACTATAATGCCTTTTTCTGGTATTAATTACAAGAGGACTGCTGCAAATTGGACACCAGAATTTTTAAATGCTACTTATGTTAAATGAATTCCCACAGTGGGAGAACTATTTCCTTTTCAAAGGAGTAACAACGTGCGGCCTACTATTTCGGGTGTCACCAACACCAGATTGATTAAATTGGCCTTTTGGAACCAAAATGACAACACTGGACACTATAATGCCTTTTTCTGGTATTAATTACAAGAAGACTGCTGCAAATTGGACACCAGAATTTTTTAAATGCTACTTATGTTAAATGAATTCCCACAGTGGGAGAACTATTTCCTTTTACAGGAGTAACAACGTGCGGCCTACTATTTCGGGTGTCACCAACACCAGATTGATTAAATTGGCCTTTTTGGAACCAAAATGACAACACTGGACACTATAATGCCTTTTTCTGGTATTAATTACAAGAGGACTGCTGCAAATTGGACACCAGAATTTTTTAAATGCTACTTATGTTAAATGAATTCCCACAGTGGGAGAACTATTTCCTTTTCAAAGGAGTAACAACGTGCGGCCTACTATTTCGGGTGTCACCAACACCAGATTGATTAAATTGGCCTTTTGGAACCAAAATGACAACACTGGACACTATAATGCCTTTTTCTGGTATTAATTACAAGAAGACTGCTGCAAATTGGACACCAGAATTTTTTAAATGCTACTTATGTTAAATGAATTCCCACAGTGGGAGAACTATTTCCTTTTCAAAGGAGTAACAACGTGCGGCCTACTATTTCGGGTGTCACCAACACCAGATTGATTAAATTGGCCTTTTGGAACCAAAATGACAACACTGGACACTATAATGCCTTTTTCTGGTATTAATTACAAGAAGACTGCTGCAAATTGGACACCAGAATTTTTAAATGCTACTTATGTTAAATGAATTCCCACAGTGGGAGAACTATTTCCTTTTACAGGAGTAACAACGTGCGGCCTACTATTTTGGGTGTCACCAACACCAGATTGATTAAATTGGCCTTTTTGGAACCAAAATGACAACACTGGACACTATAATGCCTTTTTCTGGTATTAATTACAAGAGGACTGCTGCAAATTGGACACCAGAATTTTTTAAATGCTACTTATGTTAAATGAATTCCCACAGTGGGAGAACTATTTCCTTTTCAAAGTAGTAACAACGTGAGGCATACTATTTCGGGTGTCACCAACACCAGATTGATTAAATTGGCCTTTTTTGAATCCAAAATGACAACACTGCACACTATAATGCCTTTTTCTGGTATTAATTACAAGAGGACTGCTGGTATTTCAGAACACCGGAATTTTTAAAATGCTCGTTTTGGTACATAAATTGCCCACACTGGTAGAATTATTGCCTAAACCTTTTTACAGTATTATTTACTGAAGGAGTGCTTCTTCTGGTCTAACACCAGAATTATGTTTGTTACAGGGAAAGATTTTTTTAATTTATATTTCTGGAAAAAAAAAAATAATAATAATTTCTGGCTGACAGTATTGGACCTGGCTGTAGTGACACTGGCTAGCCTAGCTGGAACAGCACATTCATGGGATTTGCTATCCAAGTGGGTTACTTTCAGTTTCACCACTGATATATTAAATATATTGGCAGTTAGTAGGGGTGACACAAGCACAGCCAAACCCCTGATGTAGTATATCTATGAAAAAATCGACTATTACATGAGATTAATGTACGCTGTGGCTGCTTTTGCTGTAGCACCACAAGTCCCAAAATGGCGGCCGCCTATCAGCCCAGTAACATGTGCCAGAAAATGGTCTGCCCAGCCAGAAAAAAAATTGACTTTGACTGAGCAGCTGAATCGCTGTTGTTCTGTGTCACAGGAGTAGATTTTTCAATTCTTTGGAGCTTTTCTTTGGACTCTGTGGCAGCTTGAGCTGGCGCACCACAGGTCCCAAAATGGCCGCCGCCGGTCAGCCCAGTTACATGTGCCGGTAAAAATCGATCTGGCCAGTGTAAAAAAATAAACTTTCAGTGAACAGCTCAGCTGAGTTGTTCTGATGCACAGGTTTAGATCATTCACTTCTTATCAGGTTTTCTTCCTCAATTATCCCTGCCTATCTCGCCCTCACAGCAGCTGCATCTATCCCTGGTCTAATCACAGCGGGAGTGAGCACATCGCGACGTGCGCACAAGCTTATAAAGAGGCTGAGTCACATGCTGCACTTGGCCAATCACAGCCTTGCCAATAGTAGGCATGGCTGCGATGGCATCTTAGGGCAAGTAGTATGATGCATGTTGATTGGCTGCTTTGCAGCCTTTCAAAATGCGCCACAAAAAATGACGAACTACAAAACCGAACCCGAATTTTTATGAAAATGTTCGGGTTCGGGTCGTGTCACGAACACCCCAAAATTCTGTACGGACCGGAACTATTCTCGAAATGTGCGCTCAACAACAACACTAGTGCTATTCGTATCCCACTCTTAAGTTCTAATCGCATTCGATTTTAACTTATGCTTTTTGACAGGCATCGCATTCTATTTGATGCCTGGCAAAAAAAAAATGCATAAGTTAACATCGAATGCGATTAGAACTTAATAGTGGGATACGAATAGCACTGCGTGCTAGAACAGCACGCACACGATTATTCAAATTTTGTATTATCGCGATACAAAACCAAACAGTAAAGTTAAAATCGAATGCAATTAGAGCGTGTAGTGTGATGCGATTTATTTGAGTTCTAAGAATCGCATTGCGATTTCTGCTTCAGCCGGATTCCGTGCTAATGGAGCGTCTACATCACCATGGGAAAAATGCTAGAATGTACTGTCGGATTTGAGAAGTTGAAATCGCAATGCGATTAAGCAAATATATAAGAATCGCATTGCGATTTCAACGTAATTCAAACATCCTACAGTACATTCTACTGGAGGAGGCGTTTCCATGGTGATCGGTAGCTCAAAGTTGTAATCGCAATGCGATTTCAGCTTTAAGCCTGTACTATTCTGCTATATAGTACTTTCAAAATGCGCCGAGAGAACATGCCGAACTCCGAACTCGAACCCGAACTTTTTTGAAAATGTCCGGGTTCGGGTCCGTGTCACGGACACCCCAAAATTCGGTACGAACCCGAACTATTCTCGAACTGTTCGCTCAACACTAGTCATCAGTGTTGATCCATGCTAATTGCAGGGGGAGTGACTTTGGTGGCCATTTTAGTTCAAGGAAGAGGAGACAGGGATACCGTAAGAAGAGCAATTCCACAAAGATAGAAAGTAAAGACCCAAGGTATATAAGCTATATAGTCTGCATTAATTTAAAATTTTCATTGAGGGGGTTGCTTTAATATCTACATAAAATATTGATCTAGTTGGGAGTTTGAGCAATTTTCTTATAGAAAGTCAGCTTTAAAAGCCTAGAATATATGAATCCTTTCCCATCCCACCTGCCGCATAAACCTGTCTATGCAGCTGTGCCTTGTTCAGTCCTCTTTCTTACTGCAACACTTAAACAATTTACTCCCCTGTGACCATTACAGCTTAACAATTCTTGTTTCCCTTTCTCGCCTTCTCTAAAAGGCTTCATCTTTCTACACGAAAGGCTGATCTACGAGCCCTATCTAAAATAGACACACCATGAATTACACATTATATGACAGGGTAAATTTGTCCCCCTCCTCCTCCTCTACCTACCAATTGCAAATTTGTTATTTTTTCCCCCCTAATATATAATTTATGGCCTCTTCCTCTGCATCCTATAAGTGACTGTAAGAAAAAGTTTCCAGTGCACAATAGTTGCCATGAATCAGTTACTTAAACATGACATCTAGAGAAAAATGAGTCTGTGTGAGAGGGGGGTTAGAGATGAAGGAGATGCAAGCAAATATAAAAATATAAACTACTGTATTGTCAGTTTGAAAAAGGAATGAACGATATACAGAAAAAGATCTAAGTTTGAGAAAGACGGAGACTTAGGATTGAAAAGTAAACATTGTAGGTACCTATCTGCCTCACCTAAGTTTTATTAAATTAATCCTAGATTGAATTAATACTTCCTCCATTTAACCCCTTGGCAGCGCAGGTACTTCTCATTCTTTTTCTTCATCCCCACCTTCCAAGAGACATAACTTTATTATTTTTCCTTTGACATAGTTGTATGAGGGATTGATTTTTGCTGGACAATTTGTATTTTTGTAAGGGTACCATTTAATGTTCCTTATAATGTATTAAGAATCATTAAAACATTTATATTTCTTGGGTGGAAATGGGAAAATGTAGTCCTGCCATTTTGTTTTATAGGGCATTTACTGTGTGGAATAATTCTGCTGGTTAGAATGATTATATAGCTTTATATAGCTTTATATACTGTAGCTTATATAGATTTATATTGCTCTTAATTTTTTGGGTATTAGGAATTTTCTTTCTTTACGGTGGTAACCATGTGGGATAAATAACATGTTAATGGTTTAGACATTTACAGTTGCAACAAAAACAATTATGTTTCATTTTTTAATTATTATTATTATTATCTTTTTTCCCCCTAATATGATAGATTAAAGGAAAGGTAAGGGGGTCCTAAACCTTGTACTATTTTATGAAATATCTCTGTATTGCTATTGATAGTGATTTTATTGTTAAGCTATTACTCTGAGAGGTTGCAAAACTAATACCTTGTACTCCTGGGAGACTTAGCAAGTCCTTCCCCCCACCACTACCACCACTTAAGTGTTAAAGTCGCTACTGACTGCATCTGAGAGTTTGAAAACTCGGATAAGAGGACTCTTGGATTCCTGTCATTGTAGGTGGGTATCAGCTGTGTATCAGCACCCACCACATATGGAGGGGGCTCAGGCTGCACTATTTTCCATCTGCATACCTGCCATAAAAGTAGGGAATATCCCCAAAGGGTTAAAAAAAATAAGGTTATGTCCCTCCTTGAACACTATCTGAAGCTTATATAGACATATATAATATATATAACCTGCATTAAAAATGTTGAGTAACAACTATATTCATAGTCAGGGAAATTTCATGATTGGCCAATTACCAGGGGGCCACCCGAGCTGGTAGATAATGAACTGGTGCTCTTAGCATTAATTAAACAAGTAACATCAGATACTTATGCATCTTGCCGATTGCTGCAGATGCCCTCCTGAACTCAACTGTATCACAATCCTCAGTATGGTTATAGTGCAGTATTTGATGCTGAACTCTGGTATTTAGTTCTGCAGGGGCAGTATTTTGTGCTGCAGTACGGTACTGTTGGTCTCTGCCTACTTCTGTTGTCCCTGCAAACTTGTAGTTTATGTTGGCCCTGTTACATAGGGGCCACTTTTAGTTTTTTTTTTTTTTTTTTCCAATGCCACTTTAAGTTCCCAGTCCACCCCTGCCAGAGCCACATAATATAGGGCCACAGTTGCCAAGAGCAACACTTGATTAAAGGCAGAATATAAGCACAACCACAACAAAGAACACCTGCATACAGAGAGATTAATCCAAAGAAAGATAACCCCCATATTGTCATTGCAGACTCTGAGTTGCATGGTTGAATTGTTGCTGATATTGTTCCCACTGGAAGTCTTTCCAATAAAGAAAGAGTTAAGCGTATATTCGGCCTAGGTCACATATCAAACTGCACAATACTTGAAAAATTCAACCCTTAAACGGGTATTACAGTTAGATTAAGTTATCTCCTATCCACAGGATAGGGGATAACTAGGAGATCAGTGGAGGTCCTTCCACTGGGACGCCCACCGATCACGAGAATGGGGGTGCCCTACCCCCTGAAATGAATGGAGAGGCCGGTCGAGCATGCGCGTGGCTGCTGCATTCATTTCTATGGGCATTACGGAGATAGCCAAGTACATCACTCCACTATCTCCGGAATCTAGTAGTTGTCTCCTATCCTCGATACGGGATAACTTAATTTAATGGGGATACCCCTTTAAATCTCTTCATTCTCCCTTTTATGTTTAAAACCTTTTGTTGTTGTTTTCTTGTTTTCTGTGCCTCCTAACCCACTTGAGGCCTTCACATACCTAAGCAGAGCCCTTCAGTTTGGGCTTTACCTAACAAATAGTAGTACAAAAACTATAGAGCACAATATAAAAAGCAAAACCTGTATTCAGCTGCTTGTAGGATGCGGATTTACATATAGTGCTGAATGAAAAAAGAATTTTCAAAGAGTCTTGTTTTACAAAAAAAAATCCAAGGGGGAACATGAAGATGGAGAGCTAAGCACAAAAGAATAGACCACACAGCAATTAAACAGCTATCATAAAAAAGACAAAAGGAAAATTGTATTATGCTCTACACCTTGCAGCCATGCAAGCTCCCAAAGGCACCATGTTCGACTAAGGCCTTTCCTCATAGGATTTTTTAGGAGCGAGCCTGTAGCGTTACTAGATCAAGCTATTAAGGGATTCCAGAGGGACAAAGGTCTTTTTAATCTGAAAGGAAGACAGTGAGAGGGAAAAGCCCTGACTGTGTTCAAATGTCTATGTACAACGGGAATAAAATAGATTCAGATAATAAAATACAACAGCATCTCTCAGGCCATTTCATGAGTTGAGGCGTCAACAATGACAGATCCTCATGTATTACACACTCTAATTCCTGCTCTAATCTGAATGTGATGCATATCGGTGAGATATCACATGCCACAGTGGGTTGGAAGGCTTTCAATCTTATTCATGTCAAGTTAAGCCAGCAGTGACTAAACGCATTGGAGTAATGGGTTAATTCCTATAGTTACAGAGATACATTATTCATAAAAATATGAAATAAGGAAATATGTTTAATATGCAGTTGTGGCAGAGATTAATTTATTAACTGTTTCTTGTGTATACCGGGATAACTGAAAAACACAGTCATACTGTGCGAATCTGAATTTAACCTCTTAAGGACACAGGGCATACAGGTATGCCCTGATGTCTGAGTCCTTAAGGACACAGGACGTACATGTACATCCTGCGTAGTTCCGATCACCGCCGTGCGGTGCGGGGTGATCGGAACAGAGTGCCTGCCGAAATAATTCGGCAGGCACTCAGGGACAATGCCGAGGGGGGTCCTGTGACCTGCGGTTTGCTGCGTTTCTGGGTTATTCGGGTCTCTGGTGACCTGATAACCCAGTACAGGATGGCGATCGGTGGGGTGATAACACCCCACCAATCACCATCCTTAGATCCTGTGAGATGATGGTGACATCACCTCACAGGATCGATCCTGATAGGCTGATCGGCAGGCGGGGTTTAACTCCCCCTGCTCTCCTCCTCCTCCTGCATTCTTTGCTTGGGAGCGAGGAGAGAAGCAGCCATCTTCATCCCAGCAGCCAGCAGCCCAGCACTTCAGACTTCCCCCAGCACCCTCCTGTGCCCTTTCAGAGTGCCATCTGGCACCATCAGGTAGGTCAGGGAGAGCATAGGGAAAGGCTTAGGTCAGGCAGGGAGAGTTAGGGAGAGTTAAAGGGATTTACGTTTTTTTGTCCCCTGTTGCATCACCCTCTTAAGGTGTCTGGGGTCCACAGCACAGCTGTGTGACCCTAGACCCCCCCCCCAGGGGTGCTGCAGCTTGCCCCCCACCCTCTTCACCTTTTTTTGGGGCGTGAAGCTGTACAAACTTTGTGAGAATACGAGAGTGTACACTTACAAGTTTTGTGTATACGAGGGGCGAAATTCCCGTATTTAACCCCCAGAATGTCCCCCCACTCTGGGTGTTAGTGGGAAACTTGTGTGGGACCTTATGCAACCACTGCTAGATAAGGGTTACCACCTGTACGTGGATAACTTTTATACTAGTATTCCCTTGTTTTAGTCCTTCGCTGCCAGATCCCCGTCCACTTGTGGGACCGTGCAGAAAAATCAGTGCGGCCTCCCTACCTACCCTCTCCAGGTACCTATACCCAGGGCTGAGACCCATGCCCTTACCAGTGAAAACATGTTGCTGGTCAGATATAAGGACAAGAGGGATGTCCTTATGCGGACCACAATTCACGGTAACGGCATCTCCCCTGTCCCTGTGCGAGGTACTACAGCAACGGTCCTCAAGCCCGATTGTATCGTCAACTACAATCGGTATATGGGAGGAGTTGATCTCTCTGATCAAGTCCTCAAGCCATATAATTCCTTGCCAATTTTTATTTTTTCACCTTACATAATGAAATGTGTAATTGCAAGCGATTAAAAAGGCCCAATCCCCCCATGCTCTTTTCCCTCTACTTCCCGCCGTGTGGCCGTACAGTAGTGTACAACCACAAATGGGGTGTTTCTGTGAACAACAGAGTCAGGGCAATAAAGATACAGTCTTGTTTGGCTGTTAACCCTTGCTTTGTTAGTGGAAAAAATGGGTTAAAATTGAAAATTTGCCAACAAATTTAAAATCTGAAATGTCATCTCCATATGCCAATAACTCTTGTGGAGCACCTAAAGGGTTAACAACCTTTGCACAATCAGTTTTGAATATCTTGAAGGGTATAGTTTACAAAATGGGTAGTTTTTGAGAGATTTCTATTATGTAAGCCTCACAAAGTGACTTCAAGCCTTAACTGGAACCTAAAGTTGCACTGCCAGTGCCCACCACTCATATCACCTTGCAGATAAAAAAGTCATTTAATTTTAACCCTTTAATATAATTTCAGTTGCCTGCCAGTGTGTGTCAGGCCCACACAGACTGTAATGTGCCCACTGCCAGTGCCCACCACTCATATCGGGTGGCACAGTAACTTGCAGATTAGAAAGTCATTTAATTTTTACCCTTTAATATAATTTCAGTTGCCTGCCAGTGTGTGTCAGGCCCACACAGACTTTACTGTGCCAACTGCCAGTGCCCACCACTCATATCGGGTGGCACATTACTTTGCAGATAAAAAGTCATTCAATTTTTACCCTTTAATATAATTTCTGTTGCCTGCCAGTGTGTGTCAGGCCCACAGACTGTACTGTTCCCACTGCCAGCGCCCATCACTCATATAGGGTGGCAGAGTACCTTGCACGCATAGTACCACTATTCAAAAAAAAATTACATTCAGAGGCAGGCCACCCCGCAGGGGCCGTCGTGGTGCTGTGATTTCCTTTGAATAATGCCCAGTGTTCAGAGGCCACATACCCTGAACTTGAAAAATTCTGAGGACATAGTTGAATGGGTTACACAGGACACCCAATCTTCTACAGCTTCCGCTCGAAACCTTGACGCACCATCTTCCTCCAGCTCGGCTTCGGGCACCTCTCAAGTTACCACTCGCCCGCCCGCTGCCACCACCAACACTAGCACCACAGTCACTTCATTTGATCTGTCAGAGGATTTATTTGCATATCAGTTGGAAGAAATGAGTGATGCGCAACCATTATTGCCAGAGGATGTAGATAACAGGAATGTGTCTCAGTCAGGCAGCATTACACACATGGATGTACGGTGTGATGATGATGATGTTGTACCCGCTGCTGCTTCCTTTGCTAAGTTGTCAGATACAAGTGAAGCGGTTGATGATGATGACGATGTGTCCGTGGATGTCACGTGGGTGCCCGCTCAAAGAGAAGAAGAACAGGCGGAAAATTCAGATGGGAAGACAGAGAGGAGGAGGAGATGAGTTGGAAGCAGGGGGAGGTCACCGCAAGGAGCTAGTGGCACAGTCAGACACAATATATCGGCACCCTGGGTCAGCCAGAAAGCACGCCAATCAACGCATGCTGTTGCCACCAACAGAATGCCGTAATTGCAAAGCTCAGCAGTGTGGCATTTTTTGTGTGTATCTGCTTCTGATAACAGCGATTTGCAACCCGTGCCAAAAGAAACTAAGTCGTGGGAAGTCCAACAACCACCTAGGTACAACTGCTTTGCGAAGGCACATGATCTCACATCACAAATGCATATGGCATCAACACATGAGTACAAGCAACACACAAACTCAAAGCCACCATCCTCCTCCTGGTCCAGCATCTTCAGCCACCTCAACCACTTCTGTCCTCCTTGCCCCCTCTCAACCACCCGCCACTCCGCCTCTCACCTTCAGCAGTTCCTGCTAATCTGCTCACAGTCAGGTGTCTGTCAAGGAAATGTTTGAGCGCAAGAAGCCAATGTCACAGAGTCACCCACTTGCCCGGCGTCTGACAGCTGGCTTGTCGGAACTCGTCTATGGCGGTTCGCCCGCTTCGCCCGTTTGCAAACATTTGCGGAAGTTTGCGCTCAGCATTCGCGAACGGAAAATTTTATGTTTGCAACATCTCTATTGGCTTGTATCAACTGGAGAAAGTTAATAGAAACCACATACTGATGTATTGTGATTGTCCATATTGCTTCCTTTGCTGGCTGGATTCATTTTTCCATTGCATTATATATTGCTTGTTTCCATAGCTATGACCACCTTACAGTCCATCAGTGATGGTCATGCTTCACACTATAGGAAAAAGCACTACCCTCTCTAATGGCCGGAAGCATGGAAGCACACATAGGAGATCACTTTTTCCTATAGTGAGCAAGCACACCTACCGTTGCTGGATTGCATGGTGGTTGTAACCATGGTACTGAGTAGTATACAGTCGATCTAAAAAGTCTACACACCCCTTTTGAAATGTGATGTTTCTGTGCTGTAAAAAATAAGACAAAGATAAATAATTTCAGAACTTTTTCCACCTTCAATGTGACCTATAAACTGTACCACTCAACTGAAAAACAAACTGAAATCTTTTAGGTGGAGGGAAGAAAACTAATAAAACTGAAATAATGTGGTTGCACAACTGGGGATGTAGCTGTGTTCAGAATTAAGCAATCACATTCAAAATCATGTTAAAATTAAATGGAAGTCAGCATACACCTGCCATCAATTGCAGTGCCTCTGATTAACCCCAAATAAAGTTCAGCTGCTCTAGTTGGTCTTTCCTGAAATTTTCTTAATCGCATCCCACAGCAAAAGCCATGGCCCACAGAAAGCTTGCAAAGCATCAGAGGGATCTCATTGTTAAAAGGTATCAGTCAGGAGAAGGGTAAAAATAATTTCCAAGGCATTAGATATACCTTGGAACACAGTCAATACAGTCATCATCAAGTGGAGAAAATATGGCACAACAGTGACATTACCAAGAACCGGACGTCCCTCCAAAATTGATGAAAAGACGAGAAGAAAACTGGTCTGGGAGGCTACCAAGAGCCCAACAGCAACATTAAAGGAGCTGAAGGAATATCTGGCAGGTACTAGCTGTGTGGTACATGTGACAACAATCTCCCGTATTATTCATATGTCTGGGCTATGGGGTAGAGTGGCAAGACAAAATAATTTTCTTACGAAGAAAAACATCCAAGCCAGGCTACATTTTGCAAATACACATCTGAAGTCTCACAAAAGCATGTGGGAAAAGGTGTAATGGTCTGATGAAACCAAGGTTGAACTTTTTGGCCATAATTCCAAAAGATATGTTTAGCACAAAAACAACACTGCACATCACAAAAAGAACACCATACCCACAGTGAAGCATGGTGGTGGCAGCATTATATTTTGGGTCTGTTTTTCTTCAGCAGGAACTGGGGCCTTAGTTAAGATAGAGATAATTACCAGTCAATATTGGCACAAAACCTTCAGGCTCCTGCTAGAAAGCTGAACATGAAGAGGAACTTCATTTTTCAGCATGCCAATGACCCAAAGCATACATCCAAATCAACAAAGGAATGGCTTCACCAGAAGAAGATTAAAACTTTTGAATGGCCCAGCCGGAGCGCAGTCCTGAATCTGATTCAAAATCTGTGGGGTGATCTTAAAAGGGCTGTGTACTGGAGATGCCCTCGCAATCTGACAGATTTGGAGTGTGTTTGCAAAGAAGACTGGGCAAATCTTGCTAAGTCAAAATGTGCCATGCTGATAGACTCATACCCCAAAAGACTGAGTGCTGTAATAAAATCAAACGGTGCTTTAACAAAGTATTAGTTTAAGGGTGTGTCCATTTATGCAACTATATTATTTTAATATTTTTTCTTCCCTTTACCTAAAAGATTTAAGTTTGTTTTTCAATTGAGTTGTACAGTTTATAGTTCACATTAAAGGTGGTAAAAGTTCTGAAATGATTTATCCTTTTACTCATTTTTTTTACAGAAGAGAAAACTGACATTTTAACAGGGGTGTGTAGACTTTTTATATCCACTGAATAATGTGATGATAAAATTAATCAAGCCAGCCGAGGAGGCAATATGGACAATCACAATTATTAACTTTCTCTACATGATAAATCCCATTTGCTGAAGTGAGACATCCCATTTAAGGGAACCCTTTGGAATCCGTTTCCCGCTTCCCCACAGCACCATCGTAGGATGGTGTTTTTATGCTTGCCTCTCTTCATGTTTTTGTGACATCGTGCATTTCGCTGGTCCTGCTTCAACCTAGTTTTAACCAACCTAAATATAATGCAGCTTCTAGAGGTGTTGTACCTGTCATAACATCTTCGGGCAACTATGATATCTCCTGCTATTGTGTTTGTAAGTCGCCCACAGTTCTTCACAGAAGGCTCTGGTTACTCTCTTTCTTTGTGTGGGTTTCCCACTGCACTCTGATTATGTTGGAACTATATAGGCAACGGCAAACAAACTCATTTGTAACTATAGCCAACCTTCTTTTAACCCCTTAGTGACCAGGCTGCTTTGGGCCTTACTGACCAAGCATTTTTCTTCCTTTTTTCATTGCCACATTCCAAGAGCTATACCTTTTTAATTTTTCCCTCTTTGTAGCTGTATGAGGGCTTGTTTTTTGCAGGAAAAGTTGTAGTTTTTAATGGCGCCATTTTGGGGTACATATAACTTTCTGATTAAATTGTATTAACTCTTTTTGGGAGGTAGATGGCAAAAACAGCAATTCTGCCACTGCTTTTTTACTTTATACATTTTACAGTGTTCATTTTTTGGTATAAATAACATAATATCTTTAATATCCTTATCTGTGTGAGTGCGATTACAGTTATACCAAATACATATAGTTTCTTTTATTTTTTACAGCTTTTTTGCAATAAAACCCCTTTTTTTAAAAGGAAAAAAATCTTTTTGCATCGCTCCTTCCCAAGACCCAGAACTTTCTTTCTATGGAGTTGTGCGAGGGCTTGATTTTTGCGATCACATTTGCAGGGTGCCGATGGGAGACAGAAGGAGTCCGCTCCCACTGTCAGCACTTTACATGCGGCGGGTGCCATTGCCCGTGGCATTTAAAGTGTTTACCAGCCCAGATTGGCACTCCTGCATTGGGAAGTGCTTAGACTGGGCCTCCGTAAAAAGACGTATGGGTGGTCACTACATGGTTAAGGCCTTCTCATATCATCAGATATGTGATCACAGCTGTGCCTGTCAGCGGCCCTTAACCCCTTCCCGATTGCCCACTGTGTATATATGTCCTATCTGCAAATTTCCTGTGCAAATATCACGTATATACACATGCAGGCAGCGCTTTAATCCCAGCGCTGATCAGTGCTGGGATACAAAGCTCCAGCAATCTAGCAGGAGCAGGTCGGAGGAGATGACAGGAGCTTCTGCTTTCTCCTGTGCCGGCAGGAGAGCGCTGAACGTGCGTATGGTGGAGGGAGCAGGAAGCGGCTCTGGTATTCCCAGCGGTCACGTGAACGCAGGGGTTGTCTGGAGCAGGGGTAGGAGCGGAGCTGCCAGGGTCTAAGGTGAGCTCTGCCTGTGTGTCATGCCTCCACAGGGGGAAGTTTTCGCCTGTAACTGGGACTTCTGCATTCTGTATTTAGAATGCTATTATTTTCCTTTATAACTATTTTATAAGGGAAAATAATAAAGATCGGGTCCCCATCCTGATCGGCTCCTAGCAACCATGAGGGAAAATCGCACCGCATCCGCACTTGCTTGCAGATTCTTGCGATTTTCCCGCAGCCCCATTCACTTCTATGGGGCCTGCGTTGCGTGAAAAACGCAGAATATAGAGCATGCTGCGATTTTCACACAACGCAGAAGTGATGCGGGAAAATCACCGCTTATGTGCACACCCCCTTAGAAAAGAATGGGTCCGGATTCAGTGCAGGTGCAATACGTTCACCTCACGCATTGCACCTGCACGAAAAACTCGCCTGTGTGAAAGGGGCCTAAGTGTCAAGTAAAAAAATAAATATTCAAAAACTACTTTCACTAAACCACCATGTGCACAAAATCACTAAAATTTGCCTGGACATTCAGGCATTTTTTGGGCCCGGTCATGAAAGGGTTAAAGATGCCTACACTTTTTATAAGCACAAGCATAATGTTATGCAGACCTGGTAAAAACCAGATGCATAATAGGCGTGCTCAAACTCCTAATTACATGCACAATGAACTTATAAGCACAATCATAATAAAAAACACTGCAGACTTCATGTAGCGTACCAATTAGTGTTGATCGTGAATATTCTAATTGCAAATTTTTATTGCAAATATCGGCACTTCGAGAATTTGCGAAGATCTGGAATATAGTGCTATATCTTCGTAATCGTGAATATTCTAGATTTTTTTTCCTCTGAACCCATGATCCCTCTCTGCTTCTTGCTTGTGGGCCAATGAGAAGGCTGCAATATCTTTGCCTGAGCTTAGCAACATCCCTAGCAACCAATAGGAACGTTGCCTACCCCTTACTATATAAGAACCACCCCAGCAGCCATTTTCTATAGTGAAATGAAGTTCTGAGAGAGACAGAAGTTTGATTGCCGTGCTCTGTGCTTTGCTGAGTTATCTGGATCCTTATTCAATTACATTACCTAGTAACATAGTAACATAGTATATAATACATCTGTCCATCCAGTTCGGCCTGTTTCCTACAAGTTGATCCAGAGGAAGGCAAAAAAAACCTGTGAGGCAGATGCCAATTTTCCACACTTAAGGGGAAAAAAATTCCTTCCTGACTCCAATCAGGCAATCAGAATAACTCCCTGGATCACCGACCTATCTCTAGTAGCTATAGCCTGTAATATTATTACACTCCATAAATAAATCCAGGCCCCTCTTGAATTCCTTTATTGTACTTACTTTACCACCTTCTCAGGCAGAGAGTTCCATAGTCTCACTGCTTTTACCGTGAAGAATCCTTTTCTATGTTTGTGTACAAATCTTCTTTCCTCCAGATGCAGAGGATGTCCTCTCGTCACAGTCACAGTCCTGGGGATAAATAAATGATGGGAGAGATCTCTGTACTGACCCCTGATATATTTATACATAGATATTAGATCTCCCCTCAGTCGTCTTTTTTCTAAGGTGAATAACCCTAATTTTGATAACCTTTCAGGGTACTGTAGTTGCCCCATTCCAGTTATTACTTTAGATGCCCTCCTCTGAACCCTCACCAGCTCTGCTATGTCTTCTTTGTTCACAGGAGCCCAGAACTGTAACAATACTCCATGTGTGGTCTGACTAGAGATTTGTAAAGTGGTAGGACTATGTTCTCATCACGGGCATCTATGCCCCTTTTGATGCAACCTAATATCTTATTGGCCTTGGATGTAGCTTTCTGACACTGGTTTTTGCAGCTTAGTTTGCTGTTTATTAAAATTCCTAGATCCTTTTCCATGTCAGTGTTACCGAGTGTTTTACCATTTAGTATGTACTGGTGACTTGCATTATTCCTTCCCATGTGCATAACTTTACATTTGTCAGTGTTAAACCTCATCTGCCATTTCTCTGCCCAAGCCTCCAATCTATCCAGATCCATCTGTAGGAGAAAACTGTCCTCTTCAGTGTTAATTACTTTACACAGTTTAGTGTCATCTGCAAAAATTGATATTTTACTGTGCAAGCCTTCTACAAGATCATTAATAAATATATTGAAGAGACTAGGGTCCAATACTGACCCCTGAGGTACCCCACTATTGACAGTGACCCATTAGATCGTTAGTTAGCTCATATATATAATATAGATAGTTAGTGGGAGATAGTCAGTGATAGTCAGTTAGACAGTGATATAGTTCCATACTTCTTTTAGACATAACTGCTATTCTTTCATAAGAGTTAATATTCTCAATTAAAGCATTCCACGCTGAGAAACAAGGAGTATTATCTGAGCCCCAATATTTAACCCCTTAAGGACTCGGCCTTATTTCACCTTAAGGACTTGCCCATTTTTTGAAAATCTGACCAATGTCAATTTATGTGTGAATAACTTTAAAAAGCCTTTACTTTCCCAGGCCATTTGATTGTTTTTTCGTCACATATTGTACTTCATGACACTGCTAAAATTAGGTCTAAAAAGTAAATTTTTTTGCATAAAAAATTCAAAATTTACCAAAAATTTGGAAAAATTAGCAATTTCTAAGTTTCAGTTTCTCTACTTCTGTAATACATAGTAATACCACCAAAAATTGTGATGACTTTACATTCCCCATATGTCTACTTCATGTTTGTATCATTTTGGGAATGCCATGTTATTTTTTGGGGATGTTACATAGCTTAGAAGTTTAGAAGCAAATTTAGAAATTTTTCAGAAATTTTACAAATCCCATTCTGAAGTCACTTTGTGAGGCTTACGTAATAGAAACTACCCAAAAATGACCCCATTTTAGAAACTACACCCCTCAAGGTATTCAAAACTGATTTTACAAATGTTGTTAACCATTTAGGTCTTCCACAAGAGTTCATGGCAAACGGACATAAGATTTAAGAATTTAGATTTTTGTTTTTGGAAAATTTTCCAATATATTCAATTTTTTAGGGACAATGCAAGGGTTAGCAGCCAAACAAAACTCAATATGGGTTTCCCTGATTCTGTAGTTTGCAGAAACACCCCATATGTGGTCGTAAACTACTATTTGGCTAAACGGCAGGACATAAAAGAAGGGGAATGCCATATGGTTTTTGAAAGGCAGATTTTGCTGGACTGGTTTATTTACACCATGTACCCTTTCAAGCCTCCTGCTGCACCCCTTGAGTAGAAACTCTATATAAAAGTGACCCCAGGTGCTTGTTGTTTTGGGACTATTTTAGGGTAAATATGATTTTTGGTTGCTCTATATTACACTTTTTTGAGGCAAGCTAACACAAAATGTAAATTCTAAAATTGTTTCTACATTCGCCATTAAGTTTTGTGGAACACCTAAAGGGTTAACAAAGTTTGTAAAGTAATTTTTGAATACCTTGAGGGGTGTAGTTTCTTAGATGGGGTCACTTTTTTGGAGTTTCTAGTCTAGGCTACATCAGGGGGGTTTCTAATGGGACATGGTGTAAATAAACCAGTCCATCAAAATCTGCCTTCCAGAAGCTATATGGCGTTCCCTTCGTTCTATGCCCTTCCGCGTGACTATATAGCCATTTACGACCAACACATATGGGGTGTTTCTGCAAACTACAGAATCAGGGCAATACATTTTTAGTTTTGTTTGGCTGCTAACCCTTGCTTTATTACCAGAAAAAATGGATTCAAATGGAAAATTTGCCAAAAAATTGGTGTTTTTACAAGTTTTTTTATTTTTAGCGCTGTTTATCTGAGGGGTTGGGTCAAATGTTATTTTTATAGGGCAGATTCTTACGGACTCGGTGATACCTAATATGTCTACTTTATATAATTTGTTTAGATTATAAACTATATTATCATTTACCCCTTTGGGACACATGACGTACCGGTACGGCATGTTTCCCGAGTCCTTAAGGACACATGACGTACCGGTACGTCATGTTTCTTAACGGCGATTGCGGCGGTGAAGGGGTTAATACAAACGGGATGCCCGCTGAAATCATTCAGCGGGCATCCCGACACAACGCCGAGGGGGGTCATGTGACCCCCCCGTATCGGCGATCGCAGAAAACCGCAGGTCAATTCAGACCTGCGGTTTTCTGCGTTTCCGGTCCATTCGGGTCTCCGGTGACCCGATGAACCGGAAAAGAATGGTGATCGGTGGTGTAATATCACACCACCAATCACCATTCTTGAATTGTGTGCGTTGGTGGCGGTAGTGGCTGCTGATTGGTCCGGGGAGAGAGGCGGGTGATTCAAACACCCAGCACTCCTCTCTCCCCTCCTCTTTCTCCCGCTGCTGCCGACGTGCCCGCACCTGCCCGCACCGCTCCAGCTCTGCTTCTTCTCCATCCTTGCTCTCCCCCTGCTCCATCCAGAACCCTCCTGCACCCTCCAGGTAGATTAGGGTCAGTGAGGGAAAGGTCTATTTAGGCAGGGCTAGGAAGGGATAGTGTTTTAGGGAAAGAAAAAAAAATTTTTTTTTTTCAGTGCCTCTGGTGGTTGGGGTCCACAGACCTTAAAACCAACCCAGGGGTTCTGGCCCACCAAATAAGCGCACCGGAGCCCCCCACCGGTGAACTTAGCTGGTGTCCCCAGTGGACTATGAACCTGTGATTCCGGATTTCGTTGGCAATCCTGGAATCCAGATTCCCACAGTGGGGTTCACTGAAATAGACTATTTCAGTTTTTTTTTCAGTGACCCGCTGGTGAATCTGATGGTGGAGCAGACGAATCTGTACGCCCAACAGTTCGTCGCTCAGCACCCAGGTTCCTTTTTGACTAGGCCCGGTGGCTGGACGCCAGTCAGTGCAGCCGAGATGAGGACGTTTTGGGGCCTCGTGCTGCACATGGGCCTAGTGCAAAAACCAAGCGTCAGGCAATACTGGAGTGGGGACGTCCTCTATCAGACCCCACTGTACAGTATGGCCATGACGCGCTCAAGGTTTGAGGCCATCCGGAAATGCCTGCATTATGCAGATAATGCAGCATGTCCCCCAAGGTGATCCCGCCTATGACCGGCTGTACAAGATACGGCCGATCATCGATCACTTTGGGGCCGCATTCGCGCAGGCCTACGTACCTGGAAGGGAGGTCGCGGTTGATGAGTCTCTCGTTGCGTTCAAGGGGAGACTCAGTTTCCGCCAATACATTCCCACTAAGCGGGCGAGGTATGGCGTCAAAATGTACAAAATTTGTGAGAGTGCCTCAGGGTACACTTACAAATTTCGTGTGTACGAGGGACGAGATTCCCGTATTGAACCCCCAGAATGTCCCCCCACTCTGGGTGTTAGCGGGAAACTCGTGTGGGACCTTATGTACCCACTACTGGATAAGGGTTACCACGTGTACATGGATAACTTTTATACCAGTAAACCCTTGTACCAGGCCCTCTACGCCAGATCCACGTTCGCTTGTGGGACCGGGCGGAAAAATCAGCGCGGCCTCCCTGCCCACCCCCTCCAGGTACCTATCCCCAGGGGTGAGACCCGTGCCCTTACTTGTGGAAACCTGCTGTTGGTCAGGTATAAGGACAAGAGGGATGTCCTTATGCTGACCACAATCCACGGCAATGGCACCACCCCAGTCTCTGTGCGAGGATCCTCGGCAACGGTCCTCAAACCCGATTGTATCGTCGACTACAATCGGTATATGGGTGGAGTTGATCTGTCTGATCAAGTTCTCCAACCATATAATGCCATGCGGAAAACCCGGGCATGGTACAAAAAGGTTGCGGTCAACATGGTGCAGGTTGCCATGTACAACGCTTTTGTACTATGCCGAGCGCTGGCAGCACAGGGACTTTCCTCCAGTTCTATGAGGCAGTCCTCAAGGACCTGATCTTTTCAGACCGGGAAAGAGCAGGTCGGAGTACCTCGGGAATTGGAGGCGCCCGGGTCGTCCCTGGCCAACATTTTCCAGGTGTGGTCCCCCATACTGGAAAAAAGGGACGAACCAAAAAGATGCAGAGTGTGTCACAAGAGGGGGATTCGGAAGGACACCACCACTCAATGTGACACTTGCCCCGATCATCTGGGCCTCTGCGTCATCAATTGCTTCAGGGAGTATCACACTTCCATGGAGTACTAAATTTTTATAAGTCCCGACAGTCCCCTAGAAAACATAAAAAGTATGGCTCTAAGACTTTGGAGGCACATAAACATTTTTTCCCCAAAAATATTAGTTTTAGTGCAGGCATCCTCAAAATGCGGCCTTCCAGATGTTGTAAAACTACAACTCCCAGCATGCCCAGCTACAGGTATCAGCAGGGCATAGTGGGAATTGTAGTTTTACAACATCTGGAGGGCCGCTTTGAGGATGCCTGTTTTAGTGTCACCTAAGTCTGAGAGCCATACATATTGGGCATCGCCGCGTCCGTAAAAATCTGCTCTATAAAAATAAAATTTGACCTAACCTCTTTGAAAAACTTCTTAAAAAAAAAAAAAACTATGTCCAAAAAGACATTTGTGTTATTACCTAACACTACAAAAATTGTAATAGCGAGCGATCAAAAAGTTGTATGCACCCCCAAATAGTGCCAATAAAACCGCCATCTCATCCTGCAAAAAATGAGCCCCTACATTATATATTCCCCCCCAAAAAAAAAAAAATGCAGCTACCAGGCTATTTAGATAGTAAAATTATCTTTTTTTTTTCCCTAAAATGATAATCTAGTGTCAAATCTGAATAAATAAAAAAATGTAGACATATTAGGTATCGGCGCGTCCGTAATAATCTGCCCTATAAAAATAACATTAGAACCAACTCTTTGGATGAACGGCGTTAAAAATAAAAAATAAAAACTGTTAAAAAAATCCATTTATGTCTCCTAACACTACAAAAAGTGTAATAGCGAGCGATCAAAAAGTTGTATGCACCCCCAAATAGTGCCAATAAAACCGCCATCTCATCCTGCAAAAAATGAGCCCCTACATTATATATCCCCCCCCCAAAAAAAAAAATGCAGCTACCAGGCTATTTAGATAGTAAAATTATCTTTTTTTTTTTCCTAAAATGATAATCTAGTGTCAAATCTGAATAAATCAAAAAATGTAGACATATTAGGTATCGGCGCGTCCGTAATAATCTGCCCTATAAAAATAACATTAGAACCAACCCCTCGGATGAACGGCGTTAAAAATAAAAAATAAAAACAGTGTTAAAAAAAGCCATTTATGTCTCCTAACACTACAAAAAGTGTAATAGCGAGCGATCAAAAAATCGTATGCACCCCCAAATAGTGCCAATAAAACCGCCAACTTATCCTGCAAAAAATGAGCCCCTACATTATATAGTAACCACCCCCCAAAAAAAATGCAGCAGCCAGGCTATGGAGATAGTAAAATTATCTATTTTTGTTCCTAAAATGATAATCTAGTGTCAAATCTGAATAATTCAAAGAAAGTAGACATATTAGGTATTGGCGCGTCAGTAATAATCTCCCTATAAAAATAACATTAGACCCAACCCCTTACAGGAGTGGTGTTAAAAAAAAAAAAAACTGTGCAAAAAAAACAATTTTTGGCCAAAATTTCCGTTTTAATCCATATTTTCCAGTAATAAAGCAAGGGTTAACATTAAAAAAATATATATTATTTATTGCCCCAATTCTGTACTTTGCAGAAACACCCCATATGTGGTCGTAAATGGCTATATAGCCACAAGGCAGGGCACAGAATGAAGGGAACGCCATATGATTTCTGGAAGGCAGATTTTGATGGACTGGTTTATTTACACCATGGCCCATTAGAAGTCCCTCTGATGTAGCCTAGACTAGAAACTCCAAAAAAGTGACCCTATCTAAAAACTACACCCCTCAAGGTATTCAAAAATTACTTTACAAACTTTGTTAACCCTTTAGGCGTTCCACAAAAATTAATGGCAAATGTATTAACAATTTTAGAATTTCAATTTTTTGTTATATTGCCTCAAAAAAGTATAATATAGAGCAACCAAAAAAAAATGTACCCTAAAATAGTCCCAAAACAACAACCACCATATCCTGTAGTTTCCTGGATGGGGTCACTTTTATGGAGTTTCTACTCTAGGGGTGCAGCAGGGGGCTTGAAAGGGTACATGGTGTAAATAAACCAGTCCCGCAAAATCTGCCTTCCAAAAACCATATGGCGTTCCCCTCCTTCAATGTCCTCCCGTTTGGCCAAACAGTAGTTTAGGACCACACATGGGGTGTTTCTGTAAACTAGAGAATCAGGGCAACCCATATTGAGTTTTGTTTGGCAGGTAACCCTCACTTTATGACTGGAAAAAATGGATTATAATGGAAATTTTTCCAAAAATTCCAAATTTCAAAACAGTTTCTCCATCTTCCACAAACTGTTGTGGAACACCTAAAGGGTTAACAACGTTTGTAAACCCAGCTTTGAATACCTTGAGGGTGTACTTTCTTAGATGGAGTCACTTTTTTGGAATTTGTATGCTAGGGTGCATCAGGGGGCTTGCAATAGGACATGGTGTAAAAAAACCAGTCCCGCAAAATCTGCCATTCAAAACCCATATGGCGTTCCCCTCCTTCAATGTCCTCCCGTTTGGCCAAACAGTAGTTTAGGACCACACATGGGGTGTTTCTGTAAACTAGAGAATCAGGGCAACCCATATTGAGTTTTGTTTGGCAGGTAACCCTCACTTTATGACTGGAAAAAATGGATTATAATGGAAATTTTTCCAAAAATTCCAAATTTCAAAACAGTTTCTCCATCTTCCACAAACTGTTGTGGAACACCTAAAGGGTTAACAACGTTTGTAAACCCAGCTTTGAATACCTTGAGGGTGTACTTTCTTAGATGGAGTCACTTTTTTGGAATTTGTATGCTAGGGTGCATCAGGGGGCTTGCAATAGGACATGGTGTAAAAAAACCAGTCCCGCAAAATCTGCCATTCAAAACCCATATGGCGTTCCCCTCCTTCAATGTCCTCCCGTTTGGCCAAACAGTAGTTTAGGACCACACATGGGGTGTTTCTGTAAACTAGAGAATCAGGGCAACCCATATTGAGTTTTGTTTGGCAGGTAACCCTCACTTTATGACTGGAAAAAATGGATTATAATGGAAATTTTTCCAAAAATTCCAAATTTCAAAATTGTTTCTCCATCTTCCACAAACTGTTGTGGAACACCTAAAGGGTTAACAACGTTTGTAAACCCAGCTTTGAATACCTTGAGGGTGTACTTTCTTAGATGGAGTCACTTTTTGGAATTTGTATGCTAGGAGTGCATCAGGGGGCTTGCAATAGGACATGGTGTAAAAAAAACAGTCCCGCAAAATCTGCCATTCAAAACCCATATGGCGTTCCCCTCCTTCAATGTCCTCCCGTTTGGCCAAACAGTAGTTTAGGACCACACATGGGGTGTTTCTGTAAACTAGAGAATCAGGGCAACCCATATTGAGTTTTGTTTGGCAGGTAACCCTCACTTTATGACTGGAAAAAATGGATTATAATGGAAATTTTTCCAAAAATTCCAAATTTCAAAATTGTTTCTCCATCTTCCACGAACTGTTGTGGAACACCTAAAGGGTTAACAACGTTTGTAAACCCAGCTTTGAATACCTTGAGGGTGTAGTTTCTAAAATGGGGTCATTTTTGGGTGGTTTCTATTATGTGAGCCTCACAAAGTGACTCCAGACCTGGACTGGTCCATAAAAAGTGGAATTCGGGAAATTTCGGAAAAATTTCAAAATTTGCTTCTAAACTTCTAAGCTATGTAACATCTCAAAAAATAAAATGACATTCCCCAAATGCTCCAAAAATAAAGGAGACATATGGGAAATGTAAAATCATCCCTTTTTGGGGGGGTATTACTGTGTATTCTAGAAGTAGAGAAACTGAAACTTTAAAATTTGCTAAATTTTCCAAATTTTTTGTAAAAATTGTATTTTTTTATGCAAAAAAATTGACTTTTTTGACCCAATTTTAGTAGTGTCGTGAAATACAATATGTGACGATAAAACAATCTCAGAACGGCCAGGGTAAGTAAAAGCGTTTTAAAGTTATCCACACTTAAAGTGACAGTGGTCAGATTTTGAAAAAATGGCCTGGTCCTTAAGGTGAAATAGGGCCGTGTCCTTAAGGGGTTAAGGAACAAAAATAAAATAATTTTAGTATCTCCATAGCCTGGGAGCTACAGTTTCTTTTTTTTGTTGGGTGACTGTCTAATATAGGGGCTCATTTTTTGCGGGATGAGATGGCGGTTTTATTGGCACTATTTGGGGGGTGAATATGACTTTTTGATCGCTCGCTATTACACTTTTTTTGATGTTAGGTGCTAAAAAATGGCTTTTCCTTACACTTTTTTATTTTCTTTTACGCTGTTCATCTGGGGGGGTTGGGTTAAATGTTATTTTTATAGGTCAGATTCTTACGGACGCGTCGATACATAATATGTCTACTTTATATAATTTGTTTAGATTATACACTATATTATCATTTGAGGAACAAAAATTTTATTATTTTAGTATCTCCATAGCCTGGGAGCAACATATTTTTTTTTTTTTTGTTGGGTGACTGTCTAATGTAGGGGCTCATTTTTTGCGGGATGAGATGGCGGTTTTATTGGCACTATTTGGGGGTGCATATGACTTTTTAATGGCTTTTTATTATACTTTTTGGGATCCAAGGTGACAATAAAAATGGCTTTTTTTTTACATAGTTGTTATTTGATTTTTTTGACGGCGTTTATTGAGGGGCTAGTTTATGGGGTATTTTTATAAAGAAAATTTTTACGTATGCGGCGATGCCCAATATGTATGGCTCTCAGACTTTGGAGACACTAAGCAGGCATTCTCAAACTGCGGCCCTCCAGATTTGTAAAACTACAATTCCCACCATGTTTTGCTGATAGCTGTAGGTTGCCTGGGCATGCTGAGAGTTGTAGTTTTATTACATCTGGAGGGCCGCAGTTTCAGGATGCCTGCACTAAAACTAATATTTCTGGGGGAAAAAATTGTTTCCGTGTCTCCAAAGTCTGAGAGCTATATTTTTTTATGTTCTCTAGGGAACTGTTGGGAATTATACAAATTTAGTAATCCATGGAAGTGTGATACTCCCTGAAGCAATTGATAACACAGAGGCTTGGATGATCAGGGCAAGTGTCACATTGAGTGGTGGTGTCCTTCCGTATCCCCCTCTTTTGACACACTCTGCATCTTTTTTGGGTTTGTCCCTTATTTCCAGTACGGGGGACCACACCTGGAAAGTGTTGGCCAGGGACGATCCGGGCACCTCCAATTCCTGAGGTACTCCGACCTGCTCTTTCCAGGTCTGAAAAGATCAAGTCCTCATAGAATTGGAGGAATGTCCCTGTGCTGCCAACGCTTCGGGATAGTACAAAAACGTGGCAACATGTACCAAGTAGACCGCAACTTTTTTGTACCATACTCGGGTTTTCCGCATGGCATTATATGGTTTGAGGACTTGATCAGATAGATCAACTCCTCTCATATACCGATTGTAGTTGATGATACAATCGGGCTTGAAGACCATTGCCGTGGTACCTCGTACAGAGACGGGGGTCATGCCGTTACTGTGAATCCTTCTTGTCCTTATATCTGACCAGCAACAGGTTGTCACTGGTAAGGGTACAGGTCTCACCCCTGGGGATAGGTACCTGGAGGAGGGAGGTAGGGAGGCCGTGCTGATTTTTCCACACAGTCCCACAAGCTGAATGATTTCAGCGGACATCGTGTACCTATTAACCCCCACCGCGCCGCACTCTTGTTTTAAAGATATGACGTACGGGTACATCATGGGTCCTTAAGGACTCGGGAACCATGACGTACCAGTACGTCATAAGTCCTTAAGGGGTTAACTATCAAGGCTTTTGCCACCGAAAAACTTTTTAAACAAATCTGTGTAAGATATAGAGCTAAGTCGGCAGGATAGGAATCACCCAATATTACTTGAACAAAATTAGGCTCTAGTTTACAATTATAGCGTCTATATAACTCTTCTCTTCATAGATCCGAAGCCAAAAATTATGGGACATTTGGACACAACCATAATATATGGCTTAAGTCAGCATTCTCCCTATGGCATTTCTAGCACTCACTCTTTTTGTCTTTATATATTTTAGCGAAAATGGTGGGGGAGTAATATAGGCGATTAACTTTTTTAAACTGAATAAGCCTATATTTCTGAGAAATTTCTTTAAAAAAAAGATGAGTGAAGTTATGAAAAAAATCGAGAAACTAAGAAATTTGCTTCATCATGAATTATTTTGTCACAAAACGCATTTCTTTGTATGTTGTGGGCACAATGACAGAGAACAATGATCACGCCTCCCCCATCTTTGAACCCCTCAGATGCCGTGTTCATTACTGATCAGATTTGTGGCATCTGAGATTAACAGTGAGGGCTTTCAGGGGTTATTCGGGTAAAAAAAAAAAAAAAGATCCATTTGATCACGTAAAGGCCACCGTGGCCATCTTGATTGAAGACATTGCATAACATTTTGCGTGGTGACGTCATACATACCCGTGTGAGAGATTTTGAGATTTTGCATGGTATCTTCTATCAAGATGGCCACGGCAGCCTCTTCACGTGTTAATGAATGAGGTGACTATTTTCAGGAAATTTTCTGCCTTTTCAGGAAAAATTGATTAGTTACCACAAAGAGTGAGGAAATTAACATTTTTCCAGAAATTCGTATCGAATTTCACTTTGGATACTTCGATTTGCTTAAGACTACACATGATCAACACTACAGCACTAAGCCATCCCTAACTTCAGCATGCTGCCTGGTCTTTCAGTACTCCCAAACATACAAGAGAATTTATCTCTACATAACTTATTACATTCAATGATGTTTCCTGTGATGTAGACACTTTTTTGCCCTATCTTTTCCATTCGGATCAGACCTCCATGACAATGTCTTTCAGCCTCATCTCAGAAGAGTTTGCCACAGACATATCTTGGATTCTCTACTTTTCTATCATCCTCCCAATCTTATCAACACACATTCACCACCCTGGTTTTCCAACTATGTCATCCTGCTGCGCTAACCAATGCCTCCAAATATAATGCTGCAGAAAAAAATAGTGCCCCAGTAGTAGAAACAACCCAATACAGTGACTCCAGTAGTAATAATGTCCCTTATAATGTGACCAGTAAAACAATAGTTCCCTTGAAATACCTCCTGCCATGATAATACTTCCCACTGTGGTCAAGTAGAAATACCCCCTGTAGTTTTTTTTTTTTTTTTCTACAACTTAATTATGGGAAAAGGGCACTTTATTTTTACTTGGAACTCTTATTTTTTATTATGTAAAACCCTTTTTTTTAACTTTTTTTTATCCAATTTGTGGGGGTCTTATCTCCTCTACAATGCTTTACAATGCATCGGCTGCCTTCCCAGCCATCAGGTTGCCCTCACCGCAGCATGGGGACCCGATGGGGAGGATGCCCCCTCCTTCCACTAACCCCGTACATGCTGCAGTCTGCACAGACTGCAGCATAGCAAGGGTTAAAGCACTGGTATCTGTGTCTTCACCGATGCTGGTGTATACAGCAGGGGCACGGTTGTCAGGAACAGCCACTGATTGGGTGGGCGCAGCTCCTGCACATACCTGATCAGAGCACTGTACCTGTATGGAGCTTGGGCTTAAAGCACGTCCCGCAGTACAGTTCACTTTCGATGGCGGTTGGGAAGGGGTTAATCCTCTTAGCGGGAGCTTTGGATCACTTCTCCCATACACTACTGTGATTTATTGCAGTAGTATATGGGGAATTAATTATATTCCTATGGAGCAATGCCACCTGCAGGGCTCAGTAAGAACTACTGCTCTATTAGCCTGGAACTCTGGCTAATGAATCAGGCTATTTAAGAGAATGAACAGCTTCCTTGATCTCTACACAGAGGAGCTGTTTAGACCGCAGGAACACGGCTTTCCCAGGGAAAAGCACCTCAGTTGCCATGGTCACAATTAACCAGGGCATCTAAGTGGTTAAATGTCTGTGATTAGTATTATCCCAAACAAATACATTAGCCCTAGGTGTCTGCAGGTTGAAACATCAGAAATCGGTGGCTATGGTGCATGTTGCTATCAAGTTGAAAATGAAAAAAAAGTACAGGCTACGTGTGATGCATTATTCTATTATTACCAGCCTCTGACCTTTAGAATAATAATAGTGCATATGTTAATGATACTCTCTTGTAGTGACTACTGGATTAACTATTTTCTAATAAAAACAAATAATCTATTGAAATTTATGGTGCCAGATCCTTTTTAAATAAAATGCAATGTAATCTTGAAAGGTTTGCTACCACAATCCCTGATGGACCTGAGCTGAAAAGCCCAGTCCTACTCTCTGCTATAGTATACTGTACTTATGAAGGGCCTTCAGGATATACTCAAGCAATCCATCTCTCATGATTAGAGCGCTATCCAATTTGTCACGTAGAAGAAAACTATCAATAGGAATGCTATTGTCATCTACTATATACCTCAAGTTAAGGCCTTAAGAATTATATTCATTATTTTTACGATGACAGCACAGTATATAAGACTGGCGTTACCATTAGATAACTTAACCCCAAGAGGCTGCTTGAAGTTAAACCTTAAAGCCTGGGATTTTGTGGAAACATTCTCATGATAAAGCCGACCCAAGACAATCCATAAAAATGTCCAGTTACTTGATTATGACAATACCAACTTCATATTGCTAATCTTAAACAGCTTAAAAGGAAGAGATGTAATTCTGTCAGTATGTTTTTCTCTAATAAGCCTTCTTATTTTATACATTTGTCAATCTAAGTGTCATTTGTGTCCCTTTTGTCGACAAAATGGCAGCAATATGCTTTCTAAATCAATACAATGCATAAGCAGCGGATGCCTTCAAAAACAATTTGTATCGCAGTAGTAATAAGGCTTTCTGAGGGGAATGATAATTGTATAGAGAAAGGAGAAGGAGAAAAGTACTGGAACAGAAACACAGCATGAATGATAACAGGAATTTACAGGTAATAGTTTAACTTTCCTGTCAGTTGTGAAAAGAAGATTATTTCATGGTTGTATTAAATTACCCTGGGTTGATTTTTAGAGTGATCACAGAAGTGTCAAAGATCCAAAATAGAACTTGAAACATAATTTCCTGGATTTGGGGGAAAAACTTTTTTTTTTTCTTCTAGAAATTTTGCCACTCCTCTTTGTGGGGCCCTGTCTGGTATTATCGCTCATCCCCATTGAAGTAAATTGGATTTAAATAATATGTTCCCATTGGCACATTCATTTTTTTATTTTAGTTGTGTTAGAACAAACAAGCAGTTATAATCACTACAGGGGATAAACTATTTTATATTTAGTATGTGCATTTTTTTATTGTTTCATTATTCTTTTTTTCAAAACGTATTTAAAAAGTTTTTAACTTTTTTTTTGCATGTGTTTTTTGTTCCCCTAGGGGACGTTAACATGCATTTGTCTGATCGCTTATACAATAGACTGCAATCAATGCATTCATATCAAGCAATGCCACAGGCAGAGTTTTATAGGAACTTCACAATTGCATGTCTCAGAGCCTTCAGAATGCCCCAGCTTGCTATAGCAACCAGAAGGCTCTTGTGATCTCATTGCGGGGAAGCTGCTTGGTCACCAGAGCTTCCTTTTAAAGAGCACTCATTTTTCATGGTCACAATTGACTATAGCATCTGAGGTTAAAAGACTTTGATTAGCATTGTCTTCAATCATAGACTCTTACACTAGATGTCTGCTGTGTAAAACAGCAAGCACTCAAGAACTATGGTGCTTGCGAGGGTTCTAAGTGAGCACCAGCTTCAAATACTCGACATCCATGATACATGTATGGCAGATGTCGGGAAGGGGATAATAGAACCCGAGGCTGCTGTTATAACTTTTGATTTATTGATATATGGCCAACTTTGCATCTTGGGTAAAAAAATCCTGTTTAAAAGGGTTATCCCAGAAAAGTATTTCCTACATATACATGAGATAATATCAGAACATGTTGGGTTTGACCGCTGAAACCCGCAGTGTTTCTGAGAATGAAGAACCTGTGGCATAGGAAAGGGTTTCCAACCCAAAAAAGTCCTATTAAAATGTAACACCAGCTTTGAACATTTGTTTTCTGTTTTTGTGCAAAGTTCATTGTTATGGTATAGTTATGGTATAGGAAGAAAAGTTTACATTACAATTAGTGTTGAGCGAATCAAAATCGTTCAGATTTCAAGAAAATTTGATTCACCGTGAAGCCGAATTTACATGTGCTTCAAGGTAGCAAATAGATTTTCCCTGAATGGCAGTAAAAAACAAAAAAACATACTTACCTCATCCATTTGCTCATGACAGGCCTCTGCAATCTTGATTAAAGATCACCGACAAAATCCTGTGCACGGTGACATATGACGTTACCATGCCTGCCGTCATCACGAGCGGTATGCAATCTCTCACCAGATCTTTACCCTAAGTTCACACCTGAGCGTTTTACAGCGCGTTCAAACGCGCTGTAAAACGCTCAACACATGAAAACCAATGCTTTCCTATGGCCCTGGTTCTCACTTGAGCGTTTTACAGTAGTCAATCACAAGAACGCGCATACGAACGCGCATTTCCTATTTGCAAAAATGCGCTGAAATACGCGCGACTAAAACACGCGTAAAACGCGCGTTTCAAGAACGCTCAGGTCGGAACCCAGGGTTAATCAAGATGGAAATGGATGAGGTCAGTATGATTTAATTTAAACATTTTAGAAATTTTGCACTTGCTGTCAGATGCCACGATCAGCTATGAATGTGGCATCTGAGGGGTACAATGACGGGGAGCGATGCAATTGCCGATCCCTGTCACTGCACCCACTACTAGCAAAGAAATGCACTTCGTGACAAAGTAATTTGTCACAAAGCAATTTTTTTTTGTAAAATTTGGCGACACAGCCGAATTCAATTTTTGAATACTTAATAATCGCTAATTGCAATTTCAGACTTCTTACATGCCAGTCTTCTGCTTTATCGGATGCTGATAGGTACGGACAATTTATTGTACAGTCAGCACCAGGATACACGCAAAGTAGTGACTTGTGGCTGGGTGAGCAAGGGGTAAGAGCCACTTCTCCTACAAAATTGCACATTGCCTGGACCAGAAGACTGACTAGTGAATCCAGAATGATACATCTGCAAGTGCCAAAAATGAGACTGAGCCTGACATGTGACCACAGTAAAGATGGAGGAATATTTCCACCCTCAGGTATAAATGTCATATAATACTGACAAAATCAGTTTGAATTTGACTCCCGATCTCAGCAGAGTCAAAGAGATTTGAGCATCAGATGTATAATCATAAGAGAAATCTCAATATTCAATAAAGCCAGAATTCTTTACATAGCACATGAGATGCCCAAATAAAATCCAACACAGGCGGATACAGCCAGTTTTTTTATACATATCAGGCAACTATGGGCCCCTGGTCACAGTATATGCATCAGTTTAATACAACTGGTAAAAAAATATATGCATCAGTTTAATACAAAGTTATAACTAATAACAACTTCTAACAAGATCATGAGGTTTACACAGTTATGAACAGACTGACACCTTGAAGAGAAGATGTGAGAGAAGTAACTGAGTGGATAGATGAATGTTATAGTAATAGGTTACTTTTCTCACCATGGCGGTCGCATTGGTGGCATATGCATATATTAGGCATTTCGCCATCACAGCAAAAACAAAATTAGATAAATATTGGAATAGACCAGCACTCTGTTTGGCAGCACTCAGAAAAATAAGTAAAGTGATAGGAGCCTTTAATATATAAAATATATAACGAGCAATAAAAAACAATAAAATAAATGCGCGCAGAAATTATGCATTCAGGTAAGTATGAAATAAGTGTTTTTTGCATACTTACAGTATGCATATTTTCTGCGAGCATTTATTTTATTGTTTTGTATTGCTTGTTGTATATTTTGTATATTAAAGGCTCCTATTACTTTACTTATCTCTCTGAGTGCTGCCAAATAGTGAGTGCTGGTCTATTCCAATATTTCTCTCTTTTTATCTGACTTGGTGAGTCAGTTAGACATTGAGCACCTCACACATGAGAGCGGACAGGTGAGCCACCTTGATCTTTGTATTAAAAACAAAATTACCCCATAAAACGCAACATTTAATTGTCATTATAAAACTCCCAAAATTAAAACACCCTACAGTATCCCTACAGTCTCCCTGCCTAGGAGCAGAACTGTTGCCCTGACAAGGCCAATCCTACGGTCTTCTTTGTTCTCCCTGTATTAGTCTGATCTCACTGGGGTATCCAGGAAGATAACATGGGGTCCCCTACAGGTGCAGGGAATGGTAGAAAAAAAATCAGACTGTAATTCTGATACACAGTGGTTCAGTCAGTCACTGTTAACACAAAAAAAGTTAATTCAGTGGAAGACTGTAGGAGATACTGAGATACCATCTAACATTAAATCAGTCATATGAGCTCCAAGTCCAGTACATTGGTCAATCAGTACAATGTAGTCATGAGAACCATCAAGTCCAACGTGTTTCCTCCCCAGACTGTAAATCTTCCAGGGACTCATCAATACACAAACAAATGGAGGATAATAGAGTCGCTAGTGGGCTAGATGTGTCCCTTCGCTATCTCTCACGGTGTATATTCAGAGTACTACCAATATGTCCACTACAGGATGTTCAATGGAAGGTTGCAGAGCACAGAGATAAATGTAATCACCTGAGTAATAGAATTTCAGGTAACATAGGATATCAAATCCAGTTATTAAAAAACAGTGTATAGAAAGTTAGTATAACAAAATACTAGCACTTATCTCTGCCCAGGGTAAAAGGTAGGTAGAAATCCCCACTGCCGCAACCTCCTTGATAGTAGTGGTGATGGAGGGTTGCTGGTAAGCCAGTTGTGAGGCTGGCTAGATGAATACCCCATACAAAACCTGGTCCATACAGCAGCACAACTTGATCAATAATTATAGACTGCTGCGAAAGCATCACTGGCGATCCCAGCTACAGATGAACGCCAAGCGCCATGTTTGCCATTGTCACAAGATTTTCCACAAATAGTTAAAGGAGTTGTCCAGGTTCTAGCTATTAATCACCGTTCCTTAGGATCGGTCATCAACATCAGAATAGTGGGTCTGACACCCATCATTCCCACTGATCTATTGTTTTTGGTGGCCTGAAAACTAACTACACAATGCCCACAGTTTTGGCCACTGTGTTGCCAGCAGCGGTGGCTGTCAAAAACTGTTGATGTGCTCTGAAAATCCCTTTAAAATGGGAATATAACTTTACTAGTGTTTTAAGTAGAATGTTACATTGATGTTCATAACTGAAGCATACATATATTTTACAAAAACAGTAATATGGTCTCCAGCTTATAGCTGCTAATAAAAAATGCAAATTTCTTCCAAGAACAGTTATCTGGGCTTCGTTCAGTGGTTCTATTTAAGTTGCTATATTTTCTTTATAAAAGAATTGTGTAACTAGGTGTGAAGCAGCACCGGATAGAAAGTTCTATTTGCACATACAGTACATTTCTTACGTTATAATTAGACTGGATCTCAAATAATGCTGACAGTGGTTCGTCACCTTCCATTATTAGATCATAGTGCACATGTCCAGTAGCTCGGGACAGTGACAACATGACGCACCATTGAACACAACGGCACAAATTCAAACCAATGTCTGCGTGCATAAACCATCATTGTAACATTATCAAACTTGCCAGGTGACATCATAATCACCACAAATAATTTGAGTGATATCATTTTGAGGTAATGGAAAAACTGGTGTATGGTCGTCAAAGCCATATGGAATTCACTGTAGCATGAAGGAGCTTCTTAATAAGATCAAAGAAGTAGAGTAATTCCAATAGTTTAATACATTTTACACAAGACAAATAAATGGAGAAGCATCTAAGGGATTCTCAGCAAGACTGAATTTCTGTGTGAATTACTATTTTTTATAATGATTGGTTGCTTTAAACTTTTCTTATGACACCTACTCTTGGCTATAGGACTAACTAGACTCAACTATAAATAAAACTTAACTTTTATTCTATCATTGCCTATAGTTAAAACCTTTTCCCAATTTCCTTAATCAATCCTGTGTGTGGTCACATTACTATTACTATTACTATTTTTTATAATGATTGGAGCACAAATTTGGCAATACAGGACTGTACATGTCCTGAATAGATAAATGACTATGAATAGTTAAATGATTAATTATGCCTGCCTGTAGCCACCACTAGGTGGAGTCAAGGAGCTTACGCATCATGCAGTAAGCTAATAAGCAACCCGTATTGAAAAAGACTAAAATGTTGTTACTTTGCCATTGTTTAATGAAAATTGAAATAGAATACTGATCTCTATGGGAGTCTCTAGTGCATTGGATCTTCTGTATTACTCCCCCTGGTGGTGACAGACAGAATGTTATCTTTTGACTCAATGAGATTTTTTATGTAAATTATACCCCCCCCCGCAAGAAAAAATAAAAAAAGGAAAAAAATGCCATGCATGGTTTATATACGTATGGCTAGATTTATTAAACCCTCTGTGCATGAGGGTTTATATACAGTGCGGGCATCCCATACTGTATATAAACCCTCTGTGCATGAATACTGGTGCCAAAAGATCACATTCCTCAGCATATTAGAAATGAATACTGTAGATTCAGGATAACTTGTATTTAAATAATTGAAATCACTTCTCTTTCTATACTGAGAAGTCATTGGGAGATCTTACTCAGTGACTAACAGCTATCTGTATAAGCAGAGTCACAAATGGAAGGCTGTTAATCACTGAATAGGACCGCCTACTGGACTCCTAAGCATAGAAAGGGCTGAGATTCAAATGAGTATTTGTATATAAAAGGATGGCAGGCACTCTCATATTTGTAAAACAATATGAATACTTTATTAGATGACTTGTTGTTCTTTTAATGATTAAATAAAAGGATAAAATTAAATAATAAACATAATGAAAACTAAATAGATAAGTGTTATAGCCCCCAAATAAGGACTGAGTATTTGTTGTAAGATACTGAGCTATATATGCGTCATATATAGATAATGGATATAACACTGTTTGAGTGCTGGTGCCAGATTTCGTAGTAAATATGGAACAATATATAAGAAAACAGAAGATATAAAAAATTATAAAAACAACTTAAGTTTGCATCAATAGTGATAAAATACGTGATGAGTTATTGTAGATGAACCTTATGGAGTCCCCTATGTAAAGTATCTGAATAGTTTTCAGGTAAATGGATGGGAGACTATGTCTCCATAGCTTGTGATAAATAGTTTGTAGTTTCAACTTTGTTTTCAAAGTTGTCCTTATAGGACATTCGTGTAACATCAGATTATGGTAACTATTTCAGTCACCTTCACTGTAAAGGGAACGGAGCTCTATACCTCGGTGCGGCGCCTCACATTGTCACCGGCTTAGAGTTCACTTACCCACCAGTATGGCTTGGTTCTTGTGAGTCGTCCTGAGTCCGCTTTGCTGCAGCTCTGTTCAGCTCTGTTCTCCGTCTCTCGGCATCCCACGTGGTTCCCTGGCATCTCGCGTGTCTTGTACAGCATGACGTAGTTAGTACATGTGATTAGGGTCACGTGATCGGACATGCCGGGCTGAAATTTGGATGATAGGTATTAAATGGAGAGCTACATGGAAGTATAAAGTCCTGTATTCCAAATTTAATAATCATATAGGTTAAAAACAAGTCCTCCACGTCCTCAAACGCGTTTCGGGACACTATATGGTCCCTTCATCAGTGAGTGGAGGATCTTCATTTGGCATAGAATTTATAGAGGTTAGACAATTAGGGATTCCGTTCAAAGTTAAATCGGCATTGGTCCAGATGTAATTGGGAGGTTCTAATTCGGGGCATTTGATTTGTCTAGTTCCAGAGTAACAGATGCAGAGATCCTCCCACAAAACAGAGACATATATAACTATTGCATAATAGAAATAATAACACATTCTATGGATAGCATGACTATCTGAAAGTCTTCTTATAGATATTTGAAACTGTTCCAAAAAGGTAGAATGGGTGGAGACCGTTTGCCAAGGGCAGACTGAGGCGCTTTCTACTTACGCCCCTGTCCTCCGTCGGCGGGTGGAATCCACCCTTAACATATGTCTATTAGAGTTGAGCGAACACCTGGATGTTTGGGTTCGAGAAGTTCATCCGAACTTCGCAAACATTTTCGAGTTGGGAATCCGAACTCGACCTGAACTTGACCCGAACCCGAACCTCATTGAAGTCAATGGGGACCCGAACTTTTGGGCACTTAAATGGCTGTAAAATAGCTCTGGAAAGGGCTAGAGGGTGGCAAAAGGCAGCAAAATGTAGGTAAATGCCCTGCAAACATATGTGGATAGGGAAATGACTTAAAATAAAATAAAATACAGAAAAATAATAAATAAACATTCTAAACTTGAGCGCAAGTGAGTGACAGTGGCACCTGTCACCCAGCAAACAGAGGATGTGGCAGCAACGCCCCCACATCTGTCATTGTCACCAAGGATCTCCATCAAATCCCATGGAAGTGTTCAGCTATCAGCTGTCCATCTCCCAAACACTGGAGAGAAAAAGAAATAGAAAGAGGAAGTACCCCCCTACCCATGGCTCTGAATGCCTTATTTCAAACTTCCTGGTCCTTTGAAATGCTGTAATTCTGTCTGGTGGACAGTTTTAAAAACCTTATGGCGGTTCCACAGTATGTGTATCTCAGCCGCCGCTACTTTTGCAGGAGAGCCATCCCTTTTCTGCACAACCAAGTGGCGGACAAAATCAAGTGTGCACTGCGCAATGCTATCTGTGGCAACGTACACATAACCAACAACACAGTGGGTAAATGTAGCGGCTGGACCAGAGGCGGATACCATTTTTGTGAATGTCCTTCCGCCCCCAAGGATAGCTTAGCATTTCTCTTTGTATCCTGTTACCTCCTCCTACTACTCGGCTTCCTCCTCCTCTATCACCTCATCATCTGCTCAGCGTAACACCTTCACCACCCACAGCAGCACAGCCAGGGGGAAACAACAGCAGGTTGTTTTAAAACTTGTGTGTTTGTGGGACAAACCCCACACCGCGCAGGAGCAGTGGACAGGCATGGAACAACAGACCGACCATTGGTTGGTGCCACTGAGCCTCCAGCCTGGCCTGGTGTTGTGCTCTAATGGGCGAAATATACCAGCAGGTCTGGGCCTAGCCGGTTTGACGCACATCCCCTGCGTGCCACATGTGCTGAATTTGGGGTGCAGAAATTCCTAAACACCAGACAGTGAAAATCAATTCATTTATTCGACCACACACAACACCCCCACCCCCCCTTTCACTCAAACCATTAACAAACTATTTACGAATTTTCTTAAAAACATATAAAAATAACTATAATGCAGCTAAACTTACTATATAAGCAAACAAAACTATATAAAGGCCTTATCCTTAACTTAAGCCCAGTGACATCCAAGTGGCTCGAAGGGTGGGTTCCTGCACCAACATAGTTCCTAGCCTGGAACACAATTGTCCAGCCAGGGCACAGTTCTGGAGGATGAGGAGGATAAGTAGGATGAGGAGGCGTGGGAAGAACCGTGTTCTCAGCAGGGTGGCACCCAAGCCAGCTGGGTCACCATCAGCACCTCAGAAGGCTGGGTTAGCATTGGTGAAATGTGGGAAACCTTTGTCATCACGCAACTGCACTACCAGCAGATCTGGAATGTTTTAGCAGGAGGCAGCATTTCAGCAACATGGTGGAAGAGTACACATACTGACTGATGGGTTTGCCCAGGGCCGTAGCTACAGGGAAGCATGGGAAGCTACTGTTTTGGGTACCTGACCTAGAAGGGGCCCATCCAGGAGGAGGAGGAGGACTAAAAGACTTTGTCAGGGCCCCCTGAACAGTATTATACAATGCAATTATATATAATGGCAGTATAGACAGTGTAGAAAGCGGATGAAAAATAAACCCAAACAACCTCACACCCTACACACTCAACACCCCCACCCCCCCTTTCACTCAAACCATTAACAAACTAATTAAAAATTTACTTAAAAACATTAAAATAACTATAAGGCAGCTAAACTAACCATATAAAAAAACAAAACTATATATACGCCTTATCCTTAACTGAAGGCCAACCAAATACAAGTGACTCGGAGGGTGGGTATCTGCACCAACATAGGCCCTGGCCTGGAACACAATTTTACAGCCAGGGCACAGTTCTGGAGGATGAGGAAGAGGAGTAGGAGGAGCGCTGGGGGATACAGAGGACACAGACGATATACCTCCCTCAAAGAGGATAGCTTGTCCTTGCCTCTGGGCAGCCTGGCAGACATGAGCAACTACATGCTGCAGTGCCTGCGCAACGACCGCCCAGTTACTGCCATATTTTAACTTGTGCTGATTACTGGGTTGCCACCCTGCTGCATCCCCGTTACAAGGACAATGTGCCTTCCTTAATTCCCTCACTGGAGTGTGATAGGAAGATGAGCCCGCTAGTAGACACACTGCTGATGGCATTCACACCTGACATCGGGGATTCAGTGAAAGCACAAGGTGAAGGCAGAGGAGGAGGAGGAAGAATTTGCCAATGCAGCTGGGTCACCACCAACACCTCAGAAGGCAGGGTTATCATGGGCAAAATGTGGAAAAGCTTTGTCATCACGCCACAACAATCTGCACCACCAGCAGATCTGGAACATCTTAGCAGGAGGCAGCATTTCAGCAACATGGTGGAACAGTACACGTACTGACTGATGGGTCTGCCTAGGGGAATAGCTACAGGGGAAGCAGGGGAAGCAACTGCTTTGGGGGAATGACCTAGAAAGTGCCCGTCCAGGAGGAGGACTAAAGGACTTTGTTGGGGACCCTTAAACTGTATTATACAATGAAATGATATACAGTGGCAGTATAGACAGTGTAGAAAGCGAAGGGAACAGCTGCTGGGCCTGGTCTGAGAGAGCAATCTTTAGTAGCCACAGGCATGGCGGCATGAAAGGAAGGGGTTTGCACAAAAATTACTGGGGGAGGGGGCCCCCTTTTAAAAATTTGCTGTGGTGCCCAATCATTTCTAGCAACATCACTGGGTCTGCCGCATTCAACTTCTGGGTCATCAAATTGGGCACATGTCCTGAGGTTGCCCTTTACGCCTTGGAGGTGCTGGCTTACCCTGCAGCCACTGTATTGTCTGAACGTGTGTTTAGCACGGTAGGGGGTGTTATCACAGACAAGCACAGCTGCCTATCTGCAGACAATGTGGGCACGCTTTCATTTATTAAAAAGAACCAGGCATGGATCCCACAGGACTTGTTTGTACCTTATGCAGAATAGACATGTATACCGTTCTCACCCAACCATTGGTATACTACTGTGCACTTACACTTTGTTTTATTTTTTATATTTTTCCAATGTTTTGGGGTTTAAACTCATTTATTTTAAAAAATTAAAAAAAAAAATGTTATTGGCGACTACCTTTGGCTTCACAGCCCAAAACGGCTTTATTTCATACAAGAATGTAACCGCAAATTGTAAGTTCCCTGTCAGTTATGCAGGGCAGGGGTTTGTACCTGGAAAAAATGGTAATATTTCACTCAACAATTTAAAATCTATCCTTTGCCGGAAAATATTAAACTTGGCCAGCCACAGCTGAAACTACTGATTTACGGTATTGCCATTCTGGCAATTGAATTTCACCCCAGAACAAAATCTATCCTTTGCCGGACAGTATTAAACTTAGCCAGACAGAGCTGGAACACCAGATTTAGGGGATTGGTATTTTGTCAATTGAATTTCACCCCAAAACACAATCTATCCTTTGACGGACAGTATTGAATTTAGCCAGCCACAGCTGGGACACCAGATTTAGGGGATTTCTATTTTAATAACTGAATTTCACCCCAGAATAAAATCTGTCCTTTGCTGGACATTACTAAACTTGGCCAGCCACTGATGAAACCACTGATTTACGGTATTGCTATTTTGGCAATTGAATTTCACCCCAGAACACAATCTATCTTATGCCGGACATTATTAACCACTTGCCGCCACGCTAACGCCAATGGGCGTCAGCGTGGCGGCTCTCTCAGGTCTCTCTGCCGCCTATCAGCGTCATCTCGTGAGACCCGAGATTTCGCATGAACGCGCGGCGCGTTCATGCGATCGGAGCCGGGACAACTGAAACTACAGCCTGACAGCGCTGATCATGCCCTGGCAGGCTGTAGATGTGGAAAAAAACGCATTTAAATCGCATATCAGACGCTGTTTTGTAAACAGGGTCTGATATGCCTGCTGTCTGCTCGTCTGGTGGTCCCTTTGTCTGGGACCACCAGAGGAAACGTAGGTAAAGTGCACCAATCACTACACACCCCCCCCCACACCCCATCACTGATTAACCCCTGATCACCCATGTCACCTCCTATGATCACCCCCTGTCACCCCCCCTGTCACTAATCACCCCCCTGTAAGGCTCATTCAGACGTCCGTATGTGTTTTGCGGATCCATGGATCTACGGATCCGCAAAATACGGACACCGGCAATGTGCTTTCCGCATTTTGCAGATCCGCACATTGCCAGAACTATATAGAAAATGCCTTTTCTTGTCCGCAATTGCGGACAAGAATAGGACATGTTCTATATTTTTGCGGAACGGAAGTGCAGACTCGGAAGCGCGGATCCGTAATTCCGGATCCAAGCGGGACAAAGTCTGTCCCCATAGAAATTAATGGGTCCGCAATTCCGTTCCGCAAACAGAATTTCGGACGTGTGAATGGGGCATAAGAGTCCCTTATCACCGCCAGTTAGTTAGCTACTTGGTAGGTAGTTGGCGCCCAGCCCACCGCACCGCACCGCAGTCACTGATTTTGGCAGAGATTTTTTCATCCACATTGATCGATGCGAATGAAAAAATCTGTCCCGTTCATATTTTTTTTTTCAACCCAGCGGCTGAACGAAAAAAAAATATCTCATTACCCGTATGCTCAATATAAGGAGAATCGCAGAAACTCCTAATGCTGGCCATACGTGTAATGATTGCGGAGACCCTCAAATGTCAGGGCAGTACAAACACCTCACATGTGACCCCATTTTAGAAAGAAGACACCCCAAGGTATTCCGTGAGGGGTATGGTGAGTTCATGTAAAATTTTATTTTTTGTCACAAATTAGTGGAATATGAGACTTTGTAAAAAAATATATATATATCAATTTCTGCTAACTTGTGCCCAAATTTTTTTTTTCTGTGAACTCGCCATGCCCCTAACGGAATACCTTGGGGTGTCTTCTTTCCAAAATGGGGTCACTTGTGGGGTATTTATACTGCCCTGGCATTTTAGGGGTCCTAAAGCGTGAGAATCCAAATACGTAAAAATGCCCTGTGAAATCCTAAGGCCTCTTTCACACGGGCGTCATGTTTGACGCCCGGATAAGAGGCAGGTGCGTTGCGGGAATATGCGCGTTTTTCCCGTGCGGGTGCAAACTTTGTAATGCTTTTTGCATGCGTGTGAGAAAAATCGCCATGTTTGGTGCCCAGACCCGAAGCTTGACTTCATCACTGAAGTCCGGTTTCGGGTCTTCTGGAGAATTGATTATTTTCCCTTATAACATGGTTATAAGGGGAAATAATAGCATTCTTAATAAAGAATGCATTGTTAAATGAAGTGGAAGGGGTTAAAAATAATAAAAGTTAACTTACCTTAGCCACTTGATCGCGTAGTTGCGATCTGTCCTCTCTTTCCCTGCAGCATCTAAGATCTACAGGACCTGTGATGACGTCACATCACATGGTCCAATCACATGGTCCATCTTACAATGGTGATGGACCATGTGATTGGACCATGTGATGTGACGTCATCACAGGTCCTTTAGATCTTAGATGCTGCATGGAAAGAGAGGAGAGATCGCGACTACGTGATCGAGTGGCTAAGGTAAGTTAACTTTAATTATTTTTAACCCCCTTCACTTCATTTAACAATGCATTCTTTATTAAGAATGCTATTATTTCCCCTTATAACCATGTTATGAGGGAAAATAATAGAGATTGGGTTCCGTTGCTAAGCAACAATGCGGGAAAATCGCAACGCATCCGCACTTGCTTGCGGATGCTTGCGATTTTCCCGCAGCCCCATTCACTTCTATGGGGCCTGCGTTGCGTGAAAAACGCAGAATATAGAACATGCTGCGATTTTCACGCAACGCAGAAGTGATGCGTGAAAATCACCGCTCATGTGCACAGCCCCATAAAATGAATGGGTCCGGATTCAGTGCGGGTGCAATGCGTCCTCCTCACGCATTGCACCCGCGCGGAAAACTCGCCCGTGTGAAAGGGGCCTAAAGGTACCCATTGGAATTTGGGCCCCTTTGCGCACCCAGGCTGCAAAAAAGTGTCACACATGTGGTATCGCCGTACTCAGGAGAAGTAGGGCAATGTGTTTTGGGGTGTATTTTTATATATATACCCATACTTTGTGTTAGAAATATCTCTGTAACTCCGCTAACTTGTGAAAAAAAATGAAATGATACATGAACTCACCATGCTCCTCTGCGAATACTTTGGGGTGTCTTCTATCTAAAATGGTGTCATTTGGGGGGAATTTATACTATCCTGACATTCTAGCACCTGAAGAAACATGACAGGTGCTCAGAAAGTCAGAGCTGCTTCAAAATGCAGAAATTCACTTTTTTGCAATATAGTTTGTAAACGCTATAACTTTTACCCAAACCAATAAACATACACTTATTGGAATTTTTCTTATCAAAGACATGTAGAACAATAAAGTTTGTGAAAAATTTATATAGAAATGTAGTTTTTTTTAAAAAATTTACAACAGAAAGTGAAAAATGTCATTTTCTTGCAAAAATGTTGTTACATTTTTATTAATAGCAAAAAAAGTTAAAATGTCAGCAACAATGAAATACCACCAAATGAAAGCTCTATTAGTGAGAAGAAAAGGAGGTAAAATTCATTTGGGTGGTAAATTGTATGACCGAGCAATAAACGGTGAAAGTAGTGTAGTGCGGATTTGTAAAAAAGGGCTTGGTCACTAGGGGGGTATAAACCTGTGGTCTTCAAGTGGTTAAACTTGGCCAGCCACTGCTGGGACACCAGATTTAGGTGATTGCTATTTTGGCAATTGAATTTCACCCCAGAAAAAAAATCTATCCTTTGCTGGAGACTATTAAACTTGGCCAGCCACAGCTGAAACCATCGATTTACGGTATTGCTATTTTGGCAATTAAATTTCACCCCAGAAAAAAATATATCCTTTGCCGGACACTATTAAACTTGACCAGCCACAGCTGAAACCACTGATTTACGGGATTGCTATTTTGGCAATTGAATTTCACCCCAGAACAAAATCTATCTATTGATGGACAGTATTAAACTTAGCCAGACACAGCTGGAACACCAGATTTAGGGGATTGGTATTTTGGCAATTGAATTTCACCCCAGAACAAAATATATCCTTTGCCGGACATTACTAAACTTGGCCAGCCACTGCTGAAACCACTAATTTACGGTATTGCTATTTTGGCAATTGAATTTCACCCCAGAACAAAATCTATCCTTTGCTGGAGACTATTAAACTTGGCCAGCCACAGCTGAAACCATCGATTTACGGTATTGCTATTTTGGCAATTAAATTTCACCCCAGAAAAAAATATATCCTTTGCCGGACACTATTAAACTTGACCAGCCACAGCTGAAACCACTGATTTACGGGATTGCTATTTTGGCAATTGAATTTCACCCCAGAACAAAATCTATCTATTGCCGGACACTATTAAACTTAGCCAGACACAGCTGAAACACCAGATTTAGGGGATTGGTATTTTGGCAATTGAATTTCACACAAGAACAAAATATATCCTTTGCCGGACATTACTAAACTTGGCCAGCCACTGCTGAAACCACTGATTTACGGTATTGCTATTTTGGCAATTGAATTTCACCCCAGAACAAAATCTATCCTTTGCTGGACACTATTAAGCTTGGCCAGCCACAGCTAGAACACCAGATTTAGGGGATTGCTATTTTGGCCATTGAATTTCACCCCAGAACAAAATCTATCCTTTGCTGGACACTATTAAACCTGGCCAGCCACAGCTGAAACTACCGATTTACGGTATTGCTATTTTGGCAATTGAATTTCACCCTGGAACAAAATCTATCCTTTGCCGGACACTATTAAACTTGGCCAGCCACAGCTGAAACCACTGATTTACGGGATTTCTATTTTGGCAATTGAATTTCACCCCAGAACACAATCTATCCTTTGATGGACCGTATTAAACTTAGCCCGCCACAGCTGGAACACCAGATTTAGGTGATTCCTTTTTTGGCATTTGAATTTCACCCCTCAATAAAATATAGAAATTTCTATCCTGAGTTTCTAGGTGTGACAATAATCATAGCCAAGCCCCTGATGTAGGATATAGCAAACCAAAAAAAAAAAAACTAGTATTGATGGATTGATAGACTTGGTGGCAACTTGTGCTGGTGCACCACAAGACACAAAATGGCTGCCAATCACCCCAGAAAAAAGTGACAGAAAAACGCTCTGGGAAGCCTACAAACCAGTGAGCAATTAACTAGCAGAACTTAAATGATTCCCAGCTGTAGATCGATCACTTCTTTAAGTGTTTTTGCTTAGTTTTCCCTGCCTAATCTCGCCCTCACAGCAGCTGCATCCTATCCCTACACTAATCAGATCAGAGTGACGTGCGGCGCTACTTGACTCCAGCTTAAATAGATGCTGGGTCACATGCTGCACTTGACCAATCACAGCTATGCTAATAGTAGGCATGGCTGTGATGGCCTCTTGGGGCAAGTAGTATGACGCTTGTTGATTGGCTGCTTTTCAGGCTTTCAAAAAGCGCCATTGAAATCTACGAACACCGAACCCGAACCAAAACTCTTACGTAAATGTTCGAGTTCAGGTCCGTGTCACGAACTCCCCAAAATTCGGTGCGAACCCGAACTATACAGTTCGGGTTTACTCAACTCTAATGTCTATACTAATTTAAAATGAAAAGTTCTGAGCTTTTGCGAACTTAGGGTTGAAAGTGGCCCCATCTATAAAACAGGACATACAAAAAACAGTTACTATACAAGAATGGACTGATATGGCAAATGTGATAATTGCAATATAACATTTTACATAAACAGACAATTAAAAAGTTTCTAACATGTAGCTCTACAGAGGTTATATATGTGATAGAATGTCCATGCCATAAGTTATATATAGGACGAACAAAGAGAACACTTAAGAAACGTGTGTCAGAACACATAGCAAACATAAAGAAGGGTTTAGAGAACCATACATTGTCAAATCATTTTAAATTAGTGCACAACAAAGACCTTACCGGATTAACATTTGCTGCAATAGAGAAAGTAAAGAGAGACTAGGAGAGGGAAATCATGTAAACAAGATGTCTAGGTTAAAATCCAGAAGAATCTTTGAATTCGGCTCCATTGTACAACACGGATTGAATGCTGAAATGGAGATTTTTGGCTTTCTATAGACATATGTTAAGGGTGGATGCCGTCCACCGACATAGGACAGGGGCATTAATAGTAAGCGTCCCGGTCCTCCCTTGGTGAACAGTCTCCACCCATTCTACCATTTTGGAACAGGTCCAAGTATTTATATAAAGACTTTCAGATAGTCTTGCTATCCATAGAATGTGTTATTATTTATATTATTCAATAATTATATATGTATCTGTTTTGTGGGAGGATCTCTGTATCTGTCACTCTGAAACTAGACAAATCAAATGCATCTGGACCAATGCCGATTGAACTTTAAATGGAATCCCTAATTATCTAACCTATATAAATCCTATGCCAAATGAAGATCCTCTACTCACTGATGAAGGGACTATATAGTGTCCCGAAACACATTTTAGGACGTGGAAGACTTGTTTTTAACCTATTTATTAAATTTGGAATACAGGACTTTACACTTCCATGTAGCTCTCAATTTAATAACTATTATCGAAATTGAAGCCCGGCATGTCCAATCACGTGACCCTTGATCACATATAATAACTATGTCATGCTGTACAAGACAGGCGAGACGCCAGGGAACCATGTGGGACGCCGACAGCCAGAGAACAAAGCTGAATAGAGATTCAGCAAGACGGACTTAGGATGACTCACAAGAAACAAGCTGTACTGGTGGGTAAGTGAACTCTAAGCCGGTGACAGAGCGGGACGCCGCACCGAGGAATAGAGCTCTATTCCCTTTACAGTGAAGGTGTGAGCGTGACTGAAATAGCTACCAGAATCTGATGTTACACAAATATCCTATAAGGACGACTTATAAAACAAAGTTGAAGCTACAAACTATTTATCACCAGATATGGAGACATAGTTTCCCGTCTATTCACCTGATTTACCTGAAAACTATTCAGAGACTTTACATTGGGGACTGTATAATTGTTCATCTACAATAACTCATCACGTATTTTATCACTACTGATGCAAATTTAAGTTGTTTTTATAATTTCTTATTTTATATCTACTGTTTTCTCATATATTGTTCCACATTCACAACGAAGTCTAGTACCAGCACTCATACAGTGTTATATCCATTATCTATATATGATGCATATATAGCTCAGTATCTTACAACATATACTGTGTCCTTATTTGGGGGCTATAACACTTATCTATTTAGTTTTTATTATGTTTATTATTTAATTTCATCCTTTTATTCAATCATTAAAAGAACAAGTCATCTAATAAAGTATTCACATTGTTTTCCAAATACTAGAGTGCCTGCCATTCTTTTATATACAAATACACATAATAATTATTGATTGGTTGAATCAAATTGGCAACAAGCACCTCAACCAGTAGAACTGCAAAATACAGCCACCTTTATTTATTTTTAAAGATTCAAATGACTAACACTATATGCCAAGTGGCCAGAAGAAGCGCAGTGAGTTTGCGCGAAACGGCCGTCGCCGTTGTGGGTGAAACTGGGCTATCACTGCTGCCTAACCGTGTATGAAACTTTTTACATGAAATAAAAGGAAGAAACAAAAAGCCGTGGTGAGTGCTGCCTATTATTCTTCTCAACTTTGAAGACTATATGCCAATTTATTCAGCTCCTCCTGCGCTACATACATTTTCAATGTGACAGTTTTGCTTTAGGATATTATATACAACCATTTTTGGCAGAACATAATGTTATAAATGAAAGTGTGGTTTTAAGAAGGACAGAAACTGTCAAACTATCCTACCTTGTTTGTATGAAGAGGTAAGTAGAATTATCATGTTGGGTGTAGTTATTTTGATACAATGCTTTATTTTAAAAAAATCCAAAATCATCTAAAATGAACAATAAGATTAGAGATTCCATTTTATGGCATTTTCCTATCTTTTCATCTGGAAAAACAGTTGCCTACAACATTTAAACGCAAATCTCAGTATTATAAAAGCAACAATGCAATTCTATGAATCCTACAGCTCCCTCCATATCTTCCCATCCGGACCCTCACAATTTATTTCATTCTTGGCAACTTCCAATATGTCTTTATCTCCACGTACTTTGCTAGAGATTATCTTTCCTTCCTCTTCATTGTATGAAAAAGATTTCAATCCTGTCATTTGAACATTTGTATTGCTCACTGATAACTGTTACATATTATGGAGACGGTTATACTGCCATAGTGTGTTATGTTCATAACTGATAATACAGTGCTACTACAGATTGTCTAGAATTGAATAGTGTTTTCTTGCTTGCCCTAAGAGAATCACATTGTGCTAAATTTTGTCTAACAAGCGCAAAAGACACAAAACAAACAGTTTCACCGAATGATGATCTAAAGCAAATTAATAATCCAAATTGTGTTTTATTTTCTGTTAAAGTGGTTGTCCCAAAAATATTTGACATGTTTCAAACCAGCAACTGGATCTGAATATTTTGTAATTGCATTTAATTAAAAATTTAGTTATTCACTGAAATCTATCAGCAAAGCGCCACCTGCTGTTTGCTCTTTTAATGAATTCTCCGTTCAGCTCACAGTGGTGGACATACTTGCTTAGTTCCATCTTTCCACTGCCACCAGCTGCAGCAAAAGGAAACGACTCCTGAGAAAGTGCAAGCCCCCTGAGCTTTTGGTTTGAGAAATAAATGGGGAGATCTCTGGACCCATGTTAGGTATGGGTCTGGTTCTAAGTTTTTAGAAACTGTTGTATATATGACATTATATGATGTCTTATTTCATGTTTTTATTACTCATGGCATAAATCATTTAAGGGAAAAAGAAAGATCGAGAATATATAAATGTAAAATTTACTATGAAATACTCAGATGGGATAAAGAGATCATACTGACCCATAGAAAAAAGGGGCATCTATTGTTTTGGCCATCAAATATGAATACAGAAAAAAAGTGTAAATAGTAAGGCAATGGGGGAGTACTGTATGTTTCTGAACAGCTCTATACTATTACTCTTCTATAAAGTGGGCAAAGTGGAGAGACCAACTTGTAAGGATGGTGGAATACAGGCCAAACTTACCAGTGCCCTCTAACTTACCTCTGCATATCATATATGTATATCCCAACTTATTTGAAAGTATAAAATAAAAGATCAATTTAAAAATTCCTTTATGGAATAAAAAAAGTAGAAAAATATAAAATATATTGAGAGAAAAAAATAGAAAAGATATAAAGAGAAAAAAAATAAAAATAAATGGTGCAAATAAATGTTTTTCCTACAATTTCAAAAAGTTCACATGCATATGCATATAAGGTGTAGGTTTCCCAAGTGTTGGACTTCCACCGATCAGATATAGATGACCTATCCTAAGGATAGGTCATCAACATAAAAAGGCTGCACAACCACTTTAAGTTAAACCTCGGAATGTCAGCTGTGAAATCTGAAATAGGCTACTGCTCCTTTAACTGTCTAAAAACTTTACTTTGTGCTTGCAATGTACAATTCAGAGCAGACCTTGGAGACAGCAACTGCAAACAGTGTAAGGTAGGTTCCCGACACACTGATTTGTATGCAAGTAATCACATTTTATTTGTATTTTTCAGTGTTCAATATAACATTGTTGTATACATCCAGGCTATATGATAAGTATAAGGCCACAATAATTATTTGTACGGTCCCCGGACGTTTTGGTCTTATAAAGACCTTCCTCAGCGGGTTCTGTAATGGCGCACTTGTGATGGGGCCCTGGATGCATTACAGATCCCGCTGAGGAAGGTCTTTATAAGACCGAAACGTCAGTGGACCGTACAAATAATTATTGTGGCCTTATACTTATCATATAGCCTGGATGTATACAACAATGTTATATTGAACGCTGAAAAATACAAATAAAATGTGATTACTTGCATACTAATCAGTGTGCCGTGAACCTACCCTACCCAGTTTCTACTACCTTCACGTGCACCTGCAATGGATACACGGAATGCGAGTACATATTCCTTCTAGCAACTGCAGACAGTGATGATTTAGGATGAAGGTCTGCTTTTTGCATGAGACACTCAAATACCATAGATTCAGGTTTAAATGCCCACCGAAGAACAGGAGGAATCTTTGGTAGGGACAGACGCTGGCATGATGGTGGGCCCCAGCCACGACCCATGAGGACAGGAAGATTTTACAGTGCAATTAAAGGGGATACACATCTGGTATAGCTGAAAAGTATGGCATTGGTATCAAGTCTTCTGTTTGGCCAAAGATAATCCAGTTTGACTTTGCATGGATCTCTTACATGGATTGGTGTTTATAAGAACACATTCTCCTGCATGCTAATATTACATCATTGTTTTTGCAAACTATGTTGAGTTTCTTAAAGAAAAAATTGAAAATCACTTTTCAGACCAACTTTAGAGGGGTTTTCCAGTCCATATTAAAGGGGAGCTAAAGCCAGAAATCCAAACACAAAAAAGAACAAGTAACAAAACATAACATAAACTCCTTTTCCTTTTGTGTCTTTGTTATTTGCTCTTGTTTTTTTGTCAGACATGCCAATTGCAGACCATAAAAAATACAACATTAAAGCAGTGCATTGTTACATCAGGCTGCAGCCATGACTTCTTCTCTCTCCCTCCCTCCCCTCTGATGCAAGTGTACGTGAGGCAAGAAGTTCAGGAGAAGGGGCTGGGCTTAGTCTGGAAAATATTTGTCTCCACAGGGAGTTAAGCCAATTTGTTGGAAGGAATCTCCTAGTTAGTAACAGTGTTGTTTTTTCATGTCTTTTGAAGCAGTCACATCCAGAGCTGCAGTCAAAATTCTACTGTTACATAATTTCTTAAGCTCCGGTCACTTTCACTGCTGCAGCCCCCATGCTGCTACTACATCATGTGAGTAAAACAAAATACCAGTCACGTCCGGGATACGATACCACGCTGCTGCAGGTTCCAAATTGTGTTGTGGGAAAAAAACACTTTTGACAATCCGTTTATAATGTTCAGGAACCGCGCTGCATCAAGTGGAAACAAGTTCAGACCTTACAGGTTCCAATGTCTGTGGGTCAGTTGAACAGCCGGAACAAAGATGAAAATCTTGCCGGATATACTGTAATAAAAAGCAAGATAGTGCACCACCTTTTGTAAAATAAGCTGTTGCGCCTTTAATCACACTTACAGAGTCGCAGTGTATACAGTCATAAAAACCGTCTCAGCGGTATTTGCCCGACCCGGGTTTCGCTGGCCTGAGCTTCATCAGGGGCAGGAACACGTCACTACCGGGGTTGCCCCACTCTTTTATATGGTTCCCTCAATTAGTCCATACAATCATATAATAAAAAGCTAATAAAGGTTGCTTAAAATACATTTCGATAAATACATCATTGCTAATTCACACCAGATGTTATTCACAATATCCTCTATCCTCCTTTATAATACCGCCAAACTTTAAAACCAGGACCCTTCATTCAATCTTCATTATTATCCTGTTACTCCGCTTTCAAGGACCTTTCATTCACATAAAAGTCATCTGATCTAATCCACCTATCACTGCAGTGGGCGTTTTCCCCAACTAGTCACGTCACATCTCCTAGCCAATGGGTTCTTCAGAATTCAGTGGGTGTGTACTACCTCACACCACTACCGCCGGGAGACAGATGGGAGCAAGAGACTGGGAGCCCGCAATGATACAATGTAGCGGGCAAGATGAATCGATCAGACCAAACAAGGTTTTAAGTCGAACTCAACATTGAGGCCGCCAGGTTGTAAAGTGCCAAGTCTATATATCCATTCAACCTCCTTCCGATTGATCTGGGCAACCCTATCTCCGCCCCTCCAATGCGGCTCCACCCTCTCGACCCCCATAAACTTCAAACCAATTGGATCTTTCCCATGATGAACTTTAAAGTGTGCCGAAACACTATGTGTTAAAAGTCCTTTTTTTATGTTGCGAATGTCTTCTTGTATCCTAACCTTTAATTTCCTCAAAGTCCTCCCTACATATTGAATCCCACATGGGCATTCCAATACATACACTATCCCTTCTTTCTCACACGAACACTCCCCTTTAACTTTAAACTTCTCCCCACTAATGTGGGATAACACTTCAGAAGAATTCATTTTTCGATCCGCACGATGACGGTTTCTGCATGGACCGCAGAATCCGCACCATGTAAACTGTCCCAACTTCTTGGGTCCATTCGTGTTAGTGGGTGGGATGGCGCTCCTCACTAGTTTGTTCTTCAAGTTCGGGGCTTTTTTATACACAACCTCAGGCAGAGATGGAAGAATCGAACCAATTGTTGGATCAATTTTTAAAATTTTCCAGTTCTTTTTAATAATCTGTTTCAATGGTCCAGCTTTAACATTAAAGCCGGTCATGAAAGTAAATCTGAAATCCTTCTCTACTCTCTGTCTAGGTTCCCTCGCACTCTCTCCTGTCCTGTTACTCCTGACTTTGGAGATGTTATTCTCTAGGTTTCTATCATCATACCCTTTTTCCAAGAACCGGGTTTTTAATATTGCACATTGTTCATCAAAGTCTTGATCAATCATGCAGTTTCTGGATAACCTCTTAAATTGTCCAGCAGGGATGTTGGAAAGCCAAGGACGAAAATGGCAACTACTAACATCAATATATGAGTTGACATCGGTCTCTTTAAAGTGAGTTTTGGTCAAAAACCTCTCCCCATCTATTTCTATACTTAAATCCAAAAAGACCACTTTTTTATTACTAATCTCCCCGGTGAATTGGAGGTTCCATTCCTCCGAACTCAATGAATCCACAAAGCCTTGCAGCCCTGATTCCTCTCCTACCCAAATCAAGAAGCAATCATCGATATACCTTCTCCAGAGGGAAAAAGTGCCCTCTGGAGAAGGTACATCAATCCGAGGGTAAATATGCTGTTCCTCCCAAAAGCCCATAAAAATGTTGGCGAAACTGGGGGCGAATTTCGCCCCCATCGCCGTCCCAACCAGCTGTAAGTAATAAGCCCCATCATACCAAAAATAGTTATGCATCAAACAGAAATCGAGGCAATCAAGGATGAACTGTCCCTGTTCAACATTCATAGTATCATCCCTATCTAGCCTATCTTTCACTGCTCTTAGTCCCAGTTCTTTGGGAATGATGGTATACAGGGACATGACGTCCACAGTGGCCATCCAGGTGTTATTCATACAGGAGCCCAAGTTTTTAATGACATCGATCATGTCTCCCGTATCTTTCAGGTAAGATCTATTAGTGGTCGCATATCCCTGAAGGAAATAGTCTATGTATTCTGTAACTCTACTGGACAGGGAGTTTAGCCCTGACACAATCGGACGTCCCGGAGGGTCCACCATACTTTTGTGGACCTTGGGCAGATGGTAGATCACAGGGACTACTGGATGAGCCACCATGAGATACTCAAACTCCTTTTTATTTAAAATGCCTTTCCCCAAACCCCTTTTCAGGATGATGTCAAGTTTATTCTTAAATTCAACAGTAGGGTTACCCTTTATTCTGCGGTATGTGGAATTATCAGAGATGAGGCGAGTCATTTCCTTCTCATAGTTGCTCCTATCCATAACAACTACTCCCCTCCCTTTATCAGCTGGCTTTACTATAATGTTCTTATTTCGTTCTAATGACTTAACAGCCTCCCTTTCTTCATAGGTCAAATTGTTTGAATGTGATCTACAATCGATCTGTTCTAGATCCCTCAGTACTCCTCTCCTAAATGCTTCAATACAGTCATTATCTTTATTTTTAGGGAGAAATTTAGATTTTTCTCTCAACTGTGTATGTTGAACTCCTGTATTTGCTGTGTCTTTTTGGACTACTGGACCAGAATTGTTGATATGATATTTGGCCAGATTTAGTTTCCTGAACATTATAAACGGATTGTCAAAAGTGCTACTACATCATGCCTTATACTCCAGTCACATCCACAGTAGCAATCAAAATCCTGCTGTTACACCATATCTTTTGCTGCAATCACATACAGGGCTGACACACAACACAGTTGTTACACAATGTATTATGCTCCAGTCACAACCAGAGCTGCAATCAAAATCCTGCTGTTACATCATATGTTTTTCTCTAGTCACATCCAGAGCTAAGACACAACACTGCTGTTACATTATGACATATGCTCCAGTCACATCCAGAGCTACAGACAAAATCCTGGTGTTAAATAATGTCTTTTGCTGCAGTCACATGCAGAGCTGAGGCACAAAACAGCTGTTGCATCATATATTTTGCTCCAATCACATCCAGAGCTGACAGACAACACTGCTGTCTGATGTTCAGTCTGCAAAATGCTAAATCTACCAGGATAAATCCCTGACTTCTAAATAGTGCCATAACTTCGGACTTGGATTTTTCCACTTGAAAACAATTTTAAAACTTGAATATGAAGTCGGCTTCAGTACCGAGGTACCAGGCGGTACCGAAGTTGACTTTGGAATCAAGTTTTAAAATGGTTTTCAAGTTGATGGCTGAAGTTATTTGATGAAGTCTCACGAGATTTCGGACATAACAAATTTCACCTCGGCAGAGCCCATATATTTGAATGCTGTATGAAGATGGATTACCTTACAGCATTCAAACGACGTTTTGACCGAAGCGACTTCGGATCTATGATCTGAAGCTCACTTTACTCAACACTAATCATTAGTATTAGAGATGAGCAAATTCTTCAAAAATTCGATTAGCCAATATATTTGCGGCAAATTACATTAAAACGGCTATTTCTTGGCTGTTGAGAGCCTTTATAGTGGTGTAGAACACTATGCCTTGCCATAACACGCATAGGGAGTCTGCTTTGGTAGTAAAATAATACTGTGAGTCGGTATGACATGCGGATGACAGGCTTCGCTCTTAGAATTACTGCACACTTCACTTATTTGGGCAGCCACGGGGTCAAAACTGACCAATTAACTCAAGTATGAACTTAGCATTACAGGTCAATGTTAGTGTCAAGAAGAAGCACTCTCCTTGTAGCAGGGTTAGCACTCCCGCTGTTAACTCAAATTTCTTAACTCATTTCATTATCTTGAGAAAAAAGCCATTGAAAAGCAATTGAAGGTGTTTTCTTAGATTATATAACCAAAGTCAGAAATCTCAGAAAAAAAGGAGTGCTAACCATGCTACATCTGTACATCATCATCAGCTGATTCTACATCGATGTCAACAGAACCTGTTCTATTAAACGCTTATAAAAGTAGAGCCCCCCTGACAGAGTGGTGTCAGCAGTAAGTTTGTGTTGACGTCACTGATTATTTTGCCATTCCTCTGATCCATCAGAACAATAACCCCCCAAAAAACGGATCCTATCTGTTGAGCATTTGCCTTCACTCAGTCAGCATTTGGTCAGTAATCCATCAGTATTGCTAATGCCAAGAAAAACAGGAGTGGATCCAAAACAGAAATAACACGTGAACTGAATATTTGCATGTCTTCTATGTCTTGTACCCACTCCTGCTATTGCCTACAAAATCACAAGCCAATTATGATGGGATTATACAGGTCTTACAGTTGCTACAAAGAGAGGATCCGTTGTGCGTCTCATTTTTCCTTCCTTCTGACAGATCAGAAAAAGGGTTGAATAAAAAATGATGTCAGCCAATCCAAAAAGGCAAAATAGTGGCCCAGTCATGAAGTGGAGAGGGTGGGAAAAGCATGAGAAGTCCACAAAGTTGCCCTATCACATAGTGGTGAGGTGGAAGCAGCATGAGGAGACCACAGAGTGGCAAGACGATGAGAGATTGCAGAGGTGGCAGCAGCATCAGAAGGCCACAGAGTGACACAATGACAGAGTGTGGAGGTGGCAGCAGCATCAGGAGACCATAGAGTGGCCCAATAAAAGAGTGGGGAGGTGGCGGCAGCAGCATCGGGAGGAGGCCACAGTGTCGCATGAAGACAGAGTGTGGAGGTGGGTGGCAATAACAGTACCTGCTAATGATGTTGGGTGTAAGAAGGAGCACTTGGCATCAGATGTGTGGCATCAAGCAGGTGCCAGTATCAGAATAGTAGCTGCGGCAGATAGCCAAGAGAAACCGATCTCTTTTGTCAAGGTTTGGGTGAGGCAGCATGGATGATCTAAACTGATGTATCAGGCATTAGTGGGTGGAAATCCTGGCTGACCCACGCCTGATACACGCCTGATTCATTTTGACAAAGGTCAGTTTCTACACATTTTAGATGGACAGGCGAGTTCTTCTCGGGGTAACTATGGCCCCGCCGCAGTAAACATACGCTCTGATGCCACACTACTGGCCGGACAGGACAGTTTTCCAGGGCAAACTCTGCTAGTTGTGGCCACAAATCCAGTTTAGCTGCCCAAAAGTCCAGCAGATCTTCAATGTGGAGTGCCAGGGTGCCGTCCAAGTATGGCACCACCTACTGGTTCAAGTCCTCCTCCAGGTCTAGCTGCTGCTGCTGGTGAGTCCTTTCTTCACTATGCGGGTGAAGAAAGCTGCTCATTAGAGAATCTAGACTCAGGCTGCTGCTGATATAGCTGGTACTGCTCCTGCCATCCCAACCCTCACCAGCAACCATGGCAGTGGAACATGAGAGCAGAGGGCCCACCCAGTCAGACCGGTAGTGAGAGTCCAACAAGGTGGAGAGCCAGAAGTCATCCATCTGCCAAATGGTGACAATTCGGCTGTCACTACACAAGCAAGTGAGAATGCATCAGGTTATTTGTGCAATTGACAAAGAGAGACTCTCTGCCTCCATCTCCACAGCATACTGCCACAGGGTGTCTGGATCCTCTGCTTCATCTTCCTCATCACCCTGTAGCTCCTCTGGCTGGTCCTGCTCCTCCTCTCCTGTCACCTGTGTACAAACCCCCCCCCCCCATTTCACTACACATTGCTTGTGCTCCAATGTCCTCCTCCTTCTCTAGTTGAGCCCCCACAGGGATTATCTAGGCGCCACGTCTCCAGTCCCCTGACCAGCCATATTTACCAGCATCTGTTCCAGAACATGAAGCAGTGGAATGAAATTCTTCATCCTGTAGTCCTGACAACTGACAAATAACGTGACATCCTCAAAGGGCCTGAGCAAACGGCAAGTCTCACGCATGAGCTGCCACTGGCTGACATCAAAGTTACACAGGGGAGTTCTCCTGTCCTCTTGAATCATTAAGAAATCGTTAATGGCATTACTCTGTTTGTATAGTCGGTCAAACATATGGAGGTTGGAATTCCAACGGGTGGAAAAGTCGCATATCAGCCTATGTTGGGAGATGCCATTCTGCCTCTGCAGCTCAAGGAGGGTGTGCTTTGCGGAGTCCGAGTGGCTGATGTACATGCAAAGTTTCCTGGCCATTTTTAGGATGTTTTGCAGATGGGTGGAAGACTTCAGGAACCGCTTGACAACCACATTGAACACGTTTGCCATGCAGGACACATTAAATACTGATTTACCCCTCTGGAAAAAAGTGCACGCTAATGTATCTGCGTCAACTTTATACAATGGTCATTTGACCTATACAGCGTGTTATTTTCAGTTTGCCTGAATTCACCATGTACAGTAAAAAACATTGTCTTTATTAGTTCATATTAAAAATTAGTGTTGAGCGAACAGTTCGAGCATAGTTCGGGTTTGTATCGAATTTTGGGGTGTCCGGGACACGGACCCGAACCCAGACATTTTCAAAAATGTTCGGGTTCGGGTTCGTTGTTCGGAGATTATTCCTCACTTTCTGAAGGGCTGCACAGCAGCCAATCAGCTAGCATTTTACTTCTTGCCCTAAGAGCCCATCACAGCCATGCCTACTAATGGCATGGCTGTGATCGGCCAAGTGCAGCATGTGACCCAGCCTCTATTTAAACTGGAGTCACATAGCGCCGCTCGTCACACTGCTCTGATTAGTGTAGGGAGAGGACGCAGCTTCTGTGTGGGCGAGATTAGGCAGGGAAAAGTCAGCAAAAGCACCTAATGAACGGATCGATCTACAGCTGTGAATGATTGAACTTCTGCTAGTTACTTGCTCGCTGGTTTTTAGGCTGCACAGAGCGTTTTTCTGTCACTTATTTTCTGGGTTGATCGGCGGCCATTTTGTGACTTGTGGTGCACCAGAACAAGCTGCCACCAAGTCCATCAATCCATCAATAATAGTTTTTTTTTGCTATATCCTACATCAGGGGCTTGGCTGTGCTAATTGTCACCCCTAGAAACTCAGGATAGCAATTTCTATATTTTATTAAGGGGTTAAATACAATTGCCAAAAGAGCAATACCATAAATCAGTGGTTTCAGCTGTGGCTGGCAAAGTATAATAGTGTCCGCCAAAACATATATTTTGTTCTGGGGTAAAATTCAATTGCCAAAATAGCAATAAAATAAATCAGTGGTTTCAGCTGTGGCTGGCAAAGTATAATAGTGTCCGCCAAAACATATAGTTTGTTCTGGGTTGAAATTCAATTGCCAAAATAGCAATACCCTGAATCTGGTGTCCCAGCTGTTGCAGGCCAAGATTCATAGTGTCCGCAAAAACATATATTTTGTTCTGGGGTGAAATTCAATTGCCAAAATAGCAATACCCTGAATCTGGTGTCTCAGCTGTTGCAGGCCATTCATTGCTCATTGGTTTTTAGGCTGCCCAGAGCGTTTTCGTGTCACTTTTTTCTGGGGAGATCGGTGGCCATTTTGTGATTTTTAGTGCACCAGCACATGTTTTGAGCTGCCACCAAGTTCAACATACATTATTGGGTTCAATAGTAGGCTTTTTTTTTTTTTGCAATATCCTACAACAGGGCTTGTGCTTACTGTCACACCTTGAAACACAGGATAGAAATTGCTATATTTTATTGAGGGGTGAAATGCAATTACCAAAATACCAATCCCCTAAATCTGGTGTTCCAGCTGTGGATGGAAAGTTTCATACTGTCCGTCAAAGGATAATTTTTCTTCTGCAGTGAAATTCAATTGCCAAAATTCCAATCCCCTAAATCTGGGGTTCCAGCTGTGGCTGGTTATGTATAATTCTGTCCGTCAAAGGATAGATTTTTTTCTGTGGTGAAATTCAATTGCCAATATAACATCCCCCTAAATCGTGTTCCAGCTGTGCCTGGATAAGTTTAATTCTGTCCGTCAAAGGATAGATTTTTTTCTGGGGTGAAATTCAATTGGCAAAATAACAATCCACAAAATCTGGTGTTCCAGCTGTGTCTGGCTAAGTTTAATACTGTACGTCAAAGGATAGATTTTTTTCTGTGGTGAAATTCAATTGCCAAAATACCAATCCCCTGAATCTGTTGTTCCAGCTGTGGCTGGCTAAGTGTAATACTGCACGTCAAAGGATAGATTTTATTCTTGGGTTAAATTCAATTGCCAAAATACCAATCCCCTGAATCTGTTGTTCCAGCTGTGGCTGGCTAAGTTTAATACTGTATGTCAAAGGATAGATTTTTTTTTCTGGGGTGAAATTCAATTGGCAGAATAACAATCCCCTAAATCTGGGGTTCCAGCTGTGGCTGGCTAAGTTTAATACTGTCCGTCAAAGGATAGATTTTTTTCTGGCGTGAAATTCAATAGCCAAAATAACAATCCCCTAAATCTGGTGTTTCAGCTGTGGCTGGTTAATTGTAAAACTGTACGGCAAAGGATAGATTTTTTTCTGGGGTGAAATTCAATTGCCAAAATACCAATCCCCTAAATCTGGTGTTCCAGCTGTGGCTGGTTAAGTTTAATACTGTATGTCAAAGGATAGATTTTTTTCTGTGGTGAAATGACATTGCTAAAATAACAATCCCCTAAATCTGGGGTTTCAGCTGTGGCTGGCTAAGTTTATTACTGTACGTGAAAGGATAGATTTTTTTCTGGGGTGAAAATCAATTGCCAAAATAACAATGCCCTAAATCTGGGGTTCCAGCTGTGGCTGGCTAATTGTAATACTGTATGTCATCTGTGGCAAGGTCCACCTAACCACTGAAACGTGGACCAGAAAGCACGGCCAGGGACGCTATATCTCCCTAAATGCAGACTGGGTATATGTAGTGGCGGCTGGGCCCCAGGCGGAGAGCTGTTTGGCGCACGTTCTTCCGCCGCCAAGGATCACAGGGCATCATTCTTTGCCTCCTGTTGCCTCCTACTCGGCTTCCTCCTCTTCTTTCACCTGCTCATCCGGTCAGCCACAGACCTTCACCACCAACTTCAGCACAGCCTGGGGTAAACATCAGCAGCCCGTTTTGAAACTCAAGTGTTTGGGGGACAGACCCCACACCGCGCAGGAGTTGTGGCGGGGTATAGAACAATAGAATGATGAGTGGTTGCTGCCGGTGAGCCTTAAGCCCGGCCTGGTGGTGTGCGATAATGTGGAAATGTCAGAGCAGCTGCATAAAGTGCGGGCTGTCTTCATCAACCTTCAGCCTTCCCGCTCACCGCCTCATATGCGACGTGCCCACCAGGTGGAACTCCACCTTGCACATGCTGGAGAGACTGTGCGAGCAGCAGCAGGCCATAGTCGTGATGATACGCCTCCCACAGAGGACAGCTTGTCCTTACCTGGCACACATGAGCGACTACATGCTGCAGTGCCTGCGCAACGACAGCAGAGTTGCCCATATTTTAACGTGTGCTGACTACTGAGTAGCCACCCTGTTGGATCCCCAGTACAAAGATAACGTGCCAACCTTAATTCCTGCACTGGAGCATGATAGGAAAATGTGCGAGTACAAGCGCACGCTGGTAGACGCGCTCCTGAGAGCATTCCCAACTGACACAATAGGACAAGTGGAGAACAAGGGAAAGGCAGAGAAGGAGCAAGAGGTCGCCAACGCAGCTGTGTCACGGCCAGCTCCTCTGAAGGCAGGGTTAGCATGGCCGAGATGTGGAAAAGTTTTGTCACAGCGCGACAGCTAACTGCAACACCAGCTGATAGGGAACATGTTAGCAGGAGGCAGCATTTCAACAACATGGTTGAACAGTACGTATGCACAGGCCTTCAAGTACTGACTAATTGTTCGACCCCATTTAACTTCTGGGTCTCCAAATTGTCAACATTACCAGAGCTAGCCTTTTATGGCTTGGAGGTGCTGGCCTGCCCTGCAGCCAGTGAATTGTCTGAACATGTATTTAGCATGGCAGGGGGCGTCATTACAGACAAACGCAGCCGCCTGTCCACAGCCAACGTGGACAAGCTGACGTTCATAAAAATGAACCAGCCATGGATCTTACTGGACCAGTCCATCCCTTGTGCAGAATAGACATTTATAACTGCCTCGCTCTCAACCATACATTCTTGTACTCCAGGGCACTGCTTTATTGAATCCTCTTTTTTTAATTGTACCATTATTATGGGGGCAACACCAAGTTCAATGAACCTCTCCTCTGTCTGGGTGCCAGGGGCCTACATTTCAGCTAATCACCTGCTGCTTTGGTGCGTGACATGAAGCCTAATTTTCTGCTATGGGACCTCTCTCCTCTGTCTGGGTGCTGGGGCCTAAATAACTAAAAGTGGCCTGTTCCATTGGTGGGTAACATGATCCCTTTTTGCTGCTATGTGACCTTTCTCCTCTGTCTGGGTGCCAGGGGCCTACATTTCACATAATCACCTGTTGCTTTGTTGGGTGACATTATCCTATTTTTGATGTCGAATGACCTCTACTCTGTCTGGGTATCAGGGGCCTATATGTCGTTTAATCATTTGTGGTCTTGTTGTGAGATATTAAACTCTTTTTACTGTCAAATGACTGCCCCATTGTGTGGGTGTCAGGGGCCTATATGTTGTTTATTAATTTGTTGCTTTGGTGGGTGACTTATCCTCTTTATACTGTCAAATGACCGCTACATTGTCTGGTTGTCAGTGGCCTATATTTTGTATTATCGCTTGCTGCATTGGTGGGAGATATTAAACTCTTTAAACCATTAACGGATTTACTTAACAAATGGCTAGTAACAGGAGTCGCCCCAGAAGATTGGAAATTAGCATATGTTGTGCCCATTCATAAGAAAGGTAGTAGAGAGGAATCAGGCAACTATAGGCCAGTAAGCCTGACATCAATAGTGGGGAAATTAATGTAAACCATACTTAACCGCTACAGGACCACCTAACGCAGGGATGCGTCCTGCGGGCGGTCCTGTAGCTCTGAGACGACACATCGGCGCGTCATCTCGCGAGAGCCGTGACTTCCTGTGAACGCGCGCTCACAGTGAAGCGCGTCTCGGCAGTTCAGCTACAGCCTGCCAGCGATGATCCATCGCTGGCAGGCTGTAGATGCGAATTAAATCGCATCAAACAGCTATATCAGACGCTGTTTTGTGAACAGCGTCTGATATAGGTGCTACCTGGTCCTCTGGTGGTCCCATTTGCTGGGATCGACCACCAGAGGACCAGGTAACACTGTAAAGTTGCACCAAACACTACACTAACCCCCCCCCCTCACCTATTAACCCCTTGATCACCCCATCTAGACCCCCTGATCACCCCCCTGTCATTGATCACACCCCTTTAATGCTCCATTCAGACGTCCATATGTGTTTTGCGGATCCGCGGATCCTCAAAACACGGACACCGGCAATGTGCTTTCCGCATTTTGCAGATCCGCACATTGCCAGAACTATATAGAAAATGCTTTTTCTTGTCCGCAATTGCGGACAAGAAAAGGACATGTTCTATATTTTTGCGGAACGAAAGTGCAGACCCGGAAGCGCGGATCCGTAATTCCGGATCCGAGCGGGACAAAGTCTGTCCCCATAGAAATGAATGGGTCCACAATTCCGTTCCGCAAACAGAATTTCGGACGTGTGAATGGGGCATAAGGGTCCCCTATCACCGCCAGTTAGCTAGCTACTTGTTAGGTAGCTAGCGCCCAGCCCACCGCACCGCAGTCACTGATTTTGGCAGAGATTTTTTTCTTCCACATTGACCGACGCGAATGAAAAAATCTGTGCCGTTCATTTTTTTTTTTTTCAGCGCAGAGGCTGAACGGAAAAAAAAAATCTCATTACCCGTATGCTCAATATAAGGAGAATCGCAGAAACTCCTAATGCTGGCCATACGTGTAATGATTGCGGAGACCCTCAAATGCCAGGGCAGTACAAACACTCCACATGTGACCCCATTTTAGAAAGAAGACACCCCAAGGTATTCCGTGAGGGGTATGGTGAGTTCATGCAAAATTTTATTTTTTGTCACAAGTTAGTGGAATATGAGACTGTAAAAAAATAAAAAATCAATTTCCGCTAACTTGTGCCAAATTTTTTTTTTTTCTGTGAACTCGCCATACCCCTCACTGAATACCTTGGGGTGTCTTCTTTCCACAATGGGGTCACATGTGGGGTATTTACACTGCCCTGGCATTTTAGGGGCCCTAAAGAGTGAGAATCCAAATGCGTAAAAATGGCCTGTGAAATCCTAAAGGTACTCATTGGAATTTGGGCCCCTTTGCGCATCTTGGCTGCAAAAAAGTGTCACTCATGTGGTATCGCCGTACTCAGGAGAAGTAGGCAATGTGTTTGGGGTGTATTTTACATATACCCATGCTGGGTGAGAGAAATATCTCTGTAAATTGACAACTTTGAATAAAAAAATGTAAAAAGTTGTCGTTTACAGCAATATTTCTCACACACAGCATGGGTATATGTAAAAATACACCCCAAAACACATTGCCCTACTTCTCCTGAGTACGGCGATACCACATGAGTGACACTTTTTTGCAGCCTGGGTGCGCAAAGGGGCCCTAAAACCAATGAGTACCTTTAGGATTTCACAGGTCATTTTTACGCATTTGGATTCTCATGCTTTAGGGGCCCCTAAAATGCCAGGTCAGTATAAATACCCCACATGTGACCCCATTTTGGAAAGAAGACACCCCAAGGTATTCCGTGAGGGGCATGGCGAGTTCACAGAATTTTTATTTTTTGGCAAAAGTTAGCGGAAATTGAGATATATTTTTTTTTAATTTTGTTTTTCACAATGTCTCATATTCCACTAACTTGTGACAAAAAATTAAATTTTACATGAACTCACCATACCCCTCACGGAATACCTTAGGGTGTCTTCTTTCCAAAATGGGGTCACATGTGGGTATTTATACTGTCCTGGCATTTTAGGGGCCCCTAAAGCGTGAGAAGAAGTCTGGAATCCAAATGCGTAAAATGGCCTGTGAAATCCTAAAGGTACTCATTGGTTTAGGGCCTTTGTGCACTCAGGCTGCAAAAAGTGGCACACATGTGGTATTGCCGTACTAGGAGAAGTAAGGCAATGTTTTGGGGTGTATTTTATATATACCCATACTTTGTGTGAAAATATCTCTGTAAACGACAACTTTTAAAAAATGTTATACAAAGTTGACAATTTACAGAGATATTTCTCTCACCCAACATGGGTATATGTAAAAATACACCCCAAAACACATTTCCCTACTTCTCCTGAGTACGGCGATACCACATAAGTGACACTTTTTTGCAGCCTGGGTGTGCAAAGGGGCCCAAATTCCAAAGAGTACCTTTAGGTTTTACATGGCGGCTCACAATTTAGCCCCGCCCAAAATGCCAGAACAGTAAACACACCCCATAACTGACCCCATTTCGGAAAGTAGACACCCCGAGGTATTCACTGAGGGGCATAGTGAGTCCGTCTGAGATTTATTTATTTTTTTGCCAGAAGTTAGCAGAAATTGAAACTTTTTTTTTTCTCAGAAAGTGTCATTTTCCGCTAACTTGTGAAAAAAAATGAAATGATACATGAACTCACCATGCCCCTCCGCGAATACTTTGGGCTGTCTTCTTTCTAAAATGGTGTCATTTGGGGGGTATTTATACTTTCCTGGCATTCTAGCACCTGAAGAAACATGACAGGCGCTCAGAAAGTCAGAGCTGCTTCAAAATGCCGAAATTCACTTTTTTGCACCATAGTTTGTAAACGCTATAACTTTTACCCAAACCAATAAATATACACTTATTGGACTTTTTTTTTTATCAAAGACATGTAGAACAATAAAGTTAGAGAAAAATTTATATAGAAATGTAGTTTTTGTTGAAAAATTTTACAACAGAAAGTGAAAAATGTCACTTTTTTTGCAAGAATGTCATTAAATTTGTATTAATTGCAAAAAAAGTAAAAATGTCAGCAAGAATGAAATACCACCAAATGAAAGTTCTATTAGTGAGAAGAAAAGGAGGTAAAATTAATTTGGGTGATAAGTTGTATGACGGAGCAATAAACGGTGAAAGTAGTGTAGTGCGGAATTGTAAAAAGTGGCCTGGTCATTAAGGGTGTTTAAGCTAGGGGGGTTGAAGCGGTTAAGGAGAGGATTGTGGAACATCTAAAATCCTATGGATTGATTGATGAAAAACAGCAAGAGTTTACTTCAGGGAGACCATGTCAAACTAATCTTATTGACTTTTTTGATTGGGTGACTAAAATAATAGATGATGGAGGTGCAGTAGACATTGCTTATCTGGACTTCAGTAATGCTTTTGATACTGTCCCACATAGCAGGCTTATCAATAAACTGCAGTCTTTGAGCTTGGAATCCCATATTGTTGAAAAGATAAGGCAGTGGCTGAGGCACAGACAACAATGGGTTGTAGTCAATGGAGTATATTCAGACCATGGACTTGTTACTAGTGGGGTATCTCAGGGATCTTTTCTGGGACCCTTATTGTTTAATATCTTTATCAGCAAAATTGCAGAAGCCTTTAATGGTAAGGTGTGTCTTTTTAGTATCTGAGGAAAGGAATTTAGGGGTCATTATTTCAGGTGACCTAAAGGTAGGCAGACAATCTCATAGAGCAGCAGCAATTACTAGCAGAATGCTTGGGTGTATAGGAAGAGGCATTAACAGTAGAAAGAGGGAGGTGCTCGTGCCGCTCTACAGAGCACTAGTGAGACCTAATTTGGAGTATTGTGTGCAGTACTGGAGACCATATCTGCAGAAGGATATTGAAACTCTGGAGAGAGTTCAGAGAAGAGCTACTAAACTAGTAAATGGATTGCAGGATAAAACTTGCCAGGAAAGGTAAAAGGACCTTACCATGTATAGCTTGGAACAAAGAAGAGACAGAGGGGATATGATAGAAGCTTCCAAATACATAAAGGGAATCAATACGGTAAAAGAGGAGAAAATATTTAAAAGAAGTGAGACTGCTACAAGAGAACATAGTTTTAAATTAGAGGGGCAAAGGTTAAAAAGCAATATCAGGAAGTATTACTTTACTGAGAGAGTAGTGGATGTATGGAATAGCCTTCCTGCAGAAGTGGTAGCTGCAAATACAGTGAAGGAGTTTAGGCATGCATGGGATAGGCATGAGGCCATCCTTCATATAAGATAGGGCAAGGGGCTATTCATAGTATTCAGTATATTGAGCAGACTAGATGGGCCAAATGGTTTTCATCTGTTGACAAATTCTATGTTTCTATGTTTCTATATTCTGGCTGACTTTTATATCTATTTCTACGCTGTCTTTCTGCCTTTATCCCCGAATAAACAAAATAATATTCTCAAGAAGAAGTCATCTCAAGAAGTTTTGTGTTGCTGCGGAAAATTTCCAACACTGTCTCTTTTGATTGAGGGTTTTAACATGTTTATAGACATTATATCTTCTCTGTATTTTACTATGAGTAGAGATGAGCGAACATTTAAGTCAGTGATCAAGTCTGGTGGTTACGCATCCGTTATGGATCCACAATAGCGCATATGGAATCTAGGCGGCTGCCACCAACTCGAACTGTAGAACAGCTGAGGACCTGGCGTGACGCACGTCATGTGACAGTGCAGGGCGTGGCTCAGCACGGGATTTGATCCCGTGCTGAGCCACGCCCCCTGCACTGATCACATGACAGTGACGTCACGCCAGGTCCTTCAGCTGTTCTACAGTTCGGGTTGGTGGCAGCCGCCCCTTATGGATTCCATATGCGCTATTGTGGAATCCATAACGGGATGCGCAATTAACCACCACCCGAACCCCGAACAACGGACTTTTTTTAAATGTTCGCTCATCTCTAACTATGAGACAATAGGACTAGTTGTAGCATTTCTACTACTCAGACGATATTTTAATCACTTTGCGTATTTTAATTAGTGTTGAGCGAATATTAATCGCGAATATCGCAACCTCGAGAATTTGTGAATATTTTGAATATAGTGATATATATTCGTAAAAACGAAAATTCGGCAAATTATTTTTCATCTGAACCCATTACTTGCCTGCTTCTTGCTTGTGGGCCAATGTGAGAAGGCTGCCATATTTAGTGAATTAGAATATTCTTCATTAATTAATTTTTTTCTTCTTATGAAAAAAATCGGCAATGTAATATGCGTGTTAATCGAGTAAAAGGGCGGGTTATAGACAACTTTCCTATTGGGTTGGCTTGCTAGAATTCGCGAATATGTAGAAAATAGTGTGATATATAAAACGAATATTCATCTTTTTGTTTTGCATCTGAACCCATTACCTGCCTGCTTCTTACTTGTGGGCCAATATGAGAAGGCTGCAATATTGTAGTCTGTAGTGATGAATTAGAATATTCTTCATTATTTAATTTATTTCTTCTTATTCAAAAAATTGTCAATGTAATATGCGTGTGAATCGAGTAAGGGCAGGTTATAGGCAACTTTCCTATTGGGTTGGGTTGCTAGAATTCGCAAATATGTAGAATATAGTGTGATATATATTCGTAAAAACTAATATTCGTATTTTTTTTCCATATGAACCCATTAGGGTTCAGATGAAAAAAAAAAGATGAATATTCATTTTTACAAATATATATCACACTATATTCTACATATTGGTGAATTCTAGCAAGCCAACCCAATAGGAAAGTTGCCTATAACCCGCCCTTACTCGATTAACATGCATATCACATTGCCGATTTTTCGCATAAGAAGAAATTATTTAACTTTGAACAATATTCTAATTCAGTCAGGATAAACTCAGGAGACTTCTAGTAGCTTTAAAAATTTAGCCAAAGTGACCCACACCTGTATAAAGTGTAGATAGAGAAGAGCAGGGGTCCAAGGACAGAGCCTTGTGGGACGCCAACAGAGAGGGAATGAGACGAGGAGGTGGTGTGAGAGTGGAAGACGCTAAACGTCCGGTCTGTGAGGTATGATGTGATCCAGGAGAGGACCAGGTCAGTGATGCCAAGAGATAGAAGAGTTTGTAACAGAAGGTAGTGGTCAACAGTGTCAAAGGCAGAGGACAGGTCAAGGAGAAAGAGGACAGAGTAATGTTTTTTTGGTTTTGGCTGTTAGTAGGTCATTGGTGACTTTAGTAAGGGCAGTCTCAGTTTGATTGCATTGTCAGCCAGATTGTAGCCAGTCAAAGAGGGAGAGGAGGAGGACAGTTTAGAATCAAAGTGTTGCCCAAGTAGCTTTGAGGTATAAGGAAGAAGTAATATGGGGTGATAACTGGACAAAGAGTATGGGTCAAGTGAAGGCTTTTTGAGGATGGGTGCAATGGTAGCATGTTTAATAGCAGATAACAGAGTTTGGAGTTGGCAACAGCATCAGGAGGCCACAGAATGGGTAAGACTGAGGGCACAGATCTATAGAGCTGTACGATGGTAACCTGCAGATTGTCCTTTCAATGTAAAATTAACATTTTTCAATAAAAATTTTGAAATATTAAATACTGAGGGCACAGATTGTTGAGAAAGATACAGAAGGAAAGTTATCTGTAGAGCTGTACGATGGTAACCTGCAGATTAATGCAGCCCTCAAAAGCAGGTTGGGTTTGTTGGTTTCAAAAGCCAAATTAGATCGTGGGGCGGGTGATCAGTCCAAGACCTTAAAGCAGCAGCAGCATGATACAATAAGTGGCAAGGTCTGGAGTAGGCAACAGCATCAGGAGGCCACAGAATGGCACAATGAAGGAGTCTGGATAAAAGACTGAGGGCACAGATTGTTGAGAAAAATGCAGATGGAAAAAAAGTTATCTATAGAGCTGTACGACGGTAACCCGCAGATTGTCACTTCAATGTAGTGTGGAAATGAAAGCAACAGCAGCAGCATGATACCACAGAGTGGCAAGGTGACATAGCGTGGAGATAGTAGCAACAGCAGCAGCATGATACCACAGAGTAGCAAGGTGACATAGTGTGAAGATGGCAGCAACAGCAGCAACATGATACCATAGAGTGGCACAGTGACATAGCGTGGATATGGCAGCAACACTAGCAGCATGATACCACAGAGTGGCAAGGTGACATAGTGTGGAGATGGCAGCAACAGCAGCAGCATGATACCATAGAGTGGCATGGTGACATAGTGTGGAGATGATCTAATCTGATGTGTCAGGCATCGGTGGGTTAAAATCATGGCTGATCCATGCCTGATTCATCTTGACAAAGGTCTTTCCACATTTTGGTGGGACAGGCGAGTTCTTCTTGGGGTAACTATGGCCCCTGCCGCACTAAACACCCTCTCTCATGCCACACTACTGGCCGGGCAGAACAGCTTTTCCAGGGCAAACTCTGTCAGTTGCGGCCACAAATCCAGTTTGGCTGCCCAGTAGTCCAGTGGATCTTCTATCATGGCTGGCAGTGTGCTGTCTACGTATGCTACCACCTGCTGGTTCAGGTACTGCTCAAGGTCTACCTGCTGCTGGTGAGTAGTTTCTTCACTATGCGGGTGAAGAAAGCTACTTATCGGTGACTTTAGACTTAGACTGCTGGTGCTGCTGTTACTTGTGTGGAAGTCGAAGATCGAGTCAACCAATCAAGAACTGCTGGGTTGCTGGTCAAGACACGACCGCTAGCTGACATGTGGACCTGAAGCCTCGGGAAGAAACTACTGCTGCCACGTCACCTTACTCTGCCTGCACCAGAATCATTTACGCCTCTGCCACTTCCCTGTGCAGGGCCTGGCACTTATCTGTCTGACATACTTTTAGCTGAACTAAATAAATGAAATGCAAATTAAAATACCCCTAGATGCGGCAAATATAATTTTCTTTTTTTCTGAGATAGGCAACTAAAAGATTTGAAATTGGCAACAAAAATGATTTCAGCGTAAATAACAGCAAAAGTGAACTGCATATATATTTCTCGTATTGGACTAAAATTGGCCACTAAACGATTTCTAAGTAAATAACAAAAAAAGTGAACTGCGTATATTTTTCTCTTTTTCTCTAGAAATATGACAATAAACGCTTTTAGCGCAAATAACAGCAAATATTAACTGCGTAAATTTTTCGCGTATTGGAGTGAAATATGGACAATGATATATTTTTCTCGGGTTGCACTGAACCATCAATATACGCTTTTAGCGCAAAAAACACCAAAATGTCAAAGGTGTGTATTTTTCTCGAGAAATATGACAATAAACGCTTTTAGCGCAAATAACAGCAAATATTAACTGCATCAATTTTTCTCGTATTGGAGTGAAATATGGACAAGGATATGTTTTTCTGGGGTTGCACTGAACCGTCAATATACGATTTTAGCGCAAATAACACCAAAATGTTAAGGGGGTGTATTTTTCTCTAGAAATATGACAAAAAAGGCTTATAGCGCAAATAACACCCAAATGTGAACAGTGTATATTTTTCTCGGTTGTACTGAACTGGGAATATACGCTTTTAGTTCAAACACCAAAATGTCAACAGCGTATATTTTTCATGGGTTATACTGAACTGGCAATATACGCTTTTAGCGCAAATAGCAAAAAATGTCAATGGTGTGTATTTTTATCTTTTTCTCAAAAAATATGACAAAAAACGCTTTTAGCGCAAAAAACAACCAAATATGAACAGGGTATATTTTACCCGGGTTGTACTGAACTGGCAATATACGCTTTTAGCGCAAATAACATCCAAATGTGAACAGGGTATATTTTTCACGGGTTGTACTGAACTGTTCAGAATCAAATTTTTCCTGAAATTCGGAACTAATTTTATTTCGTCAGCTTCGATTCGCTCATCTCTAGTGGTGACCCCAGGCTCCAAGCCACTATATTAGACTCAGGCCCCTTGCACACGACAGTATTTTGCGGACCGTATACTGGCAGTTTTTTCAGTTCAGTATACTGACAGTATACTGAACCATTCACTTCAATGGGTCTGCAAAAAATACTGAAGTGTCTCCGTATGCCTTCCGTTTCCGTTTCTCAGTTTTTTCTGTTCCGTTTAAATATAGACCATGTCCTATTCTTGTCATCAAATCACGTTCAGTGGCTCCATTCAAGTCAATGGGTCTGCAAAAAAAACGGAAAGCATACTGAAGTGCATCCGTATGTCTTCCGTATCCGTTCCGTTTTTTGCGGAACCATCTATTGAAAAGTTAAGACCAGCCCAATTTTCTCTATGTTATTACTGTATACTGTATATGCCAAACGGAAAAACGTAACGGAACAACGGAACCGAAACGGAAACAAAACGGAAGCAAAAACGGAAAAACGGATCTGTTATAAACGGACAGCAAAACACTGAAAAAAAAAATATGTTCATGTGCAAGAGGCCTCAGAATAGACCTCCACATCCTGCTATGACTAAGAGGAGTAGTGAGACATCCAGTCCAAAATCTCATCCTATTTGTCCTAAATAATAACGTTGCGCCTTTCCTCAATAATACTGTTGAGCATTTTGGGAGACAGGTTGAACTGTGGTTTACTACTGCTACTGTATGGATGGATGGCTACTACCCACATTATGATTCAGGGAGGACGAGGCATAGGTCTTTTGTTTTGCACTCTCCATTTTCCAGACATTTAATTTTGTGGCCTCTAAATGAAAAGTCACAGGTTTGGTACACACAGACTATTAAGCTGTACTAGCAAAATTGCAAAAGTTTTTTATTTTTTTTCTGTAGTGAAAAAACAGAGGTGCAATTAAATATCCCAAATTTCTTTCTATTCCACAAACACACTGTACACTAGTTTTGTCAACTTACAATATTATTCAATGCAAAAGGTGAAATGTGTGTTGAACTACACATTCTGATGCAGTAACACAAGCAGTTCACTAAAACTGCAATTCTTTGACAGTGATGCCAAACATCTTTTACGTTAGATGCTGTGATGCAGTTGCGTTTAGTCACATCGATATCATTTGTGTTGCTGATGGGAAATGTGTTTAGTACTGTATATCTGTATTCTCTCCCTATAATCTTCTTTCACTGTCCCTAGCTCAGTATATCAGTCTGCAGAGGCAGAGTCACTGCACAGCTTAATATCAGGTCAAAAGTACAAAGTAGAATGACGTTCTACACAGGCACCTTCCTGTCTGCTGTCCCCCTGATTGGCTAATCGAGGCTGTATTTTTGCCTCTGAGCCAATCAGGGTGAGCCTTCCCCTTTACTTCCTCCCAGTGTCACATGACCATTCTTCCTCTACATTCCTCATTTTTTTGCCTGCCAATATGGACTGTAAAATGGTGCTACGCACATTTTCATGCAATTTTCCTAAAGTAAATCAGGAATACTTCAGATTCATTTTTCAGTCACATTTTGGGGAAATTTGTAACAAATCTGGTTTATTTAGAATCAATTAGCCCATCTTAAATTAAACTGACTGTGTAAACTAAGTCTGAAGTTTGTTGATCAGAATCACAGGAAAAAGAGTATGGAAAATATTAACACCTCCGTGATCATTAAATAGTGAGTAATTTGATGATAAGTTAGTCAGCTCTGAGTAAAGCGACGAACATTGACATTCTGTTAAAATGTCAGCAAGCTAAAGAAAGTCAAAGGGATTAAACTACATAATTGAATTCCGTATTTCTTAAATATTTTTGCCAAGCCAGGTGATATTTTTAGAGACTGATCAAAAAGAAACGTTTGATTCATCAGTGTAGTGGGAAAGAATACTATATTATATTTACAAAATAACCAGGGCGATTTTAAGACCAAAAATGTTTACTTGTTTTATTCTTGGAAGGGAAATCCAATGATAGTGATCTTCTAATATGTTATAGATCTGAGAAGATCACATTTATGAAGTATGTCATTTCAAATCACCAGCAATTTGCATAATGGAAGCCCTTTAGAGCTGAGACCCCATTAATAGTATTGGGCGAATATTCAAATCACAAATACTTATATAGAGAATATCGGCACTTCGAGAATTCGCGAATATTTAGAATATTGCGCTATATATTCGTAATTTAGAATATTCTAATTTTTTTTCATCAGCAACCTCCCTGTTGCTTGTGGGGCCAATGAGAAAGCTTCAATGTCTTTGTTTGAGCTTAGCGACATCCCAAGCAACCAATAGGAAAGTTGCCTACACCTTACTATATAAGGGACCTCCCCAGCAGCCATTTTCTGCAGTGTAATGGAGTTCTGAGAGAGACAGCAGTGTGATTGCTGTGCTCTGTGCTTTGCTGTATATATGTCGCAGGGAAATTATGAAAATAGAGATTTGATCAAATCCCTAAGATGAAAATGGAGATTTGATCAAATCCCTAAGGGAGATGATCAATTCACAGAAGATGATGTTCCCTAAAGAAAGTAAGTGATTTGATCAAATCCCTTAACTGTTTTAGAGAAAAGTTTAATATTTTTTATAATATAATAATAATATGAAATAATGTTGTTTAGATATTAAAAGTATTTATTTAGTAAACCATGCATTAATAAATGTAGAGTAGGTAATACAACAATAGTCATTGAAACACAAATTATTAAAGAAAGTAAGTGATTTGATCAAATCCCTTAACTGTTTTAGTGAAAAGTTTAATATTTTTGATAATATAATAATAATATGAAATAATATTGTAAGAAATAGGTACTTAAAGGGAAACTGTCACCTCTACTATGCTTCCTTCACTGAGCATTTCTAAATGTTTATTGTGTTGCCCTAAACTTATAAATTATACTTCTAATTTAATCTGCAGCCAAATTAAATAAGTATGATGCATTTTGTACTTCCCGCCTTTTATGCAAATTAACATAAGAGTCGTATCTTACTTGTGTGACCAGAAAAGAGTCATATTTTCTCTGAGTCTGTGGTGCTTCAATAGATGAACCCGGAAGCTCCTGAACTGTCCTCTTCAGCTCCGCCTAAGAAACGCCCCATAGATAAAATCTAGCAGATCCACTGTCACTTAAAGTCTAAAAAGACATGTTAGTTGAGAGAAGGTAACATAGTAACATAGTACGTAAGGCTGAAAAAAGTCATCTGTCCACCAAGTTCGGCCTGTCATCCTGCTAGTTAATCCAGAGGAAGCTTTGCGGTAGAAGCCAATTTTCCCCACTTAAGGGGAGTAAAAAATTCCTTCCCGACTCCATTCAGTCAATCAGAAGTACTCCCTGGATCAACAACCCATCTCTAGTAGCTATAGCCTGTAATATTATTACACTCCAGAAATACATCCAGGCCCTTCTTGAATTCTTTTATTGTACTCACTGTCACCACCTCCTAAGGCAGAGAGTTCCATAGTCGCACTGCTCTTACCGTAAAGAATCCTCTTCTATGTTTGTGTACAAACCTTCTTTTCTCCAGACGCAGAGGATGTCCCCTCGTCACTGTCAGAGTCCTAGGGATAAATAGATGATGAGAGAGATCTCTGTACTGACCTTTGATATATTTATACATAGTTATAAGATCTCCCCTCAGTCGTCTTTTTTCTAAAGTAAATAACCCTAATTTTGATAAACTTTCAGGGTACTGTAGTTGTCCTATTCCAGATATTACCTTAGTTGCCCTCCTCTGAACCTTCTCCAGCTCCGCTATGTCTGCCTTGTTCACAGGAGCCCAGAACTGTACACAGTACTCCATGTGTGGTCTGACTAGCGATTTGTATAGTGGTAGGACTGTGTTCTTATCACGGGTGTCAATGCCCCTTTTAATGCAGCCTATTATCTTATTGGCCTTGGCGGCAGCTGCCTGACATTGGTTTTTGCAGCTTAGTTTGCTGTTTATTAAAATTCCTAGATCCTTTTCCATGTCAGTGTTACCGAGTGTTTTACCATTAACTATGTACGGGTGACTTGCATTTTTCCTTCCCATGTGCATAACTTTTCATTTGTCAGTGTTGAACCTCATCTGCCACTTATCTGCCCAAGCCTCCAATCTATCTAGATACCTCTGTAGCAGTATATTGTCCTCTTCAGTGTTAATTACTTTACATAGTTTAGTGTCATCTGCAAAAATTTATATTTTACTATGCAAGCCTTCTACAAGATCATTAATAAGTATATTGAAAAGAATTGGGCCCAGTACTGACCCCTGAAGTACCCCACTATTGACAGTTGCCCAATCTGAGCATGTACCGTTAATAACCACCCTCTGTTTTCTGTCACTCAGCCAGTTACTTACCCACTTACAGACATTTTCTCCCAGGCCGGGCATCCTCATTTTATATAATAACTAGAGTTGAGCGAACACCTGGATGTTCGGGTTCGAGAAGTTCGGCCGAACTTCCCAAAAATGTTCGGGTTCGGGATCCGAACTCGACCCGAACTTCAACCCAAACCCCATTGAAGTCAATGGGGACACAAACTTTTGGTCACTAATAAGGCTGTAAAATAGTCCAGGAAAGGGCTAGAGGGCTGCAAAAGGCAGCAAAATGTAGGTGAATCCCCTGCAAACAAATGTGGATAGGTAAATGAATTAAAATAAAATAAATAAAAATTAAGCAATATAATTTGGAGAGAGGTCGCATAGCAGAGAATCAGGCTTCAAGTCACCCACCAATGGAGAAGGCCACTTTCATTTAATTAGGCCCCAGCACCCAGACAGAGGACAGAGGTGGCATAGCAGAGAATGAGGCATCATGTCACCCACCAATGGAGAAGACCACTTTTCGATAATTAGGCCCCTGGCACCCAGACGGAGGAGAGGTCGCATAGCAGAGAATCAGGCTGCATGTCACCCAGCAATAGAGAAGGCCACTTCCAGATATTTAGCCCACGGCACCCAGACAGAGGACAGTGGTCGCATAGCAAAGAATCAGGCTTCATGTCACCCACCACTGGAACAGGCCACTTTCAGATAATTAGGCCCCTGGCACCTAGACGGAGGAGAGGTTCATTCAACTTTTAGTTGCACCGCAATATAATGGTAAAATTAAAAAAAGAGGATTCAATAAAGAAGTGCCCCGGAGTACAAGAATATATGGTTGAGGGGGAGGCAGTTATAAATGTCTATTCTGCACAAGGGATGTAAAGGTCCTGTGGGATCCATGCCTGGTTCATTTTTATGAACGTCAGCTTGTCCACGTTGGCTGTGGACAGGCAGCTACGTTTGTCAGTAATGACGCCCCCTGCCGTGCTGAATACACGTTCAGACAAAAAGCTGGCCGCCGGGCGGGCCAGCACCACCAAGGCATAAAAGGCTAGCTCTGGCCACGTGGACAATTTTGAGACCCAGAAGTTGAATGGGGCCGAACTATCAGTCAGCACGTGGAGGGGTGTGCACACTTACTGTTCCACCATTCTGTATCAGGTGGTGATGCAGTTAGCTGTTTCGTGGTGACAAAACTTTTCCACATTTCTGCCATGCTAACCCTGCCCTCAGAGGAGCTGGCCGTGACACAGATGCATTGGCGACCTCTCGCTCCTCCTCTGCCTTCACCTTGGGCTTCCACTTGTTCCCCTGTGACATTTGGGAATGCTCTCAGGAGCGCGTCTACCAGCGTGCTCTTGTACTCGCGCATCTTCCTATCACGGTCCGGAGCAGGAAGTAAGGTGGGCACATTATCTTTGTACCGGGATCCAGCAGGGTGGCAACCCAGTAGTCCGCACACGTTAAAATGTGGGCAACTCTGCTGACATTGCGCAGGCACTGCAGCATGTAGTCGCTTATGTGTGCCAGGCTGCCCAGAGTTAAGGACAAGCTGTCCTCTGTGGGAGCCGTATCGTCATCGTCCTCCGTTTCCCCCCAGCCACGCACCAGTGATGGGCCCGAGCTGCGTTGAGTGCCACCACACTGTGAACATGCTTCATGCTCATGCTCCTCCACCTCCTCCTCATCCTCCTCATCCTCCAGTAGTGGGCCCTGGCTGGCCACATTTCTATCTGGCCTCTGCTGCTGCAAAAAACCTCCCTCTGAGCCTCTTCTAACAGACTGGCCTGAAAGTGCTAAAAATGACCTCTCACCCTCTCCTCCTCCTCTTCCTGGGCCACCTCCTCTTCCATCATTGCTCTAAGTGTTTTCTAAAGGAGACATAGAAGTGGTATTGTAACGCTGATAACGGCGTCATCGCCACTGGCCATGTTGGTGGAGTACTCGAAACAGCGCAATAGGGCACACAGGTCTCGCATGGAGGCCCAGTCATTGGTGGTGAAGTGGTGCTGTTCCGCAGTGCGACTGACCCGTGCGTGATACAGCTGAAACTCCACTATGACCTGCTGCTGCTCGCATAGTCTCTCCAGCATGTGCAAGGTGGAGTTCCACCTGGTGGGTGCGTCGCATCTGAGGCGGTGAACGGGAAGGCCGAAGTTACGCTGTAGTGCAGACAGGCGAACAGCGGTAGGATGTGAATGCCGGAAGCACGCACAGACGGCCCACACTTTATGCAGCAGCTCTGACATGTCGGGGTAGTTGTGAATGAATTCTGCACCACCAAATTCTGCACATGCGCCAGTTAAGGGAAGTGCGTCAAACCGGCTAGTCCCAGAGCTTCGACGAGATTTCGCCCATTATCGCACACCACCAGGCCGGGCTTGAGGCCCACCGGCAGCAGCCACTCGTCGGTCTGTTGTTCAATACTCCGCCACAACACCTGCGTGGTGTGGGGCCTGTCCCCCAAACATATGAGTTTCAGAATGGTCTGCTGACATTTACCCCGGGCTATGCTGAAGTTGGTGGTGAAGGTGTGTGGCTGACTGGATGAGCTGGTGGAAGCAGAGGAGGAAGAAGCCGAGTAGGAGTAGGAGGTTACAGGAGGGAAAGAATGATGCTCTGCGATCCTTGGCAGCGGAAGGACGTGCGCCAAAGAACTCTCCGCCTGGGGCCCATCCGCCACTACATTTACCCAGTGTGCAGTTAGGGAGATATAGCGTCCCTGGCCGTGCTTCCTGGTCCACGTATCTGTGGTTAGGTGGACCTTGCCACAGATGGCGTTGCGCAGTGCACACTTGATTTTATTGGATACTTGGTTCTGCAGGGAAGGCACGGCTCTCTTGGAGAAGTAGTGGCGGCTGGGAACAACATACTGTGGGACAGCCATGGACATCAGCTGTTTGAAGCTGTCTGTGTCCACCAGCCTGAATGACAGCATTTCAAAGGCCAGTACTTTAGAAATGCTGGCATTCAGGCCCAGGGCCCGAGGGTGGCTAGTTGGGAATTTACACTTTCTCTCCAAGGTTTGTGAGATGGAGAGCTGAAAACTGCCGTGTGACATGGTGGAGATGCTTGGTGACGCAGGTGGTGGTGTCGGTGGCACATCCTCTGTTTGGTGGGCGGCAGGTGCCAACATTCCTCCCGAGGCGGAGGAAGAGGCCGAGGCAGCAGCAGAAGAGGGAGCAGGGGAGCCTGAGTGAGTTCCTTGTTTTTAAGGTGTTTACTCCACTGCAGTTCATGCTTTGCATGTAGATGCCTGGTCATGCAGGTTGTGCTAAGGTTCAGAACGTTAATGCCTCGCTTCAGGCTCTGATGGCACAGCGTGCAAACCACTCGGGTCTTGTCGTCAGCACATTGTTTAAAGAAGTGCCATGCCAGGGAACTCCTTGAAGCTGCCTTTGGGGTGCTCGGTCCCTGGTGGCTGTGGCCAGTAGCAGGCAAACTCTCTTGGCGGCGGCTGTTCTGCTTTTGCCCCCTGCTCCCTCTTTTGCTACGCTGTTGGCTCGGTCTCACCACTGCCTCTTCCTCTGAACTATGAAAGTCAGTGGCACAACCTTCATTCCATGTGGGGTCTAGGACCTCATCGTCCCCTGCATCGTCTTCCACACAGTCTTCCTCCCTGACCTCCTGTTCCGTCTGCACACTGCAGAAAGACGCAGCAGTTGGCACCTGTGTTTCGTCATCATCAGAGACGTGCGGACTCCGATGAGGTGGTATTCCCATGTCCTCATCATCAGGAAACATCAGTGGTTGTGCATCAGTGCATTCTATGTCTTCCACCACTGGGGAAGGGCTAGGTGGATTCCCTTGGGAAACCCTGCCAGCAGAGTCTTCAAACAGCATAAGAGACTGCTGCATAACTTGAGGCTCAGACAGTTTCCCTGATATGCATGGGGGTGATGTGACAGACTGATGGGCTTGGTTTTCAGGTGCCACCTGTGCGCTTTCTGCAGAAGACTGGGTGGGAGATAATGTTGTGAACGTGCTGGATCCACTGTCGGCCACCCAATTGACTAGCGCCTGTACTTGCTCAGGCCTTACCATCCTTAGAACAGCATTGGGCCCCACCAAATATCGCTGTAAATTCTGGCGGGTACTGGAACCTGAGGTAGTTGGTTCACTAGGACGTGTGGCTGTGGCAGAATGGCCACGTCCTCTCCCAGCACCAGAGGGTCCACTAACACCACCACGACCGTATCAGCGTCCCTTACTAGATGTTTTCCTCATTGTTACCATTCACCAAGCACCACAATAAGAAAAAAATATTTGGCCCAATCTGTTGATTTCAAATTCAGGCTTTTTTTCTACAGGCACCTAACACTATCTGCCTATTTATTTATGTACCGATTTACACTTATCCAGGCACAGCAGTAACCACTGATTTAGGGGAATATCAATTGTAGGCCTAGTATTTAGGCCCTGGATGAAAGGTATCCTTTTATGTACCGATTTACACTTGGAGATGCACAGTAGCGTGTGAAAAAATATGTAGGATTATGCCTTCAGCAATTGTATTTTAACACTTTGTAATATACCCTTTAACGGACAGAAATACACTTGGAGATGCACGGTAGTGTTTGAAGTTATTGAGGATGACCCTCTCAGCACTTGTATATACACCTTGACTGTAATATACCCTTATACAAACAGAAATACACTATGAAATGCACAATAGTGCGTGCAGATTTACAGAATTATGCTTTCAGCAATTGTAATGTAACACTTTTTGTAATATACCCTTTTACTGAAAGAAATATACTTGGAGATGCACACTGAGTGTAATATACCCATTTACTGACAGATTAACACTTGGCCTGCAACAGCTGGAAAACCAGATTCAGGGTATTGCTATATTGGCAAGTGAATTTCACCCCAGAACAAAATCTATCCTTTGACGGATACTATTAAAATTGTCCAGTCACAGCTGGAACACCAGATTTACTGTATTTCTATTTTTGCAACTGTATTTCAACACAGAAAATAATATATCCTTTGACGGACACTAGGGAAATTGTGCAGTCACAGTTGGAACACCAGATTCAGGGTATTGTTATTTTGGCAATTGAATTTCACCCCAGAATAAAAAATACCCTTTTACGGACAGATTTAAACTAGGCCTGCAACAGCTGGAACACCAGATTCAGGGTATTTCTATTTTGGCAATTAGATTTCACCCCAGAAAAAATATACCCTTTTACGGACAGATTTAAACTAGGCCTGCAACAGCTTGAACACCAGATTCAGGGTATTTCTACTTTGGCAATTAGATTTCACCCCAGAAAAAAATATACCCTTTTACGGACAGATTTAAACTAGGCCTGCAACAGCTTGAACACCAGATTTACTGTATTTCTATTTTTGCTACTGATTTTAACACCAGAAAATAATATATCCTTTGACGGAAACTAGGGAAATTGTCCAGTCACAGCTGGAACACCAGATTCAGGGCATTGCTATTTTGGCAATTAAATTTCACACCAGAAAATGATATATCCTGTGACAGACACTATTAAACTTGGCCAGCCACAGCTGAAATCACTGATTTTTGGTATTGCTATTTGGGCAATTGAATTTCACCACAGAAAAAAAATATATCCTTTGCCGGACACTATTAAACTTGTCCAGCCACAGCTGGATCATTAGATTTACTGTATTTCTATTTTTGCCACTGTATTTCACCCCAGAAAATAATATATTCTTTAACGGACACTGGGGAAATTGTCCAGTCACCGCTGGAACACCAGTTTTAGGGTATTGCAATTTTGGCAATTAAATTTCACTTCAGAAAAAAATATACCCTTTTACAGACAGATTTAACCTAGGCCTGCAACTGCTGGAACACCAGATTCAGGGTATTGCTATTTTGGCAATTAAATTTCACCCCAGAAAAAAATATACCCTTTTACGGACAGATTTAAAGTAGACCTGCAACAGCTGGAACACCAGATTTACTGTATTTCTATTTTTGCTACTATCTTTCACCAAAGAAAATAATATATCCTTTGACGGACACTAGTGAAATTGTTCAGTCACAGCTGGAACACCAGATTCAGGGTATTGCTATTTTGGCAATTGAATTTCACCCCATAACAAAATCTATCCTTTGACGGATACTATTAAACTTGTTCAGTCACAGCTGGAACACCAGATTTACGGTATTGCTATTTTGGCAATTGAATTTCACCCCAGAACAAAATGTATCCTTTGCCGGACACTATGAAGCTTGTCCAGTCACAGATGGAACACCAGATTTACTGTATTTCTATTTTTGCTACTGACTTTCACCACACAAAATAATATATCCTGTGACGGACACTATTAAACTTGGCCAGCCACAGCTGAAACTACTGATTTATGGAATTGCTATTTTGGCAATTAAATTTCACACCAGAAAATAATATATCCTGTGACGGACACTATTAAACTTGGCCAGCCACATCTGAAACCACTGATTTATGGTATCGCTATTTTGGCAATTGAATTTCATCCCAGAAAAAAATATATCCTTTGCCGGACACTATTAAACTTGTACAGCCACAGCTGGAACACCAGATTTACTGTATTTATATTTTTGCAACTGTATTTCACCTCAGAAAATAATATATCCTTTGACGGACACTAGGGAAATTGTCCAGTCACAGCTGGAACACCAGATTTACGGTATTTCTATTTTTGCAACTGAATTTCACTGTAGAAAATAGTATATCCTATGATGGACACTATGAAACTTGTTTAATCACAGCTGGAACACCAGATTTACAGTATTGCTATTTTGGCAATTGAATTTCACCCCAGAAAAAAAATATATCCTTTGCCGGACACTATTAATCTTGGCCAGCCACAGCTGAAACCACTGATTTATGGTATTGCTATTTGAGCAATTGAATTTCACCCCAGAACAAAATCTATCCTTTGCCGGACACTATTAAACTTTGCCAGCCCCTGCTGGGACACCAGATTTACGGTATTGCTATTTTGGCAATTGAATTTCACCCCAGAAAATAATATATCCTTTGGCGGACACTATTAAACTTGTTCAGTCAAAGCTGGAACACCAAATTTACGGTATTTCTATTTTTGAAACTGAATTTCACGGCAGAAAATACTATATCCTATGACGGACACTAATAAACTTGTCCAGTCACAGCTGGAACACCAGATTTACGGTATTGCTATTTTGGCAATTGAATTTCACCCCAGTACAAAATATATCCTTTGCCGGACACTATTAAACTTGGCCAGCCACTGCTGGGACACCAGATTTAGGGGATTGCTATTTTGGCAATTGAATTTCACCACAGAAAAAAATCTATCCTTTGCCAGACAGCAGACAGTATTTCTCTTGGCTAGCCACAGCTGGAACACCCGATTTAGGGGATTGCTATTTTGGCAATTGAATTTAACCCCTTAACAAAATATAGAAATTTCTATCCTGAGTTTCTAGTGGTGACAATAAGCACAGCCAAGCCCATGATGTAGGTTAGAGTATTGATCACAAATTTTCGAATTGCGAATTTTAATCGCGAATATCGGCACTTCGAGAATTCGCGAATATTTAGAATATCGCAAAATATTTACTAAAATTTTCAAGAGAAGAAACCATGAAGGTAAGCGGCGCTCACCATGACCTTTTAAAACACTTTGCTTTATTGGTACATCCTTAAAACAGCAGACCGGGGTGGACAATTTCTTACATGAGTGTAAATATGGGCGACGGCCGTTTCGCGCGAAGGTGCGCTTACTCTGGCCCGTGACGTCTCTAGAATGGGATGCTCACCTTATACCTGTGCCTTCCGCTACGCTAACCCGATGGGGGATGGCGGCACGGTGGAAAACCTGTCCCCGCCCCCATCAGGTGCCATGTAATTAAACATTAAAACCTCAGGAACATTACCAAATAATATTGGTGAGGCACAGGTACATCATATATGCAAAACACAACATCATTATTTATCAATACAAAAAAACAAAACAAAAATTATCAAAAAACAAATACAATCACGAAGATAAATTATATCAAGGCACTCAGTTCATTACGGTCTTTAAGACCGAGCCGTCCGACGGCTTCTGCCCGTATGATCCAGGCCGCTTCTTTGCGCAACAGTTCCCTATGCCTATCACCTCCCTGCACCGGGTTACCTACATGTTCTATGCCCGCAATCCTCAGGCAAGCGGAGTTACCATTATGTTGTTCCTTAATATGATTAATTAATCTTGGGCAGCCCTTGCCTGTTTTTACTGAGCCAATATGCTCACGAAACCTCTCAAATAGCGGGCGTATAGTCTTCCCTATATAGTAGCGCTCACATCCACATATTACAATATACACAACATATTTAGTGCGGCAATTAATGAATTGTCCCACCTTATGCTGTATACCTCCAAATATCAAATATTTACTTTGTATCATGTGTGAACAAAACGAGCAACTACCACATCTGTGGTTTCCCACAATCCTACTCTCTGACAGCCAGTTCTCCATAAATTTACTCCTCACTAGTGTTGAGCGAACAGTTCGAGCATCGTTCGGGTTCGTACCGAATTTTGGGGTGTCCGGGACCCGGACCCGAACCCGGACATTTTCAAAAAAGTTCGGGTTCGGGTTCGTCGTTCGGCATGTATTTAGGCGCATTTTGAAAGGCTGCAAAGCAGCCAATCAACATGCATCATACTACTTGCCCTAAGATGCCATCGCAGCCATGCCTACTATTGGCAAGGCTGTGATTGGCCGAGTGCAGCATGTGACTCAGCCTCTTTATAAGCTTGTGCGCACGTCGGGACGTGCTCACTCCCGATGTGAATAGAACAGGGATAGACGCAGCTGATGCTAGGGCGAGAATAGGCAGGGATAATTGAATAACTGGAAGCAAATTTCTCTCCTCCACCTGTGATTCATCTGAACAACTGCAGCTGAGCTGCTTTTTGATAGGGATTGGCTATTTTTAGAGTGGCCAGAGTGATTTTTCCATCCACATGTACCTAGGCTGACCGCCGCCGCCATTTTGCGACTTGTAGTGCTGCAGCAGAAGCTGCCACAGTGTGCATTCCAAAGCTCCAAACAAGTCAGACATCTACACCTGGGATTCAGACCAATAGCGATTTAGCAGCACAGTCCAAGGCTATTTTTTTAAAGGTTGTGCAGACCATTTTGTGGCACATGTTACTGGGCTGATAGGCGGCGGCCATCTTGGGACTAGTGCTGCAGCACAATCTCTCCCAACGTCCATTAATCACTTGTAATAGTGGTCTGTGCCATAGAAATCCTACATCAGGGACTTGGTGTGCTTGTGTCACCCCTACTAATACCAGTCCACCTGTAATCCATACAGTCAAAAGACTGAAAGTATTCCAGTGAGGGAATTTTTTTTTATTTAAAAAGGCCAAGTTAGTTTATCTGATGCTCAATATACTAGATACAGTTAGGCCTGCGTTTCATACATCTGGAATTAGCAAATTAATGTGCTGGGGTTGGGAAAACATATATGTACCCATACTAGAATCTGTCAAAGAAAGCGGTACTCACATATAACAGTCATTCCATCTGTAATCCATACAGTCAAAAGACTGAAAGTATTCCAGTGAGGGAATTTTTTTATTTAAAAAGGCCAAGTTAGTTTATCTGGCGTTCAATATACTAGATACAGTTAGGCTCATGCGTTTCATACATCTGGAATTAGCAAATTAATGTGCTGGGGTTGGGAAAACATATATGTACCCATACTAGAATCTGTCAAAGAAAGCGGTACTCACATATAACAGTCATTCCATCTGTAATCCATACAGTCAAAAGACTGAAAGTATTCCAGTGAGGGAATTTTTTTATTTAAAAAGGCCAAGTTAGTTTATCTGATGCTCAATATACTAGATACAGTTAGGCCTGCGTTTCATACATCTGGAATTAGCAAACTAATGTGCTGGGGTTGGGAAAACATATATGTACCCATACTAGAATCTGTCAAAGAAAGCGGTACTCACATATAACAGTCATTCCATCTGTAATCCATACAGTCAAAAGACTGAAAGTATTCCAGTGAGGGAATTTTTTTTATTTAAAAAGGCCAAGTTAGTTTATCTGGCGCTCAATATACTAGATACAGTTAGGCTCATGCTTCATACATCTGGAATTAGCAAATTAATGTGCTGGGGTTGGGAAAACATATATGTACCCATACTAGAATCTGTCAAAGAAAGCGGTACTCACATATAACAGTCATTCCATCTGTAATCCATACAGTCAAAAGACTGAAAGTATTCCAGTGAGGGGATTTTGCTTATAAAAATAATATATTTCATTGTGGTGCGAGTTGAATCGCAAACAATGAAGAAAAATACTATTAAGGGACGAGGACGCGGTCGTGGTGGTGTCCGTGGAGCCTCTGTTGCTGGTAGAGGACGTGGCCGTTCGGCCCCAGGCGCACACAGTAGGGAACGAACTCCTCAACTAGCCGGCAGAATGTACCGCAATATCTCGTGGGGCCCAATGCCGCTCTTAGGATGGTAAGGCCTGAGCAGGTACAGGCATTAATCGATTGAGTGGCCGACAGTGCTTCCAGCACGTTCACCACATGGTCTTCCACCCAGTCTTCTGCGGAAGCGCACAGGTGGCACCTGAAAACCAAGCCCATCAGTCTGTCACATCACCCCCAAGCATATCAGGGAAACGGTCTGAGCTACAAGTTATGCAGCAGTCTCTTCTTCTGTTTGAAGACTCTGCTTCCAGGGTTTCCCAGGGCGTCCACCTAGCCCTTCCCCAGTGGAGGAAGACATACCATGCACTGACGCACAACCACTTATGTCTCCAGATGAAGAGGACATGGGAATACCACCACAGCAGAGTCACCGACTCTCTGATGATGACGAAACACAGGTGCCCACTGCCGCGTCTTTTTGCAGTGTGCAGACTGAACAGGAGGAGGTCAGGGAGGAGACTGGGTGGAAGACGATGCAGAGGACGATGAGGTCTTAGACCCCACATGGACTGAAGGTCGTGGCGATGACTTTCACAGTTCAGAGGAAGAGGTAGTGGTGAGACCGAGACAACAGCGAAGCCAAAGAGGGAGCAGGGGGCCAAAGCAGACGAGCCGCCGCCCCAGAGTTCGCCTGCTACTGGACATCGCCAACAGGGACCCAGCCCCACAAAGGCAGCTTCAAAGAGTTCCCTGGCATGGCACTTCTTAAACAATGTCCTACCGACAAGACCCGAGTGACTTGCACGCTCTGCCATCAGAGCCTGAGGCGAGGCATTAACGTTCTGAACCTCAGCACAACCTGCATGACCAGGCATCTACATGCAAAGCATGAACTGCAGTGGGGTACACACCTTAAAAACCAGGCACTCGCTGAGGCTCCCCTGCTCCCTCTACCGCTGCTGCCTCGGCTTCCGCCTCGAGAGGAATGCTGCCACCTGCCGAGCAGCAAACAGAGGATGTGCCACCGACACCACCACCACCGCCACCGTCAACTAGCGTCTCCACTATATCACACAGCAGCGTTCAGCTCTCAATATCTCAAACCTTAGAGAGGAAGCGCAAATTCCCCGAGTCACCCTCGAGCCCTTGGCCTGAACGCCAGCATTTCTAAACTGCTGGCCTTTGAAATGCTGTCATTCCGGCTGGTGGACACAGACAGCTTCAAACAGCTGATGGCCATGGCTGTCCCGCAGTATGTGGTTCCCAGCCGCCACTATCTCCAAGACAGCCGTGCCTTCCTGCACATGCAAGTGTCCGATAAAATCAAGTGTGCACTGCGCAACGCCATTTGTGGCAAGGTCCACCTAACCACAGATACGTGGACCAGTAAGCACGGCCAGGGACGCTATATCTCACTAACTGCACACTGGATGAATGTAGTGGCGGCTGGGCCCCAGGCGGACAGTTCCTTGGCGCACGCCCTTCCGCCCCTAGGATCGCAGGGCATCATTCTCTGCCTCCTGTAGCCTCCTCCTCCTACTCGGCTTCCTCCTCCACTGCTTCCACCAGCTCATCCGGTCAGCCACACACCTTCACCACCAACTTCAGCACAGCCCGGGTAAACGTCAGCAGGCCATTCTGAAACTCATATGTTTGGGGGACAGGCCCTACACCGCGCAGGAGTTGTGGCGGGGTATTGAACAACAGACCGACGAGTGGTTTCTGCCGGTGGGCCTCAAGCCAGGCCTGGTGGTATGCGATAATGGGCGAAATCTCGTGGCAGCTCTGGGACTAGCCGGTTTGACGCACATCCCTTGCCTGGCGATGTGCTGAACTTGGTGGTGCAGAGGTTCATTCACCACTACCCCAACATGTCAGAGCTGCTGCATAAAGTGCGGGCCGCCTGTGCGCGCTCGCTGCTCACATCCTGCCGCTGCTCGCCTGTCTGCGCTACAGCGGAACCTCGGCCTTCCCGCTCACCGCCTCATATGCGACGTGCCCACCCGGTGGAACTCCACCTTGCACATGCTGGAGAGACTGTGCGAGCAGCAGCAGGCCATAGTGGAGTTTCAGCTGCAGCACGCCGCGTCAGTCGCACTGCCGAACAGCACCACTTCACCACCAATGATTGGGCCTCCATGCGAGACCTGTGTGCCCTGCTGCGCTGTTTCGAGTACTCCACCAACATGGCCAGTGGCGATGACACTGTTATCAGCGCTACAATACCACTTCTATGTCTCCTTGAGAAAACACTTAGGGCAATGATGTTAGAGGAGGTGGCCCAGGTGGAGGAGGAGGAGGAGGATGAGGGCCTGCTTCTAACACTTTCGGGCCAGTCTGTTCGAATTGGCTCAGAGGGAGGTTTGTTTAAGCAGCAGAGGACAGGTTCACAAGTCGCCAGCCAAGGCACTGTACTGGAGGACGAGGAGGATGAGGAGGAGGAGGTGGAGGGGGACGAGGATGACGCAAGTTCACAGCGGGGTGGCAGCCCAGGCCCATCACTGGTGCGTGGCTGGGGGATACGGTGGACGATGACGATACGCCTCCCACAGAGGACAGCTTGTCCTTACCCATGGGTAGCCTGGCCCACATGAGCGAATATATGCTCCAATGCCTGCGCAACGACAGCAGAGTTGCCCACGCTTTAACGTGTGCAGACTACTGGGTGGCCACCCTGCTGGATCCCCGGTATAAAGACAATGTGCCCACTTTAATTCCTGAACTGGAGCGCGACCGCAAGATGCGCGAGTACAAGCGCGACGCTGATAGAGGCGCTCTGAGAGCATTCCCACATGTCACAGGGGAACAGGTGGAAGGTGAAGGCAGAGGAGTGGCAAGAGGTCGCCAACGCAGCTGTGTCACGGCCAGCTCATCTGAGGGCAGGGTTAGCATGGCAGAAATGTGGAAAAGTTTTGTCTCCACGCCACAGCCATCTGCACCGACACCTGATACGGAACGCGTTAGCAGGAGGCAGCATTTCACTAACATGGTTGAACAGTATGTCTGCACACTCCTCCACATCCTGACGGATGGTTCGGCCCCATTCAACTACTGGGTTTCGAAATTGTCCACGTGGCCAGAGTTAGCATGTTATGCCTTGAGGTGCTTTCCTGCCCGGGCGGCCAGCGCTTTATCTGAACGCCGTATTCAGCACGGCAGGGGCGCCATTACTGACAAGCGCAGCCGCCTGTCCACAGCCAACGTGGACAAGCTGACCTTCATAAAGATGAACCAGGCATGGATCCCACAGGACCTGTCCCTCCCTTGTGCAGAGTAGTCCTTATTAACTGCCTAAAACATGTCTTGTTGTGCTACGGGCCACTTCTTTATTTGATACAAATTTTATGAAACCCACAGTTGAATGAAACTCTTCTCTGTCTGGGCGCCGGGCCTAACCAGATGAAAGTGGCCGGTTAAACTAACGGGTGACATGAAGCCATAACCTCTGCCATGCTACCTCTGTCTTCTGTCTGGGTGCTGAGGCCTAAGTCAAATAAAGCGGTCTTCTGCTGTGCTGGGGGATATGAAGCTAATCTCTGACCTCTCTCCTCTGTCTGGGTCCAAAGGCCTAAATCACTGAAAGAGGCCTTCTCCTGTGGTGTGTGATATGATGCCAGAATATGTGCTGTGGGGCCTCTCTCCTCTTCCTGGGTGCAGGGGTCAAATAAACTAAATTGTGGCCTACTCCTGTGGTGGTTGATATGATGCCTGATTCTCTGATGTGGAACCTCTCTCCTCTGTTCTGGGTGAAGGGGTCAAAGTAACTCAATGGTGGCTTCTCCTGTGGTGGCTGATATGATGCCAGAATATGTGCTGTGGGGCCTCTCTCCTCTTCCTGGGTGCAGGGGTCAAAGTAACTCAAATGGTGGCTTCTCCTGTGGTGGCTGATATGATGCCTGATTCTCTGCTGTGAAACCTCTCTCCTCCATCTGGGTGTAGGGGTCAAAGTCTTTCAAAGTCGCCTTCTCCTGTGCTGATTGATATAAAGCTGATGGTTGTGCCATCTGACATGGTTGCCAGGGTCTGATTCAATGGGGGCCTACTCCTGTGGTGGGTGATCTAAATGCCTGATTCTCTGCTGTGAAACCTCTCTCCTCCGTCTGGGTGTAGGGGTCAAAGTCTTTCAAAGTCGCTTCTCCTGTGCTGATTGATATGAAGCTGATGGTTGTGCCATCTGACATGGTTGCCGGGGTCCGCATTAAATGGGGGCCTACTCCTGTGGTGGGTGATCTAAATGCCTGATTCTCTGCTGTGTAACCTCTCTCCTCCGTCTGGGTGTAGGGGTCAAAGTAACTCAAATGGTGGCCTACTCCTGTGGTGGGTGATATGATGCCTGATTGTTGTGGCCATCTCGACTATGGCTAGTCCAGAGGTCTCGAATTCAATGGGGGCCTTCTCCTGTGGTGGGTGATCTAAGATGCCTGATATCATGTGCTGTGGAGCCTCTCTCCTTCCGGGTGCAGGGTCAAAGTAACTCAAGGTGGCTTCTCCTGTGGTGGTTGATATGATGCCAGAATATGTGCTGTGGGGCCTCTCTCTCTTCCTGGGTGCAGGGGTCAAAGTAACTAATGGTGGCTTCTCCTGTGGTGGTTGATATGATGCCTGATTCTGTGCTGTGGAGCCTCTCTCCTCTGTCCTGGGTGCAGGGGTCAAAGTAACTCAATGGTGGCTTCTCCTGTGGTGGCTGATATGATGCCAGAATATGTGCTGTGGTGCCTCTCTCCTCTTCCTGGGTGCAGGGGTCAAAGTAACTCAATGGTGGCTTCTCCTGTGGTGGTTGGATATGATGCCTGATTCTCTGCTGTGAAACCTCTCTCCTCCATCTGGGTGTAGGGGTCAAAGTCTTTCAAAGTCGCTTCTCCTGTGCTGATTGATATGAAGCTGATGGCTGTGCCATCTGACATGGTTGCCAGGGTCTGATTCAATGGGGGCCTACTCCTGTGGTGGGTGATCTAAATGCCTGATTCTCTGCTGTGAAACCTCTCTCCTCCATCTGGGTGTAGGGTCAAAGTCTTTCAAAGTCGCCTTCTCCTGTGCTGATTGATATGAAAGCTGATGGTTGTGCCATCTGACATGGTTGCCAGGGTCTGATTCAATGGGGGCCTACTCCTGTGGTGGGTGATCTAAATGCCTGATTCTCTGCTGTGAAACCTCTCTCCTCCGTCTGGGTGTAGGGGTCAAAGTCTTTCAAAGTCGCCTTCTCCTGTGCTGATTGATATGAAGCTGATGGTTGTGCCATCTGACATGGTTGCCGGGGTCCCATTAAATTGGGGCCTACTCCTGTGGTGGGTGATCTAAATGCCTGATTCTCTGCTTTGAAACCTCTCTCCTCCGTCCGGGTGTAGGGGTCAAAGTCTGTCAAAGTCGCCTTCTCCTGTGCTGATTGATATAAAGCTTATGCTTGTGCCATCTGACATGGTTGCCGGGTCTGATTCAATGGTGGCCTACTCCTGTGGTGGGTGATCTAAATGCCTGATTCTCTGCTGTGTAACCTCTCTCCTCCGTCTGGGTGTAGGGGTCAAAGTAACTAAATGGTGGCCTACTCCTGTGGTGGGTGATATGATGCCAGAATATGTGCTGTGGGGCCTCTCTCCTCTTCCTGGGTGCAGGGGTCAAAGTAACTCAATGGTGGCTTCTCCTGTGGTGGCTGATATGATGCCAGAATATGTGCTGTGGTGCCTCTCTCCTCTGTCTGGGTCCAAAGGCCTAAATCACTGAAAGAGGCCTTCTCCTGTGGTGTGTGATATGATGCCAGAATATGTGCTGTGGTGCCTCTCTCCTCTTCCTGGGTGCGGGGTCAAAGTAACTCAATGGTGGCTTCTCCTGTGGTGGCTGATATGATGCCAGAATATGTGCTGTGGGGCCTCTCTCCTCTTCCTGGGTGCAGGGGTCAAAGTAACTCAATGGTGGCTTCTCCTGTGGTGGCTGATATGATGCCAGAATATGTGCTGTGGGGCCTCTCTCCTCTTCCTGGGTGCAGGGGTCAAAGTAACTAAATGGTGGCTTCTCCTGTGGTGGTTGATATGATGCCTGATTCTCTGCTGTGTAACCTCTCTCCTCCGTCTGGGTGTAGGGGTCAAAGTAACTAAATGGTGGCCTACTCCTGTGGTGGGTGATATGATGCCTGGTTCTCTGCTGTGGGACCTCTCTCCTTTGTCTGGGTGCTGTTGTCAAAATAATAGTAAGTGACCTTCTCCATTGGTGGGTGACTTGAAGCCTGATTCTGTGCTATGGGACCTCACTCCAATTAATATTGTTTAATTTTTATTTATTTTATGTTAACTCATCATTTCCCTATCTACATTTGTTTGCAGGGGATTTAACTACATTTTGCTGCCTTTTGCAGCCCTCTAGCCCTTTCCGGGTGTGTTTTACAGCCTTTTTAGTGCCCAAAAGTTTCGGGATGAAGTTCGGGTCGAGTTCGGATCCCGAACCCGAACATTTTTCGAAAGTTCGGCCGAACTCGTCGAACCCGAACATCCAGGTGTTCGCTCAACTCTACTCCTCACTAGTTTATCCTTTATAGTATGACATCTCTTGAAGGTGCAGATCGATCACTTCATTAGGTGTTTTTGGTGACTTTTTCCTGCCTAATCTCGCCCACACAGAAGCTGCGTCCTCTCCCCACACTAATCAGAGCAGAGTGACGTGCGGCGCTACGTGACTCCAGCTTAAATAGAGGCTGGGTCACATGCTGCACTTGGCCAATCACAGCCATGCCATTAGTAGGCATAGCTGTGATGGCTTCTTAGGGCAAGAAGTAAAACGCTAGCTGATTGGCTGCTGTGCAGCCCTTCAGAAAGCGGGAAGAAATCGCCGAAAAACGGACCCAAACCCGAACTTTTTGAAAATGTTCAGGTCCGGGTCCGTGTCCCGAACACCCCAAAATTCGGTACGAACCCGAACTATCCAGTTCGGGTTCGCTCATCCCTAATAATAAACTTTTATGTGGTACAGTGTCAAATGCTTTGGAGAAGTCCAGATATACGACATCCATTGATTCGCCGCTGTCAAGTCTAGAACTTACCTCCTCATAGAAACTGATTAAATTTGTTTGACATGACCGATCCCTCATGGAGCCATGCTGATATGGCATTATTTGCTTATTTCCATCGAGATCCTATAAGAAAACCTTGAAACAGTTTCCCCACAACAGATGTTAAACTTACCGGCCTATAGTTTCCGGGCTCTGTTTTTGGACCCTTTTTGAATATTGGCACCACATTTGCGATGCACCAATCCTGTGGAACATTCCCTGTCAGTATAGAGTCCACAAATATCAGAAACTAGGGTCTGGCTATGACATCACTTAATTCCCTTAGGAAACGGGGGTGTATGCCATCCGGTCCTGGCAATTTGTCTATTTTAATCTTTTTAAGTCGCTGTTGTACTTTTTCTTGGGTCAGACAGGACACTTTTAATAGGGGATTTTTTTTTTACATTCAGCATTTCATCTGTTTATTTTACTCATTGAATACACTGGAGAAAAAAATATTTAACAGCTCTTCGTCGCTCTCTGCAACTCCACCTTCATTACTCTTTAAAGGGCCGACACCTTCGGATTTTTACTTTTTAACATTTATATAATTGAAGAAAATTTTAGGGTTAGTTTTACTCTCTTTGGCAATTAATCTCTCAGTCTCTAGTTTGGCCGCTTTTATTTGTTTTTTACATGTTCTATTTTTTTCCTTTTTTTCATTTGTTGCTTTCTTTACATTTCTATTGATCCACATTGGTCGTTCCTTAACTTTTAATATTATACGGTATGTACCTCTCACAATGAGAATTTAGGATGCTTTGAAAGATATCACATTTTGTGGCTGTATTTTTGTTTTTGAGGACTTTGTCTCAGTTAGTTAGGCCTATGGACTCGTTGGCTACATTTAGCTTTTTTGAAGTTTGGTATTTTTGTTCCTCCCTGTAGAGATGCTCTTTTGGATGATAATTGGAAGGTTATTACTTTATGGTCACTATTTCCCACATGTCCCCCAACCTGCACATCTTTTGTTCTGTCAGGTCTATTGGTTAATACTAAGTCCAGTATGGCTATCCCTTTCGGGTCCTGAACCAGTTGGGAAAGGTAATTGTCTTTGGTTATTGAAAAGAACTTGTTTCCTTTATGCGATGTACAGCTTTCAGTTTCCCAGTCTATATCTGAGGAGTTAAAGTCCCCCATAATAACCACCTCATTATGATTTGTGGCCTTGTCAAAAGCTTAGGGCAAGGACCTCAAAAGTAGTTCTCTGAAATACTGCCTGTACCACGAGCCACACAAGAAAGGCAGCGGCAGAATAGGGAGGTTAACAAGTGGCTCAAGAGCTGGTGTAGGAAGGAGGGGTTCGGGTTCCTGGAGAACTGGGCTGACTTCTCTGTCGGCTACAGGCTCTATCGTAGGGACGGGCTGCAGCTCAATGGGGAAGGGGCAGCTGTGTTGGGGAGAAAGATGGCTAGAGGAGTGTTTAAACTAGGGACGGGGGGGGAGGGTAATTACATTATAGGAGGGGAAGATAGTGCAGATAGAGACCAAGGGTGAGGTAGTGTGACTGTGGGAGGAATGGAAGGGGGGACTAGAATAGCTCAGAATGAAAGATGTAGGGTAAAAAATACACATAAACCTGTCAAATGTATGTATACTAATGCCAAAAGCCTGACTAACAAGACTGGTGAACTGGAATTAGTGATGTGTGCGGAGGACTATGACATTGTGGGAATATCTGAGACATGGCTGGATGATAGCTATGACTGGGCAGTTAATATAAACGGTTACAATCTGTTTAGAAAGGATAGTCAAAACCGGACAGGTGGAGGGGTCTGCCTCTATGTGAAATCCTGTCTAAATCCCGTAATTCGAGAATACATCTCTGAGGGACATGAACATGTGAAGTTACTGTGGGTAGAAATACATGGAGCAAAAAACAATAATAAATTGCTAATAGGAGTGTATTATAAACCACCTAATATACCAGAGTCCACAGAAAATCTATTACTAAACGAGATAGACGAGGCGGCAAATCATAATGAAGTCGTTATTATGGGGGACTTCAACTACCCAGATATAGACTGGGAAACTGAAAGCTTTACATCCCAAAAAGGAAACGGGTTCTTGGCAATAGCCAAAGACAATTACCTTTCCCAACTGGTTCAGGACCCAACTAAAGGGACGGCCATACTGGACTTAGTATTAAACAATAGACCTGATAGAACAACAGATGTGCAGGTCGGGGGACACCTAGGAAATAGTGACAATAAAGTAATAACCTTCTAATTATCCTTCAAACTAGAGTTTCTAAAGGGAGGAACAAAAATACCAAACTTCAAAAAAGCTAAATTTAGCCAACTAAGCAAGGCCATAGGCCTAACTAACTGGGACAAAGTCCTCAAAAATAAAAATACAACCATAAATGGGAGATTTTTAAAAGCATTGTAACATCTAATTGTGAGAGGTACATACCTTATAGGAATAAAAGGCTAAGGAACAATAAGAAACCAATGTGGATAAATGGAACCGTAAAGAAAGCAATAAATGACAAAAAGAAAGCATATAAATCACTAAAACAGGAGGGGAGCCAGGAAGCACTGATAAACTATAAGGAAAAAAATAGAATATGTAAAAACTAATAAAATTTGCCAAACTAGAGACCGAGAGATTAATTGCCAAAGAGAGTAAAACTAACCCTAAAATGTTCTTCAATTATATAAATAGTAAAAATATAAATCTGAAGGAGTCGGCCCTCTACATAGCAATGAGGGGGTGTTGCAGAGAGCGACGAGGATAAAGCAAAACTATTAAATATTTTTTCTCCACTATATTCACTGAGGAAAATAAACTGTCAGATGAAATGCAGAATGTAAAAGTAAATTCCCCATTAAAAGTGCCCTGTCTGACCCAGGAAGAAGTACAACAGCGACTTAAAAAGATTAAAATAGACAAATCGCCAGGACCGGATGGCATACACCCCCGTATCCTAAGGGAATTAAGTGATGTCATAGCCAGACCTTTATTTCTGATATTTACGGATTCTATACTGACAGGGAATGTTCCACAGGATTGGCGCATAGCAAATGTGTTGCCAATATTCAAAAAGGGTCCAAAAACAGAGCCTGGAAATTATAGGCCGGTAAGTTTAACATCTATTGTTGGTAAACTGTTTGAAGGGTTTCTAAGAGATGCTATTTTGGAGTATCTCAATGAAAATAAGCAAATAACGCCATATCAGCATGGTTTAATGAGGGATCGGTCATGCCAAACAAATTTAATCAGCTTCTATGAGGAGGTAAGTTCTAGACTTGACAGCGGCGAATCAATGGATGTCATATATCTGGACTTCTCCAAAGCTTTTGACACTGTACCTCATAACAGGTTAGTATATAAAATGAGGATGCTCGGACTGGGAGAAAATGTCTGTATGTGGGTAAGTAACTGGCTGAGTGACAGAAAACAGAGGGTGGTTATTAACGGTAGATACTCAGATTGGGTCACTGTCACTAATGGGGTACCTCAGGGGTCAGTATTGGGCCCTATTCTCTTCAATATACTTATTAATAATCTAATGATCTTGTAGAAGGCCTGTACAGTAAAATATCTATTTTTGCAGATGACACTAAACTGTGTAAAGTAATTAACACTGAAACGGACAGTTTTCTGCTACAGAGGGATCTGGATAGATTGGAGGCTTGGGCAGAGAAATGGCAGATGAGGTTTAACACTGACAAATGTAAAGTTATGCACATGGGAAGGAATAATGCAAGTCACCCGTACATATTAAATGGTAAAACACTCGGTAACACTGACATGGAAAAGGATCTAGGAATTTTAATAAACAGCAAATTAAGCTGCAAAAACCAGTGTCAGGCAGCTACTGCCAAGGCCAATAAGATAATGGGTTGCATCAAAAGGGGCATAGATGCCCGTGATGAGAACATAGTCCTACCACTTTACAAATCACTAGTCAGACCACACATGGAGTACTGTGTACAGTTCTGGGCTCCTGTGAACAAGGCAGACATAGCAGAGCTGGAGAGGGTTCAGAGGAGGGCAACTAAAGTAATAACTGGAATGAGGGATCTACAGTACCCTGAAAGGTTATCAAAATTAGGGTTATTCACTTTAGAAAAAAGACGACTGAAGGGAGATCTAATAACTATGTATAAATATATCAGGGGTCAGTACAAAGATCTGTCCCATCATCTATTTATCCCCAGGACTGTGACGAGGGGACATCCTCTGCGTCTGGAGGAAAGAAAGTTTGTACACAAACATAGAAGAGGATTCTTCACTGTAAGAGCAGTGAAACTATGGAACTCTCTGCCTGAGGAGGTGGTGATGGTGAGTACAATAAAGGAATTCAAGAGGGGACTGGATGTATTTCTGGAGTGTAATAATATTACAGGCTACAGCTACTAGAGATGGGTTGTTGATCCAGGGAGTTATTCTGATTGCCTGATTGGAGTCGGGAAGGAATTTTTTTCCCCTTAAGTGTGGAAAATTGGCTTCTGCCTCACAGGTTTTTTTTTGCCTTCCTCTGGATCAACTTGTAGGAAACAGGCCGAACTGGATGGACAAATGTCTTTTCTCGGTCTTATATACTATGTTACTATATCTATCTCATTTAGTAATAGATTTTTTATGGACTCTGGTATATTAGGTGGTTTATAGTAAACTCTTATTAGCAATTTAATATTGTGTTTGGCTCCATGCATCTCTACCCACAGTGACTCCACATGTTCATGTCCCTCACTTATATCTTCTCAGACTGTGGGCTTTAGATAGGACTTTACATAAAGGCAGACCCCACTCCGGTTTTGACGATCCTTTCTAAACAGACTGTAACCCTGTACATTAACTGCCCAGTCATAGCTATCATCCAGCCATGTCTCAGTTATTCCCACTAAGTCATAGTCCTCCTCACAGATCACTAATTCCAGTTCCCCAGTTTTGTTAGTCAGGCTTCTGGCATTAGTGTAAATACAATTAAGAGGTTTTTGTATATTTTTAACCCTACACCCTTCCTTCTGAACTGTTTTAGTCCCTCCTTCCATTCCTCCCCCAGTCCCACTACCTTGCCCCCCGTCTCTATCTGCACTATCTTCCCCTCCTATAACGTAAGTACCATCCCCCCAGTCCCTAGTTGAAACACTCCTCCAACCTTCTAGCCATCTTTACAAAGCTGCCCCTTCCCCCTTGAGGTGCAGCCCGTCCTTACGATAGAGCCTGTAGCCGACAGAGAAGTTGGCCCAGTTCTCCAGGAACCCAAATCCCTCCTTCCTACACCAGTTCTTGAGCCACTTGTTAACCTCCCTAATCTTCCACTGCCTTTCTTGTGTGGCTCTTGGTACAGGCAGTATCTCGGAAAATACTACCTTTAAGGTCCTTTCCCTAAGCTTTTGACCGTTATGGATTGATCGCTGGTAACTATCAAGGTAGACAAACTTGAAGGTACATTCAGTTTTATATGTGAAAACATGGTTACTTTTTTTACAGGCACATCTTAAGAACACTTCTTAAATCCTTGACCTCCAAATAAGGCCTCATGCACACGACCGTTGTTTGATTCCGTGTCCGTTGCTCCGTTTTTCGTGATTTTCTGCGGACCCATTGGTTTTCAATAGGTCCGTGGAAAACTCGGTAAAATGCACCGTTTGTCCTCCGCGTCCGTGGTCCGTGATTCCAGTCCGTCAAAAAAATATAACCTGTCCTATTCTTGTCCGTGAAAAACGTTTCACGGACCCATTCAAGTCAATGGGACCGCGAAAAAATGCGGATGGCCATCCGTGTGTAATCCACGTTTGTTTTTTTAGCGGATCCCTTGGCAGGCACTTGGCAAAAATTGTCATCCTATCTTTTGGTAAAATCTTTTGGGTCATGTCCGCTAAAAAAAACGGAAGACACACGGAAACACAACGAAAGGCAAAAAAGGACACGGATCACTGAACAACGGAACCCCTTTTTGCGGACAGCATAAAAAAATGGTCGTGTGCATGAGGCCTAAGGATAATTTTCCTGGAATCTCACGCAGACTTAGGTTAGTTCGGGGAACTGTTTCGGTAAATGTTGTAGTAGCTGTTTCCCTTAGGGATTTGATCAAATCATTTTCACATTTCCCTGCCACATATATAATAGACAGTTAACTTAGATATATAATTCAGATAGTTTGGGGAAGATAGTCAGTGTAGGTTACATTGATTTATAGTGTAGCTGATAGGTTTGAGTGCAGGGTGTTAGGTAGTGTCATAGGTTCGGCTGTCCATACAGCATATAGTGCTGTGATGTACATATATTGCCAATAGTACGTGGGAATATTTCAAAAAGTTAAAACATAACCTTTACTATGTAATCAATTTAAAACATGATCCCTTTACAATAACAAAAAGACATAAAACTAGCAAAAAGGTATTATTCAGGACATTGATCAAATACCTGCTTATTCGAGTGAAAAAGAGTGCTCAGCGGCACTAAACAAAACAAAACCGTTAGTCCTACCTTTGTGATGACACGTATGGTGGTAGGAGATGTAGAGCAGTACAGGGCCGGACGAGGTGGGCGGGGAAAGGCAGGGGAAAGGAGAGGGGTGCAATTAGATATATGTACACCTAGACGTCCCTACAATATGGGACTAGCCTTTCCCTGTAAGCCTAACCACAGGGTTTCCGCCCTGAAAAGAACAACCCCGTCCGGAACCTGACCCTCAGCGGTTAAAGACCCTGTTATACCCTAGTGCAGCTAGACCCTACATGCATGTTTCATCAATCAAGAATCATCAGGGGGACACAAGTGCACAGGGAGACAGACAAAATAAAGGCAGCATAGAGTCAGTCAGCAGTATCATGCAAACCAAAGCTAAACATGAAGTTTGTTATAATAGAGCATTGGTCACATAGAGATGTACATTCTGACCATCATAAAAGTACTAGGGGTCAAATAGAAGATGCCCAAGAGTGCAGGCATACAGTAAAATATAGCCTAGAGATGCAGGCTTACAAGAGACCAGCGAGGCCCCAGTGTATGATGAACACTGAGCCATCCGGTCAGTTTCAGGGCCGCTAGTGAGGAGGCAGATGATGTCCTGCGCAAAAATATGCGCATCATTAATTTCCGATTTTCGCAATCGCGAATATATATTGGAGCACTCTACCTGCATATATAAAGCTATTGTAATGTTCTGCCATGCCAACCATTATATCCAGTCTCAGTAAACTTCTAGCAGCTTTAAAAATGTACCCAAAATGACCCATGCCTGTATTGCGCGCGCATTACGTGAATATTACTTTCCTGATTTTTCGCAATCAAGAAAATAACCGTGAATTCGTGAATATATGGCGAATATTCACCCATATATTCACAAAATATCGCAAATTCGAATATAGCCCCTGTCGCTTATCACTACCCATTTACCCATTTACCACTGCTTCAGCATTTTTTTAAGCATGACAGCTTTTAAGTCAATGGAAGTTTTCTTAGTATGATCTATATTTCTAAGGAACACTTTAGGAGTATGAGCTTATGCTAATCCCTATGACTTTTTTGGTGATCCAATATCCAATGTCTTTTTTCAAGTAGCTAACAAAGTTATTTGAAAGACCTCTTGCAAATAGAGTAGCCATATTCTTGCAGGTCGGCAACAGAACTAGCCCAGAGTTTAGACACACTTTTTCATTCCGTAGTTTTCCTATTAAGTTTGCCTTAAATTTTGTGTAAATAACCAAAAGGGCCACTTGCAAAGTACCATCATACCTCCTCCTCAATGCCTCCTGTTGGGAACCACACTTGTAAAAACAATATGCTCAACTTTTCTGTGTCTCACAAAGACATGCCAGTTCTGAACATTTTTGAGACTGGTAAGGGAGCTGACACACATTGTGGTCAACTTAGAAAGTGAGAAAGACCTACCTCTTAAGAAGCTCACAGCAAGTCCCTTCATTGACATTGCACAAGGTGTTGGATCCTGACCTCTGGATCCCCAAAGCAAAGCAAATGGAAAAAGAAGACCACAGCACTCCAAATTTCTCAATGCGATTCTGTGTTTATTCTTCACCCAGCGTGCAACTTTTTGACTCCAGTGAGTCTTTATCAAGCTTACAGGAGTCAAAACGTCGCATGCTGGGTGAAGAATAAACACAGAATTGCATTGAGAAATTGGAGTGCTGTGGTCTTCTTTTTCCATTTGCTACTCTCAGCTGTGGGCTATGGAAGTCCAGGACCGAGGCCCGGGTGGAGTGAGCGTCCAATTGCCAGCCTCACTCACTCCGGTAAAAGAAGGTCCCAGTACATATTTTACAATCTGTCTATGTTAGCTACGGCTAACATAGACAAAACAGTCTATCAACTCTGCTTATCCTGTGTCTGAGTTAACCTTTCAGTTCCCAGAGACGAACCCAAGGCTTACCAGCCAAAGTTTAACCATTTCAAGGGCAGATATCGGTTCTCCCAAACCATGCCCTTCTTACAACATAAAAAAAATAAAAAATAGGAAAGAGCACAACAGTACTGTATCTGGATTTATAAGAGTGTATAACTTCCAGCATCAAGAGGCACTATACTCCAGCGCATACACTTGAAAAATAGGGGTGCTTTCGTTTTCTTAGTATCTCAGCACAGATACTTTTTATGCACATGATAATGGCCTCTAATGGTTATTGGACATAGGCTGGAGGTCTATTTTTTGTATTTTGCTGCTAGAGAAGAGATTAACCATTCGAGATTTGTTTCGGGGGTGGTTCATTACAGTTTTTGAAAAGTTCGGTTCAGACCCAAATTGATTTGGGTCGAACCAATGTTGCTCCAATTGCCCTTAAAGTTGGTATATAATCCACTCTAGCCTCCTCTAGGATCTTTTTATGTTTATTTTGTTCCCTCCTTCTCCCCTCCCCCCTCCACAAGCTGTGGAATGAAATGGCAGCAATAGTAAATGATGTCACCTTGACATACATAACTATGGGTAAACGCAAATTTGACCGTGTTATCATGCAGCCTGTTTAAAAAGACACCGCACCAGCAAATGTCTCATGCTTTTTCATATTACAAATATTTCAAATATTGTCCCTTATCGGGGGTAGAGGATGTTTAACCCCTTAAGAACCCTTGACGTACTAGTAACTTGCTGACCTTTGACTTACTAGTACATCATGATGATCGGAGGGGCACAAGAACTGTGCCAATCAGATCAATGCAGGGGCCCAGCTGTAACTGATATCAATGTCGGTTGATTAACCCCTTATATGCCACAATCAACACTGACTGCGGTATATAAGAGGATTGCAGAGAGAGGTGGCTCTCTCTGCCTCTCCATCGGACTGTTGAAGTGACAGGGGAAAATGGCTTCCATGCAACCCCATGCCTTGCAAAGGCCTTGGGGTCTGCCATGTTTGGAAGCACAGGTTGGGTCTCACAGGCACATTGTCAGTGTGAAACTGACAGTTTCACTGTAGTACAATACATGTATTGCACTGCATTGAAACAGCGATCAGACTATGAAATGTTGAAGCCTCTGTACTGGGACAAAAATAAAAATTGACAAAAAAATTTAAAGGTAAAAAATGTGTTTTATAAAATAAAAAAAATAAAACTTAAATGTTAAAAAGTGCCTTTTCCCTTCGTAAAGGAATTATTAACCTTTCACCCCCAGAGTTTCTTGTTTTTTTGGCATTTTCATTTTGCGCTCCCTGCCTTCCCAGAGCCATAACTTTTTTATTTGTCTGTTCACATAGCCATATGTGGGCTTGATTTCTGCGTGACAAGTTGCACATTCCAACGCCATAATTTAATATTGCATATGCTGTAGTGGGAAGCGAGGAAAAAATTCCAAATGGTGTGAAATTGCAAAAAAAAAAAGCTATTCCACCATAGTTTTACATTTTTTTTATTTATGACATTCGATGAACGATAAAAATGACCAGTTACTTTTATTCTACAGGTCAGTACGAATCTGGCGATACCTTATATGTATAGTTTTTCTTGCGTTTTGATAGTGATAAAAAAAATGTAAAAGTGGTTAAAAATCTGTTTTATTTTATTGTTGCCATATTTTGACCCTATAACTTTTTTGCAATTATGTGTATGAAGCTTTTCTGCGGGGTGAACTGAACTATTCATTGATACCATTCTGGGGTGTGTATGACTTTTTGATCACTTTTTATAAAACATTTTTGTAGAAAATGAAGCGACCAAAAACGGCGAATCGGCCTTTTGGACGCTATTTTTCGTTTTGCTGTTTGCCGTATGGGGAAGATATTTTTATATTTTTATACTACGGACGTTTTCACAAATCGCGGCACCTATGATGTGTATTTTTTCATTTTTTTACTTTTTTTTATTTTGGGGAAAGGGGTTGATTTGAATATTTAATTTAAAAAACTTTTTTTTTAAACTTTTTTATAGTTCCCATAGAGCTATTCTTATAGACTCCAATGCTAGTGCAATGCAGTGAAAATTGCTTGTTTCTTATGGAGCCCTATTACAGGCAAGGGTTCCATAGGAAATTCTATACAGCAGCCTCCTGCCATTCACAAAGACAGGGGCTGCTGAACACAAGCTCTGTCCCCAATGATGGCTGCACCTGGGGAGTGGGAGCACCCCCAGAAGTGCATGCTTTCAGTTTTCAGCGCGATCAGATGCCGTGGTCAGGATTGACCATGGCATCTGAGGGATTAAATGTCCACGATCGGCATTACTGCTGGTTACGGACATGAGCCGTGGGTGCCATCTTTAGTGCAGCGCTCAGGCGCGGGTGACATCTTTAAATAAGCGGCCAGCACCATACTATTATGGCACTGGTCGAGAAAGGGTTAATAAAAAATATATAAAAAGACAAATTAGATAGGACTGCGAACACAACAAGTGGATCTATAAAAATATCAGATGACCTACCTTCTCAGGTAAATATCGTTAAAAAAACGGTGCCAAAACAGCCATTTTTTGGTCACCTTGCCCCAAAAGGTGTAATATTGAATGACCAAGAAGTCTTATGTACCCAAAATGGTACCAATAAAAACAACAACTGTTCCGACAAAAAAAGGGTTCTGGCTTTCAGAAAATGGAGACACAGAAACATTTTCAAAAATGCTTTTTATTGTGTAAAACAGAAATAAATAAAATAAAAAATAGACATATTCTGTAACAACCTGCTCTATAAATATATGACATTATCCACCCGTCAGTGGAACACTGTATAAAAAAAAAAGAAAACTGTGCCCAAACAGCAGTATTTTGTCACCTTGCCCCAAAAAAGCGTAATATTGAGTGATCAAAAATCTTATGCACCCAAAAATTGTATCAATAAAAATATCAACTCTTCCTTCAAAAAACTAGCCCCTACACAAGATGATCGGCAAAATAAATGAAGAAAATTTGACTGTTAGAAAATGGAGACACAAAAACATGATTTTTTTTAACAATGCTTTATTATGTAAAACTGAAGCAATAAATAAAAATAGACATATTTGGTATTGTCGCATCGGTAACAACCTACTCTTTAAAAATAACACATGATCTGCCATGACAGGTAAACACAATAACAAATAAAAGATAAAAACGGTGCCAGAACAGCCATTTTTTTTTGTTAACTTGTCTAACAAAAAGTGTAATATCGAGCGATCAAGAATCATATGTACCCCAAAAAAGTACCAATAGAACTGTCACCATATCCTGTATTTTGCAAACTTTTTAGGCGTTTCTACTGTAGGGGTGTATCAGGGGGTCTTCAAATGGGACTTGGCAATTTAAAATTATCCCAGCAAAATCTTCCCTCCAAAATCCATATGTTGCTACTTCCCTTTGGTGCCCTGCCGTGTGTCCATACAGTAGTTTATGACCACATATGGGGTGTCTCTGTAAACTGCAGAACCAGGATAATAAATATTGACTTTGTTTGAATAATTGAATATTGTATTGCTGTTTACCCTTGCTGCCTTAAAGGAAACAATGGATTCAAATGGAAAATCTGCAAAAAGAATTTAATAGCTTGAGTGGTGTAGTTTCTAAAATGGTCATTACTGGGTTATTTCTGTTATGTATGCCCCACAAAGACTTTATATCTTAATTGGCCCTTTGAAAAAGCAGGTTTTGGATTAAACATTTCCTTAAAGATTTCAAAAATTGCATCCAAAATCTAACATCCAAAAAATTTGAAAAACATTTACAAAATGATGCCAACATAAAGTAGACATATGGGAAATGTAAAGTAATAACTATTTTATGAATAACAATTTTATGAGGTGTCACTACTTCACTATCTGTCTTAAATGCAGAGAAATAGAAATTTAGAAATTTGCGTAAGGCGTGATCCTTTGCATGTGCGAGACTTATGCGATCCTGGCCGCACTGCAGGCTGTAAAAAAAAAAGTGTCTTGGGAGAACGTGATGGCTGGAAAGTGACATTAGTGGCATGATTAGGGCAGCAGCAGCCATAGAGAGATGATGGTAGGTAGGCAGACAGATTGACAACAAGATTGGCAAGATGGGGCACCTGCATTTAGGAGAGGTCTATTTATCACATTCAGAATGCTGGAGAAAATTACATAGATATGCCGCCTCATGAAAAAATAAATAAATAAAAATATAACATAAACATTACAACTATGTAAACCCGCAATTTTTTTTTTTTTTTCAAATTTCAACATTGTGGAAAGTTAGTACACGGAAACTGCCCTCAGTTATTAGTGTCAGTGGCATGATGTGGGCCGCAGCATTGCATGAACTGTGAGAAAATGTTGGTATTGAGGCAGAAATCATGTACATTTATGCTGCGCCTTAAAGAAATATAACACCACCCTCCCCCGCAAAAAAAATAAAATAATTCAATAAACCGAGTGGAAAGTGAGTACACTCAAGCTAATCCTCAGGCATTAGTGGCAGTGGCATGATGCAGACTCCAGCATTGCCTGGACTGTGAGAAAATGTCGGTATTGAGGCAGTAATAGTGTACATTTATGCTGCGCCTTAAAAGAAATGTAACCCTCCACTCCTAAAAAAATTATTAATATTTTTAAAATATTTTTAATTTAAGTTTAATTTAATTTAACATTCAGAATTTTAACATTTCTACCGTGGGACTACACGAAAACTGTAGATTGAGAGGCATTAGTAGCATCATGCAGGATGCAGCAGCAGCTGTACAGGACGTGATAATCAGCAGGCAGACAGTAGACAGCCAGCAACAGTTGCAAGATGGGGTACCGCCAGCATGGCATGATGGGCAAGGTCTACACATCAGAATCAGCCAGAGGAATATGAAAATCTTCATGAATCTAGGTTTGGTTAATTTTAACAAAAGTGGTGTTTTGGACACCGGCCTGGGACAATTTGGTCTATTTACATGTCACCACACCCCCGTGGTACTGAAAACCCTCTCAGAGATTTCACTGGAGGCAGGACAAGAAAGAAGATAGAGAGCCTGCTGTGGTACGTTCATACTTAAGGTGGCTTTTCTAGTCTGCTTGCCCAGAAATCCATGGGGTCAGGGAATTGGGTATGCGACAGACATTGGCCATAGTTTAGGTAGACCTGAACCTGGTCGTTGAGGTGAGAGCTGTCAGCTTGCTGACTGGCTTCAGCTGGTGGTGGAATGTGGAAAAACTGCTCCATCATGTTGAGGATATAGAAATTGCTACTGCAGCTTCTGCTGCTTGTGGCGTGGGGGTGGGTAACTCTGCGGCGGGCAGAGGGGGGTCTCCCTTTTAGACATGCTGGCAGCAAGCTGCAGTTCACTGTTAGCTGTGGCAAGCTGCGTACACAGTGTTTCCTGGTAGTAACGTAATTTGTCCTCCCTTTCCCCAAATTTTGCCTTGATAGCGAGGGTCTAAAAGCATGGCTATCCAGTAATCATCAGACTGCTTGATGTCAACGATACACCTGGCGTAGGCAAACTAGCATTCAGGTGTCCATTCTGGCCAAAATGCCCAAGGAGCCACTCCTTTATGACTCTTCCCCCCCACTGAGGCGATTTGGTGTCTTGGCCTGTGCCATCCATATAATCGTCCTTTTGCTCCTCCACCTCTGACTTCTCCTCCTCCTCTCGAGGTGGCAGCTCCTCATTCTCATCTTCCTCACTTCCTCATCATGCTCTTCCTCCATGGCATATTCCCTTTGTGTGTCCCCAACAGCTATAGGATGGACAGCAAGATGAGTCAGCTGCTAATTCTTACACCCTGGAACGCAACGTGCAGTGCATGACCTGACACTTGATAGGTAAGAGGTTTAGTGAGAGTGACCCTGTGCCCAGCTGCTGTTGGGGAGGGGAATATGTCCATGGAGGGGGAATAGGAAGAGGCAAATACGTGTCTGGTCTGTCCTTGTTGCCTGTTTGCTGCCTCCTCGCTACCAGAAAAAACATTGACACAGTGGGCTGTGAAAGAAATGTACTGTTTCTGCTCATACGAGCTGTTCCAGGTATCCACTGTGGCATAAACCTTGCTGCACAGCGAGAATCGCAGGTAGCAGCCCAAGGCAAGGATGGCTTTTGGGAGAAATAATGCGAGCTAGGAATCTTCCAGCGAGGCTGAGTGCATGCCATTGGCTCCCTAAAGCCAGCAGAGTCTAATAAATGTTACGGCAGCAAGTGCACCACCAGCAACTTGCTCAGGTGGAAATTAAGCTTGTGCACCATGAGATTGCTGGGTGCATAGAGTTGTTTCCTGTCCAAGCTTTCTGTTATCGATGGCTGACAATGGAGCAAATGTGGAGGGGTCTGACCAGGAGAAGTGGAAAGGAATGATGTCAATATGAAAGACACCATACTGCTCATGAATGCCTCCCGTCTGGCGCAAGGGGTACCGGGGGAACTGCTGCTGCGGTGGCTGGCTGCCACCTCTGTTTGCCCACGGGATGGGATGATGCCGCTTCATGTGGTTCAATAGAGCTATGCTGCCAACGTATGTATATGCCTGCCCACATCTTATTTTGCTCTTGTACAGCTTGCACAAGGCAATACCTTTGTCTTCCGGCAGCATATATACAAAATTCACCAGACCTCGAAGCAGACGTGGCCCTGGATGCTTTGGAAGGTACATGGCCTCTGCTCCTTTGATGTTGCCTCCTCTTCAGTACCCTGATCTGGCTACCAGGTGCTGTCCAAAACCCAATAGTCATATGAGTCTTCACCTTCTCTTTCGCTTCTATCAGACTATGTGATATTATAGTGGGATCTTTGACCCAAAACAACTGAAAGGTGGCATAAAGCAGGATATGCTCAACCCAAAAATGCAGTTGTGCATATATACTGTATACGGGGAGAAGATCCTGCACTTGTGGCCCGTTGCTAATGGTGATCCCCAGGATGCCAGCAGCGAACCACAAGTACCACAATAGACATCTTGCACAAAATGGAAATTACCTCCCATTGCAGGCATGGCTACATGCTGGGGGTAACTGGGGAGTCTGCTGCGAGTCGGCCTATACATTCCTGTAATTTTGCCCACTGGCCCCTGGTATTGCCCATATGGCACAGGTAGGTGAGTGTTATGTCCCGAGCTACTTGAGAAACCTTGGCATGGTGCTCGGGCTTAGACATGTCCTCCACAGCAGGACATTTTGACTAATCTCTCAATTTTAACATCAGTTTGAGGGCTTAGTAAGACCGCAGTATGCACCTGTCTTGTCACTTGTTATTCCTATATTGGGATCTTTGACCCCCCCTCGCCTGCTCTTCCTGGACTGCCACTGTTGCTTCACCCAATGCCAATACTGCAGCTATGGGGGCCACTACTGCCACCACCAACACAGCTATGCCTGGTGTCTGCAGCCTCCTGCTCCATCTCCTCCTCAGGGCAGTACAAACGCTGATGACTCTTACACAAGTCTTCAACAGAAAACCTCTCTTGACAATCTGCCATAGGGCGTAGTGGGCTGTTCTTGTGACTTCTTAGGAAAAAGGAAGGCACCCCTCTAGGAAGGGACAGTGAAGACTGGGAGAACTTTACTGAAAGCCTTATTTGGGGCTGCAAGGAGGAGGAGCAAGATGAACAATGATCTCTGGCTTCACAGCACAGTGTCTGACTTTGAAGTCACCTCCACATCATCCTGCTGCAACTGAGAGGACAAAGCTGTCCACTCCACTATCTCATCCTCTTCCTCCTCAACTATAATGTTACACTTTTCTAAAGCCAGCAGGCACAACTTGGGCCTACTGCTACTTCTGGCTGGATAGTTGGTGCTGCTACTACCCACATTCTGGCCCTGGGTCTTTCGTCTGGAACCCTTCCGTACCACAGGCATTTTGGGCCTCTCATTTAATTCTGTGCACTGCCCAGTGTACTGGTGTAGTAATCACATTTGTATGCTGCTTATTTGAATATAAACAATGAACACCCCCGCAGAAAAAAAATGTAATTAAAAATGTGTTAATATAGGGAAACTAATTTAAACCTATATTTGTTATCCCTATATGTGTGTGCTGGCCTGTGTGTTTGTGTTGATCCCCTATATGCTTTTTCAATTGAATTGAACAAATCCCCAAAAACATTTAAATTTCAATGTGTGGAAATAGAATTTACAGAAACGGACAAGTGAGGCCTGAAGCTCAATTTCTCATCATCACTCACAGGTAGATTGCTGACCTACCTTGTGTTTTGTAATCACATATATATGCTTGTTTAATTGAATTTAACGATCCCAAAAAATGTATTTCAAGCATGTGGAATCTGAATATGCGTAAACAGACAATTGAGACTTAACGCTCAATTTCAACTTAACATACACAGGTAGATTGCTGACACACTATGAATATTGCTGCAGCAAACACATATATATGCTGCTTAATTAAATTGAAAGGCCCCCCAAAAAAAACTAAAAACTAAAAAAAAAAAAATATTGCAAAAGGGTGGAAACTGAAAATATGTGAATAGTTGATTGAGGCTTGATGTTCAATAATACACACAGGTAGATTGCTGCTATACCTTGTGTCTTGTAGTAATCACATATAGATATATGCTGGTTTAATTATATTTAGCAATCCCAAATAAAATAAAAATTTCAACCATGTGTAAAGTGAACATATGTAAATGGATGATTGAGGCTTGACACTTAATCTCAAGTTAACACACGCAGTTAAATTGCTGCCACACTGTGGGTATTGCTGCAGTAGTCACATAAATATGCCTCTTAGTTAAATTAAAAGACTCCCCTAAAAAAAAGATTTAAAAAAATGTGACTGTGTGGAAAATATGTAAACAGACAATTGAGGCTTGACGTTCAATTTCTCTTTAATACACACAGGTAGCCTTTTGCTATGCCTTATTTTGCGGCCTGACACTTTATTTCAATGTAACACACACAGGTTAATTGTGACCGTATGGAAACTGAATAATACATAAACGGACGATTAAGGATTGATAGTTAATTTATCATTAATACACATAGGTAGATAACTGCCACACAGTGGGTATTGCTGCAGTAATTATATATATATATATATATATATATATATATATATAGATAGATAGATATACACTTTGGGGATTCGGTCTGGTAGGCAGGGTGAGCGGACGCAGAACAGATGCACCAAAATAGTTCTTGGTCAAACTGCAGTGTTTTATTCACAGAAGCCGGTTTACCAGTTCAGTAAACAACTTCACCTTAGTTGAAAGTCCTGGTGTTCATTGACACCATGCTGCAGGTTCTACATAAAGAGTTTCAGTCCAGGCGGGTGTTCACACTTTGCCAACAGGTCTCCACCAAAGTTTAAGTCCAGGATTTTGTCGGCCTGTCTTTCTCAAACAGATCACAAATCTACATCCAAGCACAAGCCTCATACCTTAACACAGACAGCTCTGTCCCACACTCTAGCTGCCTTTAATGGGAGTTGGGCGTCCACAAAGCCCAGACTGGCAAGTGAAATCCGGCCCGCTGCTTGACCTCACCTTGCTGCAATCAGTCTCTGCAGCATATAGTGGGAGGAAAATACCTCTCATCTACTAACAGATCCTTCACTGTGTCGCACAACCCCCCCCCCCCCGCCATTTGTTCAACCTTGAGGGGTGAACACTCGACAAACAGTGAACCTGGGACAGGGCTTCCACGTTTCCCTGTAACCGGCCTGCTCTGTGCTCCACCGTGAACTTGAAGTTCTGCAATGACAAGAACCATCTGGTGACCCAAGCATTCCTCTCTTAGGCTTGGCTCATCCACTTGATGGTATATGTAGGCGTGCGAAACACGCTAAAAAAGGACCATAGATAAAGGTGCCACTTTCCCTGGAATACGATTGGAATAGGGCTTACAAGTAAGTATATAAGAACTAAAAGCTTTTGGTTAGGTCAGGGGAGAAGGGGATTCAAATTGTACCCCCAAAACACGTTGAGCATTCTCTTCTCCCCTGGCTTTGGAATAAAGGAAAACTCAAGACACACCTGGAGTGACTGCCGTCTTTTCCTGACATCTCTATAGGTGACCCAGGCGCAGGAGACTGTAGTGTGGGTGAAGTGAGTCAAAATATTCTGGTTCTTTGATTTGATTTTATCCCATGAGCTAATGTTAGGATGAAATTTTACACTTTCTAATGAGAGTTCTTCAGCATTTGGTTTTATACTATTTCACACTTTATCCTGTTATTCTAACCTAACCAAAAGCTTTAAGTCCTTATATACTTACCTGTAAGCCCTATTCCAATCGGATTCCAGGGAAAGTGGCGCCTTTATCTATAGTCCTTTTTTTTAGCGTGTTTCGCACGCCTACATATCCCATTTACATTCACCTACCCTGAGGTTCACTCAGACTAGGTCGAGACCATTGGCAGCCTGTCCCTCTATTTATTTATTTATCCATCTTTTCCTTAGGAGTATCACTTCCTCACTTATATCAATTTACTTAACCTACCATTTGCCTCCACTTGTGGCGCCCTGCTAAAGTTATTCTGGGACCACCCGTTTTAAGGTCCAGTGACTAACATTCTCTTTTTTTCTCCTTGTCTCTGACTTATCCACTTGAGAGGGGAATGGTCGGTCACCAGGCGGAACTTCCTCCCCAACAGATAGTAACGGAGAGACTCGAGTGCCCATTTAATGGCCAGGCACTCTCTTTCCTCTATGTCCACTATGCTGTATCGGGTCTCAGCCGGTATGAGTTTGTGGCTCAGGGAAACAACAAGATAATCCTCCCCATTAATTTCCTGAGACAATACAGCTCTGAGGCCTACGTCGAAGGCATTGATCTGTACCACAAACTCCCTCTTGAAGTCTGGTGTAACCAAAACCAGTGACCCGCACAGGACCGGCTTCAAAGTGGAAAAAGCCTCTTCCATCTGATCATTTCAGCGAACCATCACAGACTTTCATCCCTTCAAGAGCCTTGTCGATGGAGCTGCTAAGGTGGAAAGTGGGGAACAAATCTTATGTTATACCAAACCATCCCCAGGAACGACTTTATTTGCCTGGTTGTGATAGGTCGTGACCAACTCCTTATCGCCTCTATCTTGCTCATCTGGGGTTTGATGACTCCGCGCCCAATGACATACCCTAGGTATCATGCCTCCTCCAACCCTATAGCAGATTTTTTCGGGTTAGCGGTTAGCCCAGCACTTCAGAGGGAGTTCACCATGGCCTGTACATTTGCCAGGTGACTCTCCCAGTCAGTACTAAAAACAACAATATTGTCAAGGTATGCTGAGGCATACCGACGATGCGGACGAAGTACAATGTCCATTAATGGCTGGAATGTGGCGGGAGCGTCATGCTGGCCAAAGGGTAAAACCTTATACTGATGCAGCCCCTCAGGTGTGATAAAGGCAGTTTTCTCTTTGGCAAACTCCGTTAAAGGCACTTGCCAGTACCCTTTCTGTGAGGTCCAAGACAGAAAAATACAGTGAGTGCCCTAATCACTCGATTAACTCGACAAAGGTTTGCCGAAATGCTTGTCGTGGCTGGCGCCAACCCAGAGGAAGCACATTATGGGTAATTGATTATTTGTTATATGTTTGAATACTATTGCACTTTGCACTTGCACCTTTATTGTTGTTTAAATGTGAGAATCATCATCCTTGTGTCTTCCTCTTGTGGATGCCTCCGTTTCCCTGCACCTGTTTTTATGTATGGATTATACTTTATATATTGTGTTAATAAAGTGTATTTTTATTCTATGTGGTCTGGAAATTTTTTATTTGATCTTCTAGTATAGTATATTTTCCCTAAGGCATACGTGTTACTCTCCATATGGCATTTATATACATGTAATTTTGCAAGGTATCTGTATACATGAGAAAAAATTGTTGCTATATATTTTCATTGGCTCATATTTATTGGATGGTGTCTGCCATATAGCAGTTCGAATGTCGAGAACCCGGTAGAGGTCTGGGGCACCTCGCCCACTGTGAACATTAGATAGGGAAGACGTAGGTCCCAATCCCTCCCATGTTTGGACACCTCTCTTTTTAGCATATTTTTTAACATTTGGTTAGATCTCTCCACCAGACCGTCAGTTTGCGAATGGTAAACGGATGTCCTTAACTGTTTTATGTGCAGCAATTTACACAGTTCCCTCATTACCTTTGACATGAAAGGTGTCTCCTGGTCTGTCAGAACCTCCTTAGGTATTCCTACTCAGGAAATCATCTTCATTAACTTATTAGCCATGAGTTTGGCAGATGTATGAAGCAGTGGAACCACCTCCGGGTACCCGGTGGCGTAGTGAAGGACACTAAGATGTGTTGTTGACCCCTAGCGGACTTAGGTACTGGTCCTATGAGTTCCATGGTAATTCTCTCGAAGGGTACCTTGATAATTGTGAGAGGTACTAGGGGACTACGGAAGTGTGACTGGGGGCTAGTTATCTGACAGGTCGGGTAAGGAATATAAAATTCTTCCACCTTCTTGAACACACTGGGCCAGTAAAACCACTGTAGTATACGGTCCTGAGTTTTCTGTAGCTCCAGGTGGCCACTGAGAACATGTTTGTGGGCCAGATCTAATACCAGCTTACGATATGCCTTGGGCACCAGCAACTGTTCAACATTCGCATCCCATAGTTGGGTGACCCTATACAACAAATCATGGTGAAGCACAAAATGTGGAAAAACCAACCTGGCTCCAGGTTGTTGTGGTTCCCCATCGACTATTAACACATTCTCTCAGGCTCAGGATAGAGTCTGACCTCTGTGTTGTGCTGTGCCAAAATTGTCACCAGAGACATTCAGGTCTGCCAATTCAGGGCCCGGCAGCAAGTCCTCCACCTCCTTAACCATTACATTTAGCGGGGTTGTCTCCCCCTTATCCACCGGAGTGGCGGTCACCCCTACCGCTGGCCCTTCTGCCTCAGGCTACTGGGGTTCTGGCCCCCATCTGAGCAAGGACAATCCGCTGGGTCTATCCCTGACTCTTAGGGATCGGTAGGTCTAACTGCTGGCCACAGGGCCGGGAACAACAGGAAGTCTCTTCTTAGTATTTACTCATAGCGTAGGATCGTGGCCACTGCCACCTCATGGATCTGCCTGTCGGCAACCATGTTTAAAGGCACCAGAGCGGTGGGGTAGTCAGTTAAGTCTCCATGTTTACATAACATGCCGATTTTCCAGCTAGCAAACTCAGTGGGTCGCACTAGGGTAGCCCTCACAAGGGTCACCAGACTCCTCTACTTCCACCTGACACAAATGTTTGTTATCGAGTATCTCTGGGGTGCCTGTCGCACACACTTTTCTGGCATACAGAGATTGTGGGTAATCAAAGTTTGTGTCCATGGACTCAGCTAGATGAGGACAGTCGGCCCTTACATGGCCAGGCTCATGACCCTGCCAACAGATTATCGGGGCGAGATCCACAGGGGGTACGTCCCGAGCAGTCTTTTTTGTCTATGTCCACCGTGTCTGGGGTTGGAATTTTCTGGGTTTTGTTGACCCCCTCCCCAGAGAACCCCCCTTTAGGTTCTTGGTAGTCTCATACCACTCTACCAGGTCCACCATCTCAAGGTCACTAGCCGGAGACACCTAGCCGACCCAGTGCTGGGGGGGGGGTTGAGAAAAGCCCTCCAGAACTTGTCAGCCACAATACGGTCCAGCATAGCAGTAGGATTCAGTACCTTGGTCTGTAGCCATTTTTGCAACAGGTGCAGCAAACCATAATATTGTAGTTTCTCTGGCTCAGCCGGGTTAAACTCCAACTGATGCACCCGCTGGGCCCGGACCAACACATTTACCCCCAGTCGAGCCAGGATCTCACACTTGACTTTTTTGTAGCCCGCCCTTGCTCATCCGGTAAATCAAAGTAAACCTGTTGAGGTCTTGATGCCAGGAATGGAGCAATGACCTCAGTCCACTGGTCTCGGGGTTAACTCTCCCTCACTGCCACCCTCTCGAACACCGCCAGGTAGGTCTCAATGTCATCCGTTTGTTCCATTTTGGGGATCGCCGTGTAGACTGCTTTCCAGACATCGTGGACCCTCTGTGATGCTCTTGCCGTCTGTAAGGCCATCACATGTTTCAGCAGCAGCTGGTTGGTTTCTTGCTGTTGCTGATTAGCCTTCTGTTGATGCTGGTTCGTTTCTTGCCGTCACTGGTTAGTCTCCTTATGTTGCTGGTTAGCCTCTTAAGAGGGCCTTCACTACAGCCTCCATCTTGTTCAGTGACAGTGGTTGCAATTTAGCGGGCTTAATCCAGGACATAAAACCGTGCCCGGAAAAAATGAAAAACAAAAATATTCTGGTTTTATATCAGCCTTGCTACGTTTGCCTGCTCCAAGCCACCAATTTTGGGCATTCGCTCTGGTAGGCAGGGTGAGCGGACGCAGAACAAAGGCACCAAACCAGTTCTTGATCAAACTGCAGTGTTGTATTCACACAAGTAGGTTCAGTAAACAAGTTCACCTTAGTTGAAAGTCCTGGTGTTCATTGACACCATGCTGCAGGTTCTGCATAAAGAGTCCAAGTCCAGGCGGGTGTTCACACTTTGCCAACAGGTCCCCAACAAAGTTTAAGTCCAGGATTTTGTCAGCCTGTCTTCCGCAAACAAGTCATAAACCTTCATCCAGGCACAAGCCTCATACCTTAAGGACTCATGCACACGACCGTGTTTTCTTTCTGCTTCCGTTCCATTTTTTTGTGTGGCCCGTATATGGAACCATTCACTTCAATTAGGCTGTAGAAAATACGGAAGTTACTCCGTGTGTTTTCCGTTTCCGTTTGTCCGCATGGCCATTCCGCAAAAAAGTTGTGCATGTCCTATTATTGTCCGCAAATCAGGGTCTGAGGCCCCATTCAAGTCAATAGGACCGCATAAAATACGGAACGCACATGGCACACATCATGGCCGATCCATACTGTAGAAATGCTATGTCCAGACCATATTGCTCATATGTGATTAATAAGTTAATGTTTCCGTTTCCGCATTAGGAAACCATACGGATATGTTTTGTGGAAAAACGGAGCGGAAAAGGACTTAAATCAGAGAAAAAAAAACCTCAGATGCAGAACGACGGATCCGTGAAAAATGGAAAGCCAAACAACAACAGTCGTGTGCATGACAGCAGGAGCCCACGGCGTCATTGGTTGCCATGACGCTGTGCGCTTCATGCCGCCGAGAGGGCTACGGTAATACACCAATACGAGTGTTCCATGGCCGTATGCATGAGGCCTAACACAGACAGAAATATCCCACATTCTAGCTGACTTTAATGAGAGTTTGGCGTCCACAAAGCCCGGACCGGCAAGTGAAATCTGGCCCTATGCTTGACCTCATCTAGCTGCAATCAGTCTCTGCAGCATATGCTGGGAGGAAAATACCTCCCACCTACTAACACAAACAGACCCTTTCTATATATATAAAATATTCCCATGGGTATATTTTTTCTATTTCATTTAATGTTTCTGTATGTCGTTAACAGATATCAACAGTATCCCCCATAACAGTGACCTCTACAGCACCCCGCCCCCTTAACAGTGAACTCCACAGTCCCCCACCCCTTAACACTGACCCCCCCACAGTGCCCCGCCTCCTTAAAATGGGACCTCCACAACAGCCCATCCCCTTAATTTTGACCTTCACAGCAGCCCACCCCAAACTGTGTGTATGTGGAGACTAAGGTCCTGCAAGCTTCTATTGGCTGATAAGGCATGACATGTGACCGTGTGTATGGCAGTTGGAATATGAAGAGAAAGAGTTGAAGGCTTGCATTGGCTAATGCAGGTAATTTTTGGGGAATATCTCAGGAACGGTAAGTATTAGAGACCTGGTCTAAAACCTTCCCGGACACCTGATGTACCTGTTTGCCAAATTTGGTGAAGATCGGTCCAGTAGTTTGGTCGCTCATAAAGAACAGACAGACGGAAACTCATTTTTATATAAATAAGAGATATACAGTGGATATAAAAAGTCTACACACCCCTGTTAAAATGTCAGGTTTCTGTGCTGTATAATAATGAGACAAAGATAAATTATTTCAGAACTTTTTCCACCTTAAATGTGACCTATAAACTGTACCACTCAATTGAAAAACAAACTAAAATCTTTTAGATGGAGGGAAAAAAACTAAAATAATGTGGTGGCTGGGGATGTAGCTGTGTTCAGAATTAAGCAATCACATTCAAAATCATGTTAAATGGGAGTCAGCATACACCTGCCATCATTTACAGTGCCTCTCCAAAATAAAGTTCAGCTGCTCTAGTTGGTCTTTTCTGAAATTTTCTTATTCGCATCATACAGCAAAAGCCATTGTCCACAGAGAGCTTCCAAAGCATCAGAGGCATCTCATTGTTAAAAGGTATTAGTCAGGAGAAGGGTACAAAAGAATTTCCAAGGCATTAGATATACCATGGAGCACAGTGAAGACAGTCATCATCAGGTGGAGAAAATATGGCATAACAGTGACATTACCAAGAACTGGACGTCCCTCCAAAATTGATGAAAAGACGAGAAGAAAACTGGTCTGGGATGCTACCAACAGGCCTACAGCAACATGAAAGGAGCTTCAGGAATATCTGGCAAGTACTGGCTGTGTGGTACATGTGACAACAATCTCCCATATTCTTCATATGTATGGGCTATGGGGTAGAGTGGCAAAACGAAAGCCTTTTCTTACGAAGAAAAACATCCAAGCCAGGCTACATTTTGCAATAACACATCTGAAGTCTCCCAAAAGCATGTGGGAAAAGGTGTTATGGTCTGATTGAACCAAAGTTGAACTTTTTGGCCATGATTCCAAAAGATATGTTTGGCGCAAAAACAATACTGCACATCACCAAAAGAACACCATACCCACAGTGAAGCATTGTGGTGACAGCATCATGCTTTGGGGCTTTTTTTCTTCAGCTGGAACTGGGGCCTTAGTTAAGATAGAGGTAATTATGACCTTTTCCAAATACTAGTCGATATTGGCATAAAACCTTCAGGCTTCTGCTAGTAAGCTGAACATGAAGAGGAACTTCATCTTTCAGCATGGCAACAACCCAAAACATACATCCAAATTAACAAAGGAATGGCTTTACCAGAAGAAGATTAAAGTTTTGGAATGGCCCAGCCAGAGCCCAGACCTGAATCCGATTGAAAATCTGTAGGGTGATCTGAAGAGGGCTGTGCATAGGAGATGCCCTCACAATCTGACAGATTTGGAGTGTTTTTGCAAAGAAGAGTGGGCAAATCTTGCCAAGTCAAAATGTGCCATGATGATAGACTCATACCCAAAAATACTGAGTGCTGTAATAAAATCAAAAGGTGCTCTTTAGGTTTTCTTCCCTTCACCTAAAAGATTTCAGCTTGTTTTTCAATTGAGTTTTACAGTTTATAGGTCACATTAAAGGTGGAAAAAGTTCTGAAATGATTTATCTTTGTCTCATTTTTTTTATAGCACAGATTCTTCTTTTGGAATCCTAGCCTTTCCCTTCACTGTCCCTGGCAATAAGTGTGATTGATTGATTTCTGACTGTAACTGATTGATCTTTCACTGTTCCTGACTTCCTAAGAACCCTACCTCTCAACCCTAGTGCTTTTTTTCCACCGACATGTGCACTAAAATTGCGCTATTTACCTTTTTAGTGGATTTCGCTGCTGTTCAAAAAATAGCAAAGTTCAGACCAAACAAGGTTTAGTTCAAACTGATTCACTTATCCTTACTTGCTGCAGTAGAAATAGTGTTAGACGTGGTAGTGCTAGTGTACCATTTGTTTTAATTGGAATGCCAAAGTGTTTATCACATCTAACTATTTAGATGTGAGTTTTGTCTTAGGCTACATGCACACGACAGTTGTTTTTTGCGGTCCGCAAAACGTGGTTCCGTTGTTTCGTGATCTGTGTCCGTTTTTGCTTCCGTTGTGTTTCCGTGTGTCTTCTGTTTTTTTAACGGACATGACCCCACCCCCCCACCCCAAAAAAAAAGCCAATCAATGCCATTTTAATATCCACACCCAGCAATATAGGTATATATGCTTGGCACCTGAGAGTTTGTTTGGTGGCCATTTTCTGTAGTCTCCAGAGGGTACAGAGTGTGTGTTGGCTGCTTGGTTTTGCTGTTGCTGTATTCTCCCTTTTTTCATCTTGGGTCTCACCATGGCGGATGTTTCTGAGGAAGAAGTTGTACTGCACTGGCTTGTCTCTCGTCGCTGGGGCAAGCGTTCCCTTTTGGATGAGGAACCGACAAGAAGGAGGCGTTTTTGGGTCCATCCCATTGTGTCTCAAAGCTACCAGAAAAAGGGCACTTCGATAGCCTTTACAAAGATCTTTGTCTGCATCCTGAGAAGTTATTTGCGTTCTGTCGGATGTCATTGGGTACCTTTGATTGCTTGCTGTCATCTCTACGTACTGTCCTTACCTTCATGGACACCAAAGAGGCGCAGAATTACTCCAGAGGAAAGGCTCATCGTCACGTTGAGGTAAGCAAGATTTTAATAATGGTGACCACATTTTAATGTGCTGGACTTTGTTGCTTAGTGACTTTTTCACAAAAATGTATGTTAGAAGATATGTGGGTGTGTTATTGGAAGATACCTTTTTTTTAGCTTTAATATGTTAGTACCATGTTAAAGTCAGTTGGTTTTCCAGGGCATTTAACATGTGAAGGTTTTTAGCTGTTTTTGTGTCTTTGAATCCGCTTTCCCTGCAAATTTTGCATAATGTCAGCATCATGCTGAGTGTACCGCAGCAGTCTCCCTTTAATATACATAGTGCATGGAAATGGTGTCCGCACAGGAGGTGTATCATTTCATATTGGAGTCGTGGATACACCGCCATTGGTGGCAATGGTTATAGTATCCACACTAATGTAATATTTGTATTGATATTCTTTCACAATAGCCATAGACTGTTTGAATACGTGGCATATTCGCATATATTCGCATCATACAGCAAAAGCCATTGTCCACAGAGAGCTTCCAAAGCATCAGAGGCATCTCATTGTTAAAAGGTATTAGTCAGGAGAAGGGTACAAAAGAATTTCCAAGGCATTAGATATACCATGGAGCACAGTGAAGACAGTCATCATCAGGTGGAGAAAATATGGCATAACAGTGACATTACCAAGAACTGGACGTCCCTCCAAAATTGATGAAAAGACGAGAAGAAAACTGGTCTGGGATGCTACCAACAGGCCTACAGCAACATGAAAGGAGCTTCAGGAATATCTGGCAAGTACTGGCTGTGTGGTACATGTGACAACAATCTCCCATATTCTTCATATGTATGGGCTATGGGGTAGAGTGGCAAAACGAAAGCCTTTTCATACGAAAAACATCCAAGCCAGGCTACATTTTGCAATAACACATCTGAAGTCTCCCAAAAGCATGTGGGAAAAGGTGTTATGGTCTGATTGAACCAAAGTTGAACTTTTTGGCCATAATTCCAAAAGATATGTTTGGCGCAAAAACAATACTGCACATCACCAAAAGAACACCATACCCACAGTGAAGCATTGTGGTGACAGCATCATGCTTTGGGGCTTTTTTTCTTCAGATGGAACTGGGGCCTTAGTTAAGATAGAGGTAATTATGACCTTTTCCAAATACCAGTCGATATTGGCATAAAACCTTCAGGCTTCTGCTAGTAAGCTGAACATGAAGAGGAACTTCATCTTTCAGCATGGCAACAACCCAAAACATACATCCAAATTAACAAAGGAATGGCTTTACCAGAAGAAGATTAAAGTTTTGGAATGGCCCAGCCAGAGCCCAGACCTGAATCCGATTGAAAATCTGTAGGGTGATCTGAAGAGGGCTGTGCATAGGAGATGCCCTCACAATCTGACAGATTTGGAGTGTTTTTGCAAAAAGAGTGGGCAAATCTTGCCAAGTCAAAATGTGCCATGCTGATAGACTCATGGCATGGCATAACAGTGACATTACCAAGAACTGGACGTCCCTCCAAAATTGATGAAAAGACGAGAAGAAAACTGGTCTGGGATGCTACCAACAGGCCTACAGCAACATGAAAGGAGCTTCAGGAATATCTGGCAAGTACTGGCTGTGTGGTACATGTGACAACAATCTCCCATATTCTTCATATGTATGGGCTATGGGGTAGAGTGGCAAAACGAAAGCCTTTTCATACGAAAAACATCCAAGCCAGGCTACATTTTGCAATAACACATCTGAAGTCTCCCAAAAGCATGTGGGAAAAGGTGTTATGGTCTGATTGAACCAAAGTTGAACTTTTTGGCCATAATTCCAAAAGATATGTTTGGCGCAAAAACAATACTGCACATCACCAAAAGAACACCATACCCACAGTGAAGCATTGTGGTGACAGCATCATGCTTTGGGGCTTTTTTTCTTCAGATGGAACTGGGGCCTTAGTTAAGATAGAGGTAATTATGACCTTTTCCAAATACCAGTCGATATTGGCATAAAACCTTCAGGCTTCTGCTAGTAAGCTGAACATGAAGAGGAACTTCATCTTTCAGCATGGCAACAACCCAAAACATACATCCAAATTAACAAAGGAATGGCTTTACCAGAAGAAGATTAAAGTTTTGGAATGGCCCAGCCAGAGCCCAGACCTGAATCCGATTGAAAATCTGTAGGGTGATCTGAAGAGGGCTGTGCATAGGAGATGCCCTCACAATCTGACAGATTTGGAGTGTTTTTGCAAAAAAGAGTGGGCAAATCTTGCCAAGTCAAAATGTGCCATGCTGATAGACTCATGGCATGGCATAACAGTGACATTACCAAGAACTGGACGTCCCTCCAAAATTGATGAAAAGACGAGAAGAAAACTGGTCTGGGATGCTACCAACAGGCCTACAGCAACATGAAAGGAGCTTCAGGAATATCTGGCAAGTACTTGGCTTTAATATGTTAGTACCATGTTAAAGTCAGTTGGTTTTCCAGGGCATTTAACATGTGAAGGTTTTTAGCTGTTTTTGTGTCTTTGAATCCGCTTTCCCTGCAAATTTTGCATAATGTCAGCATCATGCTGAGTGTACCGCAGCAGTCTCCCTTTAATATACATAGTGCATGGAAATGGTGTCCGCACAGGAGGTGTATCATTTCATATTGGAGTCGTGGATACACCGCCATTGGTGGCAGTGGTTATAGTATCCACACTAATGTAATATTTGTATTGATATTCTTTCACAATAGCCATAGACTGTTTGAATACGTGGCATATCAAGCATTAGAGGAGTGTTAAGGAACCTCGGGCTCTCTGGCTGTTTTTACCCTATCCGATGGATAGTTTATGATGCTGGCACCCAAAAAAGCTTGCAAATCGGAGGTTCCCGACCACTGCATTATAGGAAATATATGTGTATGCTGTCCCCTTTCCTGGGCTACTTTAATGATATATTTTCTTCATTTCCCCACAGATTCCTTTCTACAGGGAACTAGTTTGCATCACTGCATTTTGAGTTTCTTTTGGGAACCTCAACGATTTCTCGGATTGTGTGTCACACTTGCCAGGTCATTTGGGAACAACTCCGATAGAGTGGACACAGCCCAAGGTGGACGATTGGTTGCGGATCGCTGAAGTCTTTAATGTATCAGCGCAGTTTCCAAACTGCCTGGGGGCAATGGATGGCAACCACATTCGTGTGAAGAAGCCTCCTCACGCAAGGTCCCGATTCTTCAATTATAAGCATTATTTTTCTATAGTGCTGATGGCTGTTGCTGACAGTAACTTTAAGTTTATAATGGTTGATAATAGGGCCTATAAAAGCACAGCAGATGCTCGCATCTTTAGTGCTTCTAGAATGGGTGAGCGGCTTCGTGCCAACCAGCTTGCCCTTCCCGAGTCCAGAAGACTGCCCGGATCAGCAGGTCCTCCGGCTCCATTTGTCTTTGTGGCGGATGAAGGGTTTGCATTGACTCACCATGTTATGCGGCCCTTCCCAAAGCGTGGTTTGGATGTCAGGAGGCGTATTTTCAACTACCGATTGACTCGTGCCCGTCGGTATATTGAGTGCGCTTTCGGAATACTCTCTAGCAAGTGGAGGGTGTTTCTGTCATCTATACAGATGGATCCGGAGAATGCTACCTGGGTGATTCAAGCTTGTGTAGTTCTACACAACTTCACCCGTATTCACGAGTCTTCCTCTTCTGCTGACTTGGATGAATTTCCAACGTCAACAGTTTTGGGCTTGGATCGGACCCTGCATAGACGACCTAATACTGCAGGTATTACAGTTCGGGAACTTTTTGCAGACTACTTTTTGAGCCCAGAGGGGTCCTTGCCATGGCAGAGGGACGCTATTCATGGCAGTGTTTGATATCTTCTGTTCTCGTTAGTTCTTTTTTTTTTATGGTAGATTATCTAACTTTGTGGGTTTTAGGTGAGTGTAGGGACTGGCAAGAGAATGAGGACCCTTGACGTGGGCTTGCGGGCTAAGGTTTTTGAGACAGAATACCTTTCTTCGTAAATCCAAAGAGCATAAAGATTGATTCACCAACATTGTGTGGTAACTACAATCTCTGTTTTGTGAAGGGTATGGTCCCCAAAATCTTCTAATACCTTATGTTGACAAGTCGTAGAGCTCGCGAGTTATGTTGACCGGCCTATAAACACTGAATTTTTAAGTAAATAAAGTTTGGCACTGGAAATCATGTGTGTGTTTCTATATGCTAAATGTGTTTTACATGTAAATGTGTGTGATGGATGATAGGAACAAGAATAGCGACATTGGACACTTTTTATATAACACAAATAATAAAGAGGAGATAACAAAAACATTTACAAGTCGTAGAGCTCGCGAGTAAAAGAGCCTGGACCATAGGAACTTGACGCAGACACATGGCCAGAATCAAAACTGGGCCCGTTAATTTGAGGGCCACAGGGGGAGAAATTTTGCACATGGGACCCCTGATACTGTGGTGGTTGTTTGAACGAGGGGACATGAGTGGGTGGAGGAGGCGGCTGACAGGGTTGCACATGCGTTGCCGGATACATTTATTATATTTTTTAAGGGGAACCCACCTAAGTAGCGGAGCAAAACACCTAAACATGGCCTCTTCTTGCCCATCACTCCTCCTCTGGGCAACAAACTCAATAACGCGGGAATCAATCATTTCCTGAGTTTGTTTCCCAGAGGAAGAGGGTTGGGCCTGACGCCTCCGCCTGGGCTGAACTTGTGTCCCCTGTTCCGGCCTGCGAGCTGATGTCGTCTCTGCCTCAGGTGGAGCTGGTTGCGACTTCTCTGCAGGGGGTGTTGCTGGGCTGCTGGCTGGGGAAAATGCAGCTGCTGTATCGCTAACCCCGACATCCGAGTCCTCCAGATCATCCAGGCTATCCACGGTACTGTATTGAAAAGGTAAAAAACAATACATTATATTTTGGGACTATTTTCCAAGTTGTTTAAATGTTTAAAAAGACATGGAATGCAGCGGTATGTCTATTACATAAACGACAGGCCCCACATAATGAATTATTCTGTTTAAATGAATGGTATAAGTTTGGACTGAATTAACGCCACACAAAAATGGCTGGAAAATACAAGAGAAATTATTGCCAACTGTCAAATGGACAAACACTTTAGGAACATTACTTAGTGTTTGGAGGTGTCCAGCACAAACAAATCTCTACAAATTCAAGGAGCTAACCAAATGCTGATGTTAGATCCGTACTTACCCAGGGCAATTTCACAAACAACCACAAATCACACTCCAGAAATTCATTGTGAATTAGAACAGTGTAATTTTGTCAAACAACACAACCTGGTGGAAGCCATCACATGCACATGCTAGGAGAAGTAGTTATTATACAGGGACGGGGTGTAGGCCGGCAATTTGACATTAAGACAAGGAGAAGAAATAGAAAGGAGCCCAACATTAAAGTATGATCATGTACAGTATGCCAAAAAGAATAACCGGACCGCTACAAAGAAAAGAAGAAATGAATGGCGAAAACCAGCCGCCCGTAACAAAATACAAAAATAAACAAAGGCTGGTGCCCACCTACACAATAGGTGACCCCTTTAGAAGCTTGTTCACCTATTAGCGGGATAGGTGACCAATATAGGATTGTCAGGGGATCCACACCGTGCACCCCAGAAGATCCACTGTATGAAGAGATGAGACATGCAGGGCACATGTGTTAGCCACCCGCTCTCTTCTGGCTCTGCATGTAGATAGTACAGGTCTGTGGCATAGAAGGGAGGGTCCTACATGAAGTGAGAATGTAGCCGCCATATGCGCAAATCCCGCCCCATCTCATCATACAGCTAATCAGATAGCAGGGCAAAACAGACAAAAATGTTAAGTTTACAGCAGGAAATGGATGCCCGCATCAGCAGAACATGACATATAACGAGAAATGTGTAATTCATAAAAAGGTGGGGTGGAAAGAGTACTCAGATCCATGACCGGCCTAAGAAATTGCAGCTGGGCAGAATATAGATAGGGCTTCTTCTTGGAGCCGCCTTGTCCACTTTGTCCCCACTCGTTAATCTCTCACCCAAATTGATCCCGGCAGCTATTCCAGCGAGTTTTGGTTTGTTTCACTGTATAGTGATAAAAAAAAGACATTTTTAAAAAACACACCAGAAAGGAAGCCAAAAAACAAACCACAAAGGTAAGGAATAAGCATAAACACCAAATTTTACAGCCAAACCCACTCTCCATGTAAAAAAATAAAAATTGTGTACCAAAAAAATAAAAATCCGTTTGCATGGTACAGTAGGAAAAAGAGTGGCAAGAGGAATTTCCAAGCATGGCAGGAAGAAGGTGAATATTTGAGGAGTCCTGTTTAGAAAACACACTTTTCACCATAGAGGATGGTGACAACTATTGCATGCACTATTATTACAGGAGCAAAGATCTCACATAAATAAACAGCCAATATGCTAGGGGAGACATATATCATATCTGCTATACTCAAAAGGCAGGAACATCCATATTTCAATGTAAATGAGGCCTAAGGAAAACTACAAGGCGAACAACAAATGAGACAGTAGCATGGCCTACTTGAAGTTGAAAATAAATAAAAGTGAAACACAAAGGTAGGACTGAAAAAAACCATAGCTGGCACTTACCCAATTCTGCACGAGATCGGCTGTCGCCTTTCTCCCATTTGGCACGCCGCATGTGACGTGCCACCTGCTCCCAGGCTACCTCCTTGCGTACACGATCCTGGTACCCACTACTCCTGCTGTCCCACAGTTCTGGGCGCTCCTGGACCAAGGTAATTCATTTTTATACATTCCACCTTGGCATGGTTAGCAAGTTTTCTTCTCTGCACACAGACACACAACTTGCCACACGGTGGAGAGGGATCTGTAATCTATTTGCAAAGCCTGCTGGCTCTCCACTTCCTGTATTTTTTTCCAGATATTACCAAAAGACAGGCTGACAAGTTGCCAAATGCTTGCCAAGGGATCCGCCAAAAAATGTGGACGCGGAACTCGGATGACACACGGATGGCCATCCGCATTTTTCCACGGGTCCATTGACTTGAATGGGTCCACGAACCGAAAAACGGAGCAACGGACACTGAATCAAACAACGGTCGTGTGTATGAGGCCTTACCCAAAGTTATCCAGTCTGTCATAAAACTGAAGTGGCCAATTGAAGCATCTCAATTCATTGATATTAGCTCTCATGGACTGACAAGAATTTGAATCAAACATTGGTAAGAAAGCTCTACAAAGATATTTCAGTCATTGAAAACATTTCTATCATATTCAACTATTCTCTCATGGATGCAGAGCTGTAGGTAGACCTTACTTGAACTGAAGCAAATATTTACTTTAGATCCCTAGTCAGTATCTAAACAGCCTAATAAAAAAGAATCATTTGATGGTTTATAACTCTTGGCACCCAGGAGCCCAGGCCCACCAGACCTGCCCCCATTGCGCTATGAGACTGCATGGATGAAATACTAAAAATGTATAATATTAACAGAGTTATAATATAGAAGGTATGAATGGCATGTGATAGATCACAAAAGATAGAGGATGTGTCATCATTTACAAGCACAATCACAGACATTGCAGTTGTTTTTGGAATTTAAAATTTCAAGGATCCCAGACGTTTCTGCTGGTAAAATCTAGAGCTAATGCTAATTAAATGAAAACAAAGATGACAGGCAATTCATCAGCCGATGGATACATATTTGCTCTTGACTTATTTCATGCTGAAAAATTTCAACTCAGAATTGGAGATTCAGTGTTACAAATGCTTATTGAGTCAGGGGGCACCTGTAATATAATTGCTGAACATCCTTGACAGCATTTAAAAGACTTAAATGAAACATACTCGGTAGTCATACATCCCAGACATACCATTAGAAGAAAACAGGGAAGATGAAATGTTTATTTAAACGTGTGTTTGTTTTTTAAATTTTTTTACAGAATTTCTTCTTTTAGTAATATACTGAATATGAAAAGGTCTATTATTTTGGATTGATATTGGTCTTAGGGGTTTGATGAATTAACTTGCAAACCTATAGCTTCTATAATAAACAACAGATAATCCATGAGGTGATATAAATAGTTTAAACCCTGGAGTTTTCTGCCTTTAGCTAAACTCAGCTCTAATCTGTTAAATTTCAGCCACATTATTGCAGGATCTACTAACTTGGGCTATACCAACAATGGTTTGAACCCCTTGGTAATAAGTCCATTAGCACCCATAATAGTGGGCTTGGGCCACGTCAATAGATTTTCCACGGGTCTATGCCTAGCGAACCTGAAACTTTAGTGATTACTGCCTTTGACTTAATGACTATATGCATGTTTAAGAGATAAGCGAACCGAGTGAGCCAAATCAGTCAAAAAATTAGATTTGGGTCTGAATCGATTATACCCAAATAAAAAGTGCTTCAACTGCCCTGAAAATTGGTATATGACACAATGAGGTATCTTTAGATCTTATTTTTTATCTCTTTTCTTTTTTTCTCCAATTTTTTGTTCTTTCTCACTTTATCTCCCCCTTTTAAGCTCTTTAATGCAATGTCAGCAATAGCAAATGTCAGAGTGACACGTACATATACAGCTATGGGTAAACTCATGATGACAGTGTAATAAAATAGCCTGTTTAAAAACACACCATTGTTGCATGTATTCTGCTTTTTCATATTAGAAGTGTTCCAAAAATTGTTCTTTTTTATGGGCAGATGGTATTTAAACACACAAAGTGTTATAGGGAAAAAAAAGCATTTTCTTGTACTGAAAAAGCATCCAAAAAGTATGCCTTAATGAGGGCAGATGTCACAATTCAGACTGATGGCATACAAAGGAAAAAAAACAATTGTGGATGACAAGACAATTTTGACAGATACCTGCCTAACAAAAAGTCCAATTTATGGAATACAAAAGAATTACATTTTGTTGAAGGTGTGGAACTGCACCACATCTCCATTATGACAAGAAAAGTTTTATAGTTGGACAGCACTAGCAAGGCCTGCTGAATTCCATTTTGGGGAAGGTGCAAAACTGCACTAAAAATACCTCAAATAAATGGTATAGCAGCACCTGCAGCATCAGAAACTTGGCCAGGAGGGAGTTTAGTTTCCACATAAGTTAGTTGCTAGTCATGAAGTTTTTGATGAAGTGGAGAAAATGGAGGAGGATGAGCAGAAAAAGAAACAGCTAATGATGATGACCAGCACACTGTGCTGCTTGGAGATACGGCCTAGTTGCCACTACGAATAACGTAAAAAGGAGGACTGGCTTGTTCTGATTTGAAGTGCTGTCAGTTCTATTTTCCCAAAGGATCCAGTGATGTCCCATCATGTGCTGCAATGGAGCCCTGGTACCTATGTTTGTGTTTGAATACAAACAGCTTATTTTCATCCTGCAGTGGTTTTGTGAGCCGGCCATGTGAAAAAAAAATAATCATATGGGAGATATTCACACAGAGCTACGTTTTGAGCCTGCACCCACAGTATTAGCGGTATCATCAGTTCCTGAGCTGACCACAACAGAAACAGAGCTGGCCCTGGCATTTTTTGGGGAAAGTTTTGGCCAAATATTGCTTCTGCTTTGTATAGCTGCTGTGTCCACCAACCTTCCCTTCTGATGTCACTTGTTGTCACTTGTCCTCAGAACCACAATCCGGCTCCCAGGTCTAGTCCAACACACAATCATCATCACCATTTTTTTTTCAAGCTGTTTGTCATTGTGGGCTCCTTGGCCCCCCTTCTGATTCCCTCCTCTATATTTGCCCTGACTGTCGCTGTCACTACCTCTGTTTCTACCGCCGCCAACATGGCTACAAATTCCACTACTACTAATGCCACCACTAACACAGCTACATATGCATGAGGTCCCCAACTCTGCCTGAACGTCCTCCTCATGGGATTTAAAATACTAATTGCCTTCCCACAAGTCATCACTGGGGAGATTCTCTTGAGTGTCTTCCATAACACATGAGGAGGGGCCAGTAAGGACAAAGATAATGCAACTGAAACCTTTTCTTGGGCCTCAAGGAGGAGGATCAGGAGAGGAATGTTGTGACCCCTTGCTCCAAGGCACAGTGTCATACTCAGAGATGATGTCAACATCATTCTGCTCTGACTGAGAGGAGGAGAATGTGATCTAGTCCAACATGTCCTTCTATTTGTCTTCAATTTTAATAATGTGGTGCCTTTCGGAAGTGAGTGATAATTGTGGCCTCCTAATATACTACTATACAGCTGGTGCTGCTACTGATGTTTACACTACTAAAGCTACCCACATTCTGACTTGTGGATGATGTGGCATGAGTATTTTGTTTTACACTTTTAAGAGACATTTTATTATCAGGTCTATAACTGAAAAGATACTTATTTGATACGCATATTATTAAATGGTACTAGCGAAATTGCATTTTTTCCCCTACAATTAGACAGAGACACAAAATAAACATCCCTCCCATTCTACAAACACATTGCACACTGATATTGACAATTTACAATGGTATTACAATGTGTGGAATGAAACTGCTATATTAAATCAGTTATTGCAGAACAATGCATTAACTAAAACCTCAAGGTATCTTGATGCAATGCAAGGTGAGGAATGAAACTGCTAAATTAATGTAGATTTCACAGTACGATGTGTTAAACCTGCATGGCATTTTGACACAATACAATGAAAGGAATAAAACTGATACATTAATGTAGCAATTGCAGAGTAATATGTTAACTAAAACTACAGGATATATTAACGCAATTCATTACGTGCAATGAAACTAATATACTAAAGTAATTTTTGCTGATATCTTGCAGCAATGTAATGCATGGTATAAAAACTGCTTTACTGAAACTGCAGGTTATATTGCAGCAATACAATATGTGGAATGAAACTGCTATATTGATGCAGTTATTGCAGTACAACACATTCATTAAAACTGCATGGTATCTTCACACAATAGAATGTGTGGAATGAACTGGTATATCAATGCAGTTATTATAGTACTCCATCACTAGACCTGCATGGTATCTTAATGCAATACAATGGTACAGTATATATTAATGCAGTTATTGCATTACAATGTGTTAACTAAAACTGCACAACATCTTGATGCAACACAATGCCTTTTCAGCAAAATATATGCTTTTTATAAAAAAAAGTCTGACTGGCAGTTCATTGAGAGAAAAAAAATTAGGTTGTTGCAGGATTTTGATTGCAGATTTTGCATGAAGTTCTCAATTGCTTGCAGCCATAAGAAACACAGAACTCTGAGTTAACAGTTTTTCTTGATGAAACCCTGATCTACTTAATTAAATATGTCCCTATTCTGTCTGTCATGCCTTCAGCAAGTTTATTGTTAATTTATTCATAATTTTTATGCATAGTCAATTTTCTTTATGTATAATTCTCTGTTAAGAATTGTGTAGCAGCACCCTTTAGTGGCCGTTTTACATACAATTGCAGCTATTCATACTAGAAGTTTGGTCTACTTCAGCTTCCATAACTTGTGACCCACGAACTTAGTGACTTCATCATCACTGCACATAGCAGCCATCTTCCTCATTTACAGCCATCTTTCCAGAGGTTAGCACATGGTCTGGAAGTCTCTGGAGTCATCCTCCACATCAAAGTTCTCGGTAGCATCACTGGTATGTCACATAGCCACATTACAGTCTGTTTGCATACATATTTGCATATCTTTTTCCTCTCTTTTATAGCAGCTTACAGTTAACAGCTAGGGACCATGCATGTTATACAGATAGGATAGCATGCTTCTGTTTATATCTTTATATCCTCATGGATGTCTATCTGCATCTTTTGAATCTGTGTGTATTATATGCATTGCTATATGTCAGACCCCTTTAGTAAGTGCATTGTTTTTCTGTTCCCCAGTTTTACCGCACTTATATATCCTTGCAATAAAGAGAAGTTGGATGTTGCTCCATTATCAATCCATTGCTGGGAAATGTTTAATTGTCTGTCAAGCTATGTACCTTCACACATAAGGAGGACAGAACACTGTCTCTATACTCTCCCTACCATAGCCAGATTACTGCCTCGTGTTTGTTATTGCTTTTTGTCAGACAGCAGACACAACCAAGACACATGCTCTCAGATTACAAGATATGCTCATAATGGAGTCTCCCCAGCGCAGAGACTCAAGTACCTTTAGAAATTAATTTCTACTGTAAAAAAACTTTTACCAAACTCGGGTTCGGTTCCAACTTGGAACCGAAACCAAGTTTGGTGAAAGGTTTTTAACAGTAGAAAATAATTTCTGAAGTTAATACCCGAAGCCCCACAAGACTTCACAAAGTAATAACTTTGGCTCATAGGAGCCGATACATTCTAATAGTGTACAAAGTGCTTTCTCTGTACAGTATTCTAACATAGTTTTATGCAAATCGACTTTGGATGTTTCATATGAAGTCGATTTGTTAATCCCTTGGGAAAATGTTTGCCGTTTTTATTTTTTTAAGAATATAAAATCTGACAGTACAGTATTTTATCGAACAGGCTGTTTAGCACCTTCAACCATACATTTATCAACAGCCATATATGTCACTGTCACTTTAACAATATTAATGTTGTCATGGTGTTAAAGAGCTTGAATGGGGTTGGATACAATCCTTGGAGACCTCGGAGTGTCTTACACAACTTTTCAGGGCAATCTGAGCACTTTCAATTCAGGTCAAATTTATACAGGCTGAATTGAATGTGACAGCTGAATTGATAAAAACAGAACCAAAATGAATTTCAGGAAGTTTGCTCATCTTTACCAGGAATCTATGTGGTAGTGCACTCTGCAATTACAACTGATGTAGCATGCCTCAGTTTTTCTTTTTTTTAATGAACCTTTGCCTGCCTTTGTTTGAAACTAGAGCCAGAAGTATGCACATTATAAATCTACGGTGGCTTTATTTACTTATTTATTTTGTTTGTTAAAAAAATGCCTTGAAAATCATGCATTTTTACAAGCATTTTTATTTGGTTTTAGCATTATTCTTGTGATTTTTTAGATTTGTTTTCCTATAGATAAAAAAAGGGAAACCATCTACACCACAACCAGAGCATGAAACTGTCTTAAACTATATTTTACTATTGGCCAAAATGTAATAAAAACAAAAAACAAAAAAAACATGAGGAGATTTGTATGAAGGCCGATTTATTGGACTGTATTTGTGGGAAGGGCGTCAGTAGCACATTTATACTAGGCAGGCACCTCCCTTAGGTGTGTCGACGGTGTTGCGTGGATTCAGTGTGCATGTGTGCGTGTTGCGTGTATCCTGCTTTGAGGAAGCTCACCAGCACTGCTATCTCAGGTAACGTTCCTGCCGCTCGGCGTCTCGGTGTGGTCACATATTGCGGCTATACGTCTCCTAAGTTTGTTCGGCGGTGTGTCGGCTCCTTAGGTAAGGAGGAGCACCACCGCACCGGAACGTTTCTGTCTGTCAGCATCGGCTCCCCACGTGGTAGATTCATTATGGTGCAGGAGTCAGGACGACTCCGCTCAATGCGCACAGTTAATGTATTGCATGGGCCGCCATACTCCTAGTGAGGCAGGGGGTTGGGAGGAGGAGCAGGAGCTGTTGATCTTGGCAGGCTTAAGCTTCTGTCTGGGTTTGCTAGAGCCTTCAGGCAACAGGAGGTAGAGTGTCCCAGAAAAAAAAAAAAGAAAAAAGGGGGATAATGAGCAGGTTGTAAAGTGTCAGATTGAGACCCCCCACCAAAAAAGGAGCAGGTTTTGGGTAGGATGTATACACATAAAAAAGAAAGAAATTAAAAAATATATTTGCAGGGGGAAAATAATTTGGATAAGTTTACATTTAAAAAAAAAAGGGGGGGGGCTATTTTAGAAGACTTTTGCAGCGTATGTAGAATGGTAAATGCCAATCATCTTCTTTCAGGTCATCTTTTCATTGGATTATATGGTATTTCCATTGGATCAGTTAGAAGAAAAGGAATTTTTATATTTTTTATATGCAAGTTTTAGGGTGTGGCAACCACATCATGGTGGCATTTGCTATCATCATGTCCGTTTATAAATTTTTCTTGTCATTCATTTTATGCAGGTTAATTTCTGTGGTCTCGACAAGTCCACGTCATTGCGACGATGGCATGTTAGTTGGTTATTCTCTTCACTTTCTCAGTCCACGGTCTCCACCATTATCCTTCCTCACGGAGCTAGGTCCTCCACCTTGTCACGTATTATCGGTTCACTTGGGTGACTCCTGTCTGTCAGGGACGTTTGGGTCACGTCACGGATAGTCGATCAACGTTTCCCACCATACTGTCGCATGCATGCCCCTGGTATTGGCACGCGATGGTGGTTCCCTCAGGTGATGGTGCACCATTACGCTGTGCCTTCCTAAAATTCTGTTGTTGTTCATAGTCAAAGATGTCGCATGCGTCCAAAATCGGGAAGGATGCGGTGGATGAGAATGTCGCCAGGGTTCGAGTGAGGGTTTGCTATAAGCTCATGCAGCATCTTCTTGTTACAGTCCAGAACAAAGTCACCAGTTCGTTTGGATGGCCCCTCGCTGCGTGTCTCAGACGTTTATTGGGATAAATCCACACATTCAGGTTAAAGGATTATATACGAGACCGCACGCTTCTCTCTTCAATGATTCATACAGTTCACCAGCAGTATATTGGTTAAGGCAGTTGACTCACCCAGGCTCCTTTCCTCCAGAAATCCTGTGTGGTGTCAGAAAGTAAAGGACTTCCACCACTATCGTACCTCTACTAATCGAGTATACTCACTAGACGCAGATGAAATCTAGGTATATAATAGACTTTCCTGCAGCAATCTCCACTTCTCCAAACTCTCCACTTTTCTCAACATCCAACTGCAAGTTCAACATATGCTCTCCATGGTGAAGTAACGCCAAACATTAAAAGTATAATGACTTTAATTATACTCACAAACAGCGATTAAAATACGCGTAACAATTTGTTTCTGTGCCCGACCCGGGTTTCACTCCATGAGTTTCATCAGGGGCTTCTAGAGTGTAACCATCCCCCACCTACTAATAGAAAATACAATGGAGATGGCAAAAAAGATTTGAGAACCCCATAGCAGATGCAGTAAATAGAGAAAATTATGATGGATTTAATGGGAGCAGAATACATGAGAAGGGAGATATAAACTTGGATAAACAAAATTTTCCCCATCAGTTGGTGAATGGAATACAGAGAGGAGAGGGAGAAAACTTAGTACAAGGAAAAACAGTGATGATACTGCAAGGGAAAACACAACAGGGTGCCACCCCCCAAAAAGATTGCTGATAGAAGAAAAGGAGGAGAGTAAAAAACATGTAACCAATCAACTTCTTGCCCTAAGAAGCCATCACAGCCATGCCTACTAATGGCCAAGAGCAGCATGTGACCTAGCCTCTATTTAAGCTGGAGTCACGTAGCGCCGCACGTCACACTGCTCTGATTAGTGTAGGGAGAGGACACAGCTTCTGTGAGGGCGAGATTAGGCAGGGAAAAGTCAGCAACAGCACCTAATGAACTGATCGATCTACAGCTGTGAATGATTCAACTTCTGCTAGTTAATTGCTCACTGGTTTTTAGGCTGCACAGAACGTTTTTCTGTCACTTTTTTCTGGGGTGATCGACGGCCATTTTGTGACTTGTGGTGCACCAGAACAAGCTGCCACCAAGTCCATCAATCCATCAATACTAGGTCTTTTTTTTTTTTGCTATATCTTATATCAGGGGCTTGGCTGTGCATATTGTCACCCCTAGAAACTCAGGATAGCAATTTCTATATTTTATTAAGGGGTTAAACACAATTGCCAAAATACCAATCCCCTAAATCTGGTGTTCCAGCTTTGGCTAGCCAAGTGTAATACTGTCTGCTGTCTGGCAAAGGATAGATTATTTTCTGTGGTGAAATTCAATAGCCAAAATAGCAATACCATGAATCTGGTGTTCCAGCAGTTGCAGGCCTAGTTTAAATCTGTCCGTAGCAGGGTATTGTGACAGAACCATCTGTCTGATTATTCTTTTTTAATGCTTGTTTCCCTGCTGTATTCGTCTGTTTGCATTCCGTTCGTATGTCGACCACGAGGCAGCGGCCATTTTAAACTATGCGAAAGCCCAGCGGTGTTCGGCTCTATTTTCATGGAACTAAAAACGGACACTTTTTCTGCCGAACACCGCTGAAACAACAGAACACCTGTTATTGCCTGGATTCCTAACTTTTATTTTGTTGATTGTATTACAGACAATGTCATTGTGTTGTTGATTGGATCACAGACAATGTCATTGTGTTGTTGATTGGATCACGGACAATGTCATTGTGTTGTTGATTGGATCACGGACAATGTCCTTGTGTTGTTGATTGGATCACGGACAACGTCATTCTGGTTATTAAATGTACATTGACGAATGGGTTCTGTTTAAAATGTGACACTGTAAATGATTGACTGCTATGTTTATACCACGTGGGTGGTAACCTTGTTGGAAAATGTGTATAAAAGGAAATGCTTGTGTGGGCATTAAAAGAGTTCTTATTTGACCCTCAATGCGGAGCTTCTGTCTCGTTATTGGGGGATTTATTATTGGCGTTTAGAGACTGCTGAATGGAAATGGAAGCCGCTTGGTGAGTGTGATTGTTCGCGGCTTGCAGCAGTTCGTGGATTACCGTTCGTGTGTTTGGAGCCGTTCGTGAGATTGCCGCTTCCCCTGCATTTGGTTCGTGCCCTCCAGTTTATGCGAACGGAGGTTATGTGTACAGCAGCCGGGGAAGGTCTACTAAACGGCGGTTTGGTTTAAAGACACAGGAGGTGTCTTAACAATTGGTGGCAAGCGACGGGATGAATCCCACAGCATTGGAGGTCAGCTACAAACCATGCAGTACGAGGAATTAAGGCGTGCTACCCTTAAAGACATATTGGAACGCCGAGGGCGTGCAGCAAGCAATTTAAAGAAACGGGAGATTATTGCTTTACTGCTGGAGATGGATACAGCACCGGGAATGGAGAGAGTCAATGTGGCCAGTCCCTTGGATTTAACACCCGAGGAAATACAATTTAACCGGGCAGTGCAAATAAGGCTGGCACATTTTGGCCCCAACCCCTCAACCGACATCGTGGAGCGTGTACAGGCAGCAGTAGCAGCACACCAGGCGAGAGAAAGAGGAGCTGCAACAGCAGAGGTACCCAATAACAATTTTGCCAGGAAAAAGGTACCCTTTGCTGCATTTAAAAACTTTGTTGAAGCAGAGGGGAGATTGATGGGTTCCTGGCGGATTTTGAGAGGCAGTGTGCCCTACACCAGGTACCCGTAGATGAGTGGGTTACCATCCTCTCTGGGAAGTTATCCGGCCGGGCTAGTGAAGCATTTCGGGCCATCCCAGAGGAGGAGATCACCAGCTACCAGGCTGTGAAGGATGCCCTCCTAGCCAGGTATGCAGTGACCCCAGAGGCTTACAGAAGGCGGTTTAGGGAAACCAACAAGCAGGTTGGTGACTCTTATGTGGAGTGGGCCTGCAGAGTTCACCGCACCGCAGCCCACTGGATGGCAGGATGCCAAGCGGTAACTGGGGAGGAGGTGCTCCAAGTGTTCCTGCTGGAGCATTGCTTTGATAGACTACCTGCTGGGGTCCAGGAGTGGGTCAGAGACAGGAAACCCTCTACCCTACCCGAGGCTGCTCTGTCTGGCAGATGAGTACACGGATGCCCGTAAGTTAGATGGTACAGCTAACAAAGTCCCTGCCAGACTGGAGTATCGACCAGCTGTAGCACCCACTCCTCCAGCCTACCAACCCCCAGTACATCGCACTCCAGCCCCATCCCCACCAGCTAACAAATATGTGCACCCCTCCCGGTTCAATGCCAGGGAATATCCCCAGCCTCTCCGGTGTTATTTGTGCAACCAGTTGGGGCACAAGCGCCCAGAGTGCCCCCTGAACAGTGCCAACCAAGCCCAGTCTTGGAGAAAACCAGCCAATGGCAATCATCGGCCCCCTCAGCCTGCTGCGCACTGCATAGAGCAGGAGGAGTTTTGGGGCATCTTACACGAGGCCGACCCAGTGCAAGCAGCTCACCAGGATAACCGCCAGCAACATCGGCAAACTGTGAAGCTGAATGGCAGGGTGGTAAATGGGCTGAGAGACTCAGGAGCCACGATGACACTGCTCCAAAAGAACTTGGTCTCAGAGCATCAGCACACTGGGGACACTGTGGCAGTAAGGGTAGCAGGGGGTGCCGTGTTTCGTTTACCTGTTGCCCGGGTGCATTTGGATTGGGGAGTGGGCGCTAGACATGTGGATGTGGGGGTGATGAAAGACTTGCCGGCAGATGTCCTTCTGGGAAACGATTTGGCCCCTCTGGTTTCCGCCTATGCCCCGATGAGCCCTGCAGAGGTGAACCCTGTGACCACCCGTGCCCAGACCCGTGCTGCCGGAACCAGCCCACCTGCTGATGAGACCCAGGTAAGGTTTACTGCCCCGACTGTTACCCCAGATCAGGTCCCCTTAAGCTGGGCCTCCCCAGAGGAGTTTGGGAGGGAAACCCGGGCGGATCCCAACCTCCAAAAGTACAGAGCCAGGGCCGATGCTGGGGAGGAAGGGGTAGATGGGGAGCGGTATGAGTGGGTGGGGGACAGGTTATATAGGATCCCTAAGCCCTCCCGGAAGAGTGTTGCCTCTCCGCCAAATCGCCAGTTAGTGGTACCCGCAAAGTACCGGCTGGAGATTATGCGGATAGGGCATGATGTTCCGCTAGCTGGACATCTAGGGTCCCGCCGTACAGCCTACAGAATATCACAGAATTTCTTTTGGCCAAACTTTAACCAGGCTGTGCGGATGTACTGCAGTACGTGCGACACGTGTCAACGGGTAGGTAAGCGGGGGGATCACCCAAAAGCTAGGCTTCAGTCGATGCCTATTATTGGGGAACCCTTTTCCCGCATAGCCGTTGACATTGTGGGTCCACTGGCCAGGGCTAGTCCATCAGGTAAGAAGTATATTCTTACCGTGGTGGACTATGCCACGCGCTATCCAGAGGCAGTAGCGCTGTCTAATATAGAGGCAGAGACGGTTGCTGATGCCCTGGTTAGGATTTTTACTAGGGTCGGGTTCCCTCAGGAGATTCTCTCCGATCAGGGAACCCAATTCACCGCTGTGCTCACCCAGCAGCTGTGGAAGGTGTGTGGTATTAAGCCGTTACTTAGTTCACCATACCACCCACAGACTAACGGTCTCTGCGAGCGCTTTAACGGTACCCTCAAGCAGATGCTGAGGACCTTTACAGACGCTTGCAGAGACTGGGAGAGATTCCTGCCTCATCTATTGTTTTCGTATAGAGAGGTGCCCCAGGAATCTACTGGGTTCTCCCCTTTGAGCTGCTGTATGGGAGGAGGGTCCGCGGACCCCTAGATCTCATTAGAGGCCACTGGGAGGGGGAGACGGAGCAGGAAGGGACCCCCATTGTGCCATATGTTCTGGAACTCCGGGACCGCATGGAGAAACTATCCCTGATGGTAAGGGGGAATCTCCAGGCGGCCCAGGGAGACAGAAGAGATGGTATGATCAGGGTGCCCGACAGCGGGTCTTCCAGGTTGGGCAAAAGGTATTGGTGCTCAAACCTGTGAAGGCCAACAAGATGCAAGCATCTTGGCAGGGCCCGTACAAAGTAGTGGCGCAGATTTGCGACACTACTTACGTGATAGCCAGCTGTGCAGATGAGAGGATTCAGCGATCCTTTCATGTGAACATGCTAAAGGAGTACCAGGAGAGACCTGAGAATATTGCAGCAGTATGTGCCCCAGCTGCAGATGATTCTGAGAATTTACCCCTTCCCGATCTGTTAGAAAGGGAGCCCCAGACTGACCTTACTACCCTTGTACAGCTAGGGGAACGGCTGAACCCCACGGAAAGGTACAGGCACAACAGTTGTTGTGGGAGAAGCAGGCGACGTTCTCCCAGGAGCCAGGTTATACCACCCTAGCTGTACATAAGGTAGAGACCCCTGGACAGACCCCCTTACGACAGCCCCCTATCGTATCCCTGAAGCAGTCCGTGAAGGAATGCGGAAGGAGATACAGGAGATGACCCAGCTTGGGGTCATCGAGCACTCCGACAGCCCTTGGGCCTCGCCTGTAGTCCTGGTGCCCAAGAAAGATGGGACCACTCGGTTCTGTGTGGACTACAGGCGGCTCAACGAGCGGACCACCACTGACGCCTACCCAATGCCCCGGGTAGACGAATTGCTGGATCGTATTGCCAGGGGGAGATATCTGACCACCATAGACCTGTGTAAGGGCTACTAGCAGATCCCTCTGGCCGAGGATGCTATACCCAAGTCGGCATTTGTCACCCCATTTGGCTTGTACCAATTTAAGGTCATGCCCTTTGGGATGAAAAATGCACCGGCTACCTTCCAACGGATGGTGGATAGACTCCTGGATGGCTTCCAAGAATTTGCCTGTGCATACTTGGATGACATTGCGATTTACAGTAGGTCCTGGGAGGAACACCTAGTACATGTAGGGGTAGTGCTGGATAAGATTCGGGCCGCTGGCCTGACATTGAAGCCAGAGAAGTGCCATCTAGGTATGGCTGAGGTACAGTACCTGGGTCACAGAGTGGGGTGTGGGAGCCAGAGACCAGAGCCAGCCAAGGTAGAGGCGGTGGCTAACTGGCCCACACCTACCACTAAGACCCAGGTATTGGCCTTCTTGGGGACGGCAGGGTACTATAGACGTTTTGTCCCTGACTACAGCACTATTGCTAAGCCCCTGACAGACCTGACCAAGAAGAACTTGCCTAAGCAGGTCCTGTGGTCTCCAGCTTGTGAAGCTGCGTTCCAGGCATTGAAGCAGGCTCTTGTGAATGCCCCTGTCTTGGCTGCCCCAGTACCTAACAAACGTTTTCTTGTCCATACCGACGCTTCTATGTATGGACTGGGGGCTGTGCTGAGCCAAGTCGGGGAAGATGGAGGAGAGCACCCTGTCGCATATCTCAGCAGAAAGCTGTTACCCAGAGAAGTGAGTTATGCGGCAGTGGAGAAGGAGTGCTTAGCCTTGGTCTGGGCATTGAAAAAGTTAAGTCCCTATCTGTATGGGCAAGAGTTTTCCCTTGTGACTGATCACAACCCCCTCGTTTGGCTTAACCGGGTCTCAGGAGACAATGGGAGACTATTGAGATGGAGCTTGGCATTGCAGCCCTACAATTTTATTATCAGCTACAGACCCGGTAAGCTGAACGGAAATGCAGATGGATTGTCACGGCAAACAGACATCGCTACCACCTCTTAGTCCGGGCATCCCCAAGTTGACCCGCCACAGGGTCAAGCCGGGTCTGCCGGAGTGTCCCACAAGGAGGGAGCCGTGTGACAGAACCATCTATCTGATTATTCTTTTTTAATGCTTGTTTCCCTGCTGTATTTGTCTGTTTGCATTCCGTTCGTATGTCGACCACGAGGCAGCGGCCATTTTAAACTATGCGAAAGCCCAGCGGTGTTCGGCTCTATTTTCATGGAACTAAAAACGGACACTTTTTCTGCCGAACACCGCTGAAACAACAGAACACCTGTTATTGCCTGGATTCCTAACTTTTATTTTGTTGATTGTATCACAGACAATGTCATTGTGTTGTTGATTGGATCACAGACAATGTCATTGTGTTGTTGATTGGATCACGGACAATGTCATTGTGTTGTTGATTGTATCACGGACAATGTCATTGTGTTGTTGATTGGATCACGGACAATGTCATTCTGGTTATTAAATGTACATTGACGAATGGGTTCTGTTTAAAATGTGACACTGTAAATGATTGACTGCTATGTTTATACCACGTGGGTGGTAACCTTGTTGGAAAATGTGTATAAAAGGAAATGCTTGTGTGGTCATTAAAAGAGTTCTTATTTGACCCTCAATGCGGAGCTTCTGTCTCGTTATTGGGGGGGATTTATTATTGGCGTTTAGAGACTGCTGAATGGAAATGGAAGCCGCTTGGTGAGTGTGATTGTTCGGCGGCTTGCAGCAGTTCGTGGATTACCGGTCGTGTGTTTGGAGCCGTTCGTGAGATTGCCGCTTCCCCTGCATTTGGTTCGTGCCCTCCAGTTTATGCGAACGGAGGTTATGTGTACAGCAGCCGGGGAAGGTCTACTAAACGGCGCTTTGGTTTAAAGACACAGGAGGTGTCTTAACAGGTATATTTTGTTCTGGGGAGAAATTCAATTGCCAAAATAGCAATACCATAAATCTGGTGTTCCAGCAGCTGCAGGCCTAGTTTAAATCTATCTGTAACAGGGTATATTTTGTTCTGGGGTGAAATTAATTTGCCAAAATAGCAATACCCTGAATCTGGTGTCCCAGCACTGGCTGGCAAAGTATAATAGTGTCCGCCAAAACATATATTTTGTTCTGGGGTGAAATTCAATTGCCAAAATAGCAATACTGTGAATCTGGTGTTCCAGCACTGGCTGGCAAAGTATAATAGTGTCCGCCAAAACATATATTTTGTTCTGGTGTGAAATTCAATTGCCAAAATAGCAATACCCTGATTCTGGTGTCCCAGCAGTGGCTGGCAAAGTATAATAGTGTCCGCCAAAACATATATTTTGTTCTGGGGTGAAAATCAATTGCCAAAATAGCAATACCCTGAATCTGGTGTTCCAGCAGTTGCAGGCCTAGTTTAAATCTGTCCGTAACAGTGTATATTTTGTTCTGGGGTGAAATTCAATTGCCAAAATAGCAATACCCTGAATCTGGTGTCCCAGCACTGGCTGGAAAAGTATAATAGTGTCCACCAAAACATATATTTTGTTCTGGGGTGTAATTCAATTGCCAAAATAGCAATACTGTGAATCTGGTGTTCCAGCACTGGCTGGCAAAGTATAACAGTGTCCGCCAAAACATATATTTTGTTCTGGTGTGAAATTCAATTGCCAAAATAGCAATACCCTGATTCTGGTGTCCCAGCAGTGGCTGGCAAAGTATAATAGTGTCCGCCAAAACATATATTTTGTTCTGGGATGAAAATCAATTGCCAAAATAGCAATACCCTGAATCTGGTGTTCCAGCAGTTGCAGGCCTAGTTTAAATCTGTCCGTAACAGGGTATATTTTGTTCTGGGGTGAAATTCAATTGCCAAAATAGCAATACCCTGAATCTGGTGTCCCAGCACTGGCTGGCAAACTACAATAGTGTCCGCCAAAACATATTTTTTGTTCTGGGATGAAATTCACTTGCCAAAATAGCAATACCCTGAATCTGGTGTCCCAGCACTGGCTGGCAAAGTATAATAGTGTCCACCAAAACATATATTTTGTTCTGCGGTGAAATTCAATTGCCAAAATAGCAATACCCTGATTCTGGTGTCCCAGCAGTGGCTGGAAAAGTATAATTGTGTCCGCCAAAACATATATTTTGTTCTGGGGTGAAATTCACTTGTCAAAATAGCAATACCCTGAATCTGGTGTTCTAGCTGTTGCAAGCCAAGTGTTAATCTGTCTGTAAAAGGTAGTGATGAGCGGGAGGTGCCATATTCGATTTCGCGATATTTCGCGAATATTCGATTGAATATTCGTCTTATATTCGTCGAAATCGAATATTCGTCATAATGCTATTTATCGCAAATAATATGCGATATAATTAATCGCATATTGCGATTTTGTGTATTTTACGAATATTCGCCATATTGCTATATATTCTTGTTTTAGAATATGACTGAAAATTCTAAAAACTAAGTTATAGCAATATAGCGATTATTCGTAAAATACATATAGACTGTAATTTCACTAATGTAGTGCTATAATCTTTTTTAGTCAATTTTTTTGTCTCTTTCTGATTCAGAAAGAGACAAAAAAATTAGACTAAAAAAAAGATTATAGCGCTACATTAGTGAAATTGCAGTCTAAATGTGTAATTTACGTAATATTCGCTATTGTCTGAGAATATGATCGAATATTCTAAAAACGAATATATAGCACTATATCACATATATTAGTTTTTTAGAATATTCTTTTTTTCCCCCAATTAGTATAGTTATTGCCCTTGGCATACTACTTTCGACAAGCGTCCCTGTCACCATGGGAACGCCTGGTAGTTAGAATATACTATCGGATCTGAGTTTTCACGATCTAACTCAGATCCGATGGTATATTCTAACCACCAGGCGTTCCCATGGTGATGGGGACGCTTGAAGTTAGAATATACTGCCAGGGCGCTGTGATCGGCGCAATTAACCCCTCAGGTGCGGGTTAATTGCGCTGTGCCCCCCCACCTCCCCAGTATTAAAATAATTTGTGGCCAGTGCGCCCCTCCCCAGTATTAAAATAATTTGTGGCCAGTGCGCCTCCCTATTCCCAGTATTAAAATAATCTGTGGCCAGTGCGCTCTAACCCTCCCTCCCCCAATAATAAAATCATTGGTGGCCAGTGGCCACAGGGTCCCCTCCCCGGCAGCAGGCAGTTTCACTCGGCAGCATTTACTTCTGCGGGCTCTCCTCCTTCTGAGAACTGACAGGTCTATGCGCCGCATATGCCTTCAGCATTGCTATGCGGCGCAGAGACCTGTGAGTTCGCAGAAGGAGGAGAGCCCCGCAGGTAGCAAATGCTGCCGACAGTGCCGAGTGATTAACTAACCATGGCAGCCAGGACTTTACTAGCGTCCTGGCTGCCATGGTAACCGATCGAAGCCCGGCCATCACGCTGGGACTCGATCGGAACTGCCTGCTGCCACCAATGACGGGGTGGAGGGGGAAAGGGGGAGCCTGTGGCCACTGACCACCAATGATTTTAATACTGGGGGAGGGGGTTAGGGCGCACTGGCTACAGATTATTTTAATACTGCGGAGGGCGGGGGCGCACTGGCACGAATTATTTTAATACTGGGGAGGTGGGGTGGGGTGCGCACAGCGCAATTAACCCGCACCTGAGGGGTTAATTGCCCGGATCACAGCGCCCTGGCAGTATATTCTAACTTCAAGCGTCCCCATCACTATGGGAACGCCTGGTGGTTAGAATATACCATCGGATCTGAGTTAGATCGTGAAAACTCAGATCCGATAGTATATTCTAACTACCAGGCGTTCCCATGGTGACAGGGACGCTTGTCGGGGAGTAGTATGCCAAAGGGCAACAACTGTATTAATTGGGGAAAAAGAATATTCTAAAAAGGAATATATGTGATATAGTGCTATATATTCGTTTTTAGAATATTCTTAAATGACTGAATATTCTAAAAACGAATATATCCGATATAGTGCTATCTATTAGTTTTTTAGAATATTCTCATTTTTTACCATCTAAACTCTTAATTCCTCTCTGCTTCTTGCTTGTGGGCCAATGAGTCATTGGCACACAAGCATTTTTAGCAGGAAGAAATCATGTGTTCAGATGGAGAAAATGACGAATATTCGATATAACGAATATATAGCACTATATTCGCAATATTCGCGAATTATCGAAGTTGCGATATTCGCTATTAATATTCGCTATCCGAATATTCGCGCTCAACACTAGTAAAAGGGTATATTACACTTAAGGTGTATATACAAGTGCTGAGAGGGTCATCCTCAATAACTTCACACGCTACCGTGCATCTCCCATTGCATTTCTGTCCGTTAAAGGGTATATTACACAAAGTGTTAAAATACAATTGCTGAAGGCATAATCCTACATATTTTTTCACACGCTACTGTGCATCTCCAAGTGTAAATCTGTCCATAAAAGGATTCCTTTCATCCAGGGCCTAAATACTAGCCCTAAAAGAGATATTCCCCTAAATCAGTGGATACTGATGTGCCTGGATTAGTGTAATACGCTACATAAATAAATAGGTAGATAGTGTTAGGTGCCTGTAAAAAAGGCCTGAATTTAAAATCAACACATTGGGCCAAATATTTTTTTTCTTATTGTGGTGCTCGGTGAACGGTAAAAATGAGGAAAACATCTAGTGAGGGACGCGGTTGTGGTGGTGTTAGTGTACCCTCTCTTGCTGGGAGAGGACGAGGCCATTCTGCCACAGCCACACGTCTTAGTGAACCAACTACTTCAAGTTCCAGTACCCACCAGAATTTACAGCGATATTTCGTGGGGCCCAATGCTGTTCTAAGGCTGGTAAGGCCTGAGTAGGTACAGGAGCTAGTCAATTGGGTGGCCGACAGTGGATCCAGCATGTTTACAACATTATCTCCCACCCAGTCTTCTGCAGCAAGCCCATAGGTGGCGCCTCAAAACCAAGCCCATCAGTCTTTCACAGCACCCCCATGCATATCAGGGAAACTGTCTGAGCCTCAAGTTATGCAGCAGTCTCATATGCTGTTTGAAGACTCTGCTGACAGGGTTTCCCAAGGGAATCTACCTAGCCCTTCCCCAGTGGTGGAAGACATAGAATGCACTGATGCACAACCATTGATGTTTCCTGATGATGAGGACATGGGAATACCACCTCATCGGAGTCCGCACGTCTCTGATGATGATGAAACACAGGTGCCAACTGCTGCGTCTTTCTGCAGTGTGCAGACCGAACAGGAGGTCAGGGAGGAAGACTGTGTGGAAGACGATGCAGGGGACGATGAGGTCCTAGTCCCCACATGGAATGAAGGTCGTGCCACTGACTTTCATAGTTCAGAGGAAGAGGCAGTGGTGAGACCGAGACAACAGCGTAGCAAAAGAGGGAGCAGGGGGCAAAAGCAGAACAGCCGCCGCCAATAGAGTTCATCTGCTACTGGCCACCGCCACCAGGGACCGAGCACCCCAAAGGCAGCTTCAAGGAGTTCCATGGCATGGCACTTCTTTAAACAATGTGCTGACGACAAGACCCGAGTGGTTTGCACGCTGTGCCATCAGAGCCTGAAGCGAGGCATTAACGTTCTGAACCTTAGCACAACCTGCATGACCAGACATCTACATGCAAAGCATGAACTGCAGTGGAGTAAACACCTAAAAAGCAAGGAACTCACTCTGGCTCCCCCTGCTCCCTCTTCTGCTGCTGCCTCGGCCTCTTCCTCCGCTTCGGGTGGAATGTTGGCACCAGCCGCCCACCAAACAGAGGATGTCCCACCGACAACACCACCTGCATCACCAAGCATCTCCACCATGTCACACGGCAGCGTTCAGCTCTCCATCTCACAAACCTTGGAGAGAAAGCGTAAATTCCCACCTAGCCACCCTCGAGCCCTGGGCCGAATGCCAGCATTTCTAAACTACTGGCCTCTGTCATTCAGGCTGGTGGACAAAGACAGCTTCAAACAGCTGATGTCCATGGCTGTCCCACAGTATGTTGTTCCCAGCCGCCACTACTTCTCCAAGACAGCCGTGCCTTCCCGGCACAACCAAGTATCCGATAAAATCAAGTGTGGACTGCGCAACGCCATCTGTGGCAAGGTCCACCTAACCACAGATACGTGGACCAGTAAGCATGGCCAGGGACGCTATATCTCCCTAACTGCACACTGGGTAAATGTAGTGGCGGCTGGGCCGCAGGCGGAGAGTTCCTTGGCGCAGGTCCTTCCGCCGCCAAGGATCGCAGGGCATCATTCTTTGCCTCCTGTAACCTCCACCTCCTACTCGGCTTCCTCCTCCTCTGCTTCCACCAGCTCATCCAATCAGCCACACACCTTCTCCACCAACTTCAGCACAGCCCAGGGTAAACGTCAGCAGGCCATTCTGAAACTCATATGTTTGGAGGACAGGCCCCCACACCGCGCAGGAGTTGTGGCGGGGTATTGAACAACAGACTGACGAGTGGTTTCTGCCGGGGGGCTTCAAGCCCAGCCTGGTGGTGTGCGATAATGGGCGAAATCATGCCTGGCGCATGTGCTGAATTTGGTGGTGCAGAAGTTCATTCACAACTCCCCCGACATGTCAGAGCTGCTGCATAAAGTGCGGGCCGTCTGTGCGCGCTTCCGGCGTTCACATCCTGCCGCTGCTCGCCTGTCTGCGCTACAGCGGAACTTCGGCCTTCCCTATAACTGCCTCATATGCTACGTGCCCACCAGGTGGAACTCCTCCTTGTGCATGCTGGAGAGACTGTGCGAGCAGCAGCAGGCCATAGTGGAGTTTCAGCTGCAGCACGCAGGTTTTTTGCAACAGCAGAGGCCAGGTACAAATGTGGCCAGCCAGGTCCCACTACTGGAGGACGAGGAGGATGAGGAGGAGGTGGAGGAGGATGAGGATGAAGCAGGTTCACAGCGGGGTGGCACCCGACACAGCTCAGACCTATCACTGGTGCGTGGCTGGGGGGATACGGAGGACGATGATGATACGCCTCCCACAGAGGACAGCTTGTCCTTACCTTTGGGGAGTCTGGCACACATGAGCGACTACATGCTGCAGCGCCTGCGCAACGACAGCAGAGTTGCCCACATTTTAAAATGTGCGGACTACTGAGTTGCCACACTGCTGGATCCCCGGTACAAAGATAATGTGCCCACCTTACTTCCTGCACTGGAGCGTGATAGGAAGATGCGCGAGTACAAGCGCACGCTGGTAGACGCACTCCTGAGAGCATTCCCAAATGTCACAGGGGAACAGGTGGAAGCCCAAGGCGACGGCAGAGGAGAAGCAAGAGGTCGCCAATGCAGCTGTGTCAGGGCTAGCTCCTCTGAGGGCAGGGTTAGCATGGCAGAAATGTGGAAAAGTTTTGTCGCCACAGCTAACTGCACCACCGCCTGATACGGAACGTGTTAGCAGGAGGCAGCATTTCACTAGCATGGTTGAACTGTACGTCTGCACACCCCTCCACGTACTGACTGATTTTTCGGCCCCATTTAACTTCTGGGTCTCCAAATTGTCCACGTGGCCAAAGTTAGCATTTTATGCCTTGGAGGTGCTGGCCTGCCCGGCGGCCAGCGTTTTGTCTGAACGTGTATTCAGCACGACAGGGGCGTCATTACTGACAAACGCAGCCGCTTGTCCACAGCCAACATGTACAAGCTGACGTTCATAAACATGAACCTGGCATGGATCCCACAGGACCTGTCCCTCCCTTGTGCAGAATAGACATTTATAACTGCCTCCCCCTCAACCATGTATTCTTGTACTCCGGGGCACTTCTTTATTGAATCCTCATTTTTTTAACTTTACCATGATCTTGGGGTGTAACCCAAAGTTGAATGAACCTCTCCTCAATCTGGGCACCGGGGCCTAAACAACTGAAAGTGGCCTGTTACAATGGTGGGTGACATGAAGCCTGAACCTCTGCCATGCGACCTCTCTCCTCTGTCTGGGTGCCGTGGGCTAAATATCTGGCCTTCTCCAGTGGTGGGTGATATGACCCCTTATTCCTTGCTGTGGGACCTCTCTCCTCTGTCTGGGTGCTGTGGCCTAAATAACTGAAAGTGGCCTTCTCCAGTGGTGGGTAATATGACGCGTGATTCCTTGCTGTGGGACCTCTCTCCTCTGTCTGGGTGCTGGGGCCTAAATAACTGAAAGTGGCCTTCTCCAGTGGTGGGTGATATGACGCCTTATTTCTTGCTGTGGGACCTTTCTCCTCTGTCTGGGTGCTGGGGCCTAAATAATTTAAAGTGGCCTTCTCCAGTGGTGTGTGATATGACACATAATTCTCTGCTATGGGACCTCTCTCCAATTGATATTGCTTAATTTTTATTTATTTTATTTTATTTTAATTAATTTCCCACATCCACATTTGTTTGCAGGGCATTTACCTACATTTTGCTGCCTTTTTCAGCCCTCTAGCCCTTTCCTGGACTATTTTACAGCCTTTTTAGTGCCTAAAAGTTCGGGTCCCCATTGACTTCAATGAGGTTCGGGTTCGGGATAAAGTTCGGGTCGAGTTCGGATCCCGAACCCGAACATTTTCGGGAAGTTCGGACAAACTTCTCGAACCCGAACATCCAGGTGTTCGCTCTTCTCTATTTAACACCTTTATTGATGTACATAAATATATAAAAAAATTGAATCTAGTGAAATATTTCGTTGAAAATCAGCTCCCGGAAATAAAAAAACTATTCTCCAACCAATGGTGTAATACATACAGAGTTGAAAGAAAAATCTACTTTTTATCCTAAAAAACAGTAATAATCAATGTATAGAGGCCTTTAAGATAGCAGTATTGAATGATCTATAAAAATTTATACCCTTCCTAATAAGTACAATCTAACTAAAAAAGAAGTAACGGCGCTAAGAGATCTTGAAAATAACCGCCAGATAATCATTAAACTTGCAGATAAAGAGGGAGGGGTTGAAGTTATGGATGTGGAAAAATATGAAGCAGAAATTAACCAGCAATTAACAGATGGGGATTCTTATTTGAAGTTAAAGAATAATCCTGTGGAAACCTACAAAAAAGAACTATGTGAATTATTGAAAGGACAATAGAATTTTAAATAAAAAAGAATATGATTATTTGCAGATTAAATCACCTGTCACGCCTGTGATATATCAATTGCCGAAAATACATAAGAGCAAAGTGGATCCGTCAGGGCGCCCGATTGTGTCGGGGATCAATTCTCTGACCAGCAGAGTCACTGAATATGTTGACCAGTCCTTACAAAAGTATGTAGTGAGAGCCCCCTCATATTTGAAGAATTCCAATAGTGTCATCCAACTTATTAATAACTTGGAAGGATGGAAAAACAACTTATGGATGTCCACAGTTGATGTGACCGCCCTTTTTGCCGTCATCCCCAAGGAGTTGGGACTGTGGGCAATAAGGGAGGAGCTAGATGTTGATAGAGATATAATCGAAGCACAGGCGGACTTCATAGTCGAATCTTTGAGATTCTGTCTCGATCACAATTACTTTTGCTTTAAGGGGTCCTACTACGTGCTGCGGGTCGGTAGTGGGTCGGAAATTCGCCCCCAGTTTCGCAAATATTCATGTCGGCTTGGGAGAAACTGTTCATCGACCCAATACTGGGCATAGAAAGGGAACAAGGAAAGTTGATTATCTGGAAAAGGTATATTGACGACTGCTTCTTAATTTGGGAAGGAGATGAAATTGGCCTGAAATTGTTTATTGCGGGAATAAATAACAATCAATGGAATTTACGCTTTACTAGCAGTGTCAGTAAGGTTGGGGTGGACTTTCTCGATCTGACTATAAACATTGAGGATGGAGGCTTAATTTTTTTTTTTAAACCTACCGATGTTAATGGTTACATTGGCATCGATAGTTGTCATCATAGCCCATGGTTAAGAAATATCCCTAAGGGCCAGATCAGGAGAGTCTACCGTAACTGTTCAGACACTGCGGTTTTTAGGACCCAGAGTAATATTGTTCAGAAGAGGTTTGTGGAAAAAGGATATTATTATGATGCTGTAGCAGAATGCAGTAGGGAAGTGGAAATAGAGGGGCAAAGAATGAAAGAAGGTAAAGGCAAAGAAAAAACTAAAAGAGATATAGATTATCGCTATGCGTTTATGACAGGTTATAGTGTACATTCAGGGCAAATAAAGAATATTATTAAGAAAAATTGGTCTATATTAAAGAATGATTCTGTGATAAGTAGTAAGATCCCAAAAAATCCCAATATCATTTGTAAAAGAGCTCCAAATATCCAGAGTTGTGTTGTTGATAGTGCTATCCCAGAGAAAATGGATAAAAAAGAAAAGAACCAATTTATTTGGTGTGGCTTTTGTATTGCTTGCAAAAACAGAAATCTGATGGATAGACAACAGAAGATTAATAAGATCTATTCCAATAAAAATAACAGGAAATTAGGGATAAAGGGAGATATATCTTGTGAGAGCATGGGAGTAGTCTATATGCTGGAGTGCCCATGTGGCCTCCAGTATATAGGAAGGACGACCAGAAAAGTTAAAATTTGCATAGCTGAACACATAAGGAATATAAAAAAAGGTCTTGGAACACATGGAGTGTCAAGACACTTTAAGATTGCACATCAGAAGAACCCAAAGGTGTTACAGATTGCTGGGATAGAACTCGTGACAAACAACTGGAGGGGAGGTGATTATATTGCGAAGATTGATAAATGTGAGACCCGATGGATTTACCAGATGGGCGCTCTGCAACCGGCAGGTCTGAATGTCGATTTTGACCTAAGAACGTGTATTACATGAAAATGGAAAAAAAGAAAAGCATATGAGATGGGTATAGTGAGGAGGAAATGTGGCTATGTACTGTTAGGACACCATGAAAAAACCAAAGAGGAATAACAAAGTAGATGATACTCCCTTCAGGTGGATTCCCTATAAGGCTGAAGTGTTGATGTACGACTAAAGTAAGTTTTAAATGTTGTTTAAAGATGTGGGTGGTGTGAATTGTGACTTATGTAGGCTTGTATGCTATGAGGGGTATGTTCTCTGATTGTTGGATGCGGTTTTGCATATGCTCAGGAAGACAAACTGACGTAGTATTGGTGGATGATAATTAGCAGAGGGGAGTAGGGTGGGGGAGGTCAATATTAGTAGGTGGAGGATGGTTACACTGTAGGCGCCCCTGAGGAAGCTCATGGAGTGAAACCTGGGTCGGACACAGAAACAAATTGTTACGTGTATTTTAATCGCTGTTTGTGAGTATAATTAAAGTCATTATACTTTTAATGTTTGGCGCTACTGTTACAGTCTGGTTGGCGTTGTGTCGGATCCTTTGATGAGGAGGAGCAGCACCACACTGGAGCGAACTGCCTGGCAGCCCACGTTTGGCGCCCACGTCACAGTACGGTTAGGCAGCAGGGGTCAGCGTGACTCCGTCTCGTTCTCTCACAGGTTTCTTTGTCTTGCACGGGCTGCCATGCTTCGCGAGGGGCAGGAGAGGGGTGGGATGGCAGGATAAGTGCCATTACTAAAATAATGTTTTACACATTCATGCCAGCGGCACATGGGTAGTAGCACCAGCTGCGGTGTTTTTTGTAGCTGGTCTCTCTGAGAACAGCAATTGTTGTGTTTGAGTAGTCTCCGAGGCATTGCTCCCGGTTAGCCAGAATCCTACTCTGCACTGATGAGGGGCAACACCCCGAAACAGCTGTCTGTGGATGGATAACTGGCTTAGGTTTTCCCCGTCACATCCTTAAAGCTTATAAAAAAGCGGGATCTTGACATAGGGGCCGCTTAATATGGTGGATTTGGTGATCTCTGTAATGGAGACACCCCTTTGCTCGGTTTTCCTTCCTTTGAGGGATATCTGGCTTTCATTGTGTTGTAGACCCATAACTGGGGCTCCACATTTATTTTGCATATTCCTGTTTCCCAGGGACCTTTGCACTTCGGATTGCTGTGTTGAGACTCTTAGGTGAGGCTCCGCAGTGTTTTTTGTAGCTGGTCTCCCTGAGATCAGCTATTGTTGTGTTCCAGCTGCATTTTTGTATCTGGCAGCATGGACCTTGGTTACGCCATGGGCACGCCGCTGTGGTCCGTGCTGTCCATTTTTTTTTTGGGGGGGGGGTTGTTAGAGGGTGAATATGTCATTAGTTTGTCTGTATATATCTGCATGTCTTTCTTGTCTGCTTTCACTTTCTTGCTCGCCAGCAAACCTCTCTCCCTATCCGCTATTGTTTCTGCAGACAGATTAAGGTATTGTTCACACTGACGTACAGCATTATCCCCTTACTTGCGTTATAGAGTGTGAGATGCAGGCAGCCGATTAATCCAGATGAGGCAGAGCTGCTGTTAACAAGGTGTTTTTGTTTATTTAGTATAACTGCTATTTTGTGATATGTATATTAAGTAGACTGTAAGCTCCTCTGTGTTGAGGTATGTTTCATTTGTAACATTTGTTTTTGGAAACGTAAAATGTATGTGTATCACTTTAAGGTTGTGAACCTGACTTTGTGTACTTAAAGAGCACCTATCTTCAGTTCAGAATTTTAACTGGACACTGTAGGAGCTACTTGCTACAAAGGTAATTGCAAAGACCCATGAGGACCATTTATTTAGCTGTTATTTTGCCTTGTTTTATTGCTTTATTTTTGCTCATAATAGATATGACTGTTGCTTTTGCCAAGAACTGAGTTTAGACTGTTTAATGGTATATAAACCCACATCTCTACATGGGGTACGTGCTGATAGTTGCATCGTTTATATGTACTCATCTATAGCAGCACGGTATATTGCAGGTGCTCTATATTACTGCATGCTTCATGTCAGTGTCAGCATAGTACCACAGCCAGGATCGTCATTGCACATCATTTTTGATTTTCAGGTCATGTCACAGCTCTCCATTCTCAATTGGTCTGGTCAATTACATCTTTTGTTCAGGTAGTAGGATGAAAAGAAAAAAAAAATGTAAAAAAAAAAAAAAACTTTATTAGCTTACAACGAGTTACATTACGGGTGGATTTCCCATTAGGTTACGAGCTTCGCTACTTGACGTTTCTTCAAAGGTTATTAAAGGTTCGGAATGTTGGGTAAGTCACATTTTCAGGTATCAGACCTGACACGTCACTCAGGCCACGACGATTTCAACTATTTGGTTTTTCTGATGCTTTTGCTGCCACTGGTTTTGTTGCCATTTTTTGGCCCCCATATAGTCATTTTCTTTCTGACATTCCATTCAGGGTTCCCAGTTCGTGTCTTTCAGCAGCTACTGGCAGCCTTAACAGACCGATACCTTGGGAGTCCTCTGTTGCCGTTCCCACAGGACCACTTACCACTCCTCAGTTGTGCGGCGTGTCAAAATTTGGGTTAAAACCGACAGGTATCTGGCTTTTCCTTCAGGTTAGGTCTGCTGCCCCTAGGAACAAAAGTTCCGGCCCATATTATCTGGAAATTAGGTCGATGGCGCTCTGCATGTTCGATAGCTACATACCTCAACCTAGTCTAGAGATGTTCTCACATTCGAGAGGTTGGTCATGTTAGTGTTGTTGCTATTATCTATCATTTAGTTGTGGGGTTTTGCCCCTTTCAGGCATTTCTTCTATGCAGCGGTTATGGCACAATTCAAGCCGTTTAGTTAGTTAGTTAGTTAGTTAGTTAGGCAGGTAGACGGTTACGTGTCATGTAGACTACGCATCACTGGTAATCCTGACCACAAATCAAAGCTGGTGTAAAACAAAACTGGTTTAGTTGCCCAAACCCCAAAGCAACCAATCCCACTCCATCTTTTTTTTTTTTTTTCGAAAAGGTGGAATCTGATCTGGTTACTAAATGCAACTAGGGGCTCATGCACACAAACATATTTTCTTTCCGTGTCTGTTCCTTTTTTTAGTTATTCCGTGGGCATTCCATTTCCGTATGTCCGTATTTCCGTTCCGCAAAATAATAGAACATGTCCTATTATTGTCCGCATTACGGACAAGGATAGTACTGTTCTATTAGGGGCCAGCTGTTCTGTTCTGCAAAATATGGAATGCACACGGAGATCATCTGTATTTTTTGCGGATCCATTTTTTGTGGACAGAAAAATACATCCGGTCATGTGCATGAGCCCTAAGGCTGAGTTCACATCACCGTTTATTCTTCCATTCTTTAAATCTGTCAGAAGAACAGAAAAAAAAAAGATCCTTTTTACATTGCAAATATTATATTTGTTTCAATAAAACTAAAATTTACAAGAAAAAAAAAAGATCCTGTTAAAAAAATGCCATTTAGCCATTTCAGTCAGAGATTTGTTTTAAACAGGAAAAAAAAATCCTGCATTTTTACAGGATCTATTTTTTTTCTTTCTTTTTCTGTTCTTTTGACTAATCAGGACCCCTGAAAAGTATACAGTGGTGTGAACTCTCTCTGAGCAAGTTTTCCTTTACACCAGTTTAAACAAAATCTCCTCCATAGTGTCAGATCACCCTTATGGCTCTATACAACTCAGAGCACGAATACAGACTCATGCAAAAGCCATTTGGTCCTGTAGTACTACAAGTTTTTAATATTCTTCCTAAAGTGTAAAATTTTCATGGCTGTCATCTTAATTACCATGGTTAAAATACGTCTCTGTAATATATGTTATTTTCATTACCAGTATCAAAAATGGTTTTGTCAGAGACTCTAACTAAGGCCTCTGACACACGAACGTCTTTTTTTTCCGTTTATGTCCAGTTTTTTGTGTTCCGTATACGGAACCATTCATTTCAATTGATCTGCAAAATAAACGGAAGGTACTCCGTATGCCTTCCGTTTCTGTATTTCACGTTTTCTGTTCAAAGATAGAACATGTCCTATTATTGTCTGCCTAATGGACAAGGATAGTACTGTTCTATCAGGGGCCAGTTGTTCCGTGTGCATTCCGTTTTTTGTGGAACGGATGTCATCCATATTTTTGCTGATCCTTTTTTTTTCGGACTGCAAAATACTGAAAAAGCCAGAGGCCTGAGGCTACATGCACACGAACGTATGTTTTTTGCGGTCCGCAAATTGCGAATCCGCAAAAAAATGGATGATGTCCGTATGGCAAGAATTGGACTTGCTCTGTTTGTTTTTGCAGGGCTACGAAACAGACATACGGATGTGCATAGTACACAGTGTGCTGTCAGCATTTTTTGCGTACCCATTGAAATGAATGGGTCTGCATCCTATCCGGAAAAAAATAAGGAACGGACACTGAAACAAAATACGTTTGTGTGCATGTAGCCTAAGTTTTAGTTTTTTTTGTTGCTCATGTTTTTTTTATTCTCTACATAAACATTCAGACCGAAAACTTAAAGTCTGTTCACCTTATGTGTATTGTTATTTATAGCACACATTACATTACCATAGCAAATGAATCCAGAGCACATAAAAAAGAAGTCTGTTTTAAGTAACTGAATGATGTGTTTTCTGTGCTGTTAAAACTGTTTTGCAGAAATAAATTACTAATGCAACTGATGAACCCCGCAGCTGTTTAACACAAAATCAAGTGAAGAAGACGATTCGGTTTGCTGCTGAGTTGCATTATTTTAATTAGTTAAGCAGCAATTTATTTATGCCAAGATGTGTTCATAGTCCTTTGCCAAAAATTCCCTGGTTAGGTGATTGTGGATTCTAGCCCAGAAAGGCTGCATGGCCAATGTACACTTAGGAACAGAGAGAATGTAGTCATGAAGCAGTTTGAACAAGCAAATGCAGTACTTAGTTGGGAAACAGTTTTTTTTCTGGTTCAATCAAAATAGAATTTGTTCTCAGATTAGCATTCTTCCTGACAACTGCTAATTTTTATAATGAAACTTTTGCAACCAGATTTAAAGAATAATTGCAGGCAACAGTGTACATAGAAAAGAAAGAAAAATCAAAACGAGTTCTTTTCAATATGAAACCATTGTTTGCCACCCATATTAGGAGGCACAGGCCTAGCATTTGGCCCCTACCTCTTAATACACTAATTGCCTTTGGGTAATGTCCCCACCCCTTTTTGCTTACAATTAATTACTAGGTCTGAAGACTATGGCGTTGATCAGCGGCAGGGCAGGGAACTATGCGCTCCCATGCCCCGCCGCAGTATGTGGGCATTTGAGTCGGTGTTGGGTCCCCCAGCGATGCCAGGCATGGGGCTGCTGACCCGAATACCCCTATGTTAATCTGCCACTGCTCACAGTAAATACCAATAACTGTTTCCATTCTGCATTCTAGCAATGCAGACCAGGCTCCTGTGGTTAATGTCAATAACCAGTGATCATTTTGCCAAAATCTATTTGCTTCTGAAGCCTTTGAAGAATAGCTTTATCTTTTTCAAGCTTACTCAAATATGTTGTGAGAGGGACTGTTCATGCTTTTTCATCACCAAAAAAATCAGCTGTGTATTAAAACTAACACTGACAATTGTGTCAATAGGATGCTGTGTTAGGCTTGTCATTACCAGCACTGCGTGAGGACCTGTCACTATCAGCACTGTGTGAGGACCTGTCACTATCAGCACTGTGTGAGGACCTGTCACTATCAGCACTGTGTGAGAACCTGTCACCATCAGCACTTGTGTGAATGTTGCTCCTTTTTTATTTCAGCTTCTTCACATAGGCAAGTTGATAGTCAGTTTGAACAATGTGAACAACTGCACTTGATAAAATATAATCTGAAGCAGGACCCCTCAAAAACAACTAGTGCGCTTGTGAAAAAACTAGTCCGTGGGCCCCCTTCTGCTAGAATAGGCTCAGTTTACTCATATTTAAAATTAAAAATATCTGTGAAAATATATTCATTCTCTATCAGAGCCCCGGAGATAGCTGAGTGCTGTGTTTGTTTTTATCTTCAATGCTTACATTAAAAGGGGGTAACGGGATCCCTGTTCTCAGGATCAGTGAGGGTCTAAGCTTTTTGACCCCCAATCGATAAGTTAGTTATCCCCTATCCTGTTTATAGGGGATAACTTATAAACCTGGCACAATCCCTTTAATGATAACATCCCTATTGACAGTAAGCAAAGAGGGACACATGCAGACAGAAGGCTCACAGATCTGATCGCTGCTGTCCTCTCCTTTCTTTTCACTGTATTCACTAACAGAGAAGCACAGGGGAGATATAAATGAGCAGGGCTGCCAGAAATCATAACTTGCAACTAGTTAGATAGGCAGATAGAGATCAGAAACATCATAGAGCACACGAGGCAGGGCCTGGGGTAGAGAGAGCCTGCATGTTACATATACCTGATTTTAGTGTTTAGTAGAATGCTGAAGACGGGCTCTCATTAGTAGCATTCAAGTATATTTTTTGCTAAGGAGACATTATACCCACTGTTTTCTACTAAACAAACACATTTCCTAAATAAAGTATAAAAAGTATTAAAACTAAAAAATGAAATGGCAGCTAAACTTTAAATTAATTAAATACAAGTTTTACTGAATCTTTTCCCATAAAAAAAATGCATGTTCATCTTCAATGGTGAAATGCCCAGTCTTGAAACGAGAAACCCAGGTTTTGACAGTGGTGTAGGAAGGACACTTCTCCCCTAGTGTTAGTGACACCTCAGTGTGACGGCCCGTAACTCCACAGACGTGAGACTTCCTTGTGCCTCTACCATCTCGGGTTCTACCTGAAATTAAAAATAGTTACAACAATCGTAAACATCTAATATTTGCACAGTTACATAACAAGATATCAAGCTCTCATGTGGTACCAAATTCATTTTTTAATTCCAACTGGAATAGGGCAAAGCTAAGACCTTCTCAGAATCCCCTCATACATATATATTCTCAGAATTCACTTTATCTCCTTTAGGTTAAATATTTTTAAAAAATATATGTAGCACTGTAAATATGATGGGCAGCAATATATAACTAAGCTAAGCTAGTTTTAGCAAAAAATATATATTTCCTGATTTCCCTGGTTCTCTTCTAGCTCTTTGTTTACCAGCAGTAACAACAATCTGTGCCCCTCCCCCTACTATGCAAAGGGAGTGAATATAAGTGCTTCCCTGAGTGACATATCTGCCTGCTCGGATACTCAGCAGCATGTTGTTTGTGTAGGACTACAAGTCCCAGCTGTACAATGACACTGCTGATACACACGCACTGTCAGCTCCTGTGTCCAGCATTTGTCTCCTCACTGCCTGCAGCTACTCAGTAAAGCCTTCAGCCCTGAGTCTGTGCTGCTGAAGGGGTTAATCTTTCCTGAAGTATCCAGTGGGAAGGAGACACAGGACAGAGAGCAGCAGCTCAGCCAATGCAGGGCAATGTGGCCAGCACAGTGACGTCTCGCATACTGACACATATCTGCTCCTTCAGGCTTGTGCATGAGACATCATTAGAGCAGGGAGAGAAGCTGACATCACAGGTCATGTGTAAAATCTGGGAAAGCAGCTACTAATGATGCAGTAAGTGCATGGTAAAGCCTTTACATTTGATTAGTTAGAAACAAAAAAAAAGGACCAAACAATAACTTACTGAATGTGATAAAAAGATATCTGTGTATTTAGACATCTTACACTTGTAAATAGTGTTGAGCGAATCGAAGCATCCGAAGTGGATTTTGATCCTAATTTCAGGGAAAATTTGCCGCAAAGCCGAATTTGCTTATGCTTCGTGGTAACAAATTAATTTTGCCTTAAATGATTGTAAAAAAATAAAATAAAAATCATACTCTCCTCATCCATTTGAGCATAAAGAGGCATCTGGATTGAAGATCTCATGCAAAATGTCATGTGCGGGGATGTATAATGTCACCATACCAGCTAGCATGATGACATCATCACGCACCGTGTGAGTTTTCGCATGGGATCTTAAATCAAGATGGCCATGGCAGCCTCTTCACTCTCAAATGGATACGGTGAGGTTTTTTTTTTTACCGATTAACCCCTGTAAGCCCTAATTTTTCTATCTCAGATCAGTGATGAACACGGCATATGAGGGGTTCAATGTAGGGTGGGGGTGTGCAATGAATGTTCCCCATCATTTCTATGTAAAAAAAAAAATGCACTTTATGGCAAAGTAATTTGGCACAAAGCAAATTTCTTTGTGAAATTTGCAGAATCAAGGTTTTCATAACTTTGCTCATCTCTTGTAACCATAGCTGTTAATTTAATGGAAGATTTCAACACTTGCCAAACATAAAAAAAGCCTAACAGAGCAATTAAAAACTTCTAAATGCGTGGCACATATCAGTAGGACAGGTGTTACAAAGCAAAATACCTGCCATGAATATCTCCCTCTACAAAGCTGTTAACTACTTAATACATTTGTTTCATTCTAATGTCATAAATTCACAATGCTATGATTTTCAAAGTGAGCGATAAGTATTAAATATAACTTTTGCACTTAGGACCTGTCACCTCTCCTGACATTTCTCTTTTAGTAACTACTTGCATTCCCCATGCAATAACAATTCTGGAGCCTCTATTGTTATGTTGTGTCATTCCATTATTATTCCTGAATAAATTGTTAGCAGTTTGCAATAAAGGTCTAGATAGGTGTTACCAGTTGAAGCTGTGTCCCTTCACAGTTTAACACTGCCAAGACTGATTGGATAGAGTCAGACTGTGCAGGGACACTCCCCTCCCCCCAAATGGTAACACCCATCTAGACCTTCATTGCAAACTGCTACAAATTAATTCACCTACAAGCAGTGTAATAATTCAGTGAGGTCATAAATAATGTAGGTGCAATACAATATGTATGCAGATAGGCACTTAGCTCCTCCTTTAGTAACCCTGACAAAATTACTGGCACTCCCTTACCTTAGCTTAACTTTGGTTAAGGACTCCATTTTATCATTTTGGTTAAGAACTCAACTTTCTCAATTCACAATGTTAGTAAAGGCCTTGACAGACTAGCAGGGGTGACAACCAGCTGCTCTGAAACTACAATTCCCAGCATGCTCCATTTATTTATCTGAGAGTTCTGAGGAGAGCAGAACAAGTATGCATCCTGGGAGTTGTAGTTTCACAACAGCCGGAGTGACGCAGGTTGCCCATCCCTGGACTAGCGGTTGCAATTTACCTAGTGGTTGCAATTCACATCACAACCACTAGGTCGTCGCACATATAGGCTAAACATCTAAAGACATAATATTGCAATATCATGTTTTTGTTTTGAAAATCTGGTTATCTTGTGGCACACATATCAAGACGTCAAGCCAAGAGGAAAGGTAAGGAGGACACATTTGCAAAAAGGTAAAGAGAAGCCAAACCTACAGGACATTCTGCTGAAATGGACATGTTTTACACCAAGGGTTTTGTCTAGAAATTTCCAATTGCAATGTCTGTAGATACAGGATTTTCTTTATACATTTTAAATATATACCCTGAAACACAATGCTCACACAGTCCTTTTAGATTTATCACAAGGGCTTAGATTGGATGATAAATGTGTTGCAGGGATAGACACTTTTCTCTGACTATACCAATCAACCTCATCAAGCATGTCAGAACAAAGTGTACAAACTCTAGATGCGCTAGATTGCGCCAATTGGCACCACAAATGTTTGGTGCAGCCACAGTCAATCAGGGTCATTGTGTATGAAATGTGCTCACAAAGAAAACCACCCTCAGATGGTATTACATGCAGAAAGGCTATGTCATATGTTCCCTGGAACACCTTACTTAGGGCTCATGCACACAATTGTATGTATTTTGTGGTAAAAATTGATCTGCAAAAAACACGGATGACGTCCATGTGCATTCCGTATTTTGCAGAACGGAACAGCTGGCCCCTAATAGAACAGTCCTATCCTTGTCTGTAATGTGGACAATAATAGGACATGTTCTATTTTTTTGCGGAACGGACACGAAAAGAATATACGTTTGTGTGCAACAGCACTTATGCTGGAGGAACTTCGGAGGTGAGGGAACTTTATTTCACATCCTCTGGATGTGTCCCTTAGGCCTCATGCACACGACCGTACGAGTTTTTCGGTCCGCAAATTGCGGATCCGCCAAAAAACGGATGACGTTCTGTATGGCATCCGTTTTTTTTTTGCGGATCCGTTATTTTTGTGGATCCATTGTAATAATGCCTGTCCTTGTCCGCAAACTAGAAAAAATAGGACATGCTCTATTTTTTTGCCGAACGGAAAAACGGACACATGGAAATGGAATGCACATGGAGTACCATCCGTTTTTTTGCGGACCCATTGAAATGAATAGTTCCGCATATGGTCCGCAAAAAAACACGAAACGGACACGGAAAGAAAATACGTTCGTGTGCATGAGGCCTTATTGACACAATTGTGGATAAGTGAAATCTTCCAAATTGCCTCTGAATTAAAGTTCACAGGTAAACCCGGACATATACCCTTCTTCCCCCACTCAGCCCCTTTGATTTGAGCATCGGAACATTTCAGCTCTGAACCCGGATAACCCCTTAAGGACGCAGGGCGTATGGGTACGCCCTGGCGTCCTGGTACTTAAGCAGGTGGCGGTAATCGGAACAAGGTACCTGCTAAAATCATTCAGCAGGCACCTTGGCACAATGTCCTGGGGGGTCCTGTGACCCCCCCCCCATATCGGCGATCGCAGCAAACCGCAGGTCAATTCAGACCTGCGGTTTGCAGCGCTTTCTGTAGTCTCTGATCCCCAAGGTCTGTAACCGCGATGATCAGAGACTTAATAAATGCAGGGGGGGGGGTTGCGGGCGGTGCAGTGGGCGGGCGGGCAGTGTGGGAGGCGGGCGGTGCGGCAGGTGGGATCACGATCCCCCACCCGCCTCCTTTCTAATGCTTCCCTGGTGTCTAGTGGTTATAGCAGAGGGTCAGCACATTGCTGACCCTCTACTATAAACTGCTGACATCTGTGCAGTACAGATGTCAGCAGTTTAACCCCTTCCATACCGCAGTCCATACGGACCACTGTATGGAAGGGGTTAACAGGGAGGGAGCTCCCTCCCTCTCCCATCGGTGGCTGTAGTCTACTTGCAGCCCCAAATTTGTGATGGGATCCCAGAGGGAGGGGGCCCCCCTCCCTCCCCATCACCCGCTGCTCTGTTGTGGCAGCGGGTGATGGTTACCATGGCAGCAGAATGCCTTCAGAGGCGTCCTCCTAACCATGGTGATGTAAGTCTAATCAGACTAACTCCGATCAGACTAAGTGTAAAAATACAAATACAGTACACTATATAGTATACTGTACTGTATTATACAGACACCAGATCCACTGGATCTTCAAGAACCAAATGGGTCTGGGTAAAAAAGTAAAAAAATGTAAAAAAAAGTAAAAATAAAAAACACATATCACTGAATAAAAATAATAAAATACACTACACATATTAGGTATCGCCACGTCCGTACAAATCTGTTCTATTAAAATATCACATGACCTAACCCCTCACGCAAATACCGTAAAACAAAATACAAAAAATGGTGTCAAAAAAGCAATTTTTTGTCAATTTACATCACAAAAAGTGTAATACCAAGTGATCAAAAAGGCATGCCTCCCAAAATAGTACAAATAAAACCGCCATCTCATCCCACAAAAAATGAGCCCCTACATAGGACAATCGCCAAAAAAATATGGCTCTCAGACTATAGAGACACTAAAACATTACTTTTTTTTTCTAAAATGCTGTTATTGTGTTAAAGTAAAATAAATTTAAAAAAGTATACATATTAGTTATCACTGCGTCCGTAAAAACCTGCTCTATAAAAATATCACATAATGTAACTCCTCATGTAAATACTGTAAAAATAAATAAATAAAAACAATGTAAAGAAAAAAACATTTTTGTCACCTCACATCTCAAAAACTGTAATAGCAAGCGATCAAAAAGTTATATGCACCCAAAAATAGTGCTACTCAAACCGTCATCTCATCCCACAAAAAATAATACCAGACATAGGACAATCGCTCTAAAAACTAAAAAATATGGTCCTCAGACTATGGGGAAATTAAAACATGATTTTCTTTGTTTCTAAAAATGATATTATTGTGTAAAGCTTAAATAAATTAAAAAAGAATACATATTAGTTATTGCCGCGTCGGTAACAACCTGCTCTATAAAAATAACACATTACCTAACCCCTCAGGTGAACACAGAAAAAAAATAATATAAAAATCAGTCATTTTTGTCACCTTACATCACAAAAAGTGTAATAAAAAAGCGACCAAAATGTCATATGCACCCCAAGATTGTGTCAAACCGTCGTCTCATCCCTCAAAAAATGAACCCCTACATAAGACAGTCGCCGAAAAAATATGACTTTCAGAATGTGGAGACACTAAAAAATATTTTTTTTCAAAAATGCTTTGTTATGAAAGACTGAAACAAAAAAACCAAAATGTAGTCATATTTGGTATTGTCGTGTCAATAACAACCTGCTCTATATAAATAGCACACAATCTAACCTGTCAGATCAACAATGTAAATAACAAAAAATCAGAACGTCCCAAATTCTTGCAAATTTTCAAATTTAATCAATTTTTCCAGTAACAAGGCAAGGGTTAACAGCCAAACAAAACTCAATATTTATTTTCCTGATTCTGTGGTTTGCAGAAACACCTCATGCGTTTTCGTAAACTGCTGTATGGCCAAACGGCAGGGTATAGAAGGAAGGGAACGCCATATAGTTTTTGGAAGGCGGATTTTACTGAACTGTTTTTTTGACATCATCTCCGATTTGAAGCCCCCCTGATGCACCCCTACAGTAGAAACTCCCAAAAAATGACCCCATTTTGGAAACTACGGGATAAGGTGGCAGTTTTGTTTGTACTATTTTAGGCTAAATATGATTTTCGTTGCTCTATATTACACTTTTTTTTGAGGCAAGGTAACAAAAAATAGAAATTCTGAAATTTCATCTCCATTTGCCAATAACTCTTGTGGAACACCTAAAGGGTTAACAAAGTTTGTAAAATCGTTTTAAATACCTTGAGGGCTTTAGTTTCTTAGATGGAGTCACTTTTATGGAATTCCTACTCCGGAGGGGCATCAGGGGGGCTTTAACCACTTGAAGACCACAGGTTTATACCCCCCCTAGTGACCAGGCCCTTTTTTATAAATCCGCACTACACTAATTTCACTGTTTATTGCTCGGTCATACAACTTACCACCCAAAAGAATTTTACCTCCTTTTCTTCTCACTAATAGAGCTTTCATTTGGTGCTATTTCATTGTTGCTGACATTTTTACTTTTTTTGCTATTAATAAAAATGTAATGACATTTTTGCAAAAAAATGACATTTTTCACTTTCTGTTGTAATTTTTTTTTTTAAACTACATTTCTAAATAAATTTTTCACTAAATTTATTGTTCTACATGTCTTTGATAAAAAAAAAATCCAATAAGTGTATATTTATTGGTTTGGGTAAAAGTTATAGTGTTTACAAACTATGGTGCAAAAAAGTGAATTTCGGCATTTTGAAGCAGCTCTGACTTTCTCAGCACCTGTCATGTTTCTTCAGGTGCTAGAATATCAGGATAGTATAAATACCCCCCAAATGACACCATTTTAGATAGAAGACACCCCAAAGTATTCACGGATAGAGATGGCCCGAACTATTCGCCGGCGAACAGTTCCCGGCGAACATAGCTAAATTTTTACACATTAGTCTAATTTCAGTTGCTTGCCTCCTGCCAGTGTGTGTCAGGCCCACCTCCACAGACTGTAGTGTGCCCACTGCCAGTGCCAACCACTGATACCGGGTGGCCCAGTAGCTTGCCGATAAATAAGGCATTTCATTTTTACACATTAGTCTAATTTCAGTTGCTTGCCTCCTGCCAGTGTGTGTCAGGCCCACCTCCACAGACTGTAGTGTGCCCACTGCCAGTGCCAACCACTGATACCGGGTGGCACAGTAGCTTGCCGATAAATAAGGCATTTTTTATTTTTACACATTAGTCTAATTTCAGTTGCTTGCCTCCTGCCAGTGTGTGTCAGGCCCAACTCCACAGACTGTAGTGTGCCCACTGCCAGTGCCAACCACTGATACCGGGTGGCACATTAGCTTGACGATAAATAAGGCATTTCATTTTTACACATTAGTCTAATTTCAGTTGCTTGCCTGCTGCCAGTGTGTGTCAGGCCCACTTCCACAGACTGTAGTGTGCCCACTGCCAGTGCCCACCACTGATACAGGGTGGCACAGTACCACTTATCGGAAAAAAAATGACAGGCAGAGGCAGGCCACCCCGCAGGTGCCGTCGTGGTCGTGGTGCTGTGTTTTCCACTGTCCCTGGAATAATGCCTAGTGTTCAGAGGCCATGTACCCTGAACCCGAAAAATTCTGAGGACGTAGTTGACTGGCTTAGACAGGACACCCAATCTTCAACAGCTTCCGCTAAGAACCTTGACGCACCATCTTCCTCCAGCTCAGCTTTGGTCACCTGCTCTCAAGTTACCACGCACCCGCCCGTCGCTGATAGGAATAGTACTAGTTAAGACACCACTCATATAGGGTGTCACAGCACATTGCTCTGTGCACGCGCAGTGCCCCAATTTGGGAGTATGAGGACCGACCAAGCTGCTTTTTCCATCTCCCGGTTCCTGAAATCAATTCAGTTTGGTGTATGAGAGTTTGGTCTGTCATTGTAAAGGCAGTCGAAGATACCAGGCCTAAAATTTTTTTCACAAAAGTCAATCCCTGATATGGGATGTAACAGGGATTAAACTGATGAGAATAGTACTACAGAAAATAACACTCATATCGAGTGTGACAGTAAATTGCACGGCGCAGACGCAGTCACCGTGGATTAAAACAGAGTGGAGGGCGCCAGCGTTTTTTTAACCATCTCCCCGTTCGAAAAATCTATTCAATAAATGGCCCCCAGATTGGGGACGTTAGAGGGATTAAACTGATGAGAATAGTACTACAGAAAATACCACTCATATCGGGTGTGAGAGTAAATTGCACGGCGCAGAAGCAGTGACCGTGGATTAAAACAAAGGGGAGGGAGCCAGCGTTTTTTTAACCATCTCCCCGTTCGAAAAATCAATTCAATTGACCTTTCGGGGACCCTTGGTGTTGTACGTGGCTGGGTGGAGGAAGAAACCTTCAATGACATCACCGGGACGTGGCTAGCTTGGTATCCAACCTAGTGCAAATGGGGAGTTTGCGTTTGTGCAAATGGACTGTTTGCGGTTGTTTGCCGTGCATTAAAAGGGGAGTTTGGTCTGTCAATGTCTGAGAATCGGGCGTAACCCTTACACTACCTGATCGATACAACATCATACCTGATCATATACACACACTGGATGTTTTAAAGCATGTTATTCCAAACAATTTGGGAATGTTACGTGATTTATGCCCTTTATGGATTAAAACCCGACTCTGCGTCCACTACGTAATTTTCCATGGGAGTTTTGCCATGGATCCCCCTCCGGCATGCCACAGCCCAGGTGTTAGTCCCCTTGAAACAACTTTTCCATCACTATTGTGGCCAGAAAGAGTCCCTTTGGTTTTTAAAATTCGCCTGTCTATTGAAGTCTATGGCGGTTCGCCCGGTTCGCCTGTTCGCGAACATTTGCGGAAGTTCGCGTTCGCTGTTCGCGAACTGAAAATTTTATGTTCGCGACATCACTATTCACGGAGGGGCATGGAGAGTTCATGTATCATTTCATTTTTTTTAACAAGTTAGCGGAAAATGACACTTTCTGAGGAAAAAAAAATAATAATAAAGTTTCCATTTCTGCTAACTTCTGGCAAAAATAAAATAAAAATCTCAGACGGACTCACTATGCCCCTCAGTAAATACCGTGGGGTGTCTACTTTCCGAAATGGGGTCATTTGTGGGGTGTGTTTACTGCTCTGGCATTTTGGGCGGATTAATTTTATTATATTAGCCGGACATGGTGGTGCATAATAGCAACGTTTCGGGCAATTGGCATGCCCTTCATCAGGCTGATGTACATACAAAAAAATAGAAAGAAAGGTACATGTATGAATGTCATATATGAGCATATACACAGAACATATATTTAAATTTAAAACCTACAAGAGGCAATAAGCTCTGCTAAAGGTAGGTATAATCTGGTACATCAGAGGTTAAAGTCACCACCATGAAAAATCAAGAGAAGAGAAGGGAGGAAAAGGGGGAGGGGGGGGGAAGGAAAGGGAATTGAGATCGACAGTGGAATAAACAGCATGCAACATCATTGTAGTATATCATATATGGAGTATAAATCATGAGGTTTGCACGCTGTAAAAAAGTCTATATACAGTACATAAGAGATAAATATTGGAGAGCATAATAGTGTGAATGCATGATGGGTCCACAGGTAACAGGTAACAAGCTAAATGTGGATCAGCCACAGACTCGTGTGATGATGTAAGAGCTGGCAAACGAGCGCAGTAATGTGCGCACAGGACACGAGTAACGTGCCGGCGGGTTTAATAAAGTAAGTTGGTAATGTATAATAGTGAGCACTTACCAAGTTATGTTGTGCAGGCGAAGAAGCGCAGGACCGGCATGTGAGAGGACGCCGGGGCGCCATGTATAAATACAGGGAGCAGTGGCCGGCGCATGCGTGCATAGGCGTATCGGGGCTCCAAGTATCGCGAGATGATCGCGTCAGTATACAGCGCGGTGGCGCTCAAAATCCAGGGCGCATGCGCAGAAAATACTAGCAGTGGTGGTGTCGCCATATTGAAAAAGGGCAGAAGCAATGTACGAGTGGGCAATAATGAAAAATAAAAAAGTAGAGGATGTAGTGGACGATAAGGAGATTGCATGGATGATCACTGTTATGGGTGATATGCCCCAGGTGTTGAGGTGAACGGCCGGTACTAAAGGGTGGCTGTAAGACCAAAACGTCTCGAGAAGGATGTCTGGTTGTGTATAAGTGAACCCATCATACACTTTGCAAAAATACAACAATCACAGAAGAGCGAACGTCAATATGCAATATACCGAATTGTGTACCAACATATGTAGATAAGTTAGATGATCAAAGTCGCAGCAGTGGACCAAGGAGCGTGCTTCACGGGTGTCGCCACCCGCTAGTGAACGACATTGGACCCTAGGAGGGGTAAAAATGAGATATATAATAAATAATAATGCTATGACAAAAACGTATATAGTTAATCAAATACATATTCTTTGTTAAGTCCATTGGGTTGTAGCGTGTTGAGGCGACGGATCCATGACATCTCTCTCTCTTGTAGTAATGCTTCACGATTACCACCCCGTCTAAGTGGAGGTATCCAATCAATAATTTGAAATCTGAGTTGACTGATGGAGTGTTGGAAAGTGTGGAACTTTCCAACATAGTCTCTGGTTGTGAGTCTATCTTCCAACCAGCGGCCAAATTACTTGATGGCCTTCTCAGACGTTATGCCCAAAATGGTAAATCTTATATCCAAGACACCACTGATTTTCTCAACAAAATCTCCAACCTTACCATTAATTCCAGTCAATGCCTTTTTGTCACCATGAACGTATCCAGCCTATATACCAACATCCCCACAGAGGCAGGTATCAAATGTGTTAAAACACCATGCACCATGCAACGGAATACTCAACCGCTGAACAAGAATTCATCTTGGCCCTACTTTCTTTTGTTTTACAACGCAACTATTTCTTATTTGAGGAACAATTTTATTTCCAGGTATCTGGTACTGCTATGGGATGTAATGTCGCGCCAACTTTTGCAGTCCTGTATATGAATGATTTTGAAGATCGTTTCGTATATTCCCATCCCATGTTTCAACGATCGATCAAATGCTGGTTTCGATATATCGATGATATATTTTGTATTTGGCAGGGCACCAAAGAGGACCTCCTGTCGTTTCACCAGAGCATAAACACAGCCACGGAATCCATCTCTCTCTCCTTGGAGTATCACGAAAATGAAATCCCTTTTTTGGATGTTCTCATTAAGTACGGGCTAATTCTATCATTACTGACTTATACTCAAAGCCCACAGACAAAAATAGTCTCCTTAAATACAATTCTTTCCATCCCCCTGGACTCATTCGCTCTCTTCCACGTTCTCAACTGATGCGGGTCAAACGCATAGTATCAGACCCAGACACTATCAACCCTAGGTTGTCAGAAATGTCACACAAATTTCAAACAAGGGGTTATCCTAAAGACATCGTTGAGACACACGTTCAAAAGATTCACAATCTCCCCAGGGCGAAACTTCTTGAACCCAAACCTCCTAAAACCCAAGAGCCTAGCATTCCATGTGTAACGACCTTCTCCCACCTCAGCCCAGAGGTTAAGAAGGCTGTCCACAAACACTGGTACATTTTGTCCAGTAACTTCCCACAAATCTTTGGTAAAAAACCATTGATGTCGTATAAGCGAGCATCCAACCTGAGAGATAAATTGGTCCGATCAGATATCGGATCCAATAAGCCAGAAAGTATCCAACAGACTATCACTGGTACCCCAATTAAAGGGACATACCCCTGTCTTTCTTGTGCACAGTGCGGTAATGTCTCTAAGGGCTCTACGTTCACACACCCCTCCACAGGCAGAACATTCCAAATACGTGGACACTTCTCGTGTCAATCCAACTACGTAGTGTACCTCATCAAATGCCCCTGTGGCCTTGGTTATGTAGGAGAGACCATTCAAAAGATCAAAGACAGGATCTCCCAACACAAATCCAACATACGGACCCATAAAATTGAAGCCCCTTTTGTGGAACACTTCCACACTTTCCAACACTCCATCAGTCAACTCAGATTTCAAATTATTGATTGGATACCTCCACTTAGACGGGGTGGTAATCGTGAAGCATTACTACAAGAGAGAGAGATGTCATGGATCCGTCGCCTCAACACGCTACAACCCAATGGACTTAACAAAGAATATGTATTTGATTAACCATATACGTTTTTGTCATAGCATTATATATCTAATTTTTACCCCTCCTAGGGTCCAATGTCGTTCACTAGCGGGTGGCGACAGCCGTGAAGCACGCTCCTTGGTCCACTGCTGCGACTTTGATCATCTAACTTATCTACATATGTTGGTACACAATTCGGTATATTGCATATTGACGTTCGCTCTTCTGTGATTGTTGTATTTTTGCAAAGTGTATGATGGGTTCACTTATACACAACCAGACATCCTTCTCGAGACGTTTTGGTCTTACAGCCACCCTTTAGTACCGGCCGTTCACCTCAACACCTGAGGCATATCACCCATAACAGTGATCATCCATGCAATCTCCTTATCGTCCACTACATCCTCTACTTTTTTATTTTTCATTATTGCCCACTCGTACATTGCTTCTGCCCTTTTTCAATATGGCGACACCACCACTGCTAGTATTTTCTGCGCATGCGCCTTGGATTTTGAGCGCCACCGCACTGTATACTGACGCGATCATCTCGCGATACTTGGAGCCCCGATACGCCTATGCACGCATGCGCCGGCCACTGCTCCCTGTATTTATACATGGCGCCCCGGCGTCCTCTCACATGCCGGTCCTGCGCTTCTTCGCCTGCACAACATAACTTGGTAAGTGCTCACTATTATACATTACCAACTTACTTTATTAAACCCGCCGGCACGTTACTCGTGTCCTGTGCGCACATTACTGCGCTCGTTTGCCAGCTCTTACATCATCACACACGAGTCTGTGGCTGATCCACATTTAGCTTGTTACCTGTTACCTGTGGACCCATCATGCATTCACACTATTATGCTCTCCAATATTTATCTCTTATGTATATAGACTTTTTTACAGCGTGCAAACCTCATGATTTATACTCCATATATGATATACTACAATGATGTTGCATGCTGTTTATTCCACTGTCGATCCCAATTCCCTTTCCTTCCCCCCCCCCTCCCCCTTTTCCTCCCTTCTCTTCTCTTGATTTTTCATGGTGGTGACTTTAACCTCTGATGTACCAGATTATACCTACCTTTAGCAGAGCTTATTGCCTCTTGTAGGTTTTAAATTTAAATATATGTTCTGTGTATATGCTCATATATGACATTCATACATGTACCTTCCTTTCTATTTTTTTATATGTACATCAGGCTGATGAAGGGCATGCCAATTGCCCGAAACGTTGCTATTATGCACCACCATGTCCGGCTAATATAATAAAATTAATCAGCATACGAAATTGGAGTGCTGTCTCATCTATTGTGAATTTGAAGTGGTTCCACCGGGTGGAGGGAGAACCCAACAAGACGTGCACCCTACAACTGTGAACAGGATAGACAGAGTGCCGTGATCACCATACCAGTTATATACTGGCATTTTGGGCGGGGCTAAATTGTGAGCAGCCATGTAAAAGCTAAAGGTACTCGTTGGAATTTGGGCCCCTTTGCGCACCCAGGCAGCAAAAAAGTGTCACACACATGGTATCGCCGTACTCAGGAGAAGTAGGGCAATGTGCTTTGGGGTGTATTTTTACATATACCCATGCAGGGTGAGAGAAATATCTCTGTAAATTGTTAACTTTGTATAAAAAAATTAAAATGTTGTCGTTTACAGAGATATTTCTAACACAAAGTATGGGTATATATAAAAATACACAACAAATCACATTGCCCTACTTCTCCTGAATACGGCGATACCACATGAGTGACACTTTTTTGCAGCCTGGGTGCACAAAGGGGCCCTAAAACCAATGAGTACCTTTAGGATTTCACAGTACATTTTTACGCATTTGGATTCCAGACTTCTTCTCAGGCTTTAGAGACCCCTAAAATGCCAGGGCAGTAAAAATACCCCACAAGTGACCCCATTTTAGAAAGAAGACACCCCAAGGTATTCCGTGAGGGGTATGGAGAGTTCATGTAAAAATTAATTTTTTGTCACAAGTTAGTGGAATATGAGACTTTGTGAAAAAATAAAAAATAAAAATAAAAATATCAATTTCCGCTAACTTGTGCCAAAAAAAAATAAATTCTGTGAACTCGCCATGCCCCTCACAGAATACCTTGGGGTGTCTTCTTTCCAAAATGTGGTCACATGTGGGGTATTTATACTGCCCAGGAATTTTAGGGGCCCTAAAGCGTGAGAATCCAAATGCGTAAAAATGCCCTGTGAAATCCTAAAGGTACTCATTGGTTTTAGGGCCCCTCTGCGCATCTTGGCTGCAAAAAAGTGTCACTCGTGTGGTATCGAGAAGTAGGGCAATGAGTTTTTGGGTGCATTTTTACATATACCCATACTGTGTGTGAGAAATATCTCTGTAAATGACAACTTTAAAAAAAATTTATACAAAGTTGTCAATTTACAGAGATATTTCTAACACACAGCATGGGTATATGTAAAAATACACACCAAATCTCATTGCCCTACTTCTCCTGAGTACGGCGATACCACATGTGTGACACTTTTTGCAGCCAAGATGCGCAAAGGGGCCCTAAATCTAATGAGTACCTTTAGGATTCGCAGTACATTTTTACGCATTTGATTCCAGACTTCTTCTCAGGCTTTAGAGGCCCCTAAAATGCCAGGGCAGTATAAATACCCCACATGTGACCCCATTTTAGAAAGAAGACACCCTAAGGTATTCCGTGAGGGGTATGGAGAGTTCATGTAAAATTTATTTTTTGTCACAAGTTAGTGGAATATGAGACTTTGTGAAAAATATAAAATACACATAAAAGTATCACTTTCCGCTAACTTGTGCCAAAAAGTTCAATTTCTCATGGACTCACCATGCCCCTCAGCAGAATACCTTGGGGTGTCTTCTTTCCAAAATGTGGTCACATGTGGGGTGTTTATACTGCTCTGGCATTTTAGGGCGTGAGAACTAAATGCGTGAGCATGCCCTGTAAAGCCTAAAGGTACTCATTGGATTTAGGCCCTTTGCGCATCTTGGCTGCAAAAAGTGTCACACATGTGGTATCGCCGTACTCAGGAGAAGTAGGGCAATGAGTTTTGGGATGTATTTTTACATATACCCATATTGTGTGAGAGAAATATCTCTGTATATTGACAACTTTGTAAAAAAATTTATACAAAGTTGTCAATTTACAGAGATATTTCTCACACAAGCATGGGTATATATAAAAATACACCCCAAAACTCATTGCCCTACTTCTCCTGAGTACGGCGATACCACATGTGTGACACTTTTTGCAGCCATGATGCGCAAAGGGGCCCTAAATCTAATGAGTACCTTTTAGGAGGGCATTTTTACGCATTTTTCTTCTCCCGCTTTAGGGCCCCTAAATTGCCAGGGCAGTATAAATACCCCACATGTGACCCCAATTTGGAAAGAAGACACCCCAAGGTATTCCGTGAGGGGCATGGCGAGTTCACAGAAGATTTTTTTTTTGGCACAAGTTAGCGGAAATTGATTTTTTATTGTTTTTTCTCACAAAGTCTCCCTTTCCGCTAACTTTTGACAAAAAGTTCAATTTTTCATGGACTCACCATACCCCTCAGCGAACAAAATGGGGTCATTTGTGGGGTGTTTGTACTGTTCTGGCATTTTGGGCGGGGCTAAATTGTGAGCAGCCATGTAAAAGCTAAAGGTACTCGTTGGAATTTGGGCCCCTTTGCGCACCTAGGCTGCAAAAAAGTGTCACACATGTGGTATCGCCGTACTCAGGAGAAGTAGGGCAATGTGTTTTGGGATGTATTTTTACATATACCCATGTTACGTGAGAGAAATATCTCTGTATATTGACAACTTTGTATAAAAAAATTTAAAAAGTTGTCGTTTACAGCGATATTTCTCACACAAAGTATGGGTATATATAAAAATACACCCCAAAACACATTGCCCTACTTCTCCTGAGTACGGCGATACCATATGTGTGACACTTTTTTGAAGCCATGATGCGCAAAGGGGCCCTAAAACCAATGAGTACCTTTAGGATTTCACAGGGCATTTTTACGTATTCGGATTCTCACGCTTTAGGACCCCTAAAATGCCAGGACAGTATAAATACCCCACATGTGACCCCATTGTGGAAAGAAGACACCCCAAGGTATTCCGTGAGGGTCATGGCGAGTTCACAGAAAAAAAATTTTTGGCACAAGTTAGCGGAAATTGATATATATATATATATATATTTTTTACAAAGTCTCATATTCCACTAACTTGTGACAAAAAATAAAATTTTACATGAACTCACCATACCCCTCACGGAATACCTTGGGGTGTCTTCTTTCTAAAATGGGGTCACATGTGAGGTTTTTGTAATGCCCTGGCATTTGAGTGTCTCCGCAATCATTACACGTATGGCCAGCATTAGGAGTTTCTGCGATTCTCCTTATATTGAGCATACGGGTAATGAGATTTTTTTTTTTCAGTTCAGCCTCTGGGCTGAAAAAAAAAAAAAAAATGAACGGCACAGATTTTTTCATTCGCATCGATCAATGTGGATGAAAAAATCTCTGCCAAAATCAGTGACTGCGGTGCGGTGGGCTGGGCGCTAACTACTAATTGCGGACAAGAAAAAGCATTTTCTATATAGTTCTGTGCGGATCTGCAAAATGCGGAAAGCACATTGCCGGTTTCCGTATTTTGCGGATCCGTAGATCCATGGATCTGCAGATCCATGGATCCGCAAAACACATACGGACGTCTGAATGAGCCTTACAGGGGGTGATTAGTGACGGGCGGGTGACAGGGAGTAATCAGGGGGGGTGGCATGGGTGATAAGGGGGGGTGACATGGGTGATCAGGGGTTAATCAGTGATGGGGGGGGGGGTGTGTGTAGTGATTGGTGCACTTTACCTATGTTTCCTCTGGTGGTCCCAAACAAAGGGACCACCAGACGAGCAGACAGCAGGCATATCAGACGCATCTACAGCCTGCCAGCGCATGATCAGCGCTGGCAGGCTGTAGTTTCAGTTGTCCCGGCTCCGATCACATGAACGCGCGCGCGTTCATGCGAAATCTCAGGTCTCACGAGATGACGCCGATAGGCGGCAGTGAGACCTGAGAGAGCCGCCGCCATCGGCGTTAGCGTGGAGGCAAGTGGTTAAATAGGACACGGTGTAAATAAACCGGTCCATGAAAAACAGCCTTCCATAACCACACGTCGCTCCTTTCCCTCTATGCCCCGCCGTGTGGCCGTACAGTAGTTTACAACCACATATGGGGTGTTTCTGTAAATGGCAGCGCAATAAAGATACAATCTTGTTTGGCTGTTAACCCTTGCTTTGTTAGTGGAAAAAATAAAATAGCATTACCAAAATGATCCAAACATGAAGTAGACATTTGGGTAAGGTAAATTAATAACTTGGCAGTATTAATATATATTATGGAAATCGAGAAATTGAAACATGGAAAATTGCAAATTTAAAAAAAAAATTGGTAAGTTTGGTATTTTTTTATAAATAAAAATGAAATTCTTTGACTCCGTTTTATCAGTGTCATTAAGTACAATATGTGACGACAAAACAATCTCAGAATGGCCAGGATAAGTAAATGCGTTTTAAAGTTATCACCACATAAAGTGACACTGTTGAGATTTGGAAAAAAATGGCCGGGTCCTTAAGGTGAAATAAGGATGGGTCCTTAAGGGGTTAATAGTTGCATAATATTCTCTTCTGCATCTCTAGCTTTGTTATTTTTGGACATTGACAAAATATCCAGGAGATGCTGGGTGGCAATGGCACAATTACTCCTAGCCATGAAATCTGCTCTATAAAAATATCACATAATGTAACTCCTCATGTAAATACTGTAAAAATGAATAAATAAAAACAATGTAAAAGAAAAAAAACATTTTTGTCACCTCACATCTCAAAAACTGTAATAGCAAGCGATCAAAAAGTTATATGCACCCAAAAATACTGCTAATCAAACCGTCATCTCATCCCACAAAAAATAATACCAGACATAGGACAATCGCTCTAAAAACTAAAAAATATGGTCCTCAGACTATGGGGAAATTAAAACATGATTTTTTTTGTTTCTAAAAATGATATTATTGTGTAAAGCTTAAATAAATTAAAAAAGAATACATATTAGTTATTGCCGCGTCGGTAACAACCTGCTCTATAAAAATAACACATGACCTAACCCTTCAGGTGAACACAGAAAAAAAAAATATATAAATACCGTGTCAAAAGTCATTTTTGTCACCTTACATCACAAAAAGTGTAATAAAAAAGCGACCAAAATGTCATATGCACCCCAAGATTTTGTCAAACCGTCATCTCACCCCTCAAAAAATGAGCCCCTACATAAGACAGTCGCCAAAAAAATAGGACTTTCAGAATGTGGAGACACTAAAAATTTTTTTTTTTCAAAAATGCTTTGTTATGAAAAACTGAAACAAAAACCCCAAAATGTAGTCATATTTGGTATTGTTGTGTCAATAACAACCTGCTCTATATAAATAGCACACAATCTAACCTGTCAGATCAACAATGTAAATAACAAAAAATCAGAACGTCCCAAAACAGCTATTTTTCTTGCAAATTTTCAAATTTAATCAATTTTTCCAGTAACAAAGCAAGGGTTAACAGCCAAACAAAACTCAATATTTATTTCCCTGATCCTGTAGTTTGCAGAAACACCTCATGCGTGGTCGTAAACTGCTGTATGGCCAAACAGCAGGGTATAGAAGGAAGGGAACGCCATATAGTTTTTGGAAGGCGGATTTTACTGAACTGTTTTTTTGACATCATCTCCGATTTGAAGCCCCCCTGATGCACCCCTACAGTAGAAACTCCCAAAAAATGACCCCATTTTGGAAACTACGGAATAAGGTGGCAGTTTCGTTTGTACTATTTTAGGCTAAATATGATTTTCGTTGCTCTATATTACACTTTTTTTTGAGGCAAGGTAACAAAAAATAGAAATTCTGAAATTTCATCTCCATTTGCCAATAACTCTTGTGGAGCAGCTAAAGGGTTAACAAGGTTTGTAAGATCAGTTTGAATAACTTGAGGGGTGTAGTTTATAAAATGGGGTCACTTTTAGGGAGTTTCTACTCCAGGGGTGCATCAAGGGGGCTTGAAATAGGACACAGCGTAAATAAACCGGTCCATAAAAATCAGCCTTCCAAAAACCACACGGCACTCCTTTCCCTCTACGCTTCGCCGTGTGGCCGTACAGTAGTTTACGATCACATATGGGGTGTTTCTGTAAACGGCAGAGTCAGAGCAATAAAGATACTGTCTTGATTAGCTGTTAACCCTTGCTTTATTAGTGAAAAAATTAGTTAAAATGGAAAAATTGGCAAAACAATTAAATTTTGAAATTTTATCTCCATTTGCCAATAACTATTGTGGAGCACCGAAAGGGTTAAGAATGTTTGTAAAACCAGTTTTGAATACCTTGAGGGGTGTAGTTTCTAAAATTTTTGGGTGGTTTGGGTGGTTTCTATTATGTAAGCCACACAAAGTGACTTCAAACCTGTACTGGTAGCTAAAAATGGGTTTTTGAAAATCTCTCAAAATTTCCGAGATTTGCTTCTAATCTTCTAAGCCTTGTAACGTCCTCCAAAAATAAAATAGCATTCCCAAAATGATCCAAACATGAAGTAGACATATGGGTAAGGTAAATTAATAACTTGGCAGTATTAATATATATTATGGAAATCGAGAAATTGAAACATGGAAAATTGCAAATTTAAAAAAAAATTTGGTAAGTTTGGTATTTTTTTATAAATAAAAATGAAATTCTTTGACTTCGTTTTACCAGTGTCATGAAGTACAATATGTGACGACAAAACAATCTCAGAATGGCCAGGATAAGTAAATGCGTTTTAAAGTTATCACCACATAAAGTGACATTGTTGAGATTTGGAAAAAAATGGCCGGGTCCTTAAGGTGAAATAAGGCTGGGTCCTTAAGGGGTTAATAGTTGCATTATATTCTCTTCTGCATCTCTAGCTTTGTTTTTTTTGGACATTGACAAAATATCCAGGAGATGCTGGGTGGCAATGGCACAATTACTCCTAGCCATGAAATCGTTAATTATTTCTAACGATAATTTGTTTTCCCTTAGTCCTAACAGCAGCACAGATGGGGTTAACCACCCCCCGTGGACTGGCAGGACCAGCGGAATGTTTAATGAGCCCAAGACTAATAACTCAATTTAACAATTAAGTATCTCCTTAAAAGGAGGAAGTCAACCCCCAGCCCACTGTGTTTATAGTAAGAAAAAAACTAGACTTACTAGGCCGGGAAATTTGTGTGCTGCTGTTAGGACTAAGGGAAAACAAATTATCGTTAGAAATAAACGATTCCCTTACGTCCTACCAGCAGCACAGATGGGGAGATAGCAAGAAGAAACCCCTAGGGAGGGCCTTCCTGCCAGGCAGAACTAAGAAAAGTCTGCCCAAAGGCCGAAAACTCAGCTAGACTGGCATCTAGTCTATAATGGGAGATGAATGTCGATTCAGAGCTCCAGGAGGCAGCTTTGCAAATCATGTTGAGAGGCAGAAGATTCCTCTCGGAAAAAGAAGTAGCCACAACTCTAGTAGAGTGGGCCTTCACGAATCCCAGAGGATCCAGATTTTGTGGAAACAAAGGATTCCTTAATAGCCTCCTCAATCCACCGACTGATGGAAGGTTTGGATGCCTTATAGCCTTTAAACTTACCGGCAACAGGATTAGCAGATTCTCATCTTTCCTGAACTCCTTGATCTATCCACATAGATCCGGAGACATCTCGAGACGTCCAGAGGATGTCTAGCAGGTTCCTAGGAGGAGGTGGTAGATGTCGACAGAACCGGGAGGAATATCACCTGGTTGATGTTCTGGAAGGAAGGAACTTTAGGCCTACAATACGGGAGGAATCTAAGAAGGTCCCAGTCATGTAAGAAAATGGTATAGGGCTCATGTGCTGAGAGAGCTTGAAGCTCAGAGACCCTCTTGGCCAAAATCACTGCAAGGAGAAACACAAACTTCCAAGTGACGAACTTGATGTCCACCTCCTCTAACGGTTCAAAGGGGGGAGATGCTAACCCCCTGAGAACTACTGAAAAACCCATTGAAAAAAGGGGTCTCAGTACTGTAGGCTTTAATCTTTCAGCTCCTTTAAGGAACCGTTTGATCAGCGGGTCCTGAAAAAAAAGCCTGTTAAGGCAAGCTGAGATGGCTGAAACTTGAACCTTCAGAGTAGAAGGGCAAGGCCTCTATCAAGGCCGTCTTGCAGGAACTGAAGGATAGTGGAGAGGGGCGGATCTGCAGACGCCACCTCAGTTGAGGTACAACAGGATGAGAATATCCTCATAATACAAGAGTAGGCTCTCTTGGTAGAGTCCGATCTAGAATGAGACAGCGTTCTCAGGACTGACTCTGAAAGCCCTTCTATTCTGGGAAGGGACTGATCAACCTCCAGGCTGTCAGGTTGAATCTGTGCAGATCTGAGCAGAGGTGAGTGTCCCACGACACCAGGGTCTGCTGTGGGGGGAGCCTCCAATATTGTCCCCGACTCAACTGGGTGAGCTAGGTAAACCAGGATCTCTTCGGCCAAAACAGTATGATGGCTATCACCGAGGCCTGATCCTGACGGATTTTCATCAATACCCTCGGTATCATGGAAAAGGGAGGGAAGATGTAAGCCAGCCTGAACCTCCAGGATATTGACAGAGCGTCTAACGCCAGGGGGTTGTCCTCCCTGTAAAGGGAGCAGAACCTCTCCACCTTGGCATTGAACCTTGTTGCCATGAGATCCTCCTCTGGCATACCCACTTGAGGACTATCTGCTTGATTCTCCGGATGTAAAGACCACTCCACCGACGGAAGACCGCGGCTCGGCCGCTATCATATTGAGGGAGCCTTGGATGTGGATCGCAGATAAGTGGGAAGGTACAACTCTGCCTAATCCAGAATAACCCCGATCTCTGACAGGAGGGGAAGTGATCTCGTGCCTCCCTGCTGGTTGATGTAAAGTACTGCAGTCACATTGTCTGACTGGACTTTCGCCGCTTTGCCCCGGATCTGAGGGGCTAAGTGAAGGAGGGCTAGCCGGATAGCTTGAATCTCGCGGAGATTGGATGAAAGAAGCCACTCCTGAGGAAACCAGGTCCCGTGAACTGGAGAGTCGTCTAGGTGAGCGTCGCAGCCTACTTAGAACGCATCCGTAGTTAATATGACCCAGATTGGCTGGGTCATAGACTTCCCGTCTAAAAGATGGCACCACCATCTGAGGGAATACCGAGTTTGCCAAGTCAGGGAGCACAGGGAGTTTAGCCCAGCAGGGCTGCCATTCCATTAGGAGAGGACCTCCGACTGTAGAGGGCGGAGGTGCCATAGAGCCCAAGGGACTGCTTCCGCAGACGCTGACATGAGCCCCAACATCTTCATGAGAGTCCGGATTGGAACTCGCCGGGGAAAGGAACTTGCAGTGTTCTGAACCCGGAATCTTCTTTCTGGAGTCAACTGGAGCGACATCCCAGTGGAGTCGATTATGAAGCCTAGATATCTTGCTGAATTCGACGGGCTCACTTTCGACTTCTACCAGCTGATGATCCAACCTAGGTGGAACAGAAAGGAGATTGTTACCTGAAGAAGTTGGGTTAGGACCGCTAGAGCAGAGGCTTTCAAAGCCAGTCGTCCAGATAAGGAATAATGGTCAGTCCTTGAAGCCTCAAAGCCGCCACCACAGAACCACCACCTTGATAAAAGTGTGAGGGGCAGAAGAAATGCCAAAGGGAAGGGCAACAAACAGAAGATGCCTGACGACACCGGACACCTGGACCGTGATCCTGATATACTTCCTGGAACCAGGATGGATCGGGATGTGCAGATATGCATTCTTGAGGTCCAGGGTTGCCATCACGTCTCCAGGATTGACGACATGAACTACTGACCTGATGGTTTCTACACGAAACTTCACCTTCCTTATAAATCGATTGAAATATCTCAGATCGATAATCATAAGGAGATCTCCTGAAGCCTCGGGAACCAGAAAAACTGGTGAATAGATCCCTAGGCCCCGTTCTCCTGCCGGAACCTCCTCCAGAGCCCCTTTGCAAATATAGTCCTGAATGTAGGCCTCTAGGATCGCCTCCTTGGCAGCTTGTTGAAGGTTGATCTTGACAAACCTGTCCAGAGGAATAGAGGTGAGGTTGACTAAATAACCGTTGGAAATGAAATTCAGGACCCAGGGATCCTAGATCTCTTGGATCCATTCTTCTCAGAAGTGGGAGAGACGACTCCCGAGGGGGAACATGAAGCTTAAGAATGGGGAAGCTTATTGGAAGAACGGCAGGAGTAACGGGAATTAACCAAGAGCCTCGAAGAGGCCCTTAGTCAGGAGGTGGATTTTCCATCTTTGGCTCCTCCACGAGAGCACCTCAAACCCTTTCGCTGTGCTCTCCAGTCACTACAAGAGCTTGTTTGCTGGCCAGACCTGCCACCGCGGTCTTGTCTGCCCTGCCCTCAAAAAGACTGCTGGGGAAGGCTCTTAACCTTCTAGTCTGAAAGGCCCTCTATGATCTTATCTAGCTCCGAACCGAACAAACGGTTGGGCTCGAATGGAAGGCCATATAAGCTGTATTTTGAGGAATTGTCAGCGACCCAAGGCTTAAGCCAAAATGGAATATGGGCCGCTGATCCCAGGGCCATGCTATATATAGGCCTCTGACGTTATTTGATAGTATTGCTACAGGGTGCCAAAGGCACACTTGGTCTCCCATGAGCCACAGACCTGCTGCTTAGCTTCAAGAGCAAAGATCTGTGTTTGGCCTCGTTTCCAGGACTTGCTTTGCTAGCAGGTAAGCTCCCTCGCTTGCTTCAACTGGAGCTGTGCGGTATCGCACAAGAAGTCCGTAGCCAGGTTGATGGTCTTGAAAGCAGCCAGTATGTCGTCCTGGAAAAAAACCTCTGGTTCACATCAACTTGAATTTGATCCAGGCAAGATTGGAGGAACGTAGAGACTTCAAAAGCCGCTATGGCTGTGGAAGCGGAAGCCGCAGCTGCCGTAACACCCCGTCTTAGTGTGCACTCTGCAAGTGGGTCCTGCAGCTAGACCCATCGTCTGCAGGAACCAGAGTGCGCTTGGACAACTTGGCAATAGCCATGTCCACCTTGGGAATAGATCCCCACGAATCCACCAAGGGTTAAGCCATCGGGAACATGGATTTAAACTTCTTTGTTAAAACCGGACCTTTTCCAGGTTTTTTCCACTCTATATCATGATAGAGAGGAGGGTCTCATCCCCTCTAAAGACACAATGTGCCCGAGTAGCGGGAACGGGAGGCTCCCCACAGTCAACATCATGGTCCCCCGACCTGATGGACTTGAGCAACTTCTGTGTCTTTCCAGGGGAGAAAACACAACGTCAGCTCCTGCTCATCCGAGGAGGAAGAAACTAAGGAGACCAAGAAGGTCTCTCTACCGGGACAGAGGTCTCCATAGGGGCCTGGGCACGAATAGGAAGCCTTTCCATCCAGCAGGCCTATGACTCTTTTAAATCCTGCAACGTAGGTTCACTAGAGGTCAGAAACCTCTAAAGGCAGCTGTAACACCTGGTGTAGGTTAAGTTAACAGACCCAGGGATTCCCAACCGGTCTCCCAAGCTGGTCTTAGCCCAGCCTTAAGCTGTTTAGCTTCTGCGATCTCACGAGTGCAGGTATGATCAGCTTACAATAACAGTTGACTGCTGCAATGGTAGCAGGATAGATGCTTCCTCTTGGAATCCACTTTCCTGCCTTCCGAATCCCGCAGAGAAGACATCACCGGAGGTGATGCAAAAGGAGAGTCCCCGCATCACCTCCGGAAGATGGTGGCACACAGGGACCGGGAATCCTGGACCAAGGATGCCGCCAAAATACCCCAGCCAGGCTCAACTGCACGGGGCCGGCAGCAAATAAGCTGCCGGCCAAACTAACAAGGTACCTAGGAAAAAGGGCAACGCCGTTACCCAAACAAAAAGAAGGCTCCCCGCACTTTCCCCGCACTTTCCATAAGAAAGGGGGGAACAAACCGCCTAGAAAAAAACACAGTGGGCTGGGGGTTGACTTCCTCCTTTTAAGGAGATACTTAATTGTTAAATTGAGTTATTAGTCTTGGGCTCATTAAACATTCCGCCGGTCCTGCCAGTCCACGGGGGGTGGTTAACCCCATCTGTGCTGCTGGTAGGGCGTAAGGGAATTACCAATTACTAAGAACTGGAAGAGCCCTTTGATTCCATCTGTTTCGGATATTGCACATAAGGTCAATACTAGTGATGCACGAGCACCAAAGTGTTCAGATGTTCAGGTGTTCGGCCCGAACACATTGCTATATTCGTGTGCTCGGCTGAGCACCCGAGTATAATGGAAGTCATTGGGGGACAACCAGGCACCCCATGCTCTGAAGAGGGGATGGTGCCTGGACCATTGGAAAAGGTCAGAAAGGGACAGAAACACCACCAAAATTGATCGCGGCCTCTTTCACACGAGCTTGTCCGGATTAGGCACCATTCACATGTCCATAGTGTGTTGCGAATCCGCAACACACCATGCAGGCACTCCCCATATAGATGCCAATTCTTGTCCGCAGGCTGCGGACAAGAATAGGACATGCTCTATCTTTTGTGGAGTGCCCCAAATTGGAAGTAGGAGGACCGACCAATCATCTTTTTCCATCTCCCGGTTCCTAAAATATATTTGATACACGTCCCCTGATAGGGGATGTAACACGGATTAAACTGATAGGAATAGTACTACTTATCACACCCCTCATATAGGGTGGCACAGTACATTGCTCGGTGCACGCGCAGTGCCCCAAGTTGGTAGGAAGAGGAACGACCAACCATCTTTTTCCATCTCCTGATTCCTAAAATCTATTCAACACACCAGCCCCTGATAGGGGACAAAACAGAGATTAAACTGGTAAGAATAGATTTTTTTAATAAAAAAAAAAAGAGGACAGCCTCTGCGGAGCTGGGTATGTTTTGGCCGCGTTACTGCACGCTTATGCACAATGGCTGTAGGCTCATGCGTCCTTTTGTGGAGGTGCCAAACCTGGTCAGTCAAACCCAAGGCAACATCATTGACCTCATCCAAAATGCGTTTTTTCTGGAGCGTGCCCTGCGAAGAGTGCTGGATCAGGCCGTAGATGAGCATGAAGAGGAAGAGTTGCCACCAGAAGCAGCCTTGTCGTCGTCAATTGCTGGACTTTCAGAAAATCAGAGAGAGGAGTCTGAAGAAGAGGAGTCAGAGGAGGAAGGTGGCTTTGAGAAGGTGGAAGACCAACCACAGCAGGCGTCCCAGGGGGCTTGTTGTCACCTTTTGGGGATCATATCGTGTCACGTGCCCGGAAGAGCAGAGCGTCACAGTTAGCAACGCATATTCAAATTTGGGATTGGTTACTATGCTCTATTCCGAGTCAGGTGACCGCTTAGTGACACGCTCAAACCGCGTCCTATTTTGTGAAGACAGCGCGTCCAGGTATAGTGACGTAGTTCCTATGGAGGGATGACACGCTTTTCTTTTCACATGTGTATGTAATTGTTAATGATACAATAGGGGTATAAATAGGTGTGGGCTCATACTTTGATCAGTATTCCCCAGAAGAAGCTATACTGAGCGAAACGCGCGTCGGGATAGGAGCGTGGCTGCTGCACATGCACTTTATGTGAGTTAAACTGTCTCTGCCAGTGTGTCTGTAGTTATATATCACCATCTATACTATATTATGCACTTGCACTTTACAATCTGGCTTTGTATGATGACCTATATGTGTCAACTATAAAATTTTCTTGCTCCATGTGCATGACAGATGCTTGCCCATTCCTCTTTTGAGCCTTATGGGCTATGTATGTAATGTCTGATCACCACCTGATTTTATGTATTTTTATTATGTGATTAATAAAGATTTATGCTTATTTCGATAGCATTTGCCCTTTTTTGGTGATTTAGATGTTGTACAGTGTTGGTTACAGAACACCACAGATTATGGACACTTTCTCTGAATAAAAACTGTGAACATCTCTCCCTACACTGTCTTTCCCTTCCTACGCTCTGCTCTCCCTGTCTATGTCTGAGCCGAACTCGCATCATCGGGTACCGCCATGTGCTGAGCATAGCGATGCTTGAGCCAAACAGATATTCGGCCAAGCATGCTCGCTCATCACTAGTCAATACTGCTTTTATGTATGAGAGGGAGCTGTCAAGCATCTGCAGATCCTTTGGGGGTTTCACAAAGATGTAAGATTTCTGGGACAGATCCAAATACTGCACAAATCGACCCCATACTTCACTGTAGGTGGCCCTTATGATCATCATGCACAAGATTGCTTATGCACTCCCAAACTCTGTCTTTTGGTGCTGTTATTTTGTTTTATTATTTAATGTTTTTTATGACTAGTGTTGAGTCAATCGAAGTGATCAAAGTGGATTTTGATACAAATTTCAGGAATAATTTGTTTTGTTGCAAAGCCGAATTTCCTCATGCTTCATGGTAACTAATTGATTTTTCCTGTAATGGGGTAAAAAAAAAAAAAATACTCACCTCATCCGGTAGAGTGCGAAGAGCCTGTCGCCGCCATCTCGATTGAAGATTTCGCGCAAAATCTCATGCGCAGTGGCGTATGATGTCACCGCACCGGCCCATGTGATGACATCATGCCTGTGCAAGATTTTGTGCTGGATCTTCAATCAAGATGATAGCGGTGGGCTCTTGGTTAAAGAGGTAAGTATGATTTTATTATAATTTTTTTATTATAGAACTTATTATTAATATCAGATGCCTCTATCAGCGATGAACACTGCATCTGACGAATCCCTGTCATTGCGTCCACTGCTTACAAAGAAATGCGCATCGTGACAAAGTCATTTTTCACTAAGTAAATTTTTTTGTAATATTCCGCAAAGAAACAGAGTCGAATTTTCAAAAACTTCACTGACAACTTTGTTGACAAAAAAATATGAAAATTTATTGTTTAAAAAATGTGCTCACAAAATTGACCCTGAAGACAGCCGCACACAACAGAGGTTCTAAGACTACTGTCGCTAAAGAAAAAAGTTTCTTCGGGACTGAAATCAGGCTCTTAGGGATAACATAATGGCTTAGCCCTTTTCCCTCTCAGGGCTCATGCACACGACCGTATATATTTTGCGGTCCGCAAAAAATGGATCCGCAAAAAATATGGATGATGTACGTGTGCATTCCGTATTTTGCGGAACAGAACAGCTGGCCTCTAATAGAACAGTACTATCCTTATCCTTTGGAACAGAAAAACTGACATACGGGAACAGAATGCACACTGAATAACTTCCGTTTTTTTGCGGACCCATTGAAATGAATTGTTCGGCATATGGTCCGCAAAAAAACTGAATGGACACGGAAAGAAAATACTCGTGTGTGCATGAGCCCTTATACTATTATGCTGTCACGTGTAGTGAGATAATGCTCAATGTTGTAGTAGTAAGAAACTGTGATAGCGTAAGCTCAGAAGTTGGGCCCATGTTATTGCTTCTGGGTGGCAGCTGTATAATACAGCAGGCTCCCAGCTCTCAATGTAGGGATTGGAGATAACTCTGATCCTGGCAGATTTACCCATCAGATGCCACAGTAAATAGCAGCTGAGAATCTGACCAATTAGGCCTCATGCACACGACCGTTTTTTTATGCTGTCCGCCAAAAGGGGTTCCGTTGTTCCGTGATCCGTGTCCGTTTTTGGTTCCGTTGTGTTTCCATGTGTCTTCCGTTTTTTTTGACGGACCGTCAGAAAACAAGGAAGGGGGAAAAAAAGTGCAATTTTAATATCTCCACCCAGGATACTGGTATATATGCAGGTCACCTGTGTTTTGTTTGGTGGCCATTTTCTGTAGTCTTTCCAGGGTACAGAGGTTCTTTTGGTTGCTTGTATTTGCTGTTTGACCATGACTCAGAGGAAGAGGTCGTACTGCATTGGCTTGTTTCTCGGTGATGGGGACAACGCACCCCTCTGTTGGATGAGGAACCTAGTAGAAGGCGTCGATTTTAGGTCCATCCGATTGTTTCCCAACGCTACCGGAAAGGACACTTTCATACCCTCTACCAAGATCTACGCCAGCATCCAGAGAAGTTTTTCCTTCTGTCGGATGTCAGTGTCTACATTTGATTGTTTGCTGTCGTCTCTACGTACTGTCCTTACCTTCATGGACACCAATATGAGGCGCAGCATTTCTCCTGCGGAAAGGCTCATCGTCACGTTGAGGTAAGCAATATTTGACTTTTAGGCTTAAAACAGTACTGTGCACTGCTTCAGTTCGATACGAACATGTTCCTGGAAATGGCTGCTGGTAGATATGTGCTAGTGTTTGCTGATGTAACCTTTCTTTGGCCATAATGTTTGTTGAACATTGTAATCTCCTTGTTTATTTTTAACTTGCATCCCTGACACTTAACATGGCAAGATTAATGGTCTTTTTTTTGGGTAAACATTTGTCAAATTTGTTTTCAGCTAACGTCATCCTCATGTAGAGTGTTCTTATCAATCTTAAGTCGCCCCTAACCTTCTGCATGTTACAGGCCTCAACCCAGTTTTTTGTACTTGTGTTAGTACTGCCTACACCCCAATTGCTGTTAGTGTTTTGTTCATACACACAAAATCCCTTATTTTTTAGGTGTGGTTTTAGTCATCACTGTACATCGTTTGTTGAAAACCATGTCTTGTATCCTACATTATATAGGCGAGTCATGTTTTTGATGTTCTCTTTTTATATTTGCTGCTTATACTGTTTTTTTGTTTTTTCCCTTTTTTTCGACAGATTCCTTGCAACTGGGAACTCTTTTGCATCCCTGCATTTTGAGTTTCTTTTAGGAACCTCAACGATTTGTCGGATTGTGCGTCACACTTGCCATGTCATCTGGCAGCAACTCCGAGACACGGTGATGCCACAGCCCAAGGCGGACGATTGGGTTCGGATCGCTGAGGGGTTCAACAATTTGGCGCAGTTTCCCAACTGCATCGGGGCAATGGATGGCAAGCACATCCGTGTGAAGAAGCCGCCTCACTCAGGGTCCCGATTCTTCAATTATAAACAGTATTTTTCGGTAGTGCTTATGGCTGTTGCTGATAGTAACTACCGGTTTATAATGGTTGATATTGGGTCCTATGGTAGCACTGCTGATGCTCGCATCTTTAGTGCTTCTAGAATGGGTGAGCGGCTTCGTGCCAACCAGCTTGCCCTCCCCGAGTCCAGAAGACTGCCCGGATATGCAGGTCCCCTGGCTCCATTTGTCATCGTGGCGGATGAAGGGTTTGCATTGACTACCCATGTTATGCGGCCCTTCCCAAAGCGTGGTTTGGATGTCCGGAGGCGTATTTTCAACTACCGGTTGACTCGTGCCCGTCGGTATGTTGAGTGCGCTTTCGGGATACTCTCTAGCAAGTGGAGGGTGTTTTTGTCATCCATACAGATGGATCCGGAGAATGCTACCCTGGTGATTCAAGCTTGTGTTGTTCTACACAACTTCACCAGGATTCACGAGGCTTCCTCTTCTGTTGACATGGAAGAATTTCCATCATCATCAGATTTGGGTTTGGAAAGGACCCTGCATAGACGACCTGGGACTGCAGGCATTGCAGTTCGAGAACTCTATGCAGACTACTTTTCAGCCCAGAGGGTCCTTGCCATGGCAGAGGGACGCTATTCGGGGCAGTTTTTGATATCTTCTGGACTTGTTAGTTTTTTTTATTTTCAGATAGATAATCATAATTTATTGTGGTAGTTGAGTGTAGGGACTCGCAAGAGAATGAGGACCCTTGACGTGGGCTTGCGGGCTGGGGTTTTTGGCCATCACATATATTAAAGTCAATAGCAATACTAAGGATGTTTTAATCATAATGTTACTAGACATTAACATCGTTAGTATTTTCCGTTTATGGTCCAAAAAATCTTCTAATACCTCATGATCACATTAGCCAAAAACAGATTTTGCACATCAAAATAAAGTGTTTATTTGTAATCTATTGTGCGTGTCTATGTGTTTTGACTATGTGTTGAGCTCTAAATGTTTAGAGTCTTTAAATAATGAACCCAAGCCAATTGAATTTTCAAAAATAATCTTTACATAACAAATGTGGAGCACAAGTAAAATACACAGACAATTGCATAAAGGAAAAATACAAAATAAAATCACAATTCAAAAGGTCTTGTGTAAACGAACCCGTGCCATATGAGGTGCGTGGCCGTACTTGGCCAGGATCGGTGGCCCCAGATGCAAAACTGTGCTGGTAAGTGGGATGACCCCCAGGTTGTGTAGGGTCTTGGGAACGGGGGTATGGTGGTTGGGGGGGGAAAGATGGCCCTTGAGGTGGGTGTGGAGGCTGGGGGTAGCTGCCTCCATGCTGCTGAGTCGGGATATTTAAGATATGTCGCCTCAATTCGTTAATTTGGGAGTGTATGTCTCCCTGGTAAGGGAGGCATACATCTTGATAACCAGGGCCAGAGAAGCCAAGCACTCATGGTGTCGGTCACAACTGACCTGCTTCAATAAAGGAGCAAGGCCCCTCAACATTGACTCCTCCATGCCATCACTCCTCCTCTGGGCAAGGAATTCGATTACTCGTGCATCAATCATCTCACGAGTCGCTTGCCCAGAGGAAGAGTGAGGGACATTGCGGCGGCGCCTGGGCTGCGGCTGCTGGACTCTTTCTGGAGTCGACAATGATAGGGTGGGCTGGGCAAGTGATGGCTCGACAGGCTCCTCCGCCGGCGTTGGGCCAGGACTAGTTGCCGGTGAAACTAATGCCGGAGTATCACTTTCGCCCGTCGCAGAGTCCTCCGGGTCATCCAGACTGTCCACCGTACTGTATTTGATAAAAACATGAAACCCAAAATTACATCATTGGACTACTTCATTGCCAAAGTACATAATGTTTACAAAGTAAATACAGCTGTGTGTTTACTAGAGATACTTTGAGCCTGGATACATCACATATTTTTACATAAATTTGAAAGATCACCATCACTGTGAAGCTTTCAAACTATAACAACCCATACTCATTGTGTGGTCATATTGGGATCTTTGGTCGAAACGCCAAATGTGAAACTAGCTGCAAAACATTGTTTGGCGTTGTGAGCTGACCAGCACAAAACGAGGTTTAGCCATTCAAGGACCCAAAACAGTGCTGATATTCTGGATTACACTATCTGGCCTGCTTCTACCATCAAATCATCCTTATGTAATGACAACCCACAAAAACATTAGTTCCCCCATAAAAACATGGACCAGGCACCACAAGGCCACGGTGGGAGTAGTTGTTTTAAATCAGCTGGAAGGACGTATTTTGAGCATCATTCTTCTCTATTATATTTAGATAATGTAATTTTCAATTTCAAGTTAAACTTAAAGTAATCAATGTGGTGGTTGCTAAGGCAAGATTTAAACGATGTAAATGACAATAACAGTACAGAAGAGGCACCAAATCCGAAAACCGCCAAATGCGAGTTAGCAGGTATGGTTTGCCAAATCTGGCAAAAACTTTAAGTACGCAAATGGCTACACTAATCAGGGCCAAAAAAAGGCAGCCGGGTTTGTCCAACCTATTAATATTACGGACCGATCCATAGGAGAGGTCCCCCAGATCATATTGGTGGGGAACAACAGCCGGAAACCACGATGATAAACTGTATGAGGAGACAAGACATGCATTGCGCAAGTGCCATTTCCCTTCTCTATTCCTGCTCTGATTGCAGACATCTAGGTAACTTCACCTTGACAATAGTGTCACACAGGAACTAAATAGAGAGGGAGGCGCCATGTGCGCTCTGCGCGTGTCGTCTCATCATATAGCTCATCAGCGGTGGTGCCTGGTGTGACTCCCCCACAAAAATGATGGAGATCACCTACACAAAGGATAGGTCATCTATAGTACAACACAACACAACCCCATACATTCTTTACCACTATTGCTTACCAAGATTAGGAACTTAGACTAACCAGCTTTTATTGTTGAAAATAAACACAAATACTTACGGCCTCAAATCCATCACCGGTCTCAAAAACTGCAACTGGGCAGTGTACAAATAGGGCGTTTTTGGAAGATCCTTCCCCACTCCGGCCTTTTTGGGAAATATCCCGGCGGAACTGATCCCGGCAGCTGTTCCACCGCGTTTTGGTCTGTTTCACTGTAAAGGAATGACATATACAAATGACTTTAATTTTTAGTTTGACCAACGGATTATATAACATAGGGACAAATATCCACAAGAAATTGTAAAACATGATCAAGCAGCCAAATCTCATAAATGTCGGCATTGGACAGATTATACAGTACATGGTACAGTACTGCAGGTGTGTGGATACTAATGTAGAAGTTCAGGAAGGAGGAGATTAGTCGTGCAAGGCATTTGCAACCACAACAGGGATACATGTGTCACCAAATAAAAAGTGCACATACTGGTTAGTAGACATGACTACTGTATGCTGGAGCAAAGGGAGGGACAGCCATTTAAAGTTACAAATGATGGGGTATGGGATTTAGTGCACGACTCATTTAAAAAACATGAGCATGCCTTATGCCAAAGGATGTGGGCCCACAAAATCTAGTGTATTGTGACCTCAAGGAATTAATAGCGACATCATTTAGGGATAGACAGGGCAAGGACAGTACAACGACATTGCTTGCACTTACCTAATTCTGCCCGGCCTCGGCCATCTGCTTTGGCCCATTCGGACCGCCTCATGCTACAGGCCACTTGCTCCCAGGCCGCATCCTTTCTAACACGGTCCTGATAGGACTTGGACCGGCTGTCCCACAGTTCTGGCCTCTCCTGCACCAAATTAATAAGCTTTTCCACATTCCATCTAGGCATTTTCACCAAAAACACAAGGCACAGACTGCCACACCACACTACAGATTTTCCCCACAGGTGGCTAGCAATTAGCATAACCTGTGACCTTAAACTTCCTGTCTATAATTTTTTTTCAAATTTTATTGGCACAAGTTCTGGCAGACAGTTTTGCCATAACAAAAGATAGAAATAAAACGGACACGGACGCGGACGCGGATGACAATCGGATGTGCCACCGCTTTTTTTCACGGTCCCATTGACTTGAATGGGTCCGTGAACCGTTTTTCGCGGACAAGAATAGGACAGGTTATATTTTTTTGACGGAAAGCAATCACGGAACACGGACGCGGAGAACTAACGGTGCTTTTTCCGATTTTTCCGCGGACCCATTGAAATCCAATGGGTCCGCTGAAAATCACGAAAAACGGAGCAACGGACGCGGAAAGAAACAACGGTCGTGTGCATGAGGCCTTAGACAGAGAGAGCTCAATCAGTCCTTCAATCAGCACCCAAAAAACGCAATCAGAGGGTTCTGAGCTGTTGTAATGGTAGTTGATTGTCTTCTGAAGGCCCCCAGTAGAGATGAGCGAATCGAATTAGACAAAGTGGAATTCGATCTGAATTTCAGTAAAAATTAGATTGGCAAGTAATGCGAATTTCCTCGCCCTTAGTGGGAACGAATCAAATTTTTTCATAAAATGGCGGCCACACGTGTGAGGACTGAGGACATGGGACGAGAAACTCTGGGAAGGCGGGATCGCCAAGACTGACATGCATGCATGTAGCCAATCAGCAGCCAGCCCTGTGATGTCACAGCCCTATAAATACAGCACCAATTTTAGATTCAGACTTTTTCCAGCGTTCTGAGTGCCGGAACAGACATGAGATGGCTCTAGGGACAGCAAATGGAAAAAGCTAATTCTGAAAAAAAAAAACTGAAAAAACTATTTAAAAGTGAAGGGAAAGGATAAGGAGGAATCTTTTCACAGCATCTTAGTGCAGGGAAAGACGTGAAAAGGCGCTAGGGACAGTGCTATAAAAGCGATTTACAAGTGCAGGGAAAGATAAGTTTGGGTTTTAAATAGCCATTATACAGCTCTGTCATTCCAGCAATTTTTTCTTGGGGTGAAAATGCTATGTTGAAAAGCCTTTAGTGGCTTATATCTGTGGAAAAAGAAAAGTATATACACAGTTTACTTCTGCAGCTATATGTGGTTAAAGCGTTTAGTGGCGCATTTCAGAACTAAAAGAAAAATATATACGCAGTTCACTGTTGCAGTTATTTGCAGTAAAATCGTTTAGTGGCCTATTTCATAAAAAAAAAGATAAATATATACGTAGTTCACTTCTGCAGCTATATGTGCTGAAAGCGTTTAGTGACGTATTTCTGTACAAGAAAAATGTATACGCAATTCACTGTTGCCGTTATTTGCGGTAAAAACGCTTAATGGCCTATTTCATTACAAAAAGAAAAATACATACACAGTTCACTGTTGCCGTTATTTGCGGTAAAAGTGTTTAATGGCATATTTAATTACAAAAAGAAAAATATATACACAGTAAACTTCTGCAGCTATATGCCGTAAATGTGTTTAGTGGCCTATTTGAGAACAAAAAACAAAATATACAGTATGCACAGTTCACTTCTGCAGCTATATGTCATGAAAGCGTTTAGTGATGTATTTCTGTAGTACAATAAAAACATATAAGCAGTTCACTTGTGCAGTTACTTGGGGTTAAAAGTGTTTAGTGATGTATTTCTGTACTACAAGAAAAATATATACGCATTTCACTGTTGCCGTTATTTGCGGTAAAAGCATTTAATGGCATATTTAATTACAAAAAGAAAAATATATACACAGTAAACTTCTGCAGCTATATGTGCTGAGAGTGTTTAGTGACGTATTTTGTACTACAAAAAAATATACACGAGTTCACTGTTGCCATGTTTTGCGATAAAAGCGTTCAAGGCCTATTTCAGGGCTGGCCAGCCTGCGGCTCTCCAGCTGTTGCAAAACCACAACTCCCAACATGCCCAGTCTGCCTACAGCTATCAGCCTACAGCAGGCATGGTGGGAGTTGTAGTTTTACAACAGCTGGAGAACTGCAGGTTGGCCAGCCCTGGCCTATTTCATTAAAAAAATTTAAATATATACACAGTTCGCTTCTGCGTGCAGGGTTAAAAGTGTTTAGTGATGTATTTCTGTACTACAAGAAAAATATATACGCATTTCACTGTTGCCGTTATTTGCGGTAAAAGCATTTAATGGCATATTTAATTACAAAAAGAAAAATATATACACAGTAAACTTCTGCAGCTATATGTGCTGAGAGTGTTTAGTGACGTATTTTGTACTACAAAAAAAAATATACGCAGTTCACTGTTGCCATGTTTTGCGATAAAAGCGTTCAAAGGCCTATTTCAGGGCTGGCCAACCTGCGGCTCTCCAGCTGTTGCAAAACTACAACTCCCAACATGCCCAGTCTGCCTACAGCTATCAGCCTACAGCAGGCATGGTGGGAGTTGTAGTTTTACAACAGCTGGAGAACCGCAGGTTGGCCAGCCCTGGCCTATTTCATTAAAAAAATTTAAATATATACACAGTTCGCTTCTGCAGCTATATGTGCTGAGAGCGTTTAGTGAAGTATTTCTGTACTACAAGAAAAATATGTAAGCAGTTCACTGTTGCCGTTATTTGCGGTAAAAGCATTTAGTGGCCTATTATATTACAAAAAGAAAAATATATACGCAGTTCACTTCTGCAGCTATATGTGCTGAAAACGTTACGTGACATATTTCTGTGCTACAAGAAAAATATACACGCAGTTAGCTACTGCAGTTATTTGGGGTTAAAAGCATTTAGTTATGTATTTCTATACTAGAAGAAAAATATATACGCAGTTCACTTCTGCAGCGAACCCCATAAAACATTGCAGTGATGGCCTACAGGTTAGCAGACAGTATAAAGCATTGGGGGTGAGGGCCTGAAGCATAGTGAGCCCCATAGAACATTTCAGTATTGGCCTACAAGTGAACAGACGGTATAAAGCATTGGAGGTGAGGGCCTGAAGCATAGAGAACCTCATAAAACATTGCCATAATGGCCTACAGGTGAGCAGACAGTATAAAGAATTGGAGGTGAGGGCCTGAAGCCTAGCGAACCCTACAAAAGATTGTAGTGAAGGCATATATATTCTGTATGGAAGAGGAGTCAGAGGAGGAGGCGGATGAGAAAACAAGATTCTAACATATACCCTTTTTTGTGTGGTAAAAAAATCTGAATATCGTGGATTGAGTACATTATAAAGCATACATTTAAATTGTGTTTTCCTCTGGTGGAGTGGAGAAGTCAGGGGTAATCCAGGCCATGTTCATTTTTATCTGAGTCAATCTGTCAGAATTGTCAGTGGACAAGCGGATACGCTTATCTGTTATACTGCCACCAGCAGCATTAAATACACGCTCAGACAATACGCTGACGGCAGAGCAGGCCAGCACCTCCAAGGAGTAGTACGAAAACTTGTGCCATGTGTCCAGCTTGATCACCCAGTAGTTGTAAGGCACTGAGGGATCATTTAGGATGCTGACACAGTCTACAATGTATTCCTTCACCATCTTCCAAAACTGTTCCCTCCTTGTAGCACTAGGCTGCGATTCAGGGTGAGGTTGCTGGCGGGTGTCATGAAAGAGTCCCATGCCTTGAAAAGTGTTGCCCTGCCTCTGTCGGAACTACTGTGTGTTCCCCATGTCTCCCTTCCTCGGTTGCCTAAGGAAGTATGGACTCTGGTGGCCCTATTGTCAGATGAAAAATTTTGGAGCAATCTTTCAACAATTACCTTCTGGTATTGAACGGTTTTACTCGTCCTCTCCACCACAGGAATGAGACATGAGTTCTCTTTGTAGCTGGAGTCGAGAAGGGTGAACACCCAGTAATCTGTGTTACCTAAAATGCGTATAATGCGAGTGTCGCGGGAAAGGCAGCCTAACATGAAGTTAGATATGTGTGCCAGAGTACCAACAGGCAAGATGTCGATGTCAACTTCAGGATGACTCTCCATACCCTCATCCTCCTCCTCTTCTGCCCATCCACACTGAACAGATGGAATTAAAGTTCCATGGGTACTAGCCTCTGTAGCAGAGGCAAGTGACTCCTGCTCCTCCTCTTCATGGCCCAATTCGTGCTGAGAAGACAAACTGGGGGAGGTCTGGCTATCTCCTGTGTCATCTTCTCCCCCATTACCTCATCTGCCACATTAAAAGCATCCTCATTAATTGTGAGCAGCGATCATTTGAGTAGACACAGCAGTGGGATGGTTACAATGATAATAGCGTTATCGCTACTAACCTTCTTTGTGGATTCATCAAAGTTTTTTAAAACCTCACATAGGTCTGACATCAATGCCCATTCCTAGCTTGTGAATAGTGGCAGTTGACTGGAAAGGCGACGACCATGTTGCAACTGGTATTCCTGCACGTCTCCTAATTAGATTAAAGATTAGAAAAAGTAAACAACATTTCTGGATAACATGTTTAACAATGTTAAAACAGACATACAATATTTAAAAAAATATCAAAAACTCGATTCCATGCCGTAGTCAATGGCAACTACAGAATTTCAGTAGTTAAAAAGAGGGAGCTCCCTCTGTCCTTTAATTGATTGAAAAAGTAAAAAATTAAAACCTCTCATTTTGTCATGTAAGATATTAAAAATAATAACAATAAAAATAAACAAAATTAGTATTACCAAGTCTGACAATGTCCAAAATACAAAATTATCATGTTATTTATCTGAAAGGAATACAGTTCAGAGCAGCACTCCCTTGAAATAGTGGAGTGCCAGCGGGATTAACCAACCAAGGTTAAGACAATATTGAAAAAGAAAATCTGCAGCACTTTCGATGTGGTGATAACGTGGGATCTTTTATTCACCCATGCAACATTTCGATCCGCTTGCTGGGATCGTTGTCAAGCAATGAACAGTGTTGAATCGTTATCACGACCTGTGGTTAGGTCGTGACTTGGTTTGGTAGCATGCTGTTGCCGGCGGTTATGTTCTGGGAGCCGCACGTGGGGGGTATTACGCGGTAGCCTCACGTGCGGTTGCCGCTGGCAACTTCGTTCTTCAGAGCATGCGAGACACTCCCCTTTGTTTGTGTGCACCTCCCCCGTTTGGTGTGCACGGGGTTAAGGTGTGTTTGTTATGTGTGGTGGGTGTGACCTCAGGCCTCCTTATATGTTGGTGTGGTGGAGCTTGAGGTCAGTTTGGTCTTGTTTGTCTGTCTGTGTAAGAGCTCTGCTCCCTGGCAGAATGTTATGTCTGTGTGAGCCACCCTTATTTGTTATATTGATTGTTTCCCTTTCTCAGTTCAGTTTGTGTGTCCCCTCCTGTGTGCTTCTGTTGTCCCTTCCCCACCTGGTGTATATTGTGATGGTGTGGGCTTTGTTTGGTGGTTTGTGTTATGGTATGTCTCCTCTGGAAGGGGGTTGCTTTCCTGGAGGGGTTTAAACAAAGTCCAGACTGTGTGCTGCCCTGCCTGGAGGCCCCATGCATCTGGTGTCCGCATGGGGGTCCAAATTGTACTGGCAATTTGGACTTTTTATCTGTTCCCACAACATTGGTCATTAAGAAAAGATATGAGCGCGATGCTAAAAGATTTGTTACTTTGGAGTTGCACTCTATTACTTTGGCGGAGTACATTAAAACTAATCGCATTCAGTGAGGCTTGCGTGTTCAACCGAAGCCTACCATGTATTCGCATGACCCGGATTTTCGCACCAAATATGAACAGATTTCAAATAAATATGCTTACAACCTTATGCTTTTAAATATTGAATTTATGCAAAGGGACTTAACAGCTATTGCTTCTAACATGAACAAACCTGAAGACTTGGTTAAATCTACATTGACCTCCGAGGAGTACGGGGACTATAAATTCAAGTTTCAGACATATTTGGATAAACTCAAAAATGAAACTCAGGATATAAGGCGCAATAAATGGCAAAGAGATGCCTCCGATTATACCTCGGGATAAGTCTACAATTGGACTGATAACAACCGCGCTAATCAGCCTTTCAGGAAACTAAAGAAAAGAGATGACACGGGTGCTGTTGCCCCCACTTTTTTAGAGGCTTCATTCGACTGCAGAAAAAAGCCACCAGATGAGTTGGTCGCCATAGGAACCAAGCCAATAAAGACAAGAAGTCAAAAGCCATCCAAGAAAATTAAAACCTAATGACTGGGACAGTGGTAAATATTTCTTCACATATTTTGACTTTTGCACAGTTACAAGTATTAGAAAAAGGGTTACGTTTCTGTCCTGCCAGCCATATTCATTGGTTCCAACTTGAGACTGACTTGTCATATTTTTTTAGATCTCTTAAATTTCAAATTCATTTCAGAATACAGTTTGTACTGATAAGATTCGAGTCAATGAATTAGGTCTGTCTGATTATAATTTGTATATCAAAAAGGATTTTTCTCCCCAAATCTCATCACCGGCTTTTGATCTTTTTTCAGAGGCTGTGTTGAGAGACACACAGGAATTGAAACTGGGTGGTAATTTTGACAGAATTAGGCATCCTAACATGACATCACAGGAGATATGTGCATTACAACAGTTGACCCCTCCCTCACCATCAAATCTGCTGATAAGGGTGGTGCGGTAGTGGTCATGGATACAGCTGTTTATTTAGCTGAGGCACAGCATCAATTATCTGCTGACCAAGTTTATATGCAACTGCAAACAGATCCGAAATTTACCATACAAAAGAAATTGACCACGCTATTGAAGTGTAATTTACAAGGTGGATTAATTGATGACTAATTATGTGAATTTTTGACAATAGAACATCCAGTTACACCTTTGTTTTATCTGTTGCCAAAATTCCACAAGGATTTAAAAAACCCTCCTGGACGCCCTATTGTTTCCAGCAGGGCTCCTTGTTGAGCGATGCCTCTGTTTTTCTTGATAGGGTCTTACAACAATTTGTAATCAGTTCAAATTCTTACATAAAGGACACAACTGACTTTTTGATCAAATTACAGTAATTGACGATACCGGAGGGAGCCATATTGGCCTTGTTCTATATCGTCAGCCTTTATACATCCATACATCACAGACTAGGTTTATCAGTTGTTGAGAAGGCTCTATCTACGTCCACTTTTACTATTGAGGCAAGAATTTTTTTATTGGCACTATTGGAGCTGATTTTATATAATAACTATTTCCTGTTTGGTGATAGTTATTATATGCAAACGAGAAGGACGGCAATGGGGACAAATGTAGCCCCCACTTATGCCAACATGGTCGTCTCTCACCTGGAGGAACAACACGTCTATGTGTCCCACCACTTCAGCCATATGCTGAGTTGGTGAAGATACATAGATTATATTTTTGTCATATTTGATGGTACGGAGGCGGAGTTGAAACTGTTCCACTCTCATTTGAACAACATAGTACCGGAAATTCAATTCATTTTCTACCAATTCCATACATTTTTTGGACGTTAATATAACGTGACAAGATGAGCGATTGTTTACCAGTATTTTCAAAAAACCAACTGATAAAAATATTATATTGAGCTATGATAGTGCACATCCACGTAGGATGGTACAATCATTGCCATTCAGCCAATTTGTTAGGGCCAAAAGAATAGTAAACGACCCGAATCTGCTTGAAAATACTTTACATGATATCACAACAGACTTTCAACAGAGACATTATCCCTCTGGGATATTACGCAAACAATGCGAGCGTATAAACCAGAGGGATAAGGATACTTTGTTTATGCCGCGAACTCGGACAACCCCAGAATCCCCTTTATTTCTATGTACGGCGAGATCAGCCCGGCTATTGATAAAATCATTAATCGACATTGGTCGATTCTAAATAGTGGCCACAAAGAGATATCGGCTTTTAAACAAAAGCCTTTAATGTCAGACAGACGAGCGCAGAATTTAAAAGACAGACGAGCGCAGAATTTAAAAGACAGACTCGTCAAAAATGACATAGGTTCGATGAAGAAATCGCAATAGGCATTTTTAGCCCTAGAAGAAAGGGGAGCTTCCCATGTCTTCATTGTGTGAACTGCAAATATATGGTTAAAGGTAGCAAATTTATACACCCAATTACTATTGCAGTTTACCAATTAAACATTTTTTGACTTGCGATTCAAGTTATATTATCTGTGTCCTGTGGTGCCATTGCAAGAAGATTTACGTGGGTGAAACCACTTGTGATTTAAAAATGAGGATGAACCTACACCGTTATTCCATTTGGAAAAAAAGAAAAGATCTCCCCGTACCTTATCATTTTATTGAAGCAGGTCATGTGGAAAAAGAACTGGCGGAACTGGCAGTAACCGCATAAGAATGTTAAAAAAAAAACGAGAATCAGAATGGATTTTTAAATTGAAATCCTTGAAGCCCTATGGCCTTAATGTGGAATATAAACCTTGATTGTATGTGTAATTATTGCCTGATTCCTTATCACAATACCTCTCTGTCTTCTCTACTATGTTTTTAACTTGTTCTAATTTTGTTTTTCATTTTGTTTTTAGAAGTCTTGGATGGAAGGACACTTTCCTACTGCTTGCCTAAATGCACTCAGGCTAAGGGGAACTTTTTTTCTACCACTTGATAACTTAATTCTAAATAGCGGCATTCTCCTGGAAGAATTACTATGGTTACTTTATTATTCAATCAGATTTAGCCTGTTGAAGATGTAAGTGGACATGGCGGACACTCAGCATGGTATACCCCGGGTTGATGGCCCCCTAGTTACATATATGGTGTCGGATAGTGGGCTGGTGCAGTAGCACATCCTTTACTGCACATCCGAAGGCTATGCGATCATGTCTTTGTTTACTTAATTACTACTCACTGTTACTGTTGCCGGACGTGTCACGTGTCTAATCATGTGACTAAACAGGTCATTGGTGAAGAGCATGCACAATGTTGAAACAGGGACGCCGCCTTATTGATTGAGATCGCCATTGACTTACCCCATGCCGACTGCATGAACGACAAACAGCCCAGCCTCCATCCTTGACGTTACACGCCCAGATGAGCACTTTATCATGATATTAATCACGATTACTATGCTATTTTTTTTGAATATACATCCAATCTTTGTGTGCTTTGTACTAATATATTAATTTGCATGAAACACTGATATATGAATATTATGTAGTATTTACACTTGATGATTTTTCATTGGTTAATAACTTATGTTAACACCCTATAAATATGTACGATTTAACACTGTTTTTTGCTAGACAACGATCCCAGCAAGAGGATCAAAATGTTGCATGGGTGAATAAAGGATCCCACGTTATCACCACATCGGAAGTGCTGCAATTTTTCTTTACTATATATATATATATTTACCAAAGATGAGGCAGCACTCCAAGTGACAGTGAATAGTGAACCCTCTTTATTAACCCACAAAGCGACGTTTCAACTGCTCATTGCAGTCTTTTTCAAGCTACAAACATAGTGTCAGCAAGGGGGTATATATACCCAAAATGCAATGTGCCATAATCAAATGTCAATTAATCAATAATGTGTAACAAATCGTAGGAAAAATTTCATATCACAAAAAAATCAATGTATATATAAAAGTGACAATGCAATGTATATCATATAATCATATAAAACACACGATTACCCTAATAAAGTGCACCTGTGCATACGGTGGTTTAAAAACAAGTGACCAATCCGCTTGAAGTAATAATTATATCATTGTTAGATACATTGGAACTTACTTCACATTGGTGGTTCAATGGCACACGGCCCGGCGTTCCCTGGTCTCTCCTGCGCATGCCTCGTTGCCGCGCAACGAGACAACGCTATCCACATGCCCGGAACCCGCCGCCGATGCGACCGGGTCAGCTGACCCTATCACATGATCGGCAACGGCCCCGCGTCATGCGGAAGAAGAATCTCAGAGATCCGACATGGATAGCAACAGGGTAGCGTCAGGGGGCGGGATGCTACCAGGGCAAGGATACCTGAAAAATCTGGTAACCCATCACCATGGTAACAATCCCAAACACCCTCCGCAGTCAATCCCACCGACAATCCAGTCACATCATGGGACGCCATAATATTCGCAAGCCAGGGAGCACAATCACGGCTACATACATTATTTAACATATATTAAATCAATATATACCTAATAAATTAAAATCATATCCTAGTGAAGACCTCTCATGCTGGTATAATATAGACCACACGCAACAAAACGTGCGCACACTCGCAATACCGGCATGAAAGTATAATCAACACCAAGGAAAAAGAGGGGGGAAAAAACCAATTACCCCACAATTATGTTAGATATTATAATAAATACAAAAGTACATCTATATATTTATTTATTGTGTATTAAATAACAGTGACTTTCCCAATGGCCGACCCTTTAACGGTGAGCACCCCTTTAACAGTGACTTTCACAGTGGCCACCCCTTTAACCACTACAGGACCGGCTAACGCACGGATGCGTCCGGCGGGCGGTCCGGTAGTTCTGGGTTGACGCGCGCGCGCGTTCACAGTGCCACGCGTCTCAGGAGTCCTACTACAGCCTGCCAGCGATGATCAATCGCTGGCAGACTGTAGATGCAAAATAAATCGCATCAAACAGGTATATCAGACGCTGTTTTGTTAACAGCGTCTGATATATCTGCTACCTGGTCCTTTGGTGGTCCCATTTGCTGGGATCGACCACCAGAGGACCAGGTAGCTATGTAAAGTTGCACCAAACACTACACTAACCCCCTCACTTATTAACCCCTTGTTAACCCCTTGATCACCCCATCTAGATTCCCTGATCACCCCCCTGTCACTGATCACCCCCCTGTCATTGATCACACCCCTTGTAAGGCTCCATATAGACGTCCATATGTGTTTTGTGGATCCGTGGATCCATGGATCCGCGGATCTGATCCTTGGATTCGCGGATCCGCAGATCCTCAAAACACGGACACCGGCAATGTGCTTTCCGCATTTTGCAGATCCGCACATTGCCAGAACTATATAGAAAATGCTTTTTCTTGTCCGCAATTGCGGACAAGAATAGGACATGTTCTATATTTTTGCGGAACGGAAGTGCAGACCCGGAAGCGTGGATCCGTAATTCCGGATCCAAGCGGGACAAAGTCTGTCCCCATAGAAATGAATGGGTCCGCAATTCCGTTCCGCAAACATAATTGCGGACGTGTGAATGGGGCATAAGGGTCCCTTATCACCTCCAGTTAGTTAGCTACTTGTTAGGTATCTAGCGCCCAGCCCACCGAACCGCAGTCACTGATTTTGGCAGAGATTTTTTCATCCACATTGATCGATGCGAATGAAAAAATCTGTGCCATTCATTTTTTTTTCTTTTCAGCCCAGAGGCTGAACGGAAAAAAAAATCTCATTACCCGTATGCTCCATATGTGACCCCATTTTAGAAAGAAGACACCCCAAGGTATTCCGTGAGGGTTATGGTGAGTTCATGTAAAATTTAATTTTTTGTCACAAGTTAGTGGAATATGAGACTTTGTAAAAAAAAATATATATATATATCAATTTCCGCAAACTTGTGCCAAAATTGTTTTTTTCTCACAGAATACCTTAGGGTCTCTTCTTTCCAAAATGGGGTCACTTGTTGGGTATTTATACTGCCCTGGCATTTTAGGGGTCCTAAAGCATGAGAATCCAAATGCGTAAAAATGCCCTGTGAAATCCTAAAGGTACTCATGGGAATTTGGGCCCCTTTGAGAATCTTGGCTGCAAAAAAGTGGCACACATGTGGTATTGCCGTACTCAGAAGAAGTAGGGCAATGAGTTTTGTGGTGTATTTTTATATATACCCATACTTTGTATGATAAATATCGACAACAACTTTTTAAATTTTTTTTATGCAAAGTTGTCAATTTACAGAGATATTTCTCTCACCCAACATGGGTATATGTAAAAATACACCCCAAAACACATTGCCCTACTTCTCCTGAGTACGGCGATACCACATGTGTGACACTGTTTTGCAGCCTGGGTGCGCAAAGGGGCCCAAATTACAACGAGTACCTTTAGGTTTTACATGGCTGCTCACAATTTAGCCCCACCCAAAATGCCAGAACAGTACAAACACCCCACAAATGACCCCATTTTGGAAAGAAGACACCCCAAGGTATTCGCTGAGGGGCATAGTGAGTCCATAAAAAATTGAACTTTTTGTCAAAAGTTAGCGGAAAGGGAGACTTTGTGAGAAAAAACAATAAAAAATCAATTTCCGCTAACTTGTGCCAAAAAAAATAATCTTCTATGAACTCGCCATGCCCTTTACAGAATACCTTTGGTGTGTCTTCTTTCCAAAATGGGGTCACATGTGGGGTATTTATACTGCCCTGGCATTTTAGGGGCCCTAAAGCGTGAGAAGAAAAATGCGTAAAAATGCCCTCCTAAAAGGTACTCATTGGATTTAGGGCCCCTTTGCGCATCTTGGCTGCAAAAAAGTGGCACATATGTTGTATCGCCGTACTCAGGAGAAGTAGGGCAATGTGTTTTGGGGTGTATTTTTACATATACCCATGCTGGGTGAGAGAAATATCTCTGTAAATTGACAACTTTGTATAAAATAATTTTTAAAAGTTGTCATTTACAGCGATATTTCTCACACAAAGTATGGGTATATGTAAAAATACACCCCAAAACACATTGCCCTACTTCTCCTGAGTACGGCAATACCACATAAGTGACACTTTTTTGCAGCCAAGATCTGCAAAGGGGCCCTAAAACCATTGAGAACCTTTAGGATTTCACAGGGCATTTTGATGCATTTGGATTCTCACGCTTTAGGGCCCCTAAAATGCCAGAGCAGTATAAATACCCCACAAGTGACCCCATTTTGGAAAGAAGACACCCCAAGGTATTCCGTGAGGGGCATGTCGAGTTCACAGAATTTTTTTTTTTTGCCACAAGTTAGCGGAAATTGATATTTTTCTTTTTTTTTTTTTTTTTTTTTTTTTACGAAGTCTCATATTCCACTAACTTGTGACAAAAAATAAAATTTTACATGAACTCTCCATACCCCTCACGGAATACCTTGGGGTGTCTTCTTTCTAAAATGGGGTCACATGTGGGGTATTTATACTGTCCTGGTCTTTTAGAGGCCCCTAAAGCGTGAAGTCTGGAATCCAAATGCATAAAAATGCCCTGTGAAATCCTAAAGGTACTCATTGGAATTAGGGCCCCTTTGCGCACCCAGGCTGCAAAAAATTGTCACTCATGTGGTATCGCCGTACTCAGGAGAAGTAGGGCAATGTGTTTTGGGGTGTATTTTTATACATACCCATACTTTGTGTGAGAAATATCTCTGTAAACGACAACTTTTTAAATTTTTTTATACAAAGTTGACAATTTACAGAGATATTTCTCTCACCCAACATGTGTATATGTAAAAATACACCCCAAAACACATTGCCCTACTTCTCCTGAGTACGGCGATACCACATGTGTGACACTGTTTTGCAGCCTGGGTGCGCAAAGGGGCCCAAATTACAACGAGTACCTTTTGGTTTTACATGGCTGCTCACAATTTAGCCCCGCCCAAAATGCCAGAACAGTACAAACGCGGGGGTATTTATACTATCCTGACATTCTAACACCTGAAGAAACATGACATGTGCTCAGAAAGTCAGAGCTGCTTCAAAATGCGGAAATTCACTTTTTTGCACCATAGTTTGTAAACGCTATAACTTTTACATAAACCAATAAATATAGACTTATTGGATTTTTTTTTTTTTATCAAAGACATGTAGAACAATACATTTATAGAAAAATGTATATAGAAATGAATTTTTTTTAAAAAAATTTTTACAACAGAAACTGAAAAATGTCATTTTTTTGCAAAAATTTTGGTCATTTTTGATTAATAGCAAAAAAAGGAAAACGTCAGCAGCAATAAAATACCACCAAATGAAAGCTCTATTAGTAAGAAGAAAAGGAGGTAAAATTCATTTGGGTGGTAAGTTGTATGACGGAGCAATAAACGGTGAAAGTAGTGTAGTGCAGAATTGTAAAAAGTGGCCTGGTCATTAAGGGTGTTTAAGCTAGGGGGTAGGGGTGGTTAACGGTGAGTGCCCCTTTAACAGTGACTTTCACAGTGGCCACCCCTTTAACAGTGATGCCCCTTTAACAGTGACTTTTACAGTGGCCGCCCCTTTAACAATGACTGTCCCTTTAACGTTGACTGCCCCTTTAACAGTGACTTTCACAATGGCCACCCCTTTAATGGTGACCACCCCTTTAACAGTGACTTTCACAGTGGTTACCCCTTTTAACGGTGATCACCCCTTTAAAAGTGACTTTCACAGTAGTCGCCCCTTTAATAGTGACTTTCATGGTGGCCATCCCTTTAACAGTGACTTTCACAGTGACTGTCCCTTTCACGTTGACTGCCCTTTAACAGTGACTTTTACACTGGCCCCCCTTTCACGGTGACCGCCGCTTTAACAGTGACTTTTATACTGGCCCCCCTTTTAACGATGACTGCCCCTTTAACAGTGACTTTCACAGTGGCCACCCCTTTACTGGTGACTTCACGGTGGCCCCCTCTTTAATTGTGACTGCTTCTTTAACAGTGACTTTCATAGTGGCTGCCCCTTTAACAGTGACTTCTACGCTGACCGCCCCTTTAAAAGTGCCTTTCATGGTGACTGCCTTTTATCAGTGGCTTTCACAGTGGTCGCCAATTTAACAGTGACCGCCCCTTCAACGGTGATTTTCACAGTGGCCACCCCTTTTACTGTGACCGCCCCTTTAACAGAAAACACATCAACGCCCGTCCGTTTAATAGTGGCCCCTACCTTCTATGCATGTTAGCAGTGTAGTTGTGCCGTCATACGTCATATGACTGAATACATCAGGACCTGCAAAAATAACTGGTAAATAGTGATGAGCGGCTGGAGCAATATTCGAATTCGCGATATTTCACGATATATTCGTTAGAATATTCATCATAAATTTGCGAATATTCGTATTCGAGATTATTCTATTGATTGCGAAAAATCAGCAATGAAATATTCACGTAATGCCAATATTCTAAAACACAAATATTCTATAGTGCTACAGTTGGCCCATAAATATTAAGAAACCAACACAATTCTAAGGCCCCTTTCACACGGGCGAGTTTTCCGCGCGGGTGCAATGCGTGAGGAGGACGCATTGCACCCGCACTGAATCCGGACCCATTCATTTCTATGGGGCTGGGCACATGAGCGGTGATTTTCACGCATCACTTCAGCGTTGTGTGATAATCGCTGCATGCTCTATATTTTGCGTTTTTCACGCAACGCAGGCCCCATAAAAGTGAATGGGGCTGCGGGAAAATCGCAAGCATCCTCAAGCAAGTGCGGATGCACATGGTTATAAGGGAAAATAATAGCATTCTCAATACAGAATGAGCCTACACCTTAACCTACCCTGTGTTAATTAAAAGGAAAATCAACCAGAGGCACCTTGTGACTGCCGTTTTTTCCAGAGAACTTACAGGCGACCCAGGCGCAGGAGGAAGCAGAGTGGCTGTCTTGAGTTTATCCCACCCTGCCCCTCCTGGGTGAAGTGAGTGTCTTTCTTAGTTTTTAATTCCATCATTTTATAATTTTTAACAATTGTATCTCTCTATCTCAATTTATCATACAAAGTGCCCGTTATCCTACTAATTCTGACCAGGCTATACAAAAAAGATATATGCACTCTTAATACCAATGCTAATTAGGAATCCCACAATTAGTCACTTTCTCCAGTGGGTTTTTTCTCCTTAGGCACCTGGCGCCACCTACAGGCTTTTTTCTTTTCTTCCTTTTTTTGTTTCTAGCATTGTACCATGTCCACTTAGGATCCCTCCTATCTGGACTATATGCCTGTGGCAGCCTACCACCTCCCCAGTAATTGGGTTTACATTGATTTTTCCTACTCACGGTCCTTCCTTTGGCGCCCTGCCTGGATATCCCAGACCCTTTTCATCCAAAGAGTCTACGACTAACCTCCTCTCCTTTTTACTTCCTCTTGTCCCTGCCTCCTAAAGAAAGGGGAACTTAGGTGGATCCATCGTTTGGAAACACTTAAACCCAAAGGGTTAAATATAGAATGTATGACCGCTGGAATGATAAATTGAGGGATGCAGGAGGTGGCCCACAATGTGCCGCGACCCAGGCTTCTGGCGCCATTAGAGTTATTGTATCAATAGCGATAGACATAGAATGCACGGCACTCACCCATCTTGATAATATGAGGTAGGCTTTATTAACTTCACAAGGCCTCACATACAGGGTACACAATAGGGGGGGCTTCTACTCCACGAACACACAGCGAGGTACGGCGACGGCCTTTCGCGCCTCCTGCGCTTCTTCAAGCCGCATAATTGAAAACCTCAGCTGTCGATCTATTTATGCGTCACCCAGGCAATTGCCATGGTAACTTGAGACGCTTACATGATATACAGCTAGGTAAGGGGCATCAATACATTTAATAAAAACACTATACTTGCATAGCGATTAGTACAAATTATTATAGAGTTATTGTATATGGTACATATGATGTAAGGATTGTGTTACTTAATTTTGGAATTTTTATATTCCGCAGTTCTCATTGTGAGTTGTGGACACCTACAGGAGAGATCGCTTATCCAAGTTTTATCCTTTTCAGTTACCTTATAATATTAATCGTTACCATTATTACAGAGAGACTTTAATGTGTCAGTATATGGATGCAAGTGCCTATTTGCTAAATTTACTGGGAAGTATTCCAGGTGGGTGATATAGATAGTGATTAACATTATTTTTAGTCCTCAATAAAATAAAGGTAACGATTACAATGATTTTATACCCTAGGCTTGTGTCTTTGCAAAGTATTTACTGTTGTCTTCAGTGCAAGCAGCGCCTGGCTGCGTAGATTTAATGTATATAGCGATGGATGGCACGGAGTCGCTACATGATAGGATACTGGCAATTGGCCTGATGTCCACATGCGGCGACTATAATGCCTCTCTAATGATTCGACCTGTGATATACAGAAACACACAGGGTGGGAGTCAAACGTTTGCATGTTGCGATACTGAGCCGCCCCGAGCGCTGGGTTCATAATGCACTACGCCACGGGGGTAGCGCAGGCGCAGTAAGCAGAGTGACACGCCGAGATGGAGCGATGCTCTATCTTTGACATAGCGCGGCGAGAGCTCAAAGTAACTGAAGCTTATTGTTTCCTGTGATCTGCGGTTTTTTTACCAGTGTGAATTGTGATTGAGCCATGGATGTTTTAACTACTATCACAATTGGGTGAAGCACGATTGCACTTTACATGAAGCACTAAGAAATTGAAGATAAACACGGATATGTGATGCACTTTACCTGAGAGCGTTAGAAGGCTGCTACACCATGAATTGTTACATGAGAATGAATTGTTTTTTTGAGTTTTTATATGCACCAGTGTGTAACTAATCAGGAAATTAGCACTGATTACTTCCTGCAATGTCTCTATAGCTGCACAGTCACTTTATTGTATGTTTCACTTGGCTTGATAATGGTTCTGTGAGAGAACTGAAACGTTGCCTGTATCAACATGTGTTGAATAAATATCACATTTTTTTCCACTTTTTTATCTAAGGAGTGCTGCGTTATATTTATTTGGATTATGTATTGTGGTAAGGTGCAAGGTACCGTTGTCGACGGGAGGTATGTGTCACCGAGGTTTCTGGCCTCGGTGAGGTAAGAGCCGGGTTTTTTGTGTCAGCAGCAGCTAGTGCTGCTTGACAATTTGATATTTAGTTTGGCTGCAAAGCCAATCCGGGCCGGCTCTTACTGGGAGTAGGCAAAGAGTTGGGTGGGTGCCTACTCCCCACGGTCCAGGCCGGACTTTATCCAGGCCTTTAAAAGGCAGCCTCCTCAGCAGCTGAGGGGGTGATTATCCTGGAGCTGGTGTTAGGCTGTGGAATCATCTGAGTTTGGGAGTTCTGATCCATTCTGTGCTGTGTGGAGTTCACGCTGGAAGCAAGAGCCCAAGCAAGGAGGAGTGCAGACGGCCTGGAAGCATGAGGTCGATCGCCTTGAGGCTGGACTGACAGCCAGGTGCGAACCTGCACCGAAAATCTCCCAGGTGATTGTAACCTGCATTGGACTGTTTTGTTTTGCATCACGTTTTTCTGCTGGGTGTGAATTAACACCAAGAGACTGTTTATTGTTTATGTTGTGCAAGTGTGAATAAAACACTGATTATTGCACCTTCTAGACTCCCTTTTGCCTCTGTACTGCACCCGCACCGCTATCTACCAGAGCGACTTCCCACATTTGGTGTCGGATGCGGGCATGCGCAGTGAGGCTGGCGTGAACGCCGAACTTTGTTTGTTTTGCTGAGCACAAGTGAATGTCATATGTCAAACCGGCAAAGTTTCAACACGTGAACCCTGACAAGATGGAGGCAGTTGTAAAGGCTCTCGTGGAGGCCAATTTACAGCAGCGGGAGGCCAACAAGCAGCAGCAGGAGACAAACCAGCTGCTGTTGCAACAGGTAATGGCTTTGCAAGCATCTGGAGCCTCTCACCGTGCCCATGATGCCCGGAAAGTGGTCCGTGCAGCGATTCCCAAGATGACCCCCGAGGATGATGCTGAGACTTACCTGGCAGTCTTCGAAAAAGTGGCCGTGAGGGAGAAGCTGCCCCGTGACCAGTGGGCCGAGGTGGTCGCTCCGTTCCTGGCATCCGGACCCCAGCAGGTTTTTTTTGACCTATCAGATGACCAGGCTGCTGATTACCCCACGGTGAAGGGGGAGATCCTGGCCAGACTGGGGGTAAACGTGTTGGTCCGGGCTCAGCGGGTCCACCAGTGGGACTTTAAAACGGCTGAACCCGCCAGGCCGCAGTACTATGAGTTGCTGCACAGGTTGCAAAAGTGGCTGCAGCCTGAGGTTCTAAGTCCGGCTGCTATGCTGGACCGTCTGCTGGCCGACATCTTTTGGAGGGCCCTGCCTTATCCCCTCCAGCACTGGGTCGGCCAGGTGTCTCCGGTATGTGCCCTGGAGATGGTCGACCTGGTGGAGCGTTACGAGGCCACCAGAAACCTGCAGGGGAGTCTTGCTGGGAAGGGGTCAGTCAAACCCCGGAGGCCTCCACCCCAGTTCCGACGTCCGGTGACAGAGAGACCTGCACGGAATGTACCCCCTGCGGATCTGCCTCCCGTGGTATGCTGGAGGTGTCAGGAGCCAGGCCACATCAGGGCCGACTGTCCGCATCGGGGTGAGCCGATGGTTGTGAACTACGGGGGTCGCCACTCCCTGTATGCACGGAAGCTGTGCGCAACTGGCACCCGTGAGGTGCAGGATAAAAACCACCTGTGTCAAGTAGAGGTGGGAGATTCCCTGGCGGTGGCCCTGCTGGACTCCGGGAGTCTAGTCTCCCTGGTAAGAGCTGCCCTAGTACGGCCTGCGGAGTATACCGGCCGTAAAATTGGGGTCCTGTGCATCCACGGAGACTTAAAAGACTACCCCACTGCACTAGTGACTTTGTCCACAGCGGCTGGTAAGTGGACCCACGAGGTGGCTGTTGCTACCAAACTCCCACATGAACTGATACTTGGGAGGGACTTCCCAGGTTTCCCGGCGCTGTGGCCAGCAATAAAAGTGTCTGATGGACCCGAGACAGGGGTAACCCTAGTAGAGTGGCCTGATACCACTGGAAGGCAAGAACCCTGGGAGCCCGAGTCTGAAGGCCCAGCGGTAGGGGTGACCACTGCTCCAGAGGTAGAGGGGGAGACAACCCCACTGAGGGTAATGGTGGGAGACACGGAGGACTTGCCACCGGGACCTGAGTTGCAGACCTCATTGTCTCCGGGGAAAATTTTGGGACCGCACAACACCGGGACCAAACCCTAACCAGGGCCTGGGAAAGTGTTGTAATGATTGATGGTAAACCCCAGAAACCTGGGGCTGAATTAATGTTCCCACGATTTATTGTTCTTCAGGATATGTTGTATCGGGTGAACCAAATCCGAGGTGAGCCCGTTGAACAGTTGGTGGTGCCCACCGCATATCGCAAGCTTGTTATGGAGCTTGCCCACCAACATGTTCTTGGGGGACACATGGGGTGGCAGAAAACGCAGGACCGCGTACTACAGCGATTTTACTGGCCCGGTTTGTTTAAGGAAGTAGAGGAGTTCTGTAAGTCCTGTCCGACCTGTCAGGTAAATAGCCCCCAGCCGCATTACAGAAGTCCCTGGTCGCTCTCCCAATAATTGAGGTCCCATTTGAGCGTATTGCCATGGATCTGGTCGGACCCGTACCGAAGTCTGCTAGGGGTCACCAACATATCCTGGTGATTCTGGACTATGCTACTCGATATCCAGAGGCGGTGCCTCTGCGACATACCTCGGCTAAGCTCATTGCAAAAGAGTTAATGGAAATGTTTTCCCGTGTGGGCCTGCCAAAAGAGATTCTGACCGACCAAGGGACCCCTTTTATGTCCAAAGTTATGAGGGAACTGTGTAAATTGTTGCGTATAAAGCAGTTAAGGACGTCCGTTTACCATCCGCAAACAGACGGTCTTGTCGAAAGGTTTAACCAAACTCTAAAAAATATGTTAAAAAGGGTGGTGTCCAGAGATGGGAAGGACTGGGACCTGCTTCTGCCCTATCTCATGTTCGCCGTGCGAGAGGTGCCCCAGGCCTCTACTGGGTTCTCGCCCTTCGAACTGCTTTATGGCAGACACCCTCGGGGCCTGTTGGATATCGCCAAGGAAGTGTGGGAACAACAGCCTGTCCCCCACAAAAGTGTCATTGAGTATGTCACCCAGATGCAGGACCGGATGGAAAGGGTGTTGCCGCTGGTCCGGGAGCATATGGAGGCAGCGCAACAAGCCCAGAGTAGGGTGTATAATCGTCAGGCTCGGGTACGGAACTTCAACCCGGGAGATCGGGTTTTGGTTCTGGTGCCCACCCTTGACAGCAAGTTCCTAGCTAGGTGGCAGGGCCCCTATGAGGTTATCGAGAAGGTAGGGAAGTAAATTACAAAGTACACCAGCCAGGCGGCGCAAGCCGGAGCAGGTGTACCACGTGAATTTACTGAAGCCGTGGAAAGACAGGGACACGGCCGACGTCAACAGCCCCGGCCAGGGCTTCTAGGTGACAAGGGTCCAGCCCCACAGTTCGAGGCCTGCGAGCGGTAGCCACGGTAAAAATTGCAGACAGCCTGTCTTCCAAACAAGTTCAGGAAGTCAGGGAGTTCATCAGTCGGAACACGGATGTGTTCTCGGACCTCCCTGGCCGCACGTCTCTCATCCAACATGACATCGTCACTGAGCCTCAGGCCAAAATCCGGTTAAAACCATACCGGGTACCCGAGGCTCGGCGACGGGCCATCGCGGAGGAAGTGCAATTAATGTTGAAGCTTCGATGTCATTGAGGAATCGAAAAGTGAGTGGGCCAGTCCCATAGTTCTAATACCCAAGCCGGATGGGACGTTGCGGTTCTGCAACGATTTTCGCAAATTAAATGAAGTGTCCAAGTTCGATGCGTATCCCATGCCCCGGGTAGACGAGCTTGTTGAGAATTTAGGGCAAGCCCGTTATTTTTCTGTGCTAGACCTCACTAAAGGATACTGGCAAGTACCCTTAACGGAGGCGGCTAAGGAAAAACGCTTTGTTACTCCGCAGGGCCTGTATCATTACAAGGTGTTACCCTTTGGCCTGCATGGCGCCCCGCCACCTTCCAAAGGTTAATGGATATTGTGCTGCGACCTCATCGTCGGTACGCCTCGGCCTACTTAGATGATGTAATCATCCACAGCACCGACTGGGAAAGCCATTTGCCCAAAGTGCAGGCGGTAGTAGATGCCCTGAGGAAAGCTGGTCTAACCGCCAATCCAAAGAAGTGTGCGATTGGGTTGGAAGAGACCAAATATCTGGGATATGTTATTGGGCGCGGAGTCATCAAGCCGCAGGTAACTAAGGTAGAGGCCATTCGTAACTGGCCCCGACTGGTCACCACCAGGCAGGTAAAGTCCTTCCTGGGAATTGTAGGGTACTACATGCGGTTTGTGCCCCACTTTGCCACAATAGCAGCGCCGTTGACAGACCTGTTGAAGGGGCGGAAGTCGGGGAAGGTTAGCTGGAATGAGAAGGCGGAGGAGGCTTTCTCCGCGTTGAAGTCGGTCCTGTGTGGGTCCCCGGTTTTGGTGACACCCGACTTCAACAGGGAGTTCGTCGCTCAGACGGATGCCTCGGAGGTAGGTCTCGGTGCAGTACTGTCTCAGGAGGTCAATGGGGAAGAACATCCCGTTGTCTTCCTGAGCCGTAAACTCACCACAGCCGAGACCAGGTATAGTATAGTGGAGAGGGAGTGCCTGGCTATCAAGTGGGCACTCGAATCTCTCCGCTATTACCTGTTAGGGAGGAGGTTCCGTCTGGTGACCGACCATTCCCCTCTCAAGTGGATGAGCCAGGCCAAGGAGAGGAATGCTCGGGTCACCAGGTGGTTCCTGTCCTTGCAAAATTTCAAATTTTCGGTGGAACACAGGGCAGGCCGCTTGCAGGGTAACGCAGATGCCCTGTCCCGCGTCCACTGCCTCACATGTGTTCACCCCCTCAGGGTTGAACAAAGGGGGGTATGTGGTAAGGTGCAAGGTACCGTTGTCGACGGGAGGTATGTGTCACCGAGGTTCCTGGCCTCGGTGAGGTAAGAGCCGGGTTTTTTGTGTCAGCAGCAGCTAGTGCTGCTTGACAATTTGATATTTAGTTTGGCTGCAAAGCCAATCCGGGCCGGCTCTTACTGGGAGTAGGCAAAGAGTTGGGTGGGTGCCTACTCCCCATGGTCCAGGCCGGACTTTATCCAGGCCTTTAAAAGGCAGCCTCCTCAGCAGCTGAGGGGGTGATTATCCTGGAGCTGGTGTTAGGCTGTGGAATCACCTGAGTTTGTGAGTTCTGATCCATTCCGTGCTGTGTGGAGTTCACGCTGGAAGCAAGAGCCCAAGCAAGGAGGAGTGCAGACGGCCTGGAAGCATGAGGTCGATCGCCTTGAAGCTGGACTGACAGCCAGGTGCGAACCTGCACCGAAAATCTCCCAGGTGATTGTAACCTGCATTGGACTGTTTTGTTTTGCATCACGTTTTTCTGCTGGGTGTGAATTAACACCAAGAGACTGTTTATTGTTTATGTTGTGCAAGTGTGAATAAAACACTGATTATTGCACCTTCTGGACTCCCTTTTGCCTCTGTACTGCACCCGCACCGCTATCTACCAGAGCGACTCCCCACAATATATATATATATATATATATATATATATAAACACACATACAAGCCAACATAAAATCTTATTGTCAAAGTACTATTTTCTCCTCTTAGCAATAATCCCTTTTAAGGGTCATTTCACTTCCAGAGCTGATGTGCTCTAAATAAAATTTGATCAAAACATTCTATTGACTTTTCAGAAACATGTTCGTAACAAGATGATACAATTAATGATAACCATTCATAAAGTCTTTTTTTGAAAAACAAAGTAAACATACTTATAGTCATTAAATTATAGCGTTTAAAAATGACTACAAATGGCCAATCACTTAAATTGCCATTAGCAGCTGCTAATGGCTGCTGTACTTTAAAGAATGACTTCCTGTGGGAGGCATGCCAATATGTTCAAAATAAATAAAGTAACCTGAGTTTTTAAAATACATTGTAATATAATTGTATTATAATGCTGCTTTTGAATGTCAATCCACATATTATAAATATATATATATAATAAACAAAGTCATAGTCACCTTACATATCGCCCACCACTCCCATACTGACGCTTCGTGGATTCCCAACCAGTCTATGTACATCTCGATGCCTTTCAACATGGACATCTAATGCTGCAGCCTACCACACGTCAGTGTCAAGAAGAGCCAGGAAGTGCCGAGATGGTGGGAGGCTAGGAAAGGATGAAAAACTGAGCTGTGAGGAATTGGTAAGTTTGTTATAATTTATTTTTCTACATTACACTATTCCAAGCATTTTTTTAAAAAGCATGTGGCCACACTCAAAAATAGTAGGATCTTGCTAAATATTCTCCAATACTGTATCTCAGCTTTCTGGACCCATGTGACGTGGGAGGATGATATTATAGGACACTTCTGTCAGAAATGGGAATAAAAAATAAAATAAAAAAATCCTCAATATTCATAGAGGACAGTTTTTTTTAAAGAATTTTGGTTATTTTTCTTTTTCAATTCAGCAGTTCTATACTGTTGTCCTTCTGTGGCAGTCAGTAGAGAGACATAAAACTCCTAAATTGGAATCCATTGTCAGTAGAGTTGAGCGAACACCTGGAAGTTTCCGGTCCGCCGGGTTCGGCCGAACTTCGCCGCAAAGTTCGAGTTCGGGATCCGAACTTGACCCGAACTTTACCCTGAACCTGAACGCTATTGAAGTCAATGGGGACCTGAACTTTGGGGCACTAAAATGTCTCTAAAAAAGTCCTGGGAAGGGCTAGAGGGCTGGAAATTGAAGCAAAATGGGTAAGAGTAAGACGAGTGCCCTGCAAACAAATTCGGATAAGGAAATAACTTAAAATAACATAACAATACATAAAAAATAAAAATAAATATTCTAGACCTGAGAAAAAGTAAGTGACAGTGGCACCTGCCACCCCGCAAACAGAGGATGTGACAGCAACGCCACCACATCTTTCACCATCACCAAGCATCTCCACACTGTCCCATGGAAGCGTTAACCTGTCCATCTCCCAATTTGAAAGAGAAATAGAAAGAGGAAGTACCCCCCTACCCACCCGCGATCCCTGGACCTGAATGCCAGGATTTCAAAATTCCTGGTCCTTTGAAATGCTGTCATTCTGTCTGGTGGAGATAGATAGATACTTTTAAAAAACTTATGGCGGTGGCTGTCCCACAGTACATGGTTCCCAGCCGCAACTACTTTTCCAAGCGAGCCATCACTTGCCTGCACAACCAAGTGGCGGACAAAATCAGGTGTGCACTGCGCAACGCCATCTGTGGCAAGGTCCCCTTAATCACCAATACGTCGACCGGTAAGCACAGGCAGGGAAATTATATCTCCCTAACAGCACACTGGGTAAATGTAGTGGCGGATGGGCCAGAGGCGGATAGCAGTTTGGCGTATGTCCTTCCGCCCCTGAGGATTGCAGGGCATCTCCTGCTGCCTCACCCTCCTACTCCGCTTCCTTCTCCTCTACCACCTCCTCATCCTTTCAGCGTAACACATTCACCACCAACATCAGCACAGCCAGGGGGAAACGACAACAAGCAGTTCTGAAACTCATCTGTTTGAGGGACAAACCCCACACCGCGCAGGAGCTGTTGGCGGGTATGGAACAACAGACCGATGAGTGGTTGGTGTCACTGAGCCTCAAGCCTGGCCTGGTGGTGTGCGATAATGTGCGAAATCTCGTAGCAGCTCTGGGCCTAGCCAGATTGACACACATCACTTGCCTGGCGCATGTGCTGAATTTGGTGGTGCAGAAATTCCTGAACACCTGACAGTGAAAATCAATTCAGTTAATCCAGCTCTTAGATTCTGGTAGGACAAATTCACTTTTATTGGTGCCCAAGGACCCCTGCAGCCTGAGCTGCGGATGTGACAGGCAAATAATTTTATTAAATTTGTCGGTTAGATTGTTGGGTAACATTTCCACGGTTTTCAGGACTTTTTATTATAAATCGTAACAAAAACTATACAAGGAACATTTCAAAAAGAGAAAATTAACCCGACCAGCCTCCCACCCTAAACCATTAATGCCCATTCACAAACTATTTACAAATTTACTTATAATTATAACATGTTTAAAAAACTATAAGTCAGATAAGCTAAATAAACAAAACTATGTACATGCCTTACCCTTAACTTAAAAGGCCAGTCATATACAAGTGGCTCAGAGGGTGGGTTCCTGCATCAACATAGGCCAGGTACACAATTGTCCTGCCAGGGCACAGTTCTGGAAGATGAGGAGGAGGAGAAGAAACCGTGTTCACAGCAGGGTGGCACCCAAAGCAGCTCATTGCCATCACTTGAGCGTGGCTGGGGGAATACGGAGGACATAGATGATACACCTCACACAGAGAACAGCTTGTCGTTGCCTCTGGGCAGCCTGGCAAACATGAGCGACTACATGCTGCAGTGCCCGCGCAACAACCGCCTAGTTGCCCACATTCTAACTTGTGCAGATTATAAGGACAAGCACAAGGCTAAAGCAGAGGAGGAAGAGGAGGAATAAGTCGCCAACGCAGCTGGGTCACTACCCGCACCTCAGAAGGCAGAGTTAGCATGGCCGAAATGTGGAAAAGCTTTGTCACAATGACACAACAACCAGCACCACCAGCAGATATGGAACGTTTTAGCAAGAGGAACCTTTTCTGCAAAATGGTAAAATAGTATATGTGCACACGGCTACACGTACTGACTGATGGGTTTGCCCAGGGTCGTAGCTACAGGGGAAGCAGGGAAAGCGGCTGCTTTGGGACGTTGACCTAGAAGGGTCCCATCCAGGAGAAGGAGGACTAAAAGCCTTTGTCAGGACCCCCTCAACAGTATTATACAATGAAATTATATACAGTGGCAGTACAGACAGTGTAGAAAATGGATGGAACAGCTGCCTGGTCTGAGAGAGCGATCTTTAGTAGCCACAGGAATGGGGGCAGCATGAAAGGAAGGGGTTACGAAAAAATTACTGGGGGAGGGGGGCCCATTCCAAAAATTGCTGTTGGGCCCAGTCATTTCTAGCTACGCCACTGGGTCTGCCGCATTTAACTTCTGGGTCTCCAAATTGGGGACATGGCCTCAGCTTCACCTTTATGCCTTGGAGGTGCTAGCCTGCCCTGCAGCCAGTGTATTGTTTGAGCATGTGTTTAGCACGGCTGGGGGCATTATCAAAGACAAGTGCAGCCGCCTGTCCAAAGCCAACGTGGACAATCTCACGTTCATTAAAAAGAACCAGGCATGGATTCCACAGGACTTGTTAGTACCTTATGCAGAATAGACATGAATACCGGCCTCACCCAACCATTGTTATACTACTGCGCGCTTAATCTTTGTTTTCTTTTTTATATTTCCCAATGTTTTGGGGTCTACCCCAATTTATTAAAAAAAACAGCAAAACAAAAAAAAAAAAAAAAAACATTGTTGTTGGCGCCTACCTGTATGTAACCGCCAATTGTAATGAATTAAGTTCCCAGTCAGGTATGCAGTGCAGGGGTGCTTTGAAAGAAAGAAGGGGTACAGATCAGCTAACAATCTGAAGGCCTAATGTACTGAATATATTTCCCAGTCAGGTATGCAGTGCAGGGGTACTTTATGGCTCCAGAATGATTTTTTTAAATTTACCTCCCTGTCACCTATGCAGAGCAGGGGTTTGTATATGACAAAACTGGGTTAATGTCACCAAATAATGTAACAGATGATTTTTACTAAGTTACCTCCTTGTCAACTATCTAGCACAAAAAGTGTGTTTTTTTATAGCACCAATGTAAATGCAGTATGTTATGGTTGCATTGGACTGTCAGAAATGCAGCATAGCACGTAAATTTAATATCTAGCAAAAAAAAAATAATAAATTAACGGTTTTATTGGACTGCCAGATATGCAGTGCCTGTTGCAGACAGATAAAAATCGCTTTAGTAAAATAGTAACATAGTACATAAAGCCGAAAAATGACATCTGTCCATCCAGTTCGGCCTGTCATCCTGCTATTTGATCTAGAGGAAGGCAAAAAAAACCTCTGAGGTAGAAGCCAATTTTCCCCACTTAAGGCCTCATGCACATGAACGTATTTTAGATCCGCGTCCCAGCCGCATATTTTGCAGCTCGGCGCGGACCCATTCACTTCAATGGGACCGCAAAAAATGCAGACAGCAGCACTCTGCGTGCTGTCCGCGTCCTTTGCTCCGTTCCGTGGCCCCGCAAAAAAAATAGAGCATGTCCTATTCTTGTCTGTTTTGCGGACAAGAATAGGCATTTCTACAATGGGCCGCGTTCCATTCCGCAAATTGCGCAACGGAATGCGGAACAGCTTCTGTGTTTTGCGGATCTGCAAGTTTGCGGACCGCAAAACACCTACGGTCTTGTGAATGAGGCCTAAGAGGAATAAAACATTTCTTCCCGACTCCAATCAGGCAATAACAATAACTCCCTGGATCACAGACCCATCTCTACTAACTATAACCTGTAATATTATTACACTTCAGAAATACACCCAGGCCCCTCTTGAATTCCTTTATTGTACTCACCATCACCACCTCCTAAGGCAGAGAGTTCCATAGTCTCGCTGCTCTTACTGTAAAGAAACCGCTTCTTTGTTTGTGTACAAACCTTCTTTCCTCCAGACGCAGAGGATGTCCCCTCGTCACAGTCACAGTCCTGGAGTTAAATAGATTATGGGAGAGATCTCTGAACTGACCCCTGATATATGTATACATAGTTACTAGATCTCCCCTCAGTCGTCTTTTTTCTAAAGTAAATAACCCTAATTTTGATAATCTTTCAGGGTACTGTAGTTGCCCCATTCCAGTTATTACTTTAGTTGCCCTCCTCTAAACCCTCTCTCTAGCTCTGCTATGTCTGCCTTGTTCACAGGAGCCCAAAACTGCACACAGTACTCCATGTGTGGTCTGACTAGTGATTTGTAAAGTGGTAGGACTATATTCTCATCACGGGCGTCTATGCCCCTTTTGATGCAACCCATTATCTTATTGGCAGCTGCCTGACACTGGTTTTTGCAGCTTAGTTTACTGATTATTAAAATTGCTAGATCCTTTTCTATGCCAGTGTAACCGAGTGTTTTACCACCAGTATGTACGGGTGACTTGCATTATTCCTTCCCATGTGCATGACTTCACATTTGTCAGTGTTAAACCTCCTCTGCCACTTATCTGCCCAAGCCTCCAATCTATCCAGATCCCTCTGTAGCGGTATATTGTCCTCTTCAGTGTTAATTGCTTTAATCTGCAAAAAATTATATTTTACTATGCAAGCCTTCTACAAGATCATTAATAAATATATTGAAAAGAATAGGGCCCAGTACTGACCCCTGAGGTACCCTACTAGTGACTAGTGACCCAATCTGAGTGTGTACTGTTAATAACCACCCTCTGTTTTCTGTCACTCAGCCAGTTACTTACCCACTTACAGACATTTTCTCCTAGTCCGAGCATCTTCATTTTATATACTAACCTTTTATGTGGTACAGTGTCAAATGCTTTGGAGAATTCCAGATATACGACATCCTTTGATTAACCGCTGTCAAGTCTAGAACTTACCTCCTCATAGAAACTGATAAAATTTGCTCGGCATGACCGATCCCTTATGAAGCCAGGCTGATATGGCGTTATTTGCTTATTTACGTTGAGATCCTCTAAGATAGCATCTCTCACAAAACCTTCAAACAGTTTCCCGACAACCGATGTTAAACTTACCTGCCTATAGTTTTCGGGCTCTGTTTTTGGGACCTTTTTGAATATTGGCACAACATTTGCTATGCGCCAATCCTGTGGAACATTCCCTGTCAGTATAGAGTCAGAAAATATCAGAAATAAGGGTCTGACTATGACATTACTTAATTCCCTTAGGATACAGGGGTGTATGCCATCTGGTCCTGGCGATTTGTCTATTTTAATCTTTTTAAGTCGCTGTTGTACTTCTTCTTGGGTCAGACAGGAAACTTTTAATGGGGGATTTATTTTTACATTCAGCATTTCATCTGACAGTTTATTTTCCTCAGTGAAATTGAAGAAAAAAATATTTACCAGCTTTGCTTTCTCCTTGTCGCTCTCTGCAACTCCCCATTCATTACTATTTAAAGGGCCAACACCTTCAGATTTATACTTTTTAACATTTATATAATTGAAGAACATTTTAGGGTTACTTTTACTCTTTTTGGCAATTAATCTCTTGGTCTCTAGTTTACACAAACATTATCTAACAAATGCCCAGACGGGCAGTAAACCTATCTTGACCCAGGTTATTATAAAACGTCACTTTTATTTGACATACACTAAAAGTTAAAGTGTGAGATGAATGCAACTTTAATAAACCAAAAAATATTTATTAAAAGTACAGTCAACACTCCACCTATGGATAGGGGTGTTATTCAGAGAGAGAGAGGGTAGGGAGATATGCACAATCTCCTACCCTATCACTGCTAGATATAGCGTACTATGATGTCACTGTTTGCAGAGCAAGTTGCTAATAAGGTATATCCGGCACCTTTGCCGTATTTTGTGGTGAAGACTTGTGTACCTTCACACCACTGTCAGATTAACACAGCCACCATTAGCATGTGTCTAAACTGACATTGAGCCTGAGGGCGGTTAGACCTGCAAACAGAGGTAGCTGCAGTACTGCGGCTCACATCAAGTACACTAAAGTGCCAAGCATTTGAACAAAGTACAACCAGACTGTAATTAGTTGATTGCTAGTGGAGTGAGAGGCCGCATTTAAAAACTAACACTGCCCCCCGACATGTTTCACCAGACTTCTGGCTTCTTCAGGGGTAAATGGTCTCTAGTTTGGCGGCTTTAATTTGTTTTTTACATGTTCTATTTTTTTCCTTATATTTTTCAGTGCGTCCTCACTACCCTCCTGTTTTAGTGATTTATATTCTTTCATTTTGTCATTTATTGCTTTCTTTACATTTCTATTTATCCAAATTGGTTTCTTTTTGTTCCTTAACCTTTTTTTCCCATATGGTATGTACCTCTCACAATTAGATTTTAGGATGCTTTTAAAGATATCCCATTTTATGGCTGTATTTTTGTGTTTGAGGACTTTGTCCCAATTAGTTAGGCCTATAGCCTCGCTTAGTTGGCTAAATTTATTTATTTTTTTAAGTTTGGTATTTTTGTTCCTCCCTGTAGAAATGCTCTTTTGAATGGATAATTTGAAGGTTATTACTTTATGGTCACTATTTCCCAGGTGTCACCCCAGCTACACATCTGTTGTTCTGTCAGGTCTATTGATTAATACTAAGTCCAGTATGGTCGTCCCTCTAGTCCGGTCCTGAACCAGTTGGGAAAGATAATTCTCTTTGGTTATTGCCAAGAACCTGTTTCCTTTATGCGTTGTACAGCTTTCAGTCTCCCAGTCTATATCTGGGTAGTTGAAGTCCTCCATAATAACCACCTCATTATGATTTGCTGCCTTGTCTATCTTATCTAGCAATATATTTTCTGTGGACTCTGGTATATTAGGTGGTTTATAGTAAACTGCTATTGGTAATTTATTATTGTTTTTGGCTCCATGTATCTCTACCCACAGTGACTCCATGTGTTCATGTCCCTCACATATATGTTCTCTGACTGTTGGCTTTAGATAGGACTTTACATTAAGGCAGACCCCTCTCAAGTTTTGATGATCATTTCTAAACAGACTGTAACCTTGTACATTAACGGCCCAGTCATAGCTATCATCCAGCCATGTCTCAGTTATTCCCACTAAGTCATAGTCCTCCTCACACATCACTAATTCCAGTTCTCCAGTTTTGTTAGTCAGGCTTCTGGCATTAGTGTACATACAATTAAGAGGTTTTTGTATATTTTTAACACTACACCTTTCCTTCTAAACTTTTTTAGTCCCTCCTTCCATTCCTCCCCAGTCCCACTACCTTGCTCCCAGTCTCTATCTGCACTTTCTTCCCCTCCTATAACGGAAGTACCCTCCCCCCCAGTCCCTAATTTAAACACTCCTCCAACCTTCTAGCCATCTTTTTCCACAACACAGCTGCCCCTTCCCCATTGAGGTTCAGCCCGTCCCTACGATAGAGCCTGTAGTTGACAGAGAAGTTGGGCCAGTTCTCCAGGAACTCAAACCCCTCCTTCCTACACCAGTTCTTGAGCCACTTGTTAACCTCCCTAATCTCCCACTGTCTTTCTTGTGTGGTTCTTGGTACAGGCAGTATCTCGGAAAATACTACCTTTGAGGTGCTTGCCCTAAGCTTTTGACCTAAATCCCTAAAATCATTTTTAAGAACGCTCCACCTACCGCTTTAGGTCACAAAAATATGTAACAGACTGATGTAATTTAATAATTTTCACTGCAAGGTATGCACTGCAGGCCGCAGGGGTACTTGACTGGCCATCAAAGGAAATTTGTCCTCCACTGAGCTAACAGAACAGAATTAAAGTAATGTCCCTGGCACACATGCAGTTTACCTGCAGTTGCAAGTGCACTGCACTTGCTAAAATGGCCGCCGACGCCCACCGAACTAGCAGATGAATCAAAAGTTATTTTTCACTTTAAGTGGGCTCAGGGCTGGGTACAAAAATGTAACATAGCATCCTCAATAATCGCTATAGTTTGAAGATTTAACACCACCAAGTTCAACAGAATTCTTCCCTAATCTCTCCCTCACAGCAGCAGCAGCATCCTATCCCTACACTGAGAAGAGCAGAGTGACGTGCGGCGCTATGTGACACCAGCCTATATAGAGACTGGGTCACATGCTGCTCTTGGCCAATCACAGCCATGCCATTAGTAGGTATGGCTGTGATGGCTTCTAAGGGCAGACTAGTGAAAAGCTTGTTCATTGGCTGCCCTGCAGCCTTTTAATAAGCACCAAGAGATTGCCGAAGAATGAACCCGAACTTTTACGGAAACGTCCAGTTTCGGGTCCGGGTACCTATTTTTTGCTATAAATAGAATACTGAGTCATTATTCTATTTATTGCAAAAAATAGGCAAAGTAATATTCTCGCATTGCGCAAACAACTTAGAGCTGGGTACAGTCAACTTTCCTACTGGCTTGCTAGAACTAGCGAATATAGAGAATATAGTGCTATATTCATATTCGTCATTTTCGTTATTACTACCCATCGAAACAATAAGTAAGTTGCATATACCCTACTCTAATTTGGATGCACAATGCGAGTAATATTACTTAATATTCTTGCATTCCGCATCCAACTTAGAGCTGTGTATAGGCAAGTTTACTTGGCTTGCTAGAATTAACAAAGATAACCAATACGAATATAGCGCTATGTTCTCTATCTTCGTTAATTCTAGCAAGCCAACCAATAGAAAAGTTATACCACGTTCAAAGTTTCATGCCTATTGGTTGGCTTGCTAGAATTAACGAAGATAGAGAACATATCGCTATATTCTCTATCTTCGTTAACGATATCTTGGGTTCAGATTAAAAAATATATATAAAATATTCGTTTTTTACGAATATATAGCACTATATTCAAAATATTCGCGAATTAGAGAAGTGCTAATATTCATGCTCAACACTAAAACTCTTCACTGACCAACCACGGGCACTTCCCTCACCATCTCCAGAGTATCATAAACAGCTGGAATCGGCAAGCACGTCCAAACACATCTGTATATAATCCTAACATGTATGTGTGCCTGATACAGAGCCTGTTGTGTGTGATACTGCCTGATGATGTGTGTATCTAATTCCATCTTCTATGATACAGCCAGCTGAACTGTATATCTTATTCCATTTTGTATCATACAACCTGCTGAGCTGTGTATCTAAACCTTTATGCACACACCCGTAGCTATTTTGTGATCCACATTGTTTGCCATCCCATTGAGTTCTATGAATATGAGGACCTCATTTTGAGCACCAAAATAGGATATGTTGTATCTTTTCTGGAACTGACATACGGAAAGTACACTGATGAAGTCCCTGTACTTTCCACATCCGTATGTCAGTTCTGTGAGAGATACAATACAGTTCGAAAAGCCCATAGAACTCAATGGGACTGCAAAAAATGTGAATCACTCATGGACAGCATCCTTATTTAGTCGATCCGCGACTGCATACAGCAAAACAGTTGTGTGCCTGAGCCCTATTACTCATACTGAGCGCCCATAACAGTAACATCCACGACGCTCCCATAACAGTGACATCCACAGTTCTCCCATAACAGTAACATCCACAGTGCCCCCATAACAGTGACCTCCACAGAGCCCCCATAACAGTGACAACCACTGTGCTGCCTTATTGCCATCCAATGCCCCCATTGTGCTATCCAGTGCCTCCATTGCCATCCTCATGTGCCATCCAGTTCCTTTTGTGTGCCATCCCCAGTGCTCCTAGTGTGTCATCCAGTGCCCTTTGTGTGCCATTCAGTGCCCCCATTGCCATCCCCAGTGCCCCTTGTGTGCCACCCAGTGCCCCCTTTGCCACTCACAGTGCCTCTTGTGTGCCATCCAGTGCCCCCTTTGCCATCCTCAGTGCCCCTTGTGTGCCATCCAGTGCCCCCTTTGCCATTCACAGTGCTCATTGTGTGTCATTCAGTGCCCCCACTGCCATCCATGGTGCCCCTTATGTGCCATCCCTAGTGCCCCTTATGTGCCATCCAGTGCCCCCATTGCCATTCACAGTGCTCATTGTGTGCCATTCAGTGCCCCTACTGCCATCCATGGTGCCCTTTATCTGCCAACCAGTGCCCCCTTTGCCATCCCTAGTGCCCCTTGTTTGCCATCCAGTGCCCCCTTTGCCATCCACAGTGCCCCTCATGTGCCCCATTTGCCAATCACAATGCCCCTCATGTGCCCCTTTGCCATCCACAGTGTCCCTCATGTGCCCCCTTTGCCATCCATAGTTGAAATGAAACAAAAGCACACAAGTAAAAGTTTATTAGTCATTTATTTTCTACACTACTCAAATTACTCATTATATTAGTAATTTGAGTAGTGTAGGACAATCCCAATAGGAAGCTGTTTTTGACGCTTCCCTCACTGGAAATACCGGTGCATGCGCAGGGCATGTTCGTAAGAGCCGGAGCACAGATACTGGCGCATGCACAATGTCTTTGTGTGTACTGCTCCTACGTTGGAGGAAGAAGACGGAGGCTGACACCTCTAGTTGCAGGAGGTGGTGACGTCATTAGTGACCATCCGTCTCCTGCTAAAGGCAAGAAGAGAAGACAGGAAGATTAGAAGACGGACTTCGGCCGGAAGAGCTGAAAAGCCAGGGATCACATGGCCAGGAGCAGATCTCAAGAACAACTGCACTGTGGAAGGTAAGTATGTGAGTAATAATCTTTCCTCCACAGGTTAGTTGCTTGTAGGTAAAAAAAAAAAGGTTAAAAGAACCCCTTTAAATTAAATAGATGAAATATACCCATGCAAAACCAGATCATTCTGCTAGTGTATATATATATATATATATATATATATATATTGTGAGAAGGCAGAAGGTGCCATAGTAGACGATACATACTGTACGTGTCACCGAGGTGCCTGGCCTCGGTGAAATTAATCAGTTACGTTTTTTCAGTAACCCTAGATTACTGTCACTTTTTACTAGTAGTTTAGCAGTGTGGGGTGACTACTCCCACGTTTCCAGACCAGGTTTAGGCTGGCCTATATAAGCTAGGAAGCCCAGGAGAGCTGAGGGTGTGGTTCCTAGTCTGGAAGTGTGATAGACTGGGAGTACAGCTGTGTGGATTGTTTGAAGGGAGAAGCCTGCTATTGCCAAGTCTTTTCCCTCTCAAGCTGGTAGTGGAAACCAGGAACTACAGAGGACTGAGTCAGACCACTTCACATTGACTGTGTTTTTTGTGTGTTTTTTCATGTTGAAGTAAGCGAGTATTTGTTGAATCCGTTTTGGATAAAAATAAAAAAGACTATTGATTGAACTATATCTGAAGTCTGATCGTCACAAATTGGTAGAGGATGTGGGCATAGACCCGCGGACGAACTGCATCACGGAGCCAAATCTAGCCATGCGCGATGTTGGAGGAGATTAAGCACCTGGTGCAGGCAAACTTGCAGCAACGGCAGATGGGTGCACAGCAACAGAAGGCACATATAGAGACCATGCAAGCCCAGCAGGAGACCAACAAGCTGCTCATCCAGCAGATGGCCGTCCTGACTGACACCTTTCACGCTCGGTAGAGTTCAACTCTGCCCACTCCGGATGATGGTCATCGTGTCAGTAGGATTGTGAGGGAAGCCTTGCAGAAGATGACCCTGGAGCATGACATCTAGGCTTTCCTCACTGTGTTTGAGTGGGTGGCTGACCGGGAGAAGATACTGCCGGATCAGTGGGCCAAAGTCCTGGCCCCATATTTAACTTGGGAGCCCCTATAGAATATTATGATCTTGCCCTGCAGGACACTAAAGAGTACCCCAAATTAAAAGCTGAGATCCTGGCACACCTTGGTGTCACCTTGGTGGTGCAGGCCCAGAGTGTACAGTACTGGGCCTATAGGCTGGACAAACCTCAGAGATCCCACCTGTTTGACTTGCTACATTTAGTCCAGAAGTGGTTGCAGCCAGAGATCTGCTCCCCGGCTGAAATGGTGGAGTGTGTGGTCATGGACAGGTTCATGCACTTCCTTCCCCAACCCATACATTGCTGGGTTGCACAGGCTGACCCCCAGATGGCAGATGAGCTGTGAGACTGGTGAAAAGATTTCATGCTATGGAGAAGTCCCTGGGCAGTCCAGGGAACCTAGTCACCTTATTGTGGGGCCCGGAAGGACTCGGACACTTAGAGACTAGGGTCCAAACCCACTTGAGAGGGTCGCACCAAGGCCAGGGGGGTGACAGAACCAGTGACCAAAGGAATTTCCCAGAAAATCATTTGCTGGAGATGTCGGGATCCGGGTCACATAGTAGCCCAGTGTCCCCTCACCACAGAGCCCATGGACTTTTCTGTGGGCCAGGGCAGTTCCCTCTTAGCGCAGCCAGCTTGCAGCACCATACCAACTAAAGGGGAGGGACCCCAGATTTCTACACTAACAATCAATGGAACTTTTGTCTCAGGACTGTTGGACTCAGGGAGCTTGGTCACTGTTATCTCGGACTCTCTTCCTCATGTGTTGAAAAATCTTGGGGTCACGTGTATTCACGGGGACACCAGAGTTTTCCCAGTGGTCTAGGTTACTCTGGAGACAGGCTGGGGTACCCTGACGCACAATGTGGGGGTGGTGAAACGCTTACTGCATAATGCTATTATTAATCATGATTGCCCCCTGTTCTGGGACATGTGGGCAAAGACGGCTATGCCAAATCACCCAGAAGGTTCAGGCAACCTCTGGGTGGAAGTCCAGAGGTAACCCAGGAGTTTACTCTGACTGTCCTGCTAGGGGATAATGAGGAAGAGGCTACTACAGAAAAAAATATTCCCGACTTGAAGGTGTCCCGGGGAAATTTTGGAACGGCCCAACTCCAAGATTTGACCTTGAAAAGAGCACTAGAGAATTTGGTACCCCTAATGGGATTCCCCAGGAGGCCAGGGCTGACCAACGGTTTCCACACCTTGCCCTTAATCAGGACCTTTTATACTGGGTGACCAAGATACAGGACAAAGTGATAGAGCAGATACTAGTCCTGGGACCATATAGACGTATGGTTATGGATATGGCCCACTCCCATGTGTTGGGTGGTTACCTAGGGACAGACAAAACATTCAAGAGGGTCCTACAATGATTTTATTGGCCAGGGTGTTACCAGGAGATTAGGTGTTTTTTGTCAATCTTGTCCAGTTTGCCAGGTCACTTGCCCAGTAGCCCACTTTTGTAGCCCTCTGGTCCCATTACCAATCATTGAGGTCCACTTTGAAAGGATAGCAATGGACCTGGTAGGGTCCTTGTGAAGTCAGCTAGTACCTCATCAGTACCTCCTCGTAATCATTTTATGCTACCCCGAGGCTGTTTCCCTATGGAACCCCTTGTCCAAATATATTGCCCGGGAATTATTCTATGTCTTCTCCCGAACAGGGATTCCCAAGGAGATTCTTACAGACTAGAGAACCCCGTTTATGTCAAAGGTGAAGAGTGAACTGTGAAAAGTTTTAAAAGTCACTCAGTTGCATACATCAGTCTACTATCCTCAGACAGATGGCCTTGTGGAGCAATTTAATAAGACCCTAAAGGCCATGCTGAGGAAGGTAGTAGAGAAGGATGGGCGGGACTGTGATTGTCATCTACCATACCTATTGTTCTCTATTAGAGAAGTGCCCCAAACCTCCACAGGGTTTTCACCCTTTAAATTACTGTATGGCAGGCACCCCAGGGGTCTCTTGGATGTGGCAAAGGAAACATGGGAAAGTGAGGCCATGCCCTACCAAAGTGTAGTAGAGCATGTAGCCCAGATGAGGGAGAGGTGAAACGTGCATGTAGGGAATTTATAATATAGAGACATTTAGTTCTAGCTTGTATAGGGACAGGTTCCGGACGGGGTCGCCCTTATCAGGACGAATGCCCTGTGGTTAGGCTGCTATCCACTCCTAGTTTTAGTACAGGGGTTAGCCAGACACAGGGTGTTCTCAGGGACCATACTTGTGGGCATTATCACCGCCTTCTTACTGCGGATGGCATACCGGTCATCAGGTGCATCTATCCACGTATAACCTGACATCCATCGACGTGTTCCTGGTACTGGTACGACATGCTGGAATTACGGTGCCGCCGTGCACCATGATATATTTTTTATCTTCACTCATTTCTGTTGGGGGTCACCAGTTATGTTTGAGGATTAATACCTCTGATCCCCAAGTGTTTTTTTCGCACAATATTTGGACATATCTGTTTTTTAAGCATATTAATAAAAGTTACATTTTATGATTACCCCTTTGAGTTTATGATACAAAATTAGGTAATCGGTGTGCCAGAATTGCATTCTACTGGACCCCTTTTTTTATTGAAATCCCCATACAGTATAACATCTCCTTGTAGCTGCCCCAAACACTATAACGTCTCCTTGTAGCTGCCCCCATACAGTATAATGTCTCCTTGTGGCCCCCATACAGTATAATGTCTCCTTGTGGCCCTCATACAGTATAACATCTCCTTGTGGCCCCTGCCACCATACAGTATAACGTCTCCTTGTGGCCCCGCCCCCATACAGTATAAGTTCAGGACAAGTAGATTGTCATGAGGGACAAGTAGATCGAGCCCCCGCTTTAGTCCATCGACAAGTAGTTTTTTTTTAAATTTCCACACCCCTGCGTTTGGGTTGCAGGGGGCTCCTGCCACCTTCCAAAGGGCCATGGACCAAGTTCTACGCCCCCATAGAGAGTATGCAGCGGTGTACTGAGATGACATTGTCATCTTTAGTCACAATTGGGAAAGTCATCTCAGAAAAGTTCAGGTCCTCCTTAATGCCTTAAGGAAGGCAAGGTTTACGATTAACCCAGCCAAATGTGCCCTAGAGATGGAGGAAACCAGATACCTGGGCTATGTAGTGGGGAGAGGGGAGATTAAACCCCAGCTTAATAAGGTGGAAGCCATTCAGAATTGGCCCTGCCACTAACCAAGAAGCATATCAAGGCATTTCTGGGTATTGTGGGATGTCCCCAGGTTCGCAGGAATAGCGGTTCCCCTGACCGACCTAACAAAGGGCACGAAGTCGGCCATGGTGAGGTGGTCCCCTGAAACGGAAAGGGCCTTTCAGGAGCTTAAACAGGGCCTGTGTAAGCATACTGTGTTGATAGCCCCGGACTTCTCCTGTAAGGTTGTGTTCCAGACCGATGCCTCTGATGTAGGTCTGGGTGCAGTCATGTCTCAGGTAATGAATGGAGAAGAGCACCCAGTGATTAGTGTTGATCACGAATTTTCGAATTGCGAATTTTAATCTTTGAGAATTTGCGAATATTTTGAATATCGCAAAATATATTCACAATTGCGAATATTCATTTTTATGCGAATTTTTTATATGCTAATTTTCGCAAATATAAAAATAATGTCATTATTTTCTTGATTGCAAAAATGTGCATAAATATTTGCATACATTTGCATACCTTTTAAATATCAGTTTATGTTAATTTTTATGCATACTTATCCAAATTTTTATGCGAATTTTCGCACTCAAGAAAATAGTGACTGGAGATTACGAATTTGCGAATTTTCGAATATATGGCGAATATTCACCCAAATATTCGCAAAATATCGCGAATTCGAATATTGCCCCTGCCGCTCATCACTACCAGTGATATACCTTAGTAGAAAACTGTCCCCAGCAAGAAATTATGCCATCATTGAGAAGGATGGCCATAAAATGGGCACTAGACTCCCTCAGGTACACTCTACTGGGAAGGAGATTCAGGTTTGTGTCAGCCCATGCCCCACTAAGGTGGATGCGAGAGAAGATGGGAAATAATGCCCGAGTTACAAGCTGGTTCCTTGAACTTCAAGACTACTCCTTCTCAATAGAACACAGGCCAGGCAAGATGCAAGGGAATGCGGATGCCCTGTCAAGGGTACACAGTCTGATGGCTAAAGATGCCCAAGCCCCCGGCATTGGACAGAGGGGGGTATGAAAGAAGGCACAAGGTGCCATAATAGACGATAGATACGTGTCACTTGTTAGTAATAGTTTAGCTGCTGGCTGCAGCTGATCAGGGCCGGGTTTCATTGGAGTAGTCAAAGAGCAGGGTGGGATGACTACTCCCACGTATCCAGATTCCAGACATGTTTTGGCTGGCCTATATAAGCTAGGAAGACCAGGGGAGCTGGGGGTATGGTTCCTAGTCTGGAAGTGTGATAGCTGTGTGGAGTGTTTCAGCGGAGAAGCCTGCTATTGTCAAGTCTTTTCCCCCCTCAAGCTGGTGGTGGAAACCAGGAACTACAGAGGACTGTGAGTCAGACCATTTCACATGGACTGTGTTTTTTGTGTGTTTGCATGCTGAAGTTTGCATGTTGAGTATTTGTTGAATTTGTTTTGGACAAATTACTATTGTTTAAACTATATCTGAAGTCACCATTTGAGCTGATCGCAACAAATTGGTGATTGTCCCAATATATGTGTATAGATAACAGCACTCCACAAAAGTATAAAGTAAAAAAGCGGCGTTCCTTTATTCACCCATCAGGGTAAATATGTCACGCAGATGGCCAGAATACCAGTCGTGGGGTTGATCAAGCACTAGTCCACCCCAGAGGGATCTCCTCTTTCTAGGAGCTATTTATTATTGATCTTATAAATTCACAATCTATATGTTCCACTGCGGAAAAAGTTTTTGGTTTCTCGGCACACTCTGGGGAGGTACATTCGCGGCCATCTGCGTGACATATTTAGTGGCTTGGTATCCTTTGGACGTGGGGGCAGATCGATGATTCCATGACTGGAACTGCCGGTCTGCATTGATCGCACATGAGCCCCATATAGAATATGGAGTGAATAATTTACGAATACAGACTACTGCCGCAATCGATGTGATGGTGTTGGTTTCGGCCGAGTGGTGTAATGAGTTTGTATATAGCAGTATGTTTTCCATTCACAAAGATGGAGCTTGTGTCCTGAAGGTAGTTGGGCGCATGCGCGAAAAGTTTTTCCACTCACTAAGATGGTGCACATGGCCTAAGTTGATTGGGCGCATGCGCGAAGTGACGCGACCTATGACGGTAGGTTTGCCTCACCGGCACATTCTGGAGCAGGCGCACTGAAGCGGGAAGGACGCCAAACACATGAGGCTATGGTGATAATGCCGACTGGTATGATAGTTATGAATCAGTCTCCACCTCTCCTTGTATTTATCCTATAACTTCGCTATGTGATACACCTGGGATATGGTTTTGTTTACTATGATGACAGGAAAAGTTATGTATTTATATACACAATCGGATATGTATAATTGCACATCTACATATGCACTTGCACTTTATGAGATGGATGCTAGGTGATTATATGAATTTGCACTATGTATTGATATTGGAATATTATGATTTTGTCAATTAAGTCACATGATTATCTAATTGGTTTTAATACTTTGCTTGGACACTATATATATGTGGTATTTTGCAATGATTCAATGCTTGAGAAAGGCTCAGTGTGTTGAGCCGAAACGTCGCACCTGATGGGTGAATAAAGGAGCACCGCTTTTTTACTTTATAATTTTGTGGAGTGCTATTCATTTTTCTACATATATTTCTGGGTAAGACGCCTATTCCCTTGAACGTGCACCCGATTTGGACTTTAGCCAGTGCCACCACTTTTTCCTTTAGATATATATATATATATATATATATATATACAGAAAACCACCCAGCAGGTTTTTTTTGGTTTGTTTTTTAACTCACTTATACAGCGCTGACACATTAAACAGTACTTTACAGACATTTTCATTAGAGGTGAGCGAATCGAAGTTGACGAAGTGGAATTCGATCGGAATTTCAGGGAAAATTTGATTCTCACCAAATACGAATTTCCTCACGCTTCATGGTAACAAATTGCATTTTTTCCTAAAATGGCTGCTGCACGTGTTAGGACATGGAGCAAAGAACTCTGGTAACAAGGGCTCACCCACAATGCCATGCATGCAGGCAATTAGCAGCCAGCAAGCCAAGTGATGTCACAGTCCTATAAATAGCCTCAGCCATCTAGGATTCAGCAAATTTCCAGTATACTAAGTGCAGGGACAGACGTCAGCAGACGCTAGGTACAGTGGTAGAAAAGAGTTTAAAACTTTTATTTTACTGTATAGAAGTTCAGGGAAAGAATAGGGAGGAATCATTCCACAATAATGAAGCAGAACAGGGTTCAGTAGGGTAGTTTACAGCCTGGGTAATAGGAACAATCTTATTACACCTTGCTGCACTGACTGTGGATCTAAATTGAAAATAAAAAATGTATACCTCTGTGGCCTAAGGGTCAGTATGAGACAGATGGCCACTTGCTACCCAATGGAAGTCAGGAAACTGAAAAATAAGGGGGTGCAAGTCAAAAACGTAACATTTAATTCATTGGTTAAAAATAACAATCTTGTGAGATTGATCAGCACAATATGTTCTGTTTGGGCAACATCAAAGCTCGATCAAAGCAGAAAATATTGCCATGTCAGGAGGACAGGCAATACAGGGTAATAACGATGCCAATCTTGCCAATGTTACTGGGAGGTGTTTAATCCCTAGAACATCCCTACTTGGCCTATCGGTCCCTAAGCCTGCTAACAGTGTCCTGTCCCGCAAGGGACAGCACCGTTACTGGATCCTGTCCCTGGACACACTGCCCCTGGTTAAGTGGGACAAGAAAAAGACCTCCTGACAAAAAGTTAAAAATACATCACAAGAGAACAGCCACGTTTTCTCCTACATATGGTTCTGGAGCAAAAAATATAAAGACGGGCCTAGCTGGATTATGATAAAGAAAGTAGTGGTACTTATCAAATGCCGTTTTCGGATGTGTCACTCCATCTCACGGTATTCTCAGCCTGCTTGTGCAAACACCGACGCGTTTCATCTCAAGTGAGGCACGCTGAGTGGCCTAAAGACTCATCAGGGGGCATAAGGCCACCACCGGGCAAAGGGGTCAAATGATTCAACACCCTTGTCATATGATAACCTGAATGACGTATGGTCCAAAGAGGTATCAAGGAGCTTATGCAGGGACCGGTATATCCCGTGCGCCCGTTCAGAGGGATTGTGCTCTAAATTGAGCCATTATACAGCTCTGTAATTCCAGCAAACCGTTCTTGTTATCCGGGTGGAAGTGATGTTTGATACAGCCATTAACAGGGTTTAATACAAGGAAATATTTCTACGTCTAAGGGTAATTTCATACTTGCGGCAGGATGGATCCAACAGGCTGTTCACTCTGTCGGATCCGTCCTGCTGCTATTTAGCCGTGCCGCCGGACTGCGGCTCCGTCGTATAATTGGGTGGGGGTGGAGCTACTGCGCAGCACGGCAGTGCATGGCAGAGGCCGCCGGACTAAAAAGTCGGACATGCACCGTGCACTGCCGTGCTGCGCCTTAGCTCCGTCTCGCCCCATTATAGTGAAATGGGACGGCAAAATAGTGGCAGGGCAGATCTGACAGGGTGAACAGCCTGTCAAATCCGTTCTGCCGCAAGTACGAAAGTACCCTTATTTGCCCTTGTGCGGTGAAGTTGCTCTAAAGCATTTTTTGGCTTGTATTAGTGGGGAAAAAAGGGCTTATAAGTAGAGATGAGCGAAAACCTGGAAGTTTGGGTTTGCAGGGTTCAGCCAAACTTCGCCGCAAAGTTCGAGTTTGGGACCCGAACTTGACCCCGAACCTGAACCCCATTGAAGTCAATGGGGACCCGAACTTTGGGGCACTAAAATTGCTCAAAAAAGTAATGGAATGTTCTAGAGGGCTGCAAAAGGAAGCAAAATGGGGTAAGAGCTGAACAATTGCTCTGCAAACACATGTGGATAGGGAAAGGACTTAAAATAACATAAAATACATAACAATTTAAAATAATAATCTTGAACTAGGAGGAGGAGGTCCATGTGGAGTAGGTGGTTGAGGAGGCAGTGGATGTGGCGGTGTAGGTGGAAGCGGTGGTGAAGGAGGTAGTCGCCAACAACACGTTTTTTTTTTTGTTTGTTTTTTGGGTAGACCACAAAACATTGGGAAATATAAAAAAGAAAACAAAGAGGAAGTGCCCTGGAGTATAACAATGGCTGGGTGAGGCTGGTATACATGTCTATTCTACACAAGGTATGGACAAGTCCTGTGGGATCCATGCCTGGTTCATTTTAATGAATGTGAGTTTGTCCACATTGGCTTTGGAAAGGCGGCTGTGCTTGTCTGTAATAACGCCCCCTGCTATGCTAAACACACATTCAGACAATACACTGGCTGCAGGGCAGGCCAGCAGCTCCAAGGTGTAAACAGCAAGCTTAGGCCATGTGCCCAATTTGGAGACCCAGAAGTCGAATGGGGTAGACCCATTAGTCAGTATATGTAGGCGTGTGCACACATAATGTTCCACCATGTTGCTGAAATACTGCCTCCTGCTAAGACGTTCCATATCAGCTGGTGGTGCTGGTTCTTGTGGCGTGCTGACAAAGCTTTTCCACATTTTGGCCATAATAACCCTGCATTCTGAGGTGCTGGTGGTGCCCCAACTGCGTTGGCAACTTCTTCCTCCTCCTCCGCTTCTGCCTTCGCCTTGTGCTTCCACTGAGCCCCCGCTGTCAGGTGTTAAGCAGCGCCTCTACCAGAGCGCACTTGTGCTCGCGCATTTTCCGATTGCACTCCAGTGACGGAATTAAGGACAGCATGTTGTCTTTGTAGCAGGGATAAAGCAGGGTGGCCACCCACTAATCAGCACTGGTTATAATGTTGGCAACTCGGCGGTCATTGTGCAGGCACTGCAGCATGTAGTCGCTCATGTGTGCCAGGCTGCCCAGAGGCAACAACAAGCTGTCCTCTGTGGGAGGTGTATTGTCTGTGTCCTCTGTATCCCCCAGTGTTCCTCCTACTCCTCTTCCTCATTCTCCAGAACTGTGCCCTGGCTGGACAATTGTGTTCCAGGCCAGGGCCTATATGGGTGCAGATACCCACCCTCCGAGCCACTTGTATTTGGTTGGCCATAAGTTAAGGATAAGGTGTGTATATAGTTTTGTTTGATTCCCCTTATAGGGACCCTCGGGATGTTTTAATCAACACACTAAACAGTCAGAAGACCACATCGAAATCCCTTTAGGGGTCTCTAACTATAATGTGTTATAGTAAAAATGTATCTTTATTATAGCTTAATTACAACTGAAAATGTGGGAAAGAAGAAAGAAGAAAATATGTTTTTAAAAATATCAGTGACAGTGGGGTCAAAATTTCCTAGTAGCTACTAGTAGTTGCTAGCGGCAACTAAGGGACTTCTAGCATCTAAGTTTTGGTGCAGTCACCAACAGGTGCTCTATGTATATATATTAAATAGACATACTTCAGACATACATTGCTGGTTGCCAATCACACACAACTAACATGCTCGCCCTCAGATATCCCTTGCGCTACAATTGTTAACCTCACTGATAACTGTCTAAAACGCTGAAACGCTACACTATTTACACCCCCCCCGACATGTTTCGCCACTGTGTGGCTTCTCCTGGCGACTATGTGGCTTCCCACTTCCCCTGACGAAGCCACACAGTGGCGAAACATGTTGGGAGGGGTGTAAATAGTGTAGCGTTTCAGCATTTTAGACAGTAATCAGTGAAGTTAACAATTGTAGCACAAGGGATATCTGAGGGCGAGCACATTAGTTGTGTGCGATTGGCAACCAGCAATGTATGTCTGAAGTAGTATGCCTGAGTCAACGTGTGTGGTAAGGATAGGGGATACACAGTGTTAGAATGAATATATCTTCTAGCCACATAGTTTCTAATAAAGCCGTAGCGTGTTAAATATCATGTGAGATTGCAAGGGCAGTTGATAGAAGCGTGTGGCCTGAGATACAAACAGTCTACGCGCAAATAGACTGCTAATGAGCCCTGCATTTCAACAGAGGTTTATAATGACAACACACGTTAGGCCCTTTGAACAGTCAATACATGTGTGTGACTTGCAAATATGTTGCAGGCTACACACAAATAGACTTTCAATTTTTGTGGCAACTCTCACTGTGAATAAAGAGAAAACCCATATTCCCACTGACACCTAATTCAGGCTCAGCATACAGCGGTATTTAATATACCCATGTTAGTTTCAGTGGTGGACCAATGATACACATTATCTAACCTGAATAATTAATTTATATAAATAGAGCACCTGCTGGTGACTGCACCAAAACTTAGATGCTACAAGTCCCTTAGTTGCCACTTGCAACTACTAGTAGCTACTAGGAAATTTTGACCCCACTGTCACTGATATTTTTAAATACATATTTTCTTCTTTCCCACATTTTCAGTTTTAATTAAGCTATAATAAAGATATATTTTTACTATAACACATTATAGTTAAAGACCCCTAAATGGATTTTGTTCTGGTCTTCTGACCGTTTAGTGTATTGTCTGTGTCCTCTGTATCTGCCCAGCGATGCTCCATTGAAGCACATAAGCTGCCTTGGGTGCCACCCTTCTGTGAACACGTTCCTCCTCATCCTGCAAAACTGTGCCCTGCCTGGACAGTTGTGTACCTGGCCTCTGTTGGTGCAGGAACCCACCCTCCAAGCCACTTGTGAATGAATGTCCTGATAACCGTGGAAATGATCCCTCTTCCTCCTCCTTTTCCTCTTGTGCCACATCCTCTTCCATCATCACCCGAAGTGTTTTTTCAAGTAGACATAGAAGTGGGATAGTAACGATTAGGACTGGGTAATCGGCACTGGCCATGTTGGTGGAGTACTCGAAACGGCGCAAAACGGCACACACGTCCCGCATGGAGGCCCACTTGTTGGTGGTGAAGTGGTGCTGTTCCGCAGATCGACTCACCTGTGTGTGCTGAAGCTCAAACTCCACTATCGCCTGCTGCTGCCGTTACAGTCTCTCCAGCAGGTGCAAGGTGGAGTTGCACCTTGTGGGTACGTCGCATATGAGGCGGTGAACGGGAAGGCCGAAGTTTTGCTACAGCCCAGACAGGCAGGCTGCAGCAGGGTGAGAATGTCGATAGCGCTCACAGACAGCCCGCACTTTCTGCAGCAGCTCTAACATGTTGGAGTAATTTTTCAGGAACCTCTGCACCACCAAATTCAGCACACCCGCCATGCAAAGGATTTGCGTCAAACCAGGTAGCCCCAGAGCTGCTTCGGATCTCGCTTGTTATCGCACACCACCAGGCAAGGATTGAGGCTCAGCAACCAACCACTCATCGGTCTGTTGTTCCATGCCCCTGCGCGGTGTGGGTTTTTTCCCAAACAGATAGGCTTTAAAACAGCATGCTGTCGTTTCCCCCTGGCTGTGCTGAAGTTGGTAGTGAAGGTGTTACGCTGACTGGATGAGGATGCAGTAGAAGAGAAAGCAGAGTAGGAGGAAGAGACAATGAGAAATGTCCTGCAATTCCCGGTGGCGGTAGGACATGCGTCAAACTGCTATCCTCCTCAGGTCCAGCTGCCACTGCATTTACCCAGTGTGCAGTTAGGGAGATATAACGTCCCTGCCCGTGCTTACTGGTCCACTTATTGGTAGTTATGTGGACCTTTTCACAGATGGTGTGGCATGGCTGTAATGGCTTCAACTTGGACACAGCTTAAAAGCTTGTTGATTGGCTGCCCTGCAGCGTTTCAAAAGCTTTATTAAATGCCAAAACAGCGAACACTAACCCAAACTTTTCTGGAACTTTGCAGTTCGGGTTCGCTAAACACTATTCATGAGGTCATTGTCTAAATTGGCCTTTAAGTAGTTACCAGAGGTTCTAAGCACTCCATTACTGTTTTTCCATCACTCTGTGGACAAACTCATCCAAAACCATCTATGTTAGGCTAGGGCTACAAAGGGACATTTGACGGGGGGCGACAATATTTTGTGCGACAAAAAGGATACAACTATATTGTAACATGTTGCGGAATTGTTTTTTATAATGATGTGAAAGTCACTCAATAATCCAACTTGGATGGATTTTTGGCAGCTGTCATGTCTCAGTCATTGACTATCATTATAAAAAATGTTGTGCGACTTTTCTGCAACAATAAGTCGTTGTGTAGCCCTAGCCTTAAAGCCAGGTGATTGTAGGGGCCATGTCATCTGATGCAGCTCTCCTTCACTCTACATCTTGGTCAAATGGCACTAACATAGCCTGGAGGTGTGTTTGGGGTCATTTTCCTGATGAAAAATAATTTTCCCACTAAGTGCAAAGAAGCTGGGATAGCAAGTCGCTACAGAATGCTATGGTAGCCCTGTTGCTTAAGTGTGCCTTGAATTTTGAATTTATCACCAACAGTGCCACCTGCAAAGCTCCACCTTTATGCTTCAGAGTGGGAACCACACAAAATGAAACTATCCAATCACCTTTTCTGTGTCTCACAAGATATGGTTGTTGGAACTCAAAATCTCTAATTTTGACTCATCAGACCAAAGTCCAAATATGTATTAGTCTAAAGTCAATTCATTGTGTTTCTTCTCCCAATCAATTATTTTCTTCTTGATCCTCCTCAGTAGTCCCATCTTTGCAGCAAGTCAACCATAAAGGCCTGATTCTCATAGGCTCCTCTGAACAGTTGTTGTTGAGATGTGTCTGGTACTTGATCTCTGTAAAGCATTTATGTAGTCTTATATTTCAGGTGTTGTTAATTTACAGCTTGTGAGGCTTGTAACTGTTATGAACTTATACTCTGCTTCACAGATAATGCTTGGTCTTCCTTTCCTAGGGCAATCCTCACAAGTTCCAGTTTCAAAATGGTGTTGGATGGTTTTTATGACTACACTTAAGGATATAATCAAAGTTTTAGAGCTTTTCTGTATTAACTGACCTTATTGTTTCAAAATAATAGTGGACTGTCATTACTCGTTACTTAGTTGAGTGTTTCTTGCCATAATGTGGTTTAGAACAGTAGACGAATATGGCTACCAATCCTATCTTTGCATAACACAACTGATAGTTTCAAACATATTATGAAGACAAGAAATTCCACAAAATAACTCCTGACAACAGATACAGTGCCAAAAGAAAGTGTTTATTCTCGTTGAACTTGTAGCTCTCGTGTTTTGCCGACCATGTTTTCCTCCAGTGTTGCTATTTATTTAGATCCATCCATCCATCCCCATGGCATGATGCTGCCACCACCATGTTTCACGGTGGAGATGCACTGGTGCATGATGCGTGTAAGTTATGTAGAGACGCTAGCCTCTACATAACTTAGGCGCATTCACCATTGACCTAAATCTAAGCCAGCTCCCATGGCACGAGACATGAAATGTCGCAGATTCGGCAGCAAATCTCCTTTGTCACAGAATTTGCGACAGATATACACCAAAAAGTTTCATATATCTAATAATAAATGACCCCTATTGTCTTTTGTATTTATGAAAATAAGTTAAACTTTGGCCTAAAATAACCAAAGCACCATCTTTAACATGTTTGCTGTGTCTAACCCATTAAGATACTGAGAGAATGTCAGGAGTGTACAAAGCTGTCCTCAAATTAAAAGAGGGCTACTTTGAAGAATCTAAAATACAGTATAAAATATACAGTATTATGGTTAGAGTTGAGCGAACACCTGGATGTTCGGGTTCGAAAAGTTGGCCCCGAACCTCATTGAAGTCAATGGGGACCCCAACTTTTGGGCACTTAAATGGCTGTAAAATAGCCCTGGAATGGGCTAGAGGGCTGCAAAAGGCAGCAAAATGTAGGTAAATGCCCTGAAAACATATGTGGATAGGGAAATGACTTAAAATAAAATACCGAAAATCATAAATAAACATTCTAAACTTGAGCCTAAGTGAGTGACAGTGGCACCTGTCACCCAGCAAACAAAGGAAGTGGCAGCAACGCCACCACATCTGTCATTGTCACCAAGCATCTCAACCAAATCCCATGGAAGTGATCAGCTGTCCATCTCCCAAACACTGGAGAGAAATAAATAGAAAGAGGAAGTACACCCCTACCCATGGCTCTGAATGCCTTATTTTAAACTTCCTGGTCCTTTGAAATGCTGTCATTCTGTCTGGTGGACAGTTTTAAAAACCTTATGGCGGTGGCTGTCCCACAGTATGTGTATCCCAACCGTCGCTACTTTTGCAGGCGAGTCATCCCTTTCCTGCACAACCAAGTGGCAGACAAAATCAAGTGGCAGACACAACCAAGTGGCAGACAAAATCAAGTGTGCACTGCGCAACGCTATCTGTGACATAATCAACAACACAGTGGGTAAATGTAGTGGCTGGCCCAGAGGAGGATGGCATTTTTGTGAATGTCCTTCAGCCCCTGAGGATTGCTGGCATTTGTCTTTGTATCCTGTTACCTTCTCCTCCTGCTTGGCTTCATCCTCCTCTACCACCTCCTCATCCGCTCAGCGTAACACCTTCACCACCCACAGCAGCACAGCCAGGGGGAAACGACAGAAGGTTGTTTTAAAACTTGTGTGTTTGTGGGACAAACCCCACACTGCGCAGGAGCTGTGGACAGGCATGGAACAACATAGCGATCATTGGTTGGTGCCACTGAGCCTCCAGCCCTGCCTGGTGTTGTGCGCTAATGGGCAAAATATACTAGCAGGTCTGGGCCCAGCCGGTTTGACGCACATCCCCTGCCTGCCACATGTGCTGAATTTGGGGTGCAGAAATTCCTAAACACCAGACAGTGAAAATCAATTCAGTTAATCGACCGCACACAACACCCCCACCCCCCCTTTCACTCAAACCATTAACAAACTATTTACAAATTTTCTTAAAAACATATTAAAATAACTATAATGCAGCTAAACTTACTATATAAACAAATAAAACTATATACACGCCTCATCCTTAACTTAACTTAACCAACTCAGGACCACCTAATGCGTCCGGCCAGCGGTCCTGTTGCTCTGGCTGGACGCATCCGTGCGTCATATCGCGAGACGCGAGATTTGCTGTGAACGTGCACGCGCGCGCGCGTTCACAGTGGCGCACGGCTCGGCAGATATACTGCAGCCTGCCAGCGATGATCAATCGCTGGCAAGCTGTAGAAGTAAAATAAAAAGCATCAAACAGGTATATCAGACGCTGTTTTATTAACAGCATCTGATTTACCTGCTACTTGGTCCTCTGTTCGTCCCATTTGCTGGGATCGACCACCAGAGGACCAGGTAGCTATGTAAAGTTGCACCAAGCACCACAATACACTCCTCCCCCCTCCGTCACTTATTAACCCCTTGTTAACCCCTTGATCACCCCATCTAGATTCCCTGATCACCCCCCTGTCATTGATCACACCCCAGTAAGGCTCCATTCAGACGTCCATATGTGTTTTTGCGCAAAACACGGACACCGGCAATGTGCTTTCCGCATTTTGCAGATCCGCACATTGCCAGAACTATATAGAAAATGCCTTTTCTTTTCCGCAATTGCGGACAAGAATAGGACATGTCACACCTGTGGTATCACCGTACTCAGAACAAGTAGGGCAATGTGTTTTGGGGAGTATTTTTACATATACCCATGCTGGGTGAGAGAAATATCTCTGTAAATTGACAACTTTGTATAAAATTTTTTAAAAAGTTGTCATTTACAGAGATATTTCTCACACACAGTATGGGTATATGTAAAAATACACCCCAAAACACATTGCCCTACTCTCCTGAGTACGGCGATACCACATGAGTGATTTTTTGCAGCCAAGATGCGCAAAAGGGCCCAAATTCCAATGAGTACCTTTAGGATTTCACAGGGCATCTTTACACATTTGAATTCTCATGCTTTAGGGCCCCTAAAATGCCAGGGCAGGTTAAATACCCCACAAGTGACCCTATTTTGGAAAGAAGACACCCCAAGGTACTCCGTGAGGGGCATGTCGAGTTCACAGAAAAAAAAAAATTGGCACAAGTTAGCGGAAATTGTTATTTTTATTTTTTTTGTTTTTTTACAAAGTCTCATATTCCACTAACTTGTGACAAAAAATAAAATTTTACATTAACTCAACATACCCCTCACGGAATACCTTGGGGTGTCTTCTATCTAAAATGGGGTCACTTGTGGGGTATTTATACTGCCCTGGCATTTTAGGGGTCTCTAAAGTGTGAGAAGAAGTCTGGAATCTAAATGCGTAAAAATGCCCTGTGAAATCCTAAAGGTACTCATTGGAATTTGGGCCCCTTTGCGCACCCAAGCTGCAAAAAAGTGTTACACATGTGGTATCGTCGTACTCAGGAGAAGTAGGGCAATGTGTTTTGGGGTGTATTTTTACATATACCCATGCTGAGTGTGAGAAATATCTCTGTAAATGACAACTTTTTAATTTTTTTTATACAAAGTTGACAGGTTACAGAGATATTTCTCTCACCCAACATGGGTATATGTAAAAATACACCCCAAAACACATTGCCCTACTTCTCCTGAGTACGGCGATACCACATGAGTGACACTTTTTTGCAGCCTGGGTGCGCAAAGGGGCCCAAATTCCAATGAGTACCTTTAGGTTTTACAGGGATGCTCACAATTTAGCCCCGCCCAAAATGCCATAACAATAAACACACCCCACATAAGACCCCATTTCGGAAAGTAGACACCCCAAGGTATTCACTGAGGGGCATAGTGAGTCCCTGGGAATTTTTTTTTTTTTTTTTTTTTTGCCAGAAGTTAGCAGGAATTGAAACTTTATTATTTTTTTTCCTCAGAAGGTGTCATTTTCCGCTAACTTGTGAAAAAAAATGAAATGATACATCAACTCACCATGCCCCTCCGCGAATACTTTGGGGTGTCTTCTTTCTAAAATTGTGTCATTCGGGGGGTATTTATACTATCCTGGCATTCTAGCACCTGAAGAAACATGACAGGTGCTCAGAAAGTCAGAGCTGCTTCAAAATGCGGAAATTCACTTTTTTGCACCATAGTTTGTAAACGCTATAAGTTTTACCCAAACCAATAAATATACACTTATTGGATTTTTTTTTATCAAAGACATGTAGAACAATAAATTTTGCGAAAAATGTATTTGGAAATATAGTTTAAAAAAAAAAATTACAACAGAAAGTGAAAAATGTCATTTTTTTTGAAAAATTTCAGTCATTTTTGATTAATAAGATGCACCACATGGATAAGCACCTGACAACACTGGCTAATCCCTCACTCTGGTGTTAAAAGCTGAGAGATTCGCCAATATTTCCAATCAGGAACATATCGGAGCCCCTTTAGGCACCACTTCACGGTTTCTCAGCATGACATGGGGTCCTACCACTAGACTACCTATGGTGTGTGAACAAGGTCTGAACAGGTATTAAGCAGCCTACAGCCCCCTCCCACTCACCTGCATTGCAGGACCAACAATGCAATGGGGAACAAATGAGGCTGCAAGCTACACCTACAACAGACCATGTGACACCGGCTTCCAGGTGCAACAGAATGTTTACCAGCCATATGCAATGGCACATTCAATACATATAAAACAAGAATCACAAAAATAAATGTGGCCTAAATGGGTGGGACTGCTCCAAACCCCAAACACTGTAGCGTGTTTCTAACTGGGGGAGCAGTTCCTCCGCATGTGGTTCGCAGCGAACGGCTATCCCCAGCAAAAATTGCATACAATGGAGGATAACAGCGCGAACCACAAGCACCACACAAACATACTACACAAAATAAAACATGTGCGGATGAAAATATATAAACACATAACTCACAGAAAAAAGATGCACCACATGGATAAGCACCTGACAACACTGGCTAATCCCTCACTCTGGTGTTAAAAGCTGAGAGATTCGCCAATATTTCCAATCAGGAACATATCGGAGCCCCTTTAGGCACCACTTCACGGTTTCTCAGCATGACATGGGGTCCTACCACTAGACTACCTATGGTGTGTGAACAAGGTCTGAACAGGTATTAAGCAGCCTACAGCCCCCTCCCACTCACCTGCATTGCAGGACCAACAATGCAATGGGGAACAGCTTTTAACACCAGAGTGAGGGATTAGCCAGTGTTGTCAGGTGCTTATCCATGTGGTGCATCTTTTTTCTGTGAGTTATGTGTTTATATATTTTCATCCGCACATGTTTTATTTTGTGTAGGATGTTTGTGTGGTGCTTGTGGTTCGCGCCGGTATCCTCCATTGTATGCAATTTTGCTGGGATAGCTGTTCGCTGCGAACTACATGCTGAGGAACTGCCCCCAGTTAGAAACACGCTACAGTGTTTGGGGTTTGAGCAGTCCCACCCATTTAGGCCACGTTTATTTTGTGATTCTTGTTTTATATGTATTGAATGTGCCATTGCATATGGCTGGTAAACATTCTGTTGCACCTGGAAGCCGATGTCACATGGTCTGTTGTAGGTGTAGCTTGCAGCCTCATTTGTTCCCCATTGCATTGTTGGTCCTGCAATGCAGGTGAGTGGAGGGGCTGTAGGCTGCTAATACCTGTTCAGACCTTGTTCACACACCATAGGTAGTCTAGTGGTAGGACCCCATGTCATGCTGAGATACCGTGAAGTGGTGCCTAAAGGGCTCCGATATGTTCCTGATTGGAAATATTGGTGAATCTCTCAGCTTTAACACCAGAGTGAGGGATTAGCCAGTGTTGTCAGGTGCTTATCCATGTGGTGCATCTTTTTTCTGTGAGTTATGTGTTTATATATTTTCATCCGCACATGTTTTATTTTGTGTAGGATGTTTGTGTGGTGCTTGTGGTTCGCGCCGGTATCCTCCATTGTATGCAATTTTTGCTGGGGATAGCCGTTCGCTGCGAACCACATGCGGAGGAACTGCCCCCCCAGTTAGAAACACGCTACAGTGTTTGGGGTTTGGAGCAGTCCCACCCATTTAGGCCACGTTTATTTTTGTGATTCTTGTTTTATATGTATTGAATGTGCCATTGCATATGGCTGGTAAACATTCTGTTGCACCTGGAAGTGGAAGCCGGTGTCACATGGTCTGTTGTAGGTGTAGCTTGCAGCCTCATTTGTTCCCCATTGCATTGTTGGTCCTGCAATGCAGGTGAGTGGGAGGGGGCTGTAGGCTGCTTAATACCTGTTCAGACCTTGTTCACACACCATAGGTAGTCTAGTGGTAGGACCCCATGTCATGCTGAGAAACCGTGAAGTGGTGCCTAAAGGGGCTCCGATATGTTCCTGATTGGAAATATTGGCGAATCTCTCAGCTTTTAACACCAGAGTGAGGGATTAGCCAGTGTTGTCAGGTGCTTATCCATGTGGTGCATCTTTTTTCTGTGAGTTATGTGTTTATATATTTTCATCCGCACATGTTTTATTTTGTGTAGGATGTTTGTGTGGTGCTTGTGGTTCGCGCCGGTATCCTCCATTGTATGCAATTTTTGCTGGGGATAGCCGTTCGCTGCGAACCACATGCGGAGGAACTGCCCCCAGTTAGAAACACGCTACAGTGTTTGGGGTTTGGAGCAGTCCCACCCATTTAGGCCACGTTTATTTTTGTGATTCTTGTTTTATATGTATTGAATGTGCCATTGCATATGGCTGGTAAACATTCTGTTGCACCTGGAAGCCGGTGTCACATGGTCTGTTGTAGGTGTAGCTTGCAGCCTCATTTGTTCCCCATTGCATTGTTGGTCCTGCAATGCAGGTGAGTGGGAGGGGCTGTAGGCTGCTTAATACCTGTTCAGACCTTGTTCACACACCATAGGTAGTCTAGTGGTAGGACCCCATGTCATGCTGAGAAACCGTGAAGTGGTGCCTAAAGGGGCTCCGATATGTTCCTGATTGGAAATATTGGCGAATCTCTCAGCTTTTAACACCAGAGTGAGGGATTAGCCAGTGTTGTCAGGTGCTTATCCATGTGGTGCATCTTTTTCTGTGAGTTATGTGTTTATATATTTTCATCCGCACATGTTTTATTTTGTGTAGGATGTTTGTGTGGTGCTTGTGGTTCGCGCGGTATCCTCCATTGTATGCAATTTTTGCTGGGGATAGCCGTTCGCTGCGAACCACATGCGAGGAACTGCCCCCAGTTAGAAACACGCTACAGTGTTTGGGGTTTGGAGCAGTCCCACCCATTTAGGCCACGTTTATTTTTGTGATTCTTGTTTTATATGTATTGAATGTGCCATTGCATATGGCTGGTAAACATTCTGTTGCACCTGGAAGTGAGCCGGTGTCACATGGTCTGTTGTAGGTGTAGCTTGCAGCCTCATTTGTTCCCCATTGCATTGTTGGTCCTGCAATGCAGGTGAGTGGGAGGGGCTGTAGGCTGCTTAATACCTGTTCAGACCTTGTTCACACACCATAGGTAGTCTAGTGGTAGGACCCCATGTCATGCTGAGAAACCGTGAAGTGGTGCCTAAAGGGGCTCCGATATGTTCCTGATTGGAAATATTGGCGAATCTCTCAGCTTTTAACACCAGAGTGAGGGATTAGCCAGTGTTGTCAGGTGCTTATCCATGTGGTGCATCTTTTTTCTGTGAGTTATGTGTTTATATATTTTCATCCGCACATGTTTTATTTTGTGTAGGATGTTTGTGTGGTGCTTGTGGTTCGCGCTGGTATCCTCCATTGTATGCAATTTTTGCTGGGGATAGCCGTTCGCTGCGAACCACATGCGGAGGAACTGCCCCCCCAGTTAGAAACACGCTACAGTGTTTGGGGTTTGGAGCAGTCCCACCCATTTAGGCCACGTTTATTTTTGTGATTCTCATTTTTGATTAATAGCAAAAAAAGTTAAAATGTCAGCAGCAATAAAATACCACCAAATGAAAGCTCTATTAGTGAGAAGAAAAGGAGGTAAAATTCATTTGGGTGGTAAGTTGCATGACTGAGCAATAAACGGTGAAAATAGTTTAGTGCAGAATTGTAAAAAGTGGCCTGGTCATTAAGGGTGTTTAAGCTAGGGGGGCTGAGGTGGTTAAGGCCAGTGTCATCCAAGTGGCTTGAAGGGTGGGTTCCTGCACCAACATAGTCCCTGGCCTGGAACACAATTGTCCAGCCAGGGCACGGTTCTGGAGGATGAGGAGGTTAAGTAGGATGAGGAAGAGTAGGAGGAACCGAGTTCTTAGCAGGGTGGCACCCAAGCCAGCTCACGGGCAGCTGGGTCACCATCAGAACCTCAGAAGGCTGGGTTAGCATTGGCTAAATGGGGGAAAGCTTTGTCATCACGCTATACCAACCTGCACCACCAGCAGATCTGGAACGTCTTAGCAGGAGGCAGCATTTCAGCAACATGGTGGAAGAGTACACTGACTGATGGGTTTTCCCAGGGGCGTAGCTACAGGGAAGCATGGGAAGCTACTGTTTTCGGTCTCTGACCTAGAAGGGGTCCATCCAGGAGGAGGAGGACTAAAAGACTTTGTCAGAGCCCCCTCAACAGTATTATACAATGAAATTATATACAGTGGCAGTATAGACAGTTTAGAAAGCGGATGGAAAATAAACCCAAACAGCCTCACACCCTACACACTTAACACCCCCACCCCCCCTTTCACGCAAACCAATAACAAACTATTTACAAATTTACTTAAAAACATATTAAAATTACTATAAGGCATCCAAACTAACCATATAAAGAAACAAATCTATATACACGCCTTATCCTTAACTTAAGGCCAACCAAATACAAGTGGCTCGGAGGGTCGGTATCTGCACCAACATAGGCCCTGGCCTGGAACACAATTGTCCAGCCAGGGCACAGTTCTGGAGGATGAAGAAGAGGAGTAGGAGGAGCGCTGGGGGAAACAGAGGACACAGACAATATAGCTTCCTCAAAGAGGATAGCTTGTCCTTGCCTCTGGGCAGCCTAGCAGACACGGGCGACTACATGCTGCAGTGCTGCGCAACGGTTGCCCAGTTACTGCCACATTCTTGTGCTGATTACTGGGTGGCCACCCTGCTGCATGCTGGTTACAAGGACAATGTGCCGTCCTTAATTCCCTCACTGGAGTGTGATAGGAAGATGAGACAGCTAGTAGACACGCTGCTGATGGCATTCACACCTGACACCGGGAACTCAGTGGAAGCACAAGGTGAAGGCAGAGGAGGAGGAGGAAAAATTTGCCAATGAAGCTGGGTCATTACCAACTCCTCAGAAGGCAGGGTTATCATGGGCAAAATGTGGAAAAGCTTTGTCATCACGCCACAACAACCTGCACCAACAGCAGATCCGGAACATCTTAGCAGGAAGCAGCATTTCAGCAACATGTTGGAACAGTACACGTACTGACAGATGGGTCTGCCTAGGGGAATAGCTATAGGGGAAGCAGGGGAAGCAACTGCTTTGGGGCCGTTACCTAGAAAGAGCCCATCCAGGAAGAGGAGGACTAAAGCACTTTGTCAGGGCACCCTCAACTGTATTATACAATGAAATTATATACAGTGGCCAAATAGACAGTGTAGAAAGTGAATGGAACAGCTGCTGGGCCTGGTCTGAGAGAGCGATCTTTAGTAGCCACAGGCATGGCGGCATAAAAGGAAGGGGTTTGCGCAAAAATTATAGGGGGAGGGTAGCCCCATTCAAAAATTTGCTATGGTGCCCAATCATTTCTAGCTATGCCACTGGGTCGTCCCCATTCAACTTCTGGGTCATCAAATTAGGCACATGTCCTAAGGTTGCCTTTTACCCCTTGGAGGTGCTGGCCTACCCTGCAGCCACTGTATTGTCTGAATGTGTGGTTAGCACGGCAAGGGGTGTTATCACAGACAAGCGCAGCCGCCTGTCCGCAGACAATGTGGGCAAGCTTTCGTTTATTAAAAAGAACCAGGCATGGATCTCACAGGACTTGTTTGTACCTTATGCAGAATAGACATGTATACCGCCCTCACCCAACCATTGTTATACTACCGTGTACTTACACTTTGTTTTATTTGTTATATTTTCCCAATGTTTTGGGGTCTACACTAATTTATTTAAAGAAATAAAAAATAAAAAAACAGTTATTGGCGACTACCTTTGGCTTCACAGCCCAAAAAGGCTTTATTTCATGCAAGAATGTAACCACCAATTGTAAGTTCCCTGTCAGTTATGCAGTGCAGGGGTTTGTACCTGGCAAAAATGGTAATATTTCACCCAACAATTTAAAATCTATCCTTTGCCGGACAGTATTAAACTTGGCCAGCCACAGATGAAACCACTGAATTACGGTATTGCTATTTTGGCAATTGAATTTCACCCCAGAAAAAATATCTATACTTTGCCGGACAGTATTAAACTTGGCCAGCCACAGCTGGAACACCAGATTTAGGGGATTACTATTTTGGCAATTGAATTTCATCTCAGAACAAAATCTATCCTTTGCCGGACACTATTAAACTTGGCCAGCCACAGCTGAAACCACTGATTTACGGTATTGCTATTTTGGCAATTGAATTTCACCCCAGAAAAATATCTATACTTTGCCGGACAGTATTAAACTTGGCCAGCCACAGCTGGAACACCAGATTTAGGGGATTACTATTTTGGCAATTGAATTTCACCCCAGAACAAAATCTATCCTTTGCCGGACACTAATAAACTTGGCCAGCCACAGCTGAAACCACTGATTTACGGTATTGCTATTTTGGCAATTGAATTTCACCCCAGAAAAATATCTATACTTTGCCGGACAGTATTAAACTTAGCCAGCCACAGCTGGAACACCAGATTTAGGGGATTGCTATTTTGGCAATTGAATTTCACCCCTCAATAAGATATTGAAATTTCTATCCTGAGTTTCTAGGGGTGACAACAAGCAGAGCCAAGCCCCTGATCTAGGATATAGCAAAACAAAAAAAACTAGTATTGATGGATTGATGAACTTGGTGGCAGCTTGTGCTGGTGCAACACAAGACACAAAATGGCCGCCAATCACCCCAGAAAAAAGTGACAGAAAAATGCTCTGTGCAGCCTAAAAACCAGTGAGCAATTAACTAGCAGCATTTGAATGATTCACAGCTGGAGATCGATCACTTCATTAGGTGTTTTTGCCTAGTCCTTAAGGTAAAATATGGCCGTGTCCTTAAGGGGTTAAGGTTTGTTTACCTTCCCTGTCTGGTGTGTGTGGGGTTAACTACCTGGCTTGGTGTGTGTGGGGTTAACTACCTGGCTGAGTGTGGTCATTAGGTGCCTATATTGCCTGTGGCTGATAGTCAGGAGGTTAGTTATACTCCAGGCTTTGTGTGTCGGGAGTTATGCTCCTGTCCTGGAGATTTCTTCTGTTCAGTGTTAGGGCCTCCTAGTTTGACTTCAATGTCTCTCCTTTGTCTTCCCATTGTTGTTATGTCCTCTACCCTTCCTTACATGTTTTTTTTTTTTTTTTGTATGGTGTGGGTTTTGTTTGTCTAGTTGTTGTTACATGTCTGGTCTGTTGGTGTTTGTAGTCCAGCATGTCTGCTAGACATTTTCCCTTTCTGTCGTGCCTTTGGTGAGAGAGCTCCTGGGTTCCCCAAAGGGGGTACAACACGTCAGTGAGAAGTTGCTGGAGTGCTGGTTCCCATGCGTGTCGGTTTGTACTGAGTCCGGTATGGTGTTCGGATTGCAGTACATTTGCATGGGTTCCAGTTCATGGTGGTGTGATCTTCTGGTGTGCCTTCGAGCAGCTGCGGCAGGTAAGTTACCAAGCATTCCATTGTTCTTGGTTCAGTGGTTATGGTCGCCACTGGATTCTTACCTTCCGATCCACTTGGCTACTCACTATCTTCTCCTCTCCTTGCTGCTAGGCCTGCAGAGACTCCTGTTCATCCTTGTTGTTGGATGAACAGGTTGTCTCAGTCCTGACATTGTTCCAGGGATCTTTAGAGTCAGGTAGGGACCAGGTTCCTGTGTATGAGCACTCCTACCATCTGTGTTCGCTCATACAGATAGGAGTCAGGACGAGGTTTAGGGATGCTCTAGGAGGTGACCTACTCCCTTTTTCCGGCATCCAGGCCTAGTTGCTATCCTGTCACCCTACATTATACGGTGTGGAGTTTTCACACCATGACAATGCCTTTCTGACTGTGACAGCATCTCAATGTGTTTAATTATTATGTCTAAACATTACACAGCAGAAACTTCTCTTTAAGACAAACAAAAATTATTATTTTTTTTTAATCATACCAAAAAGTCTTGTAAAAAAAGATATATAAATGATGCAATTTATTACTACAAAAAAATGCAAAGAAAATGTTGTGTGAAGAAACTCTAAAATGTCTGTCTGCACTTATTTAATGTAGTAAAACATTGCAATGTGTGTCATATTACATGAAGCTTCCTCTGGAGTTTTCTTTTGTCTCTCTCTTAGTGACGTCCTCTGACGCCCACAGCACTGTTATTAAGCTAGTTAACATATACAAAAGTTATATGGCCCAGATATTTTTGACTATGTAACTGAAATGCTGTGTTTTTGCTTTATAAGACACTGCTGACCATAGCACGCGTCTTAGTCTTAGAGGAGGAAAAATAAGAAATTTTTTTTTTTCGTCAGACCCCTAATCTTCATCAGACCCCAATCTTCATCAAATCGCAGATCAGACACCCACTCTTCATCAGATATCAGAGCAGACTCCTAATCTTCATCAGATCCTCCAAATCAGACCCATTATCTTCATCAGACCTCAGATAAGACAAAAAAAACAAGCAACTTAGCTCTCCTGCTCTGGATGGCACCCTCATTTGGGAGATCCAACACTTTCTTCCTGCCGCGCTGCACTGGGACCTGACATCACACAGTCTAAGGTCATAGTGTGAGATTAGGTGTACTACGTTATGACGCTGTTTGTTGTTAGGACACAATACAGGGCCTGGAAAAAGCCAGGGAATGGTGAGTAATATCAGAACTAGCAGCACTACACTCAGCGCTCCCCAGTCCTTCTGTACTAATGAGCACTTCCATAATGGAAGCGCTCATCAGTATTCGCTTTATAAGATGTACTTTTGAGGGAAAAGAGAGTGTCTTATGAAATACTTGAACACTGTGCAAAATATACAGGATTTGTGTTTATTTTCCTAAAGAGACACCCCAGCAAAGTAACTTTTGTTAACCACTCAATGAGTTTCCGTTTCTCACCTATTTACTCCCTGCTTTTCTTGAGCCAGATCTTTTTACTTTCTAATGGTACTATTTCTATATTACATATGGTGTAGAGGGAAGCTTGAAAAAAATTGAAATGGTGTGAAATGTCTTAACTTTGTTGATGACTTGCAGCCTATAGAAGACTCAATATGTTCTTATCAAGGACTTGATAATAACTTCACTATGGCAGATCTCATTGTCTTCAGAGGGCCCAAGGCTTCCATAGCAACTGAACAGCTCCCTTAGAGCTCATGCACATGAACGTGTGCTGCCCGTTGGAATATTGCGGACTGCATTTAAGGATCCGCAATACACGGGCACCGTTTCTTGTGCATTCCGCATCACGGATGCGGACCCATTCACTTCAGTGTGTCTGCAAATCCAGAGATGCGGAACGGAGTGCTTCCATGGGGTTCTGTTCCGTACTTCCGTTTCAAAAAAGATAGAACTTGCTCTATCTTTTTGCGGAACGGACAAATGCAGACCCCGCAAATTGCGGTCCCCAGTGCATGGAATGGCTCACCTATGACCATGTGAATGACCCCTTAATCTTGGTGCGGGGGAGAAAATTAGTCCCTGGGAGTGCCATGTTTATATTTGACCATGGCATTTGAGGGGTTAAATGTCCATGATTGGTGCTATTGCCCTACATGGACTTTGCCTTAAGACGTCTACGGCGTGAAACAGCTGGCACCCAGCAGCTATAGCACCAGCTGAGCTTCTGAGCACCATCACTACATATGCAAAGTGCAATTTGTTAAGGGATTAATATAGGCTATTATTAAAATAATGTACTTGTGTATGCCTTGTGCTTTAGTTGATGTGCCATTTATGTGTAATCTGCAATCTTGATTCCTTCTTTCTCTCTAATATGGTTACCCTAATACAACCTACATTTCCCACCATTCTACTGGCCTTGTACAGACAGAGGGGGCACAGTTTTGTCATACTACAGCAAGTGATAGATCAAAGACATAAAACATGTGATTGGACCATGTGATGTGACGTCATCACAGGTCCTTTAGACTGCAGCTAAAGCTTGAAGAGAGAAGAGAGATTGCCAACTACGCGATCAAGTGGCTAAGGTAAGTTAAGTTTTTTTATGTTTAACCCCTTAATCCTCATTCTACAAAGCATTCTTTAAGAATGCTATTATTTTCCCTCATAACCATGTTATAAGGGAAAATAATGAAGATTGGGTCCTGTCGCTTAGCAACCATGCGGGAAAATCTCACCGCATCCGCACTTGCTTGCGGATGCTTGTGATTTTCCCGCAGCCCCATTCACTTCTATGGGGCCTGCGTTGTGTGAAAAACGCAGAATATAGAGCATGCTGCGATTTTCACGCAACGCAGAAGTGATGCGTGAAAATCACCGCTCATGTGCACAGCCCCATAGAATTGAATGGGTCCGGATTCAGTGCGGTTGCAATGCGTTCACATCACTCATTGCACCCGCACGGAAAACTCGCCCGTGTGAATGCAGCCTTAGTGTTAGGAAGTTTTTATAACTGTATATGTACATTGCAGTGGTGTGCCTGAAGTGATTGGCACCTGGGGCTGGTCCTTTCTCTGGCACCCCCCATACTACCTTTATACCTCCTGTAAGAGGGTGCAAGGTATCGTGGTCGATGGCAGGTATGTGTCACCGAGGTTCCTGGCCTCGGTGAGGTAAGAGCCGGGTTTTTATGTGTCAGCAGCAGCTAGTGCTGTTTGACACCTTACTATTTAGTTTGGCTGCAAAGCCAATCTGGGCCGGCTCTTACTGGGAGTAGGCAAAGAGTTGGGTGGGTGCCTACTCCCCACGGTCCAGGCCGGACTTTGCCGGGCTTTTAAAAGGCAGCCACATCAGCAGGTGTGGCTGTGATTGTCCTGGAGCTGCTGCTAGTCCTGTGGAGCTCTCTGGGCTGGAAGCAAAAGTCCAGCAAGGAGACGTGCAGTCGACCTGGAAGCCTGAAGGAGGATTATCCCACGGCTGGGCCGACCGCCAGGTGCGAACGCGCACCTAACATCTCACAGGTGATTGAACCTGGTTTTGGACTCTTTGGTTTTGCTTTTTTTGTTTGCTGCGTGTGAATGAACACCAAGAGACTGTTTACCATTTTGTTTGTGCAAGTGTGAATAAAACACTGTTTATTGCACGTACTGGACTCCTTGTCTTGCCTCTGTACTGCACCCGCACCGCTATCTACCAGAGCAACTCCCCACATTTGGTGTCGGATGCGGGCATGCGCAGTGAGGCTGGCGTGAACGCCGAACTTTGTTTGTTTTGCTGAGCAAAAGTGGATGTCCTATATTCGGCCGGCAAAGTTGCAGCCTGTGTTCCCTGACAAAATGGAGGCGGCGGTGAAAGCTCTCATAGAGGCTAACGTGCAGCAGCGGGAGACCAACCAGCTACTGCTACAGCATGTGATGGCGTTGCAAGCTGCAGGGCGCCCACCACGACCATGATGCCCGGAAAGCGGTCCGTGCGGCGATCCCAAAAATGACCCCCTCAGACGACGTGGAGACGTATCTGGCGGTCTTTGAGAAGGTCGCCGTGAGGGAAAAGTTACCCCGTGACCAGTGGGCCGAGGTGGTTGCTCCGTTCCTGGCATCCGGACCCCAGCAAGTTTTTTTGATTTAGCAGATGACCAGGCTGCTGATTATCCCACGGTGAAGGGGAGATCCTGGCCAGACTGGGGGTAAACGTGTTGGTCCGGGCTCAGCGGGTCCACCAGTGGGACTTTAAAACGGCTGAACCCGCCAGGCCGCAGTACTATGAGTTGCTGCACAGGTTGCAAAAGTGGCTGCAGCCTGATGTTCTAAGTCCGACTGCTATGCTGGACCGTCTGCTGGCCGACATGTTCTGGAGGGCCCTGCCTTACCCCCTTCAGCACTGGATCGGCCAGGTATCCCCACCAATGCCCTTGAAATGGTTGATCTGGTGGAGCGCTATGAGGCCACAAAAATCTTGCAAGGGGGTGTTGTTGGGAGGGGCCGGTCAAACCCCGGAGGTCTCCCATCCCGTCCCGACGACTGATACCCGAGAAACCTGTTCGGGTGTACCCCTGTAGACCCGGCTCCGATTGTCTGCTGGCGGTGTCAGGAGCCTGGCCACGTAAGGGCCGACTGTCCACATCGGGGAGAACCCATGGAGACTAATTATGGGTACCGGGCTTCCATGTATGCCCGGAGACTGTGTGCGACCGGCACCCCGAGACAATAGACAATCGTCATCTGTGCCAGGTGCAAGTCGGGGATAACCTGGCAGTGGCGCTGTTGGACTCAGGGAGCCTAGTAACCCTGGTAAGTGCTGCCCTGGTACAGCCCACCCAGTATACGGGCCGGAAAGTTGGTGTGGTGTGCATACACGGAGACTTAAAGGACTATCCCACTGCTGTAATGTCTCTGTCCACGGCGGCCGGCACATGGACTTGTGAAGTGGCGATCTCCTCAAAGCTACCCTATGAACTAATAATTGGGAGAGACTTCCCTGGTTTTCCGTCACTATGGCCTGAGGTGAAAGTGACTAATAGCCCTGAGACAGGGGTAACCCTAGCTGAGTGGCCTGGTTCCAGTGGGAGGCCAGAGCCCTGGGAGCCCGAGTCCGAAGGGCCTGCGGTAGGGGTGACCACCACTTCTGTGACAGAGGGGAGGCACCCCCACTGAGTGTAATGGTGGGAGACATGGAGGACTTGCCACCAGGACCTGAGTTGGCAGACCTCCACGTCTCCGGAGATAATTTTGGGACTGCCCAACACCGGGACCAAACCCTAACCAGGGCCTGGGAGAATGTGCTGGAAATTGATGGTAAACCCCAGAGACCAGGGGCTGAGTTAAAATTTCCCCGCTTTGTTGTTCACCAAGAAATGTTATATCGGGTGAACCAAATCCGGGGTGAACCTGTTGAACAGTTGGTGGTGCCCACAGCGTACCGCAAGCTTGTCATGGAGCTTGCCCACCAACATGTTCATGGGGGACACTTGGGGTGGCAGAAAACCCAGGACCGCATACTGCAGCGGTTTTATTGGCCCAGTGAATTCAAGGAGGTAGAGAATTATTGTAAGTCCTGTCCCACCTGTCAGATACATAGCCCCCAGCCACATTTCCGTAGTCCTCTGGTACCTCTTCCAGTTATTGAGGTCCGTTTGAGCGAATCGCTATGGATCTAATTGGGCCTGTACCAAAGTCTGCCAGGGGCCACCAACACATTCTGGTAGTTCTCGACTATGCAACTCGGTATCCGGAGGCGGTGCCTCTGCGACATACCTCAGCTAAGCTCATCGCCAAAGAGTTAATGGAAATGTTTTCCCGTGTGGGCCTGCCAAAAGAGGTTCTGACAGACCAAGGGACCCCTTTTATGTCCAAAGTTATGAGGGAACTGTGTAAATTGTTGCGTATAAAGCAGTTACGGACGTCCGTTTACCATCCGCAAACAGACGGTCTTGTCGAGAGGTTTAACCAAACTTTAAAAAATATGTTAAAAAGGGTGGTGTCTAGAGATGGGAAGGACTGGGACCTGCTTCTGCCCTATCTCATGTTCGCAGTGTGAGAGGTGCCCCAGGCCTCTACTGGGTTCTCGCCCTTCGAACTGCTTTATGGCAGACACCCTCGAGGCCTGTTGGATATTGCCAAGGAAGCGTGGGAACAGCAACCTGTCCCCCACAAAAGTGTCATTGAATATGTCACCCAGATGCAGGAACGGATGGAAAGGGTGTTGCCGCTGGTCCAGGAGCATATGGAGGCAGCGCAACAAGCCCAGAGTAGGGTGTATAATCGTCAGGCTCGGGTACGGGACTTCAATCCGGGAGATCGGGTTTTGGTTCTGGTACCCACCCTTGACAGCAAGTTCCTAGCTAGGTGGCAGGGCCCCTATGAGGTGATCGAGAAGGTAGGGAAGTAAATTACAAGGTACACCAGCCAGGCGGCGCAAGCCGGAGCAGGTGTACCACGTGAATTTACTAAAGCCGTGGAAAGATAGGAACATGGCCGACGACAACAGCCCCGGCCAGGGCTTCTAGGTGAGAAGGGTCCAGCCCCACAGTTCGAGGCCTGTGAAGCAGTAACCACGGTAAAATTGCAGACAGCCTGTCTTCCAAACAAGTTCAGGAAGTCAGGGAGTTCATCAGTCGGAACACGGATGTGTTCTCGGACCTCCCTGGCCGCACGTCTCTCATCCAACATGACATCGTCACTGAGCCTCAGGCCAAGATCCGGTTAAAACCATACCGGGTACCCGAGGCTCGGCGACGGGCCATCGCGGAGGAAGTGCAATTAATGTTGAAGCTCGATGTCATTGAGGAGTCGAAAAGTGAGTGGGCCAGTCCCATAGTCCTGATACCCAAGCCGGATGGGACGTTGCGGTTCTGCAACGATTTTCGCAAATTAAATGAAGTGTCCAAGTTCGATGCGTATCCCATGCCCCGGGTAGACGAGCTTGTTGAGAATTTAGGGCAAGCCCGTTATTTTTCTGTGCTAGACCTCACTAAAGGATACTGGCAAGTACCCTTAACGGAGTCGGCCAAGGAAAAACTGCTTTTGTTACCCGCAGGGCCTGTATCATTATAAGGTGTTACCCTTTGGCCTGCATGGCGCCCCGCCACCTTCCAAAGGTTAATGGATATTGTGCTGCGACCTCATCGTCGGTACGCCTCGGCCTACTTAGATGATGTAATCATCCACAGCACCGACTGGGAAAGCCATTTGCCCAAAGTGCAGGCGGTAGTGGATGCCCTGAGGAAAGCTGGTCTAACCGCCAATCCAAAGAAGTGTGCGATTGGGTTGGAAGAGACCAAATACCTGGGATATGTAATTGGGCGGGGAGTCATCAAGCCGCAGGTAACTAAAGTGGAAGCCATACGTAACTGGCCCCGACCGGTCACTGCCAGGCAGGTAAAGTCCTTCCTGGGAATGGTAGGGTACTACATGCGGTTTGTGCCCCACTTTGCCACAATAGCAGCGCCGTTGACAGACCTATTGAAGGGGCGAAAGTCTGGGAAGGTTAGCTGGAGTGAGAAGGCGGAGGAGGCTTTCTCCGCGTTGAAGTCGGCCCTCTGTGGGTCCCCGGTTTTGGTGACACCCGACTTCAACCGGGAGTTTGTCGTACAGACCGACGCCTCGGAGGTAGACCTCGGTGCTGTGCTGTCTCAGGAGGTCAACGGGGAAGAACATCCCGTTGTCTTCCTGAGCCGTAAGCTCAGTCCCGCCGAATCCAGGTATAGTATAGTGGAGAGGGAGTGCCTGGCTATCAAGTGGGCACTCGAATCTCTCCGCTACTACCTGTTAGGGAGGAGGTTCCGTCTGGTGACCGACCATTCCCCTCTCAAGTGGATGAGCCAGGCCAAGGAGAGGAATGCTCGGGTCACCAGGTGGTTCCTATCCCTTCAGAACTTCAAGTTCTCTGTAGAACACAGAGCAGGCCGCTTGCAGGGTAACGCAGATGCCCTGTCCCGCGTCCACTGCCTCACATGTGTTCACCCCTCAGGGTTGAACAAAGGGGGGTGTAAGAGGGTGCAAGGTATCGTGGTCGATGGCAGGTACGTGTCACCGAGGTTCCTGGCCTCGGTGAGGTAAGAGCCGGGTTTTTATGTGTCAGCAGCAGCTAGTGCTGTTTGACACCTTACTATTTAGTTTGGCTGCAAAGCCAATCCGGGCCGGCTCTTACTGGGAGTAGGCAAAGAGTTGGGTGGGTGCCTACTCCCCACGGTCCAGGCCGGACTTTGCCGGGCTTTTAAAAGGCAGCCACATCAGCAGGTGTGGCTGTGATTGTCCTGGAGCTGCTGCTAGTCCTGTGGAGCTCTCTGGGCTGGAAGCAAAAGTCCAGCAAGGAGACGTGCAGTCGACCTGGAAGCCTGAAGGAGGATTATCCCACGGCTGGGCCGACCGCCAGGTGCGAACGCGCACCTAACATCTCACAGGTGATTGAACCTGGTTTTGGACTCTTTGGTTTTGCTTTTTTTGTTTGCTGCGTGTGAATGAACACCAAGAGACTGTTTACCATTTTGTTTGTGCAAGTGTGAATAAAACACTGTTTATTGCACGTACTGGACTCCTTGTCTTGCCTCTGTACTGCACCCGCACCGCTATCTACCAGAGCAACTCCCCACACTCCTCACAGTAGTTATGCCCTCATGGTGCCACCCTCACAGTAAATATACCCTCTCTGTGCCCCCATAACATTTGTTATGCCCTTTCACAGTAGCAATGCCCTATCTGTGCTCGTTTCACAGTACTATTGTCTTCTCGTTAAAAAACAAACAAGCAGTAAATACTCACCTTTTCTTGTTTCTGATGATCAGATCACCTCCACCACTCCGCTGTAGGTACAGATTGTGGTACAGCACTGTGTGGGAAAAGTACACAGGTAGATTCCCGGGCTCCTCCTACACAGTCCAGCAGCGCGATCAGTGTCTGTAGGGCTCAACTGTGAAGCAGGGAGCAGACAGCTCCCTGTTTCACCATTCAGTGCAACGGCCTGGAGGAGGGAAGAAGTGCAGGGAGCTGAGGGGTCAGTACATGAAAGGAACTCTAGCTCCCTAACACTCTAGCAATGAGTGCTTCTATCTGTAAGTGCTCATTGTATCCGGTGTTCTGTGAAAATCTGCTGCCCTCGTCATTTCCGATCCTGACGCATCACCTGAGAGGGAGGAGTTTCACGCAGCGGGCCACCTGATAGGCTAAAAAGGAGGTGTGATTGCAACTGCGCACCATCGCTCCGGGTAGCAGAATTTTAGAACCGATGGATGTGAACGTGCCATGGCAGCTAGAATAAACGGGCTAGCGCTCATGCGCGCTATATGAACGCACCAGGGCAGCTGAAATTAACAGGCTAGTGCACATGCACGCTATGTGAACGAGCCAGGGAAGCTGAAATTAACGGTCTGTGAACGCGCCAGGGCAGCTTACATTTATGGGCCACTGTGCATGTGCCGAGAGCACACTAGCCCGTTAATTTAAGCTGCCCTGTCGCATTCACATAGCGCGCATGCGGATAAGCCCGTTTATTTCAGCTGCCCTGGTGCGTTCACATCCATCGTCTGTAAAATTCTGCTACCCGGAGCGATGGTGCACAGTCGCAAACACACCTCCTTTTTAGCCTATCAGGTGGCCCACTGCAGGAAACTTCTCCCTCACAGGTGATGCATCAGCCCCGTAAATGACCAGGGCAGCAGATTTTCACGGGTAGCAGATTTTCACAGAACACTGGCACCCCTCTGACAGCTGGCACCCAGTGTGGACAGCACCTCCCCCTCTTGCCACACCACTGATTGTATGTATATGTATCATTGCACTCCAGCCAGTTAATTATATTTTTGCAGAGCATTCCACATAAGAGACATACAGAGTAGCACAGCAGGTGTAACTTAGTGGGGCGGTAATGTGTCAGAAAGCTGCTAAGAGACACAATCCTGCAGTTCTCAGAATGTCAGCGACACAGGAAAGACTGATCTGTCTGCACAGTAAGCTCTGGACTAGTTATCAAAACTGTTGATCACATGCTACAGCTACCCATAATAATGGGGCTCAAAATATCTGGATGCAACTGAGCTGACATGAAACAAATTGCACTGCTAGTGAGCTAACGTGATATGTCCAAATATTTGATTACTTTGTCAATGCTTTTTTAACATTAACTACTTTTTAATGAATTATAGATGTTATATCAGCTTATAGCACAGCAATCATCCAGCAAATTTTTCACACGTCTATTAGAAAGCCTGAAATTTCAGGTGAATTGTTTTTGTATAATTATACATTTCTTTAAGCTTCCATGGTCAGGTATACAGCAAAAAGTTGCTTTATAATTTTTATATGACCAACCTATCAAGAGTTGTGCATTCCAAAATAATATTCCTCTTTTCACTAAGAATTTGCATGTATTTAGTACTGAAATAATACTAAAAGTAACATCAAAACTGCTTAAAATCTAGTGTTGAGCTTGAATATTCGAATCGTGAATTTTAATCGTGAATATCACCACTTCGAGAATTTGAGAATATTTAGAATATAGTGTTATATATTTGTATTCGCGAATAGGGTTGGTCACGAATATTTTAATTGCAAATTTATTGTGAATTTATCACGAATATCGGCACTTAGCAACATCACTAGCAACCAATAGGAAAGTTGCCTACCCCTTAGTGTTGATCGCGAATATTATAATCATGAATTTTTATTGTGAATATATTACATTGCCGATTTTCGAAATCAAGTAAATAATGACTAGAGATCATAAATTCCCGAATTTTCTAATTTATGGAGAATATTCGGCCAAAAATTTGCTAAATATTGCAAATTCGAATATTGCCTATGCCGCTCATCACTATTAAAATCTATAAAATCAGAGATTCAAGCAACATTTTTTCAGGATGTGTTTTATGCCTGACAATTGTGTTTGATAAAAGTCCCATATCAGACCCGTCCTTTTGTATAGTTATGTCCCAAATTTTTAGGTTAATTGAAGTCTATTGATAAGTATAGTAAGCAAACATTATACCTCCCAACAATCCCAGATCTGGCGGGGCAGTCCCAAAATTCAGTAATGGGGAAGCAGGGATCCATCCACTCCCCACTTCACCATTCAGCTGCTCGCACACCACAGCAGCAACATAATGCCCTCGCATATCACGCTGCTGGTCCGTGTGGGCTCCTTCTCCTACACAGCTGCACAATGTGAGACAGTATCCTTCTGGTGCGGAGAGCTATGATAATTGGAGGAATCAGGTGAGTACTTACTATTTTTTTTTCCATCCTGGGGGCACATAACTGGCATAAATACTGTGAGGGGGCACATTTCTGGGCATGACTACTGTGAAGGTGGCACAAATCTGGCATAGCTACTGTAAGGTGACACAAATCTGGGCATAACTGGTGTGAAGGGGCTACATCTAGTCATAACTACTTTGAAGGGGGCATATCTGGGCATAACTACTGTGAGGGGGGTATATGTGAGCATAACTACTGTGAGAGGCACAAATTGGGCATAACTATTGTGAAGGGGGCACAATGTGGGCATTACTAACGTGTGCTTGCCAGTGGCATAGTTATAGGGGGTGCAGAGGTAACATTCGCTATCGGGCCCAGGAACCTGAGGGGGGGGGGCAAAAATCCTAGTGCCACATAAGAAGACACCAGTATTATAGAAAGGGTATGCTGGGAGGGCTCTGTCATAGATTTTGCATTGGGGCCCAGAATCTTCAAGTTACACCTCTGGCAGGAGGGAAGTGGTTAGTTCAAGTACTTTGCATGGGGAAGGGGTGCCGTTTCCATTTTTGCCTCAGGCTATGTGATCCCCTGCCACTCGCCACAAAGCACAGAGGAACGGGGACCCAAAGTGAACTCTTGTATCAGGGCCCATGAGCATTTAGCTATGCTCCTGGGGGAATTATTACTATCTGGGGGTATTAGGGGACTGGGTGTGTATAGTTATGTTTTGGGTGGAGTTAGAAGTGTGCTGCCTTTTCATAGACTTGGTGAGAGTGGCGTAAAATACAGATTGAGACTAGAAAATTCATTAATGCATTGGAAAATTGCAAATCCAGAGGGTTTGCAACAGTTATATGGCACAAAGAGTGTCGTGCATTATAATGCGCACAATGCTTTATATAAAAAAAAATGGATCAAAGGAAAAATATCAAAATTTATTGATCCGCAAGGTGGACATAACACCTCGAGCTCTTGACCGAGAACCTTAATTATTGTGTGCAATCAGCAAAACAGGGACAGGTGTCTATACAAAATATATAAATAATTTTATTATACAATAATTTTAGAGCAATAACATCAATGAAAATATCTATGTAGGAAAAAATTAATATTGCGATACCAAAATACGCCACTAGAACCAACACACTATAAATCTATCAACACTCTTTAGTTTCACAACCAAATATGAAAACTATGCAAGCAATTGATATATGCACAGAAAATTAACAAAGGAAACAATTATATATGAACCCTTTTTGCTCTGCTATAATTATGACCAAATTTTCCGGTACATGGCGGTATTACACGAAATATAAATTCTTTAGCTCGGTATGAGGCTAGGGAATATAAACTCCCAAGGGACTGGGTCTTAAAGGGCTTCTGTCACCCCCCTTAACCCATTTTTCACTAGCTAACATTAGCTATTTGCTAATGTCAGCTGAGTTGAAATATATCTTTTTTACCTTTTCTGAAGTTGTCAATTCTGTAAAAAAGCCACTTTTATAATATGCTAATCATCTTCCTCGTTTGATAGACAGGGCCAGCGCTTTCTCCTCCTCGCGCTGGCCCTGTCTGAAGATGAAATCCCGCGCCTGCGCCGTACCGCTCAGTAATCGGCGCAGGCGCACTGAGGACGGAGCGGCAAAGCTCGCGTCCTTCACTCAGAGCGCCTGCGCCGACTAAAAAAGATATATTTCAACTCAGCTGACATTAGCAAATAGCTAATGTTAGCTAGTGAAAAATGGGTTAAGGGGGGGACAGAAGCCCTTTAATGTCTGATCTTGTTGGCAATATGCATCTTTGCCAAGACAAAGAACATTATTGACCTGGCGTCTGAAACTATGTATCCACACAATACGGGGATATTTGGCTATGTACCGGGCTAAGTAATTTATTAATACCACAGGCAACAAACGATATATACGTTACCAAGGCTCAAATGATGAGCAGAGCCTTCAAGGGACAATCAGCTCTCACGAGGGTTTCCCGTGATCCCGGATAAAATCCAAAGCTTTGCTTCTCCTGGCCACGTATCTGTTGTGCCTCTTTTCTTTTATCAGAAGACCCCGGGCGTATACATTGATAAGGAATGTGACATCATACCACTACCCAAAATGCATTTGGGCTACTGATGCAGTGTCATCTACTCATACCTATGTGGCACTATTGTATAAGCTGTCAGCATGCCTAACATTTTCACACTATACACTTCTGACATCTGGAGACCTTGTCTTAGAGCAGAAGTACAAACTTTGATACAAAACAAATCCTGTGAGGAACATCGAGACGCTCCTCACGCTGTGGAATACATATCAAAGATAAAAATACAATAAGGTCTCTTCCAAACACAGGTGTCTAGTATCTTCTACTGTTTGAATGAGTCTTTGATTAATACAATAAACACTAGCTTCTTTGAGCTTCACTAGCCAAAGCTCATGATTAAATCCTTGTACAACATGAATATAAACAAGCATTGCTCTTAAAGGCAATGAATATCCATATGACTAACGCAAGTAGACATCCATGTTTTATACCCATGAAATAAGCATATATAACGGTTTATACGGTTCATAATCATGAAAAGCATAACAAGAGGCATAAGAGGAATGATAAATTCCTCTTATGCCTCTTATCCCTCCTTACTCAAATGTTAGAAGGGAACATCCATAAGCATTGTTTTAATGTGTTGATGTTTGCTGAAAAAAGAAAAAAAACACGTAATATAACAGCACTCTCATAGCACTAAATTCAAAGATTATATATAAACTAATAACAGGTTTTTATATGATAAATAAACTTGAGGTTCTTACTTAGCAAATATATTTTTTGCCAAAACAAATCTGTGCCCACCTACCATGGCAAGGTGACTTCAGTCCAAGCAGAAACCTACTATATTTAATATCTGTCCTCATGCTATGAAGCATCTACATTCAGGAGAGCAGAACCTACACATGTAGTGTGCTGCTACTTGTTACCTTCATGCACATTTAACCAGCTCACGACCGCTGTACGCACGGATGCGTCCAGGCGGTGGCTGGTTTACTCTTCCTGGACGCATCCGCACGTCATCTCGCGAGACGTGAGATTTCCTGTGAACGCGCGCGCGCTCACAGGATCGCGTCGGGGAGAACTTTAACTACAGCCTGCCAGTGCTGATCATGCGCTGGCAGGCTGTAGAAGTTAAAAAAATCGCATATCAGACGCTGTTTTGTTAACAGCGTCTGATATGCTTGCTGCTCGTTCCTCTGGTGGTCCCTTTTGCTTGGGACCACCAAAGGAAACTTATGTAAGTGCACCAATCACCACACAGACCCCCCCATCCACCCCCCCCAGTCACTGATTAACCCCTGATTAACCCCCGATTAACCCCTGATCACCCCATGTCAGCCCCCTGATCACCCCCTGTCACTAATCACCCCCCTGGAAGGCTCATTCAGACGTCCGTATGGGTTTTGCGGATCCATGGATCCGTGGATCCGCAAAACACGGACACTGGCAATGTGCTTTCCGCATTTTGCGGATCCGCACATTGCCAGAACTATACAGAATATGCCTTTTCTTGTCCGCAATTGCGGACAAGAATAGGACATGCTCTATCTTTTGCTGAGCTGCGGATGTTTGGGGGCCGAAACCTGGAAGTTCGCGGCCGCAGCTCCGCAAATGCTGATGCGGCGAGCACATTGTGTGCTCTCTGCATCACCGCCTGCCCCATTCACAGTGAATGGGTCCGCATCTATTCAGCAGAATTGCGGAATAGATGCGGACATTTTTGCGGAAGTGTGAATGGGGCCTTACTTCTTTTTTTTTGCACATTTTTTGGCAGAGATTTTTTCATCCACATTGATTGATGCGAATGAAGAAATCTGTGCCGTTCATTTTTTTTTTTTCAGCCCAGAGGCTGAACGGAAAAAAAAAATCTCATTACCCGTATGCTACATATAAGGAGAATAGCAGAAACTCCTAATGCTGGCCATACGTGTAATGATTGCGGAGACTCTCAAATGCCAGGGCAGTACAAACACCTCACATGTGACCCCATTTTAGAAAGTATTCCATGAGGGGTATGGTGAGTTCATGTAAAATTTTATTTTTTGTCACAAGTTAGTGGAATATGAGACTTTGTAAAAAAAAAAATATATATATCAATTTACGCTTACTTGTGCCAAAAAAAAAAAAAAATTCTGTGAACTCGCCATGCCCCTCACGGAATACCTTGGGGTGTCTTCTTTCTAAAATGGGGCCACATGTGGGGTATTTATACTGCCCTGGCATTTTAGGGGTCCTAAAGCGTGAGAAGAAGTCTGGAATCCAAATGCGTAAAAATGCCCTCCTAAAAGGTACTCATTGGAATTAGGGCCCCTTTGCGCATCTTGGCTGCAAAAAAGTGTCACACATGTGGTATAGCCGTAATTAGGAGAAGTAGGGCAATGTGTTTTGGGGTGTATTTGTACATATACCCATGCTGGGTGAGAGAAATATCTCTGTAAATTGACAACTTTGTATAAAAATTTTTAAAAAGTTGTCATTTACAGAGATATTTCTCACACATAGTATGGGTATATGTAAAATATACCCCAAAAAACATTGCCCTACTTCTCCTGAGTACGGCGATACCACATTAGTGACACTTTTTTGCAGCCAAGATGCGCAAAGGGGCCCTAATTCCAATGAGTACCTTTACCCTAGGTACACATCTAAGCGTTTTACAGCGTGTTCAAACGCACTGTAAAACGCACAACATGTGAAAAGCCATGCGTCACTATGGGCATGGTTCACATTTGGGCGTTTTACAGCGCGTTTGAACGCGCTGTAAAACGCCCCACGCCCAAACAAGTACATGAGCTTCTTTGGGGCGTTTTAACGCGCCTATGGACAATGATGCCATAGGGGAGAATCACTGAATCGCGCGTATTACGCGTGTTTCTTAGTTACAAAAACGCGCATCCAAAAACGCGCGTAAAACGCGCGTCATACGCGTGATTCAGAAACGCCTAGGTGTGTTCCCAGCCTTAAGATTTCACAGGGCATTTTTACGCATTTGGATTCTCACGCTTTAGGGCCCCTAAAATGCCAGGGCAGTATAAATACCCCACATGTGACCCCATTTTGGAAAGAAGACACCCCAAGGTATTCCGTGAGGGGCATGACCTGACTTCTATCCGTATGAGCAGACCCAGATGGTAGGAGGGCTCATTCACAGAATTTTTTTTTTTTTGGCACAAGTTAGCAGAAAGTGATATTTTATTATTTTTAATTTTTTTTTACAAAGTCTCATATTCCACTAACTTGTGACAAAAAATAAAATTTTACATGAACTCACCATACCCCTCACGGAATACCTTGGGGTGTCTTATTTCTAAAATGGGGTCACTTGTGGGGTATTTATACTGCCCTGGAATTTTAGAGGGTCTCTAAAGCCTGAGAAGAAGTCTGGAATCTAAATGCTTAAAAATGCCCTGTGAAATCCTAAAGGTACTCATTGGAATTTGGGCCCCTTTACGCATCTTGGCTGCAAAAAAGTGTCACTCATGTGGTATCGCCGTACTCAGGAGAAGTAGGGCAATGTGTTTTGGGGTGTATTTGTACATATAACCATTCTGGGTGTGAGAAATATCTCTGTAAATGACAACTTTTTAATTTTTTTTATACAAAGTTGTCAGTTTACAGAGATATTTCTCTCACCCAGCATGGGTATATGTAAAAATACACCCCAAAACACATATCCCTACTTCTTCTGAGTACGGCAATACCACATGAGTGACAGTTTTTTGCAGCCTAAGTGCGTAAAGGGGCTGAAAGTCCAAAGAGTACCTTTAGGCTTTACAGGGCTGCTAACAATTTCGCCCCGCCCAAAATGCCAGAATAGTAAACACACCCCACAAATGACCCCATTTTGGAAAGTAGACACCCCAAGGTATTCACTGAGGGGCATAGTGAGTCCGTGGGAGATTTTTTTTTTTTTTTTGCCAGAAGTTAGCAGAAATGGAAACTTTATTATTTTTATTTTTTTCCTCAGAAAGTGTAATTTTCTGCTAACTTGTGAAAAAAAATTAAATGATACATGAACTTACCATGCCCCTCCGCGAATACTTTGGGGTGTCTTCTTTCTAAAATGGTGTCATTTGGGGGGTATTTATACTATCCTGACATTTTAGCACCTGAAGAAACATGACAGGTGCTCAGAAAGTCAGAGCTGCTTAAAAATGCGGAAATTCACTTTTTTGCACCATAGTTTGTAAACGCTATAACTTTTACCCAAACCAATAAATATACACTTATTGGATTTTTTTTTTATCAAAGACATCTAGAACAATAAAGTTATAGAAAAATTTATATAGAAATGTATTTTTTTTTTTTTTATTTTACAACAGAAAGTGAAAATGTCATTTTTTTGCAAAAATGTCGTTAAATTTTTATTAATAGCAAAAAAAGTTAAAATGTCAGCAGCAATGAAATACCACCAAATGAAAGATCTATTAGTGAGAAGAAAAGGAGGTAAAATTCATTTGGGTGGTAAGTTGTATGGCCGAGCAATAAACGATGAAAGTAGTGTAGTGCAGAATTGTAAAAAGTGGCCTGGTCATTAAGGGTGTTTAAGCTAGGGGGGCTGAAGTGGTTAAAGGAAATATATGATCAGAAAGTGACCTTTGTGTAAATCAAGTTTTTATGTTTAACATACTTTTAAATTATTTTTGGTGATGTTATGTTTAATTTTCCATCTCACTATCTATATTTAAACAGAAAACATAAAATCCTGCAGCTTTTACACTTTCCACTAAGTCGAAAATTAGGCATCACTTCCTGGTCTGTACAGATCTCTTCAATGTAGAAACAACTTATCTATACAGAGAGGTGATATCATTACAGACAGGATTAGAATGACAGATAACACAAGATCCACCATTCGCAATAGAGGACTGCCAAGGTTTGTCTATTCTTTCCTTGTACAATGATCACTGCATAGGGCACAAATAACTCGTAGACAACTCTCCTATAGAAGTCAACAGTGTCCCCTCCTGACCATAGTGTCTATGGACCATAGGGCTGATGTAAAGCAATTTTTTTATGCTTTCTTAATGCTCTTAAGAACAGATCAGGCAGCCCCATAATAATGTTCAGGAAATAGAATACTAGTAATAAAAAGAGATATGAAAAAAAAGGATAAATCTAGTTTTTACTGACAGAAAAAAAAAAATTGTGACATAAATCCTTTAAGCATCTAATGAGAGAAAGAGCAAACTCAACTATATGTATCACCTACTGTATCTAAAAGCAGCCTTTGGGATAGGTAAAATAATAGGAATGCATTCAGACTTGGAGGCAGATCTATCTATCTATCTATCTATCTATCTATCTATCTATCTATCTATCTATCTCATCCCGGAGTGGATGCTACTATCTCTAATGGGCTAATTTAAACGATATCTTTGTATTTCTGTCCGGGTCCTCTACATTGTGCAAAGCTATGATTACTATGAGTAATACTTAGAGAAAATGGAACGCACCATCCCTGCTGTTGAATTTCACATCAAGGTCTGGACTCAAGTTATTTTACCTTAATTCCTCAATTATTTTCCTTTTTAAAGCTTTAGAGCCAAAGCCTGGGTGTCATGGTGGGGAGTGGGGGGAAACTTCCCACCGAACACCGAAGGGTATTGGGAACAGAAACTAGGCCTGGATGCCGGGATAAGGGAGCAGGTCAACTCCTATTGCAACCCTGATCCTAGCCCTGACTTCTATCCGTATGAGCAGACCCAGATGGTAGGAGGGCTCATACACAGTAACCTCGGACCCTGAGTTGCCCTGATAATCCCTGAAATTAAAGTCAGGAACTAGAGAAGACCTGTTCCTCCACAACACGGATGGACAGGAGTCTCCACAAGCCTAGCAGCAAGGATAGGGGGAGACAGTGAACAGCACCTGGATCGACAGTTAAGAACCCAGTGATGTAACAACACACTGGAACAACAAGCACTTACTTGCTGCAGCAACAGGGTGGAACACCAATACCAATACCTTCCTGGACCCCCATGCGAACAGGATACATGGTGGCACCAGGCAGAGTTGCTCACTTATTTGTAGTTCCCCCTCTGGGAAACCCAGGAACCCTCTCACTGAAGGCACAGACAGACACAGGAAATGTCTAGCAACCATGCCGGACTTCAAACACCAAACAGACCAGACATGGAACACTAAACTAGACATAACAACACACCTTGAACATAAACCACACCAAAAAAAAAAAAAAAAAACAGATGAGGATGGGTAAAGGACATAGAAACAAGGGGAAGAAATAGGAGAGACATTGATGTCGAACTAGGTTGGCCTCATACTGGACAGATGGAATATCCAGACAAGAGCAATGCTCCATCACCAACCAAGGCAGGAAAGCCACTGACCTCAGACTCACAGCACCAGAATAAGTAGAGCCATGATGCCACACCCAGAACACACCTAGATCCACACCTTAACCCCAAACACACCAGACTGGAAAGGAACAAAGATGAAGGGAGCAGTGCACAAACATGCAGAACAACACATTGCCCCAGGCAACTGCATGCACGGCAGAAGTGTCAAGGCAAACTACAACAACCGAGACACCACCGTGACACTGGGGTCTCGCTTTATTCATATACGAGCGCCTTGACACATAAAGAGATAGGGCCATGGGTGGGGGGCGGTCGGGGTGCAAAATTGGCATCCTGAACAGAATATAGACTTTTGTGCCTTATTGCTACAGGCATACAGAATTGACAGAAACCTTGAAAAATGACTTTGCTATGTTTATTGCGGAGTGACAGGCACCACAATGTGCACACTGGCTATCGAGGGGTTAATCTGCACAAAGAAAACAGAGATCCGCCCTGCCCATGTGTGGGGAAACACTAACTCTGCCCACAAGGATCAGCTCCCTGGACCAGCCAGATTGAGCTAGCCAGAGGAGAGCAAGATGGTGCACCAGCTCAGACAAAACTGGGAAGAGATTATATGGGGAAACAAGCCTGAGGTACAGGCTGCCCTTGCAGAGATCCACACCACCCAAGTGGGATTACAAGCTGTGGAGGATTGGGTGATCCTAGTCCTGGACCACCCGCGACCCAGGGATCCGAAGTTGGAGCGCCACCTTGGAACGGTCATATGGTTCTTAGTGGAGCGATGGAGCAGCTTCATGGTGGACAACGAGAACGGTGAGGAGCTGTTTGTGGGTCGTTGATCTGTCAAGCTCCCCTATCTTCCCCAGGCTTGCCATAGCTTGTATACAGGGAACCATGTAGAGCAGGAGTGCACAACCTTTTCTGGTTGGGGGCCACATTGTCAGCCTGAACCAATTCCAAGGGCCGAAAATAAAACTTAAAGGGGTATTACCAACTGAAATACTGTATTTTTGGCATATTGAACATACAGTATATACTATAAATGTCTAGTTACACTTCCAGGACTCCCATCTAATAGGAGAATACATGAAAGATACATGTAAGAAGCCATCAGACATAGAACTACCTGTCTTTTATCAGATGTTTGGGGGCCGCACAGAATGGTATCAAGGGCCGCATGTGGCCCCCGGGCCGCAGGTTGTGCACCCCTGATGTAGAGTATAACCCCATGGGTTCCACAATGGGATGTTTTGCCATAGGGGTGACCCTGCTGGACAAGCCCCTAGTCCCCGTGACAGTAACTAAATACTGGCCGGAGGATCTGGCAGGCTCAGGATGAGTAGGCTGCTTGCAAGAGACCACGGAGGGAGTCCTTTGTTTCCACAAAAAACCTCAGCCCCAGCCGGGGCTAGTGCTGCCAGGCCTCCCACCTTCACCTACTTTTCAGCTGGGATACCAATTGGCCACCGCTTTCTCCTACAACCCCGCAGTGGTCAACTACTAACTGCAATGGAAGATGACGTTAGCAGCAGCAAGGGGTTCCCATCACCACCAGCAGAGCCTCAACTAGAGCAAACTCTGCAGCCGGAGATTCTTATTCCCTCTGCCCTGGCTGGAGGTTTCGGCATCCTAAAGCAAGGGGTGGCCGCAGCCATTGCCAGCATCACCAGCCAGTCATCACTAGAATTCTACACTAAAGGGCAGTGGAGCTCTGCAACTGCAGCATGTTTTGCCTACAAAGGGCAGGAGCAACCCATGATTTCTTTCAGCAGCTCAAGCAGCGAAGAGGATTTCAGGCTCCTCCTCTAAGGAGCAGCCCTTCAGCCAAGAACAAGAAAAGATCATGGACATTTGGAGCCGCAACATGGAATGACTCTAACGAATAAGAGCTAGTTGGCCCGTTTTTATGTTTTGTTGCCCTGAGTTGACTCTCCCAGAGGAGCACGGATTGTTAGGACTCCAACCTGCATTTAACTTCATTCCCCAAGTTGTGCATGTCAGCTCCCAAATCCCTTTGTTTCCCCCTTCTTAGGTTAAGTAGAAACCATACCTGCTTTACGAGTTCTCATTAAATTTGCTGCTAGTGATAATGTTGTTCTATCTCATGTGGATTACAAATAACTTTTTCCTTTTTGTACTACGTGCTACAGTTTTGCAACGTTAAAAGCCAGCACCCAGAGAAAAGACTCAAACGTGTACCTGAGCTCTTTGTGACTTCTACTGTAATATTTTTGCACTAAAGATCTAACATTTTTGAAAAGTTAAAGCACTTTAGCCTATTGTAAGGACTCTTTTACAGTTAGAACAATGTGACTCTTTCTGCAATCTGAATGGACTTTGGACTTTATACCATTAGCCAGATAGTTAGTATCCTTGCTTTATTGATCACACTGACTATCTCTAAGGACGCTGAATAATAATTGTCCCAGTTTGCCTTGTGTCAGTTGAGAAAGCCTTCGTATTATATTGTATTGTTTGCATATGCCCTTAATTTTTTTTCTCTCCACAGACTTGGGAGCCAGTATGTCCTGTGTCTTGGATTCATGTACTGTTGCTACACAGGGAGGACCAAGTGGTAAAGTCAAAAGCAGTCTTAACATCTTTGAAGGGTAACCCTGCTGCTAAAAATGTAAGTTTAGAGGGGATCAGGCCTCATGGGAGCTACGGAAGGTAGGCTGGTTCCTCCTCCTAGTTCTAGGTGCCTTAAAGTTCTGTGCAAGGCCTTAGGGAAAATTTAAAGCTACCAGTTTAGACATTAAGGTGTAAAGAATTTTTAGGCCTTGGTGTTTGGAAGGCATTACAGGATGAAGCCACCCTTCTATTTGTGGGTGATTCATAGTATCATGGAGGTATTACAGTACACGACCCCCCCACACACACACACACACACACACACATGCTCCTTATACAACTTTGGCCAGGTCGTGGAGTATTTGATCACTTAGTGCAGTCTTTTTAATTCTCTGGTTTTACCGAGAGAGAAAAAGGAAAAAGACACCCTACTCAAATTGACAGAGACCTATGGGAAGCCACTGCTATGTTAGTTTATGTATACAGTAACATGAAATAGTCTAAAGCAGCACTCTTACTTTAAAAGGGAATCTTGGAGCATACCCTAAGCACAAGCCAAGGGCAGCTTGGTTTTAAGTAAGGGAGTATGTAGCACCCTGGAGTGGTGTTACCACTCCTACACCCTGCTACTGTCTCTAATGGGCTAACTTCATTGTCATATTTGTATTTCTGTCCAGGTCCTCTACATTGTGCAAAGCTATGATTACTATGTAACTGTTTAGCACATGTAATATGCCTGGTTCACCAGCAGGTGGCAGTGTAAATGCCAGAGCTAATCTTAGAGAAAATGGAACTCATCATTCCATTCTCTCTCCTCTGGGCAGAAGTGGGCCAGTCCTGCTTTCTGCCGGAAGGGTGGGGCAGCAGGGAGAGAGTTAGTCAAATTTGGACAGAAGGAGTGCGAGCAGGGGCATGGTCACATCTTGACGTATCTGTTTGTGACACTGGTTGTTTGTGCTCTAGCATACTGGCTGTGGTGGACTCATTGTATGCTTGTTGCCAGGGGCTACGTCCTGTACTGCAGCCTGTGTGTTCTCTTCTCTGTTTATGCAGGCTCCCCTCCCTGTTTTTTCTGATGAAGTTAACTTTTCCTGGTCTTTTCCTGGGCTTATCAGATGCCGTGGTTGTGTAGCTATATCTATCTGTGAGCTGTGGGGCTTGGTGGTCAGTTTATCTTGTTTCTTGCTGGGTTTAGCACCTTGCTGCTCACCCATGAGCTCTGCTGGCTATGAAAGCAGATATCTGGAAGACATATGGGCCAGAGGAATAGTTCCTTGGCCACCATAAGAGAAGTCGGTAAGTGGAATAATTATTTGGCTGAAAATAAGTTGTTTACTGAGTGTCATGAGGGGAATAACCATCAACGGCACCCCATCCAAAGATACCAGAACAGACCTAAAATACAGAAACCAGACTTTAGCAGTTTAGTGCAGCACAGAGAAAGAAAGTGAAGTATTTGAGCAAGCCTGTCAGCACAGCAGAGAAAGAGTGTCACAGTGCGGCTCACTGTGATAGTTGTTGCCGTGTCGGCTGGCTGCATGTCCTCTTGCGTACTGGCTGCAGGATGACTACTATGTATGCTCGTTGCTTGGGGCTGTGTGCTGGCTGCATTGTCTTGTGTGAACTGTTGCCTGTGAATGTGTGTACTCCCTGTGTCTGGATCTCTGTGCAATTCTTGTCACTGTTGCTGTGTAGGCTGGCTGCAGGCGCTCTCGTGTACTGGCTGCAGGCTGACACCTGTGTATGCTTGTTGCTTGAGCTTGCATGCTGGCTGCGGATTTGTGTGTGAACTGTGACCTGTGTTTGTGGCTTCCCATGTCTGAATCTCTTTGGCTCCTGTCTCCGGTGCCATGCAGGCTGGCTGCATGCGCTTTGTGTACTGGCTGTGGATGTTCCTATGTATGCTGGTTCTGCGATGCATGCTGGCTGGGGCCTTGTGTGTGAACAGGGTCTAAGTATGGATGAATATCTGTTTGTGTCACTGTGACACTGGTTGTTTGTGCTCAGGTGTACTGGCTGCGGTGGACTCCGTGTATGCTGGTTGCCAGGGGCTACGTCCTGTTCTGCAGCCTGTGTGTTCTCTTCTCTGTTTATGCAGGCTCCCCTCCCTGTTTGTTTCTGATGGCGTTAACTTTCCCTGGTCTTTTCCTGGGTGTGGCTTATCACATGCCGTGGTTATGCAGCCATATCTATCTGTGAGCTGTGGGGCTTATTGGTCAGTCTATCTTGTGTCTTGATGGGTGTAGCACCTTGCTGCTCACCCAGGAGGTCAGTCTGCCTGGGCCTTGCTGCGTGTAGATCCTTGCTGCTGACCCAGGGGGTTTTGCCATCTGCCCTTGTTTGTGGTGTCACCTTGTAAAGCATTGATGTAATTCCTTCGTCTGATCTTCTGTACCTATTCTGTGATGTTATATCCTTCTCCATGCCTTGCCTGATCTCCTGTACCTGTCCTGATCCTGTCTGTTTCATGTTTAGCCTAGCAGTGCTCTAACTGCGTCTATTAGCTTGGCAGTGCTAAACTGCTTCTAATCCTCTCTGTTATATGTCCAGCCTTGCAGTGCCTACTGCTTCTGATCCTGCCTGCTCTATATCCAACCTGGCAGTGCCAACCGCTTCTAATCCAGTCCGTTCCTTATCTGTCTTGCAGTGCCTTACTGTTTCTGTTCCTGTGTTTTGTTCTGCCTTTGCCAGAGGGCTCCTGGGTTCTCTGGAGGGAGGATCTCTAGTCTGTGTGCAGCTCTGCCTGAGACCACCATGTTTACATTCCGCTTGGGGTCCAGGCATCTGCTTCTGTGCTGGTTCCTATTTGTTGTCTGATCCATGTCCTGTGTTTGGTTGGGTTCCAGTCCTGTGTCTGTGGTTCTCTGCAGGTAGCGGCCAAGTGTACTGGGCCCTTCCTGGAGGTGCGACCAGTGAGCCCTCAGCCCAGTTCATCCCCACCACCAGGGGCTCTGTGAATAGTTGGGCTCACTGGCTCTTTGCCCTCTGGGGTTTTGCCTCTGGTCTACCGCTGCACTTGGTTCTGTGGTAGTGCTACCAATATAGCTTAACCTGCTTTACTGTCATGTTCTTTAATAAAGTACTCTATTGGTCCCTGGTCTTTTTCTGCCTTTGTTCTGTTTGCAAGATGTCCCAGAGGTCTGCCTTGGCCTTCAGAACGTGACAGAGAGAAAGCACAGTTTTTGAATTTGCCTGCCAGTTTATGCCAAAGCCTGCTGGAACCAAGGCAAAGCCTGCAAATCGTTTTGATGAAAGTTTATTCAAATAAAGCTGTTGTTAAATTTTATATCAAGGTCTGTACTCAAGTTATTTTTCCTTCATCCCTCAATTATTTCCCTTTTTAATGCTGTATCCCGCTGAATCCAGATAGGAGCACCATGACACATAAAGAGACATAAAGGCCGCACCAAACCACTCGGCATTCCACTAAACCTGGGACACAATAGAGCCCTGGTGGTGTGGGGATAGGCGGGGGGAGGGGGGGCATTGCATATCTATCTATCTATCCCCAATAATGGATGCCCCCGAGTGTGTCCTGTGAGCATAGAGGAAGCTGGAGAACCTCTGAACATATCTGTTGTAGCTTCTGCGCACACAGGTCACACTCCTGAAAAGAAATGAGCAGAGCCATCATTGTGATGTCATAGAGTGATCTGAAGTCTTGGAATGCTGTGAAATAATGTACTCATTTGCATATGCAGCTGTCAATCTGATGTCTCTAAAACTGTGGAAAAAGCGTTTTATTGCCTCCCCGACTGAAAACTTTGCACCCATTGGATCCTATGTATGGATACAATATGGAATGAGGCTTAGATCAGCTGTTAGCTACTGGATGGGAATATGTAATAAAGTGACTCGGCAAAGCCCCTCATTATCTATCTAATCTATCTATCTATCTATCTATCTATCTATCTATCTATCTATCATATATCAGTGTTGATTGAGCACCCAAGTGTTCGGGTGCTCGGCCAAACACATCGGGGTGCTCGGGTGCTCTACCGAGCATACGAGTATAATAGAAGACAAAGGGAGAACCCGAGCATTAAAGAAGGCACCCCCTGCTCAGAAGTGGGGTGCCTGGTTACATAGTAACCTAGTACATAAGGCCGAAAAAAGACCATTGTCCATCCAGTTCAGCCTGTCATCCTGCAAGTTGATCCAGAGGAAGGCAAAAAAAAAAACCCTGTGAGGTAGAAGCCAATTTTCCCCACTTGAGGAGAATAAAAAAATTCCTTCCCAACTCCAATCAGGCAATCAGAAAAACTCCATGGATCAACAACCCATCTCTAGGAGCTATAACCTGTAATATTATTATACTCCAGAAATACATCCAGGCCCCTCTTGAATTTCTTTATTGTACTCACCATCACCACCTCCTTAGGCAGAGAGTTCCATAGTCTCACTGCTCTTACCGTGAAGAATCCTTTTCTATGTTTGTGTACAAACCTTCTTTCCTCCAGACTCAGAGGATGTCCCCTCATCACAGTCACAGTCCTGGGGATAAATAGATGATGGGATAGAACTCTGTACGTACCCCTGATATATGTATACATAGTAATTAGATTTCCCCTCACACGTATTTTTTCTAAAGTGAATAACCCTAATATTAATAATCTTTCAGGGTACTGTAGTTGCCCCATTCCAGTTAATACTTTAGTTGCCCTCCTCTGAACCCTCTCCAGTTCTGCTTTTTCCTTGTTCACAGGAGCCCAGAACTGTACACTACTCCATGTGTGGTCTGACTAGCGATTTGTAAAGTGGTAGGACTATGTTCTCATCACGTGCATCTATGCCCCTTTTGATGCAACTCATTATCTTATTGGCCTTGACAGCAGCTGCCCGGCACTGGTATTTGCAACTTAGTTTGCTGTTTATTAAAATTCCTAGATCCTTTTCCATGTCAGTGTTACTGAGTGTTTTACCATTTACTATGTACGGGTGACTTGAATTATTCCATCCCATGTGCATAACTTTAGATTTGTCAGGGTTAAACCTCATCTGCCATTTTTCTGCCCAAGCCTCCAAACTATCCAACTCCCTCTGTAGCAGTATATTGTCCTCTTCAGTGTTAATTACTTTACACAGTTTAGTGTCATCTGCAAAAATTTATATTTTACTATGCAAGCCTTCTACAAGATCATTAATAAATATATTGAAGAGAATAGGGCTCAATACCCCTGAGGTACCCCACTAGTGACCCAATCTGAGTGTGTACCATTAATAAACACTCTCTGTTTTCTATCACTGAGCCAGTTACTTACCCACATACAGATATTTTCTCCCAGTCCGAGCATTCTCATTTTATATACTAACCTTTTATGTGGTACAGTGTCAAATGCTTTGGAAAAGTCCAGATATACGACATCCAATGATTCGCCGCTGTAAAGTCTAGAGCTTACCTCTTCATAGAAACTGATTAAATTAGTTTGGCATGACCAATCCCTCAAGAAGCCATGCTGATATGGCTTTATTTGCTTATTTTCATTGAGATACTCCAAGATAACATCTCTTAGAAAACCTTCAAACAGTTTACCCACAACAGATGTTAAGCTTACTGTTCTATAGTTTCCTGGCTCTGTTTTTGGACCCTTCTTGAATATTGGCACCACATATGCTATGCACCAATCTTGTGAAACATTCCCTGTCAGTATAGTGTCAGCAAATATCAGAAAAAAGGGTCTGGCTATGACATTACTTAATTCCCTTAGGATACAGGGGTGTATGCCATCCGGTACTGTCAATTTGTCTATTTTAATATTTTTAAGTCGCTGTTGTACTTCTTCTGGGGTCAGACAGGACACTTTTAATGGGGAAATTATTTTTACATTCAGCATTTCATCTGACAGTTTATTTGTCCTCAGTGAATACATTGGAGAAAAAAAAATATTTAACAGCTTTGCATTCTTCTTGTCGCTCTCTGCAACTCCCCCCTCATTACTCTTTAAAGGGCCGATACCTTCAGATTTATACTTTTTAACATTTATATAATTAAAGAACATGTTAGGGTTAGTTTTACTCTCTTTGACAATTAATCTCTCGGTCTCTATTTTGGCGTTTTTTTTTTTTTCATGTTCCATTTTTTTCCTTGTAGTTTTTCAGTGCTTCCTCGCTACCCTCCTGTTTTAGTGATTTATATGCTTTCTTTTTGTCATTAATTGCTTTCTTTACAGTTCTATTTATCTGCATTGGTTGCCTTTTGTTCCTTAACCTTTTATTCCCATACGGTATGTACCTCTCACAATCAGATTTTAGGATGCTTTTAAAGATATCCCATTTTGTGGCTGTATTTCTAATTTTGAGGACTTTGTCCCAGTTAGTTAGGCCTATGTCATCTCTTAGTTGGATAAATTTAGCTTTTTTGTTCTTCCCTATAAAAACACTCTTTTGAATGATAATTGGAAGGTTATTACTTTATAGTCACTATTTCCCAGGTGCCCCCCAACCTGCACATCTGTTGTTCTGTCAGGTTTATTGGTTAATACTAAGTCCAGTATGGCCGTCTCTCGAGTTCGGTCCTGAACCAGTTGGGAAAGATAATATCTTTGGTTATTGCCAAGAACCTGTTTACTTTATGCTGTTCAGCTTTCAGATTCCCAGTCTATATCTGGGTAGTTGAAGTTCCCCATGATAACCACCTCATTATTATTTGCTGCCTCGTCTATCTCATTTAGTAGTAGATTTTCTGTGGACTCTGGTATATTAGGTGGTTTATAGTAAACTCCTATTAGTAATTTATTATTGTTTTTGGCTCCATGTATGTCTACCCACAGTGACTCTACATATCCATGTCCTTCACTTATATCTTCTCAGACTGTGAGATTTAGACAGGATTTTAAATAAAGGCAGACCCCTCCCCCACTTCGGTTTTGACGATTATTTCTAAACAGACTGTAACCTTGTACATTAACTGCCCAGTCATAGTTCTCATCCAGTGATGTCTCCGTTATTCCCACTATGTCATAGTCCTCCTCAAACATCACCAATTCCAGTTCCCCAGTTTTGTTAGTCAGGCTTCTGGCATTAGCATACATAAAATTGAGCGGTTTATGTATATTTTTAACCCTACACCTTTCCTTCTGAACTGTTCTAGTTCCTCCTTTCATTCCTCCCCCAGTCCCACTATCTTGCCCCCGGTCTCTATCTGCACTAATTTCCCTTCCTATAATGTAATGACCTTCCCTCCCAGTCCCTAGTTTAACACTCCTCCCAATTTCTAGCCATCTTTCTCCCCAAAACATCTGCCCCTTCACCATTGAGGTGCAGCCCGTCCCTACGATAGAGCCTGTAGACGACAGAAGTCGGCCCAGTTCTCCAGGAACCCAAACCCCTCCTTTCTACACCAGTTCTTGAGCCACTTGTTAACCTCCCTAATCTCCTGCTGCCTTACTTGTGTGGCTCATGGTACAGACAGTATTTCTGAAAATGCTACCTTTGAGGTCCTTGCCCTAAGCTTTTGACCTAAATCCTTGAAATCATTTTTAAGGACTATCCACCTACCTCTAACTTTGTCATTGGTTTCGATATGAACCATGACCGCTGGATCTTCTCCAGCCCCTCCCAGTAATCTGCGAACCCGATCCACAATGTGTCGAACTCTAGCGCCAGGAAGACAGCACACTGTTCGCCGATCACCGTCTTTGTGACCGATTGCCCTATCTGTTCCCCTTATAATGGAGTCTCTCACTACCAGCCCCTGTCTGCATTGCCCTGCTCTCCTGGTCCCCTGCTTACTGGAGCTGAAAATCCCCTCACTGGCAGAGGAAGTGTCCGGCTGCAGCAGTGCCGTTCCTGAACTGACATCCCCCTCATCTGGCAAACGTGCAAACTTGTTGGGGTGTGTCAGATCAGGGCTAGCCTCCCTGACACTCTTCCCTCTACCCGGCTTTTTAACTGTTAACCATCTAGCTAGCTCACTTTCCTCAGCCTCCTCACTCTCACACTTCCCCTCATCTACCCTGAAGAGTGCTTGCTCGGTGAGAAGCAAACTCTTTAGTAAATTCTGAATGCCTCTCAGTGTTGGAACTCGCCTGTATAGAGACTCGATTTGCGATTCCAAGCTGGTAATTTGCTCACATTTTGAACAAAGATATACACCCTTGAACGTCTGTTCCAGGACTGAATACATCATACAAGATGTGCCCTGGACTACGTTGTCAATTGTGCAACACATACTAAATGGGGATTACACAACAAAAGCGAAAAATACAATATCATGTAGTAATAAAAAACTAATTGCAGTCACCCACTGAAGTCCCTGAATCTGAAGTCACTTAATCTTAAGTCACACACTTATACAAAAAAGCTATATCTGCTTATATAAATGGAGCTCACTACACCAGCCTCTTTTTTTTTTCCCTCTGGATTCAACAGTTCATAGGAAAAGGTCAGAAATTGATGGAAACACCACCAAAATGGTTCGGGAACAGCATGGGGAGGATGTCTGAATGCATCTTGCACTCACAGGTCGCTGCTGGGAAAGATTTTGTCTGAGTAGTATGCCACTTTTACAATAATTTCCGACAATAATACGAACAAAACCAAAGATAAAATCGATTTTAGAGGCAAAATTGTTAGGAAAAATTATTTTCTGTATATTTACTTGTATATAAAGTGCTGCCAGAAATTACAAGCAAGAGGCACTCCGATACAACCTGTATATCACATAAAGGAGGGCCTCATTCACATTATGGTACACTTGTTCATGTAGTAGGACTCCTACACTCATAAAGCCTATGCACTAAGTGAAAGGGCTGCCAAAAATTACAAGGAACCGACACTGAAATACACCCTTTTTTACACATAAAGGAGGGCATCATACACACCCTTGAAAAATTCTTATTGATGGCCTGCGGGTGACCCTTAAAAACATTTGGAATAAGGGCCTGCTGATCTGACCATCTAAAACATTAGGGGCGAGGGCCTGCTGCTGAGCTGACCATATAAAACATTATGGTTGAGGGCCTGCAGATGAGCTGACCATTTAAAAAATTTATGGGAAAGTGCCTGCTGCTTAGCTAACCATCGAAAAAATTATGGTAGTGGGCCTGCTGCTGAGCTGACCAAATAAAACATTATGGTTGAGGGCCTGCTGTTGAGCTGACCCTCTAAAAGGTTGTAGGTGAGAGCCTGCAGGTGAGCTGACCTTCTAAAACATTATATGCAAAGGCCTGCAGGTGAGCTGACCCTGTAAAAGATTGTAGATGAAGGCCTGTAGGTGAGCTGACCTTCTAAAAAATATGCGAGGGTCTGCAGGTGAGCTGACCTAGTAAAACATTACATGCAAATGCCTGCAGGTGAGCTGACCCTGTAAAACATAATATGCAAGGGCCTGCAGGTGAGCTGACCATCAAAAACATTATGGGTGAGGGCCTGCTGCCGCTTTGTTGACTCTAGATAACTTCTGGCTGATCGCACGTCCACATGACGTCAACTATCCATTTGGATGTCTATCCTATCAACTTTTGATAGTACTTTCTGCGCCTACCATGGTGACCATGGGTAACTGGGAATCAGGGGTTGAATCCGGAGAGGGAGCCTGATAAACGGCTACCACATGCAAAGAAGGCTGCAGGCGCCAATTACCCACTCCCGACTCGGGGAGGCAGTGACGATAAATAGCAATACAGGACTCTTAAGAGGCCCTGTTATTGGTATGAGTACCCTATTAAATCATTTAACTATGTTGGTCAGGGCACGTGTTATGTTACGGGACAAATGTTGGAGTAAGGCGGGCACGGCACACCGTGAATAATAGTGGCGGTCGGGGACTGCTTAACATACATCAGGCTGCAGAAGGCCTCAGTGTTCACAAGCCTAAACATTTCCAGGGCCAGTAATTTGGAAAGCTGCACATTTAGTGCTATGGCCTGTGGGTGGGTGGCTGGGTATTTGCGCTTGCGTTCAAATGCCCGGGGTAAGGACATTTGGACACTGTACTGGGACAGGGAAGTGGATGTGGTCGCTGATGGTGCTTGCGAAGGTCCAGGTGCAGGGGGTAGGCATCCGGGCCTGCACCTTCAACAGGGGATTGGACAGCAGCACGTAACATAGAGGAAGAGGGGGCAGTGGTGGGACCCGCAGACACAGATTGTGGACCCAGGCATTTGTCCCACTTTTTAGGGTGCTTGAATGCCATGTGGCGGATCATTCTGGTGGTGGTGAGGTTGCTAGTGTTCACGCCTGACTCATTTTGGTACGGCGCAGGTTGCAAACTACTATTCTTTTGTAGTCCGCACTTTCCTCAAAAAAGCGCCATACTGCAGAACACCTACCCCTTGGCAAGGGAATTTTTCTGCAAGGCGGTGCTCTGTGGAACAGTTGCGGGCCTGTTTGGTGTGGCCTGCCTCCTCGCTTTTGCCACTCCACTGCCCTGGTAATTTCAATCTCTGAAGCAGACACCGTCTATTGAAAAAGTACACTGTATGTCACAGATGCATTTTTGAAACGCACACGTTACACTGGAGATATCCCGAAGATAATGTCAATGCTGTCACCCGCAGCTAATAAAAAATTTCAGGGAATATCACAGATATTTGGGATGAGGAAACGATATATTGGATGGGTACCACAGGTAATGTCACTGTAGAAGACATCTACATGTGAGTGTTTAGCCTGCAATGCATTATCCTGATTTGAGATGGATTGATGGACTTGTGGATATCTAGCTATGACATGGCCACTATATATTTACAGGTGACTGCACAATATATCGGCAGCAGCGCCTTGGGTGGTCCCTATATCAGAATGTAACATGTCTCCAGTAAGTACCTGGTTTATATCTCCTCTGTAGGAATCACCGGGTCTTAGGCGTTAGAGTTATTCTGATTGGGTCATGTATTTTATTGCAGGTCTAAAGTGAGCAGATTTGAACTGCCATCTAGGTTCCATCTGCACGAGCCACTTCCCCTCCTCTGTACATGTATGCTGGATCAAAAAACTTTCTATGATCTATCTTGTTATATCTGTGATCTATCTGGGTATCATTTATGTGCAACCATTTGATGTTGCAGAAATGTATAAATGACATCCATCTAAAAACCTCCTGATGAACCCCAATAAAAGTTTGGAGAGAAACGCATTGAGGTGGAGTTATATATATAGATGCATATGACAATAAGTATCTTAATGTCTTTCTGATCCCAGGATTGGTATCACTTGTCTAACTGTACATCTAATACCTGGATGTACCCACTAATGCATTTGTGTTATCCCTAAGGTCAAGTAGAAGGGTGAGTGAGGCCTTAGGCACGAGGACAGGGAGTCCCCACCATCAGGGGTCGTAAGAGAGTAAGCATCAATAATAAACATCATAAGTGATGATTTGATTTATTTTGCTTATCCCTATCATTCATATATGATTAACTTGGTTGGTCCAGGTAATTGATGTACTGTAACTGTAGCTGAGTCGAGTAGAATTCGGTATTAATAAGGATAGCGTCTGCGTTGACGGCCCACCCTATCCGATTATAACTTTTTAGAATTCAACAAATAAAAGTGACGTTTTAATTGAGGGGGTAATATTGCTGGATAATATATGGTGAGTGTATACCCTCACACATGTGATCATTTATATTAGCTGGAATTTGTTTAATGTCACTGTTCGCAGCGTCTACGATAAAAGTACACTGTATGTCACAGATAAAAAATTATCACAGTACACTGGAGATGTCCCCCTGTTAATATAACTGTCAGAAGCGGACACCATCTATTGACAAAGTACACTGTATGTCACAGATACAATTTTTTAAACGCACACATTACACTGGAAATATGCCCCTTGTAATGTCACTGTTAGAAGTGGACACCATCTATTAAAAAAGTACACTGGAGGTCACTGATATTTTTTGGATGCGCACACTTTACACAGGAGATGTGGCGTGGATAATTTAACTGTCCACAGCGGACACTGTATACCGAAAAAGTAGAAGTAGCTCTACATAAGGTAGCCTTCAGGTGCAGACTGGAAGGTGATTTCCCTGGAGCGAGTGTTCCGTTGGGTAGATAGGCAGTTCCTTGTAATTTCATCTTGCCCATTATATATGTTACCCTTAATGTATTCGTCAGTGTACCACATCAATTTGCGTATTTGGGTAGTTTCATCTTCCTTCTTAACTTTGTCAAGAAATGTTGCACAATTAGTAACATGAGATATCCAGTCTTGTTCCTTTATGGTTCTTTCAGTTGGTGCATGTTCTTTTCGATAATAGAGAGTTCATGTTATAAATATTCAAGGTTAAGAAGTATATTGTCAAAGGCATATTTATTAGAGATCTGCACAAACTTTTGAGAGAATGGTGAGTCAGTGGGAAATAAGTTGGGTTTCAATTGGGACCTGATCCCTCTTGGTATCCTATAGCGTTTATGATTTTCGCCTAGGGTGTAAGTTTTCACTATGTTTTGAGACATATAAAGGTGGCCCATCACTTGGCTGCTTCATGGATAGGAAGGGTCTGCTGGTTACATCTGTTAATCCTTTATTTGGCCTCTTAGACAATGTAGGGGATGACGGCCTAACACCCTTCAACCTCTCATGTAGTTCTGAGATGTCGCTAATTGCTTTGCTGGCATCCTTTCGGACAATGCTCTATTGCCCCAAGTCTCTATTTGTTTAGGGCATTAAACACCAGACTGGCGTGCACATCATGAGAGACCATACTGGCAGCAATTTTTCACTTACATACAAGGATCACCAGTAGCTGCTAATGTTTATGATCACTATAGTAACCACTGTCTTATACGTCTCTCTGACGCGCTTAATTCCCTGAGCGTGTGCAGTAGGCATCTGGAGTCGAGGGCCCTGCCCTCTAGATACTCTAATGCATCTGACGTGATCTGAACCACGCTCATGTACGGTTGCGGGCATCTGACGTGCGGCCCTGTGGCCATGGCAGGGAAACCAACTTAACGAATGCGCAGTTCTGACCGGCTAATGTTGTCCTTTTGCCAACTTACTCTGTATTGAACTCTTGATGTACTTGATTTATGAATGATGATCACTGCTGTTTGGTTTTATCAAAATTGTCAGACTAGACCTGGGGGTTTAACCCCTTGAACACATGACCACTATAGGTCCTGTTTTATTATTTTGCACGTCATTTGAAATTTTGGAATTATTATATTTGGACAATCATGAAGAACCACAGGATGAATTCACAGCCATTGATCATATTTATTGCATATAGATTTTAGTATGTTCTTTTTAATTATGTCAATCATGTCTCTAATCACATTGGTGTTACTGAATTGTAATCATGTGTAAGTGAATATATAGCCTCACATAGCACTAACTAATTGCTTGACAAAGGCCTCCATATATCTAGAGAGCTGCCTCCTTTTTTGTATATCTATCTATCTATCTATCTATCTATCTATCTATCTATCTATCTATCTCATCATATCCAGTGCCAAAGGATCTTATGGTGTGCCCTTATGCCATAGAGGGCCCCAAAGGTCCATGAGAAAATAAACACATTTGGAGCTGTGGCAATAAAATGCCAAAAATGAATATTTGTTTAAATCACAACCTAGTAGACTTTATTAATAGTGTTGAGTGTGAATATTCGAATAGCAATTATTTTTTTTTTTTTACGAATATCGGCACTTCGCTAATTCACGTAAATTTTGAATATCGTGCTATATATTCGTAAAAAACGAATATTCTTTTTTTGTTTTGTTTTTTTCAATCTGAACCCAAGATACCATTAACAATGATGGAGAATATTGTGCTATGTTCTCTATCTTCATTAATTCTAGAAAGCCAACCAATAAGAAAGTTATACCCCGTTCAAAGTTTCATTACTATATTACTACTACTATTTGCGTACTGTGAATGAAACTTTGAATGGGGTATAACTTTCTTATTGGTTGGCTTGCTAGAATTAACGAAGATAGAGAATATAGCGTTATAGTCGTATTCATTATCTTTTTTAATTCTAGCAAGCCAAATAAACCTATACACAGCTCTAAGTTGGATGCGCAATGCGAGAATATTAAGTAATATGACTCGCATTGCGCATCGAACTTAGAGAGGGGTATATGCAACTTAGTTATTGTTTGGCTGGGTAGAAAGAAATAACGAATATGACGAATATGAATATAGCGCTATATTCTCTATATTCGCTAATTCTAGCAAGCCAGTAGGAAAGTTGCCTATAGACAGCTCTAAGTTGAATGCACAATGCGAGAATACTACTTTACTTATTTTTTACAATAAATGGAATACTGAGTCAATATTCTATTTATTGCAAAATATAGGCAAAGTAATATTCTCGCATTGCGCATCCAACTTAGAGCCGGGTACATTCAACTTTCCCATTGGCTTACTAGAATTAGCAAATATAGAGATTATAGTGCTATAGTCATATTCGTCATATTCATTAATTCTACCCAGCCAAACAATAGTAAAGTAAGTTGTATATACCCGGCTCTAAGTTGGATATGCAATGCGAGTAATATTAACTAATATTCTCGCATTGCACATCCAACTTAGAGCTGTGTATAGGCAAGTTTACTTGGCTTGCTAGAATTAACAAAGATAACAAATACGAATATAGAGCTATATTCTTTATCTTCGTTAATAGTGAAGATAGAGAACATTTTGCTATCTTCGTTGGAGGAGGAGGAGGTGGAATAGGAGGTTGGGGTGGCATCAGGTGGGAATGCTATGGGAGTTGATGTTCTCATCACAGCCAAAAAGGATTTATGTCTGCCTTCAGTGCTACAGGACTTATTCACAGACTCAGGGCCATGGCACCTAGACAGAGGAGAGGTTCATTCAACTTTGGGTTGCCCCGCAAAATAATGGTAAAATGAAAAAAAGAGGATTCAATAAAGAAGTGCCCTGGAGTACAAGAATATATGGTTAAGGGGAGGTAGTTATAAATGTCTATTCTGCACACGGGATGGACAGGTCCTGTGGGATCCATGTCTGGTTCATTTTTATGAACGTCAGCTTGTCCACGTTGGCTGTGGACAGGCGGCTGCGTTTGTCAGTAAGGAAGTCACCTGCTGTGCTGAATACACGTTCAGACAAAACGCTGGCCGCTGGGCAGGCCAGCACCTCCAAGGCATAAAAGGCTAACTCTGGCCAAGTGGACAATTTAGAGACCCAGAAGTTGAATGAGGCCGAACCATCAGTCAGTACGTGGAGGAGTGTGCACACGTACTGTTCCACCATGTTAGTGAAATGCTGCCTCCTGCTAACATGTTCTGTATCAGGTGGTGGTGCAGTTAGCTGTGGCGTGCTAACAAAAGTTTTCCACATGTCTGCCATGCTAACTCTGCCCTCAGAGGAGCTGGCCGGGACACAGCTGCATTGGCTACCTCTTGCTCCTCCTCTACCTTCACATTTGGCTTCCACTTGTTCCCCTGTGACATTTGGGAATGCTCTCAGTAGCGTGTCTACCAACGTGCGCTACTCGCGCATCTTCCTATCATGCTCCAGTGCAGGAAGTAAGGTAGGCACATTGTCTTTGTACTGGAGATCCAGAAGGGTGGCAACCCAGTAGTCTGCACATGTTAAAATGTGAGCAACTCCGCAGTCGTTGCGCAGGCACTGCAGCATGTAGTCGCTCATGTGTGCCAGGCTGCCCAGAGGGAAGGACAAGCTGTCCTCTGTGAGAGGCGTATCGTCATCGTCCTCCGTTTCCCCCCAGCCATGCACCAGTGATGGGCCCGAGTTGCGTTGGGTGCCACCCCGCTGTGAACATGCTTCATCCTCATCCTCCTCCACCTCCACCTCATCCTCCTTGTCCTCCAGTAGTGGGCCCTGGCTGGCCACATTTGTACATGTAAAACAAGAATCACAGAAATAAACGTGGCCTAAATGGGTGGGACTGCTCCAAGCCCCAAACACTGTGGCGTGTTTCTAACTGGGGGGGCAGTTCCTCCGCATGTGGTTGAGTGGGAGGGGGCTGTAGGCTGCTTAATACCTGTTCAGACCTTGTTCACACACCATAGGTAGTCTAGTGGTAGGACCCCATGTCATGCTGAGATACCGTGAAGTGGTGCTTAAAGGGGCTCTAATATGTTCCTGATTGGAAATATTGGCGAATCTCTCAGCTTTTAACACCAGAGTGAGGGATTAGCCAGTGTTGTCAGTTGCTTATCCATGTGGTGCATCTTTTTTCTGTGAGTTATGTGTCCACATTTGTACATGGCCTCTGCTTTTGCAAAAAAACCTCCCTCTGAGCCCCTTCTAAGAGACTGGCCTGAAAGTGCTAAAAATGACACCTCTTCCTCCTCCTCCTGGGCCACCTCCTCTTCCATGTTTGTGGAGTACTCGAAACAGCGCAACAGGTAACACAGGTCTCGCATGGAGGCCCAGTCATTGGTGGTGAAGTGGTGCTGTTCCGCAGTGCGACTGACCCATGCGTGATGCAGCTGAAACTCCACTATGGCATGCTGCTTCTGCACAGTCTCTCCAGCATGTGCAAGGTGAAGTTCCACCTGGTGGGCATGTCGCATATGAGGCGGTGAGCGGGAAGGCCGAAGTTATGCTGTAGCGCAGAAAGGTGAGCAGCAGCAGGATGTGACGGCCCGCAATTTATGCAGCAGCTCTGACATGTCGGGGTAGTTGTGAAGGAACTTCTGCACCACTAAATTCAGCACATGCGCCAGGCAAGGGATGTGCGTCAAACCGGCTAGTCCCAGAGCTGCGATTAGATTTCGTCCATTATCGCACACCACCAGGCCGGGCTTGAGGCCAACCGGCAGCAACCACTCATCGGTCTGTTGCTTAATATCCCGCCACAACTCCTGCGCGGTGTGGGTCCTGTTTCCCAAACATATGAGTTTCAGAACGGCCTGCTGACGTTTACCCTGGGCTGTGCTGAAGTTGGTGGTGAAGGTGTGTGGCTGACTGGATGAGCTGGTGGAAGAAGAGGAGGAGGAAGCTGAGTAGGAGGAGGAGGCTACAGGAGGCAAACAATGATGCCCTGCGATCCTTGGCGGCGGAAGGACGTGTAACAAAGAACTCTCCTCCGGCGGCCCAGCCGCCACTACATTTACCCAGTGTGCAGTTAGAGAGATATAAAGCGTCCCTGGCCATGCCTACTGGTCCACGTATCTGTAGTTAGGTGGACCTTGCCACAGATGACATTGCGCAGTGCACACTTGATTTTATCATATACTTTGTTGTGCAGGGATGGCACGGCTGTCTTGGAGAAGTAGTGGCGGCTGGGAACAAAATACTGTGGAACAGCCATCGCCATCAGCTGTTTGAACCTGTCTGTGTCCACCAGCCAGAATGACAGCATTTCAAAGGCCAGTAGTTTAGAAATGCTGGCATTCAGGCCCAGGGCTCGAGGGTGGGTAGCTGGGAATTTACGCTTTCTCTCCAAGGTTTGTGAGATGGAGAGCTGAACTTTGCCGTGTGACATGGTGGAGATGCTTGGTGACGAAGGTGGTGGTGTTGGTGGCACATCCTCTGTTTGGTTTGGCGGCAGGTGCCAACATTCCTCCCGAGTCGGAGGAAGAGGCCGAGGCAGCAGCAGAAGAGGGAGCAGGGGGAGCCTGAGTGAGTTCCTTGTTTTTAAGGTGTTTACTCCACTGCAGTTCATGCTTTGCATGTTGATGCCTGGTCATGCAGGTTGTGCTAAGGTTCAGAACGTTAATGCCTCGCTTCAGGCTCTGATTGCACAGCGTGCAAACCACTCGGGTCTTGTCGTCAGCACATTGTTTAAAGAAGTGCCATGCCAGGGAACTCCTTGAAGCTGCCTTTGGGGTGCTTGGTCCCTGGTGAAGGTGGCCAGTAGCAGGCGAACTCTCTTGGCGGTGGCTGTTCTGCTTTTGCCCCCTGCTCCCTCTTTTGCTATGCTGTTGTCTCGGTCTCACCACTACCTCTTCCACTGAACTATGAAAGTCAGAGGCACGACCTTCATTCCATGTGGGGACTAGGACCTCATCGTCCCCTGCATCGTCTTCCACACAGTCTTCCTCCCTGAGCTCCTGTTCGGTCTGCACACTGCTGAAAGACGCAGCAGTTGGCACCTGTGTTTCGTCATCATCAGAGACGTGCGGACTCCGATGAGGTGGTATTCCCATGTCCTCATCATCTGGAAACATAAGTGGTTGTGCATCAGTGCATTCTATGTCTTCCACCACTGTTGAAGGGCTAGGTGGATTCCCTTGGGAAACTCTGCCAGCAGAGTCTTCAAACAGCATAAGAGACTGCTGCATAACTTGAGGCTCAGACAGTTTCCCTGATATGCATGGGGGTGATGTGACAGACTAATGGGCTTGGTTTTCAAGCACCACCTGTGCGCTTTCTGCAGAAGACTGGGTGGGAGATAATGTTGTGAACGTGCTGGATCCACTGTCGGCCACCCAATTGACTAGCACCTGTACTGTTGCTGTGGCAGAACGGCCACGTCCTCTCCCAGCACCAGAGGGTCCACTAACAACACTACGACCATGTCAGCGTCCGTGTCCCTTACTAGATGTTTTCCTCATTGTTACCGTTCACCACAATAAACAAAAAATATTTGGCCCAATGTATTGAATTCAAATTCAGGCCTTATATACATGCACCTAACACTATCTGGCTATCTATTTATGTACCGTATTACACTAATCCAGACACAGCAGTAACGACAGATTTAGTGGAATATCAATTGTAGGCCTAGTATTTTGGCCCTGGATAAAAGGTATCCTTTTACGGACAGATTTACACTTTGAGATGCACAGTAGCGTGTGAAAAAATATATAGGATTATTCTTTCAGCACTTGTATTTTAACACTTTGTGTAATATACCCTTTAACGGAAAGAAATACACTTAGAGATGCAAAACAGTGTGTGCAAATGTAGAGGATTATGCTGTATTTTAACACTTACTGTAATATATCCTTTAACGGAAAGAAATACACTTAGAGATGCAGGTCATGAGTAAGAGCGGTAGCGCTCGAAACGCGTAGACCGCTGCACAGGTGTAATTATACTGGAAAACTTATCCTGGTATGTCGATTACGTTCACCGAAAATAAAGGATGCCAAGGCTTTTTAACTGAATTTATTGAAGTGCTGGAACCTTTCTTTTTTCTACTTAGAGATGCATTCTTTGACGAACACTATGAAACTTGGCCAGCCACAGCTGAAACCACTGATTTATGGTATTGCTATTTTGGCAATTGAATTTCACCCTAGAAAAAAATATATCCTTTGCCTGACACTATTAGACTTTGCCAGTCACAGCTGGAACACCAGCTTTACGGTATTTCTATTTTGGCAACTGAATTTTAACCCAGAATATAATAAATCCTATGACGGACACTATTAAACTTGGCCAGTCACAGCTGGAACACTAGATTTTCTGTATTTCTATTTTGGCAACTGAATTTCACTGCAGAAAATAATAAATCCTTTGACGGAAACTATGAAACTTGTCCAGTCACAGCTTGAACACCAGATTTATGGGATTGCTATTTTGGCAATTGAATTTCACCCCAGAAAAATATATATCCTTTGCTGGACACTATTAAACTTGGCCAGCCACAGCTGAAACCACTGATTTATGGTATTGCTATTTAGGCAATCGAATTTCACCCCAGAAAAAAGTATATCCTTTGCCGGACACTATTAACTTGTCCAGTCACAGCTGGAACACCAGATTTTCGGTATTTCTATTTTTGCAACTGAATTTCACCACAGAAAATAATATATCCTATGACGGACACAATGAAACTTGTCCAGTCACAGCTGGAACACCAGATTTACTGTATTTCTATTTTAGCAACTGAATTTAATCCCAGAAAAAATATATCATTTGCCGGACAATATTAAACTTGTCCAGTCACAGCTGGAAAACCAGATTTACTGTATTTCTATTTTTGCAACTGAATTTAACCACAGAAAATAATATATCCTTTGCCGGACACTATTAAACTTGGCCAGGCACAGCAGAAACCACTGATTTATGGTATTGCTATTTTTGCAATTTAATTTCACCCCAGAGAAAAATATATCCTATGTCAGACACTATTAAACTTGTCAAGTCACAGCTGGAACACCAGATTTACTGTATTTCTATTTTGGCAAATTAATTTCACCCCAGAAAATAATAAATCCTTTGCCGGACACTATGAAACTTGGACAACAACAGCTGGAACACCAGATTTACGGAATTGCTATTTTGTATATTGAATTTCACCCCAGAAAAAAATATATCCTTTGCCGGACACTATTAAACTTGTCCAGTCATAGCTGGAACACCAGATTTACGGTATTTCTATTTTTGCAACTGAATTTAAACACAGAAAATAATATATCCTATGATTGACACTATGAAACTTGTCCAGTCACAGCTGGAACACCACATTTATTGTATTTCTACTTTTGCAACTGAATTTAACCGCAGAAAATAATATATCCTATGACGGACACTATTAAACTTGTCCAGTCACAGCTGGAACACCAGATTTACTGTATTTCTATTTTGGCAACTGAATTTAACCGCAGAAAATAATATATCCTATGATGGACACTATGAAACTTGTCCAGTCACAGCTGGAACACCAAATTTACTGTATTTCAATTTTGGCAACTGAATTTCACCCCAGAAAATAAATCCTTTGCCGGACACTATTAAACTTGGCCAGCCACTGCTGGTACATCAGATTTACGGTATTGCTATTTTGGTAATTGAAGTTCACCCCAGAAAAAAATATATCCTTTGCCGGACACTATGAAACTTGTCCAGTCATAGCTGGAACACCAGATTTACGGTATTTCTATTTTTTCAACTGAATTTAAATGCAGAAAATAATATATCCTATGATGGACACTATGAAACTTGTCCAGTCACAGCTGGAACACCAGATTTACTGTATTTCTATTTTGGCAACTGAATTTCACCACAGAAAATAAATCCTTTGCCGGACACTATTAACCTTGGCCAGCCACTGCTGGAACACCAGATTTACTGTATTTCTATTTTGGCAACTGAATTTCACTGCAGAAAATAATAAATCCTTTGACGGAAACTATGAAACTTGTCCAGTCACGGCTTGAACAGCAGATTTATGGGATTGCTATTTTGGCAATTGAATTTCACCCCAGAAAAAATATATATCCTTTGCCGGACACTGTTAAACTTGGCCAGCCACAGCTGAAACCACTGATTTATGGTATTGCTATTTAGGCAATCGAATTTCACCCCAGAAAAAAATATATCCTATGTCGGACACTATTAAACTTGTCAAGTCACAGCTGGAACACCAGATTTACTGTATTTCTATTTTGGCAACTGAATTTCACCACAGAAAATAATAAGTCCTTTGCCGGACACTATGAAACTTGGACAACAACTGCTGGAACACCAGATTTACGGAATTGCTATTTTGTCAATTGAATTTCACCCCGGAAAAAAATATATCCTTTGCCGGACACTATTAAACTTGTCCAGTCATAGCTGGAACACCAGATTTACAGTATTTCTATTTTTGCAACTGAATTTAGACACAGAAAATAATATATCCTATGATGGACACTATGAAACTTGTCCAATCACAGCTGGAACACCACATTTACTGTATTTCTATTTTGGCAACTGAATTTAACCGCAGAAAATAATATATCCTATGACGGACACTATGAAACTTGTCCAGTCACAGCTGGAACACCAGATTTACTGTATTTCAATTTTGGCAACTGAATTTCACCCCAGAAAATAAATCCTTTGCCGGACACTATTTAACTTGGCCAGCCACTGCTGGGACATCAGATTTACGGTATTGCTATTTTGGTAATTGAATTTCACCCCAGAAAAAAATATATCCTTTGCCTGACACTATTAAACTTGTCCAGTCATAGCTGGAACACCAGATTTACTGTATTTCTATTTTGGCAACTGAATTTAACCGCAGAAAATAATATATCCTATGTCGGATACTATGAAACTTGTCCAGTCAAAGCTGGAACACCAGATTTACTGTATTTCAATTTTGGCAACTTAATTTCACCGCAGAAAATAAATCCTTTGCCGGACACCATTAAACTTGGCCAGCTACTGCTGGGACACCAGATTTTCGGTATTGCTATTTTGGCAATTGAATTTCACCCCAGAACAAAATATATCATTTGCCGGACACTATTAAACTTTGCCAGCCACTGCTGGGACACCAGATTTTCGGTATTGCTATTTTGGCAATTGAATTTCACTCCAGAAAAAAATATATCCTTTGACGGACACTATTAAACTTGGTCAGCCACAGCTGGAACACCAGATTTACAGTATTTCAATTTTTGCAACTGAATTTAACCGCAGAAAATAATATATCCTATGACGGACACTATGAAACTTGTCCAGTCACAGCTGGAACACCAGATTTACTGTATTTCTATTTTTGCAACTGAATTTAACCACAGAAAATAATATATCCTATGACGGACACTATGAAACTTGTCCAGTCACAGCTGGAACACCAGATTTACTGTATTTCAATTTTGGCAACTAAATTTCACCCCAGAAAATAAATCCTTTGCCGGACACTATTAAACTTGGCCAGCCACTGCTGGGACATCAGATTTACGGTATTGCTATTTTGGTAATTGAATTTCACCCCAGAAAAAAATATATCCTTTGCCGGACACTATTAAACTTGTCCAGTCACAGCTGGAACACCAGATTTTCGGTATTTCTATTTTTGCAACTGAATTTAACCACAGAAATTAATATATCCTTTGCCGGACACTATTAAACTTGTCCAGTCACAGCTGGAACAACAGATTTACTGTATTGCTATTTTGGCAATTGAATTTCACTCCAGAACAAAATATATCCTATGACGGACACTATTAAACTTGGTCAGCCACTGCTAGGACACCAGATTTAGGTGATTGCTATTTTGGCAATTTAATTTCACCACAGAAAAAATCTATCCTTTGCCAGACAGCAGACAGTATTACACTTGGCTAGCCACAGCTGGAACACCAGATTTAGGGGATTGCTATTTTGGCAATTGAATTTAACCCCTCAACAAAATATAGAAATTTCTATCCTGAGTTTCTAGGGGTTACAATAAGCACAGCCAAGCCCCTGATGTAGAATATAGCAAAAAAACTCTATGATGGATTGATGGACTCAGTGGTAGCTTGTGCTGGTGCACCACAAGCCACATAATGGCCTCCGATCACCCCAGAAAAAAATTACAGAAAAACGCTCTGTGCAGCCTAAAAAACAGTGAGCAATTAACTAGCAGAAGTTGAATGATTCACAGCTGTAGATCGATCACTTCATTAGATGTTTTTTCTGAGGTTTACCTGCCTAATCCAGCGCAGAGTGACGTGCGGTGCTATGTGACTCCAGCTTAAATAGAGGCTGGGTCACATGCTGCACTTGGCCAATTACATCCATGCCATTAGTAGGCATGGCTGTGATGGCTTCTTAGGGCAAGAAGTAAAACGCTAGCTGATTGGCTGCTGTGCAGCCCTTCAAAAAGCGGTAAGAAATCGCCAAACAACGGACCCGAACCCAAGCTTTTTTAAAATGTTCTGGTCCGGGTCCGTGTCCTGAACTCCACATAATTCGGTTCAAATCCGAACTATACAGTTCGGGTTCGCTCATCTCTATTCGTTAGTTCTAGCAAGCCAACCAATAGTAAAATTATACCCCATTCAAAGTTTCATTCGCAGTACGCAAATATTACATTACGTAATATTTGTGTACTGCACATGAAACTTTGAACGGTGGATTACTTTACTATTGGTTGGCTTGCTAGAATTAACGAACCTAGAGAATATAGCGCTATATTCGTTATCTTCTTTAATTCTAGATAGCCAACCAGTAAAAAAGTTGCCTTTATACCCCGTTAAAAGTTCAATTCGCAATACGCGAATAATTAAATTGCATATTTCATGAAATCGAATATGGCACCTCCTTCTCATTACTATTTATTAATGATATGAAGATTGTGCCCAGAGAATAGTTACTTCAAAGAACCTCAGTCTAACCCTGGGTCCCAGCTCCGTCAATGCCTGTCCTCAGATACCTTTCTTAGGTCTCTCACTTTCAACCACCCTCTTGACCAGACCTGGAAAAAAAGAAGTAAACTTATCTGCTCCTCTAGGCAGGGCCCCAGCTCCTTTGCTTCCTGTCCTTGGTGGCCTCGCTCACATCCCCCACTGTCAACATCCATTTTGACTGTGATAGGCTACAGCAGTGTCAAAGTGGATGTTGACAGTGGGGGACCCGAGTGAGGCAGCTAAGGACAGGGAGCAAAATTCCTGGGATTCTATGCAGAAGAGCAGGTAATTATGCTTCTCTTTTGCAGGTCTAGCTAGGAAGGTGGCTTTCTACATACTCCCAAAAGTTGACCAACCACTTAAACTTAGTAGAAAATACAGTTTGCCAGTGGAAGGTCACATTATAGTAAACTATTTCACCTAATAAACCTCTGATATGTAAAGTAGCCCGAATACAATAAAAGTTTCTGGCTTTTTTCATATGTTGTTGTGGATAACCTCATTGGTCATGTGCTGTTTACTCCTGAAGCTAATGATTGGCTGCAACAGTCATATGGACATGTCATCAGTGAACATGATGTCATGTCTACATTCGTGGGGTGGATAAGAAAAGTGGCGCTAGAATGGAATGAGTTCAGGATGGTGAATGTATGTTTTCATTTTTGAATTATTATTATTATTATTGTTATTTTTATTATTGTTATTATTACTATTGTTATTATTATTATTACTTCCCTGACATTTAAAAAACAGAACTTGCCAAACTTTTTAATGAACTGCTAATAAATATATGCATACATCACAATGCAGCAAATATATACTGTGTAATATGTTGATTATGGTAAGAAAGGAAGGCTTCAATAAGATGCAATGTATTGTGTTGCAGCTTCATAAAATAACACTTTAGGCAATTGAGTGTTCTGCTGCAAATCACTTACGGACTTGCAAACTGCTTTAACTTAAAGGAACTTTAACATAAAACTATGCAATATAATTATACACTTACATGCTTGACAGTGATGTCAGCCTTTTAATTCTGTATTATAATTTCTTCTGCTTCTTCTTCCCAACGGGTATATTTTTCATAATTTTTTGTTTACTCTGCTGCCCTTATGTTAGCTCCAAAACTTTCACATTCTTTACTTCTTTTTCTATAATTAAACAATGCTTTCCCCTTTTTATAAAATGAAGAAGCAGCTCTGACTGCAGCCATTAAAGGTCAAGTACATTAGTCTTCTTATTGTGTTTAGCAGTCAGACTGTATGTTAAGAAATGTATCTGAGACTTGAAGAGAAGATGGTAGACTTCACCAGAAGGGGACATATTTTTAGGCACAGGCCTTGAGCTAATGATGTTAAACATACTTCTTTCCTTAATACCACAACCAAACAAAAGATTAGCTTATCTATGCTGTAGCCACTGGGACTTATAACTCAGGAAAATGTTGTTAAAAGTAGACTTTTATAGCATAATATTAAATTTATTCTCATGTATTGCTAGGACTATGGCAACCAGAGTATTGTAGTGCAATGGATGTGGTTCCTCTGCGCCACTGAATGGATTTGACTTGCGGTTACTTCTGATGGTGTTGTCCAAGTGGTCCTATGACAGGTGGCATAGAATCAGTATGGTTATTAGGCAGAGTTAAAACTTGAGAGGTCAAAACACAGTAGTGGTACACCTCTGCAGGAAGTAGAGAAACTTAGAACCTTAGGCACCTTTGCAATGGGGGGAGGGGGTACCATATAAAACCCAGGGAATGCTGTCATAGGCTGGGGACTTGCTAGCTCTTTGAGAGCTGAGGAAAGAGCACACAAGCAAGAGTGGGAGCAAGGAAGTGGAGTGACCACAAGTTGTATGCCCTGAAGTGCAGAAGAAAGGGTCATTATTCTACCTGATGCCAGTATGCACTGACTGTCAGCATAACAAGTGTTTTGTTTCTGCCTTCCAGGGGCGGAATGAAAACTTAAAGTGGCCCTGGAAAAAAATATTTAAAAAAAGGCCCCATGTTGTATGTGGCTCCAAATTGCCAGGGATAACACAAGTTGGTGGGGTCAGCAATACCATAGTGCAAAATACCATCCCAGCAGAGCCATATACCACAGTGTAGAACAATATACTGCCCCAAAAGCTGTCCACTATGGTGCCAATAGATGCCATGTTCTGTTCGCCTTCTCCAGTTTTCTCTGATTAAGATATGGAGCAGGAAGCCTAGGAGGTGAGATTTGAATACAGCAGTGAAAATCCAATGAACGGGGTCCAACACCCCACATCCTCACTGTTTGGCTATTCTCTGAGCTCTTAAATGGTGCTGGAGGCACAGGTCTATTCATTGTAGTGCAGTGTAGTGGCCATGCTAGGTTATTGAGTTGTGGTGCGCTGTGCTAGTGAAACAGTACTGTGAGTCAGTATGACATGTAGATGACAGGCATCACTCTTAGAATCACTTCACACTTCACTCATTTGGTCAATTATGGGGCCGAAACTGACCAAATAACTCCAAATAAGTATGAACAGGTGGCCCAAGATTCTACTATAGACTGAAAGAGCGCACTCCTTTTACAATGTCTTCAGCTGATTCCACATAGATTTCTACAGAACCTGTTCTGTTACACGATAAGACAAGTATTGTCCTCCTGACAGAGTGCAGAGGGTGTCAGGAGTAAGATTGTTTTGATGTCACTGTTTATTTTGCCCTTTTTCTCATCCGTCATAAGAACAACCCCCCAAAAAATGTATTCTGCCTTTAGAGCATCCCATTCACATGGTCAGCATTTTCTCAGTAATCCTTCAGTATTGCTAAGGCACAAAATAAAGAGTGGATCCAAAACAGAGATGACATGCCAATAGAATATTTGCATGTCTTCTGTGTTTTGTACCCACTCCTGTTTTTGGCTTCCAAAAACAAATGCAAAATAGGGACCGTGTGATACAGGCCTTATGGCCGCTCCAAAATCGGGATGTGTTGTGTTTCTCATTTTTCTGTCCTTCTGACAGGTCAGAAGAAAGGTAAAATACATAGTGATTTCAACAAGGCCAAATAGGGACAATAGCGGCCCAATGATAGAGTGGTGAGATGGCAATAGCATGAGGGGTCAACACAGTGCCCCAGTGACAAAGTGGTAAGGTTCGCAACAGCATGAGGAGTCAACACAGTGGCCCAGTCACAGAGTGGTGAAGAGTCAACACAGTGGCCGAGTCACAGAGTGGGGAGATGGGGGCAAAATCAATGGCAGTAACATCACAAGATGGAGGGTTTCAGTAGGAGCACATGGCAGCGGATATGTGGCATCAGGAGAGTAGCGACATCCGAATAGTAGCTGAAGCAGGTGGCCAGAAGAAACGGGTCTCTTTTCACAAAGTTTGGGTGTGGCACCCAGAATGATCTAGTCTGATGCATCAGGCACTGGCATGTGGAAATCCTGGCTGATCCATGCCTGATTTATCTTCACAAAGGTCAGTCTCTCCACATGGTGGGGTAAATATGGCCCCTGCCGCACTAAAAACCTGCTCTGATGAAACACTACTGGCCATGCAGGAAAGCTTGTCCAGGGCAAACTCGGCCAGTTGCGGCCACAAATCAAGTTTGGCTGCCCAGTAGTCCAGGGGATCTTCCATGTGGGATGGCAGGGTACAGTCCAAGTATGCAATCACCTGCTGGTTCAGGTTCTTCTCCATGTCTTGCTGCTAGTGGTTGGTTTCTTCACTAGGTGGGTGAAGAAATGTGCTCATCAGAGATTATAGACTTAAGTTGCTGCTGATGGAGCTGGTACTGTTCCTTCCACCCCATCCCCTATAGCATCTATCAGAGTGGAACATGAGTGCAGAGAGCTTCCCCGGTCAGACCTTTGTGAGGATGATAGTAGTTTAGTTTATCCTACCTCTCGGGGGGTGTAAAAAAGGCTTTCATTTTTGGACCGGTAGTTAGGGTCTAACATGGTGGGGAGCAAGTAGTCACCCCTCTGCTAAATTATGACAATTTGGCTGTAACCATGAAAGCAACTCAGCATGCATTGGGCCATTTGCGCAAGGGACTCGGAGGGACTCCCTGCCTCCATCTCCACTGCATACTGCCACTGTGTCTTGGGGTCATCTGCCTGGTCTTTCTCATCGCACTCTACCTCCTCCTGCTCCTCCTTTCCTGTCACTTCTGCAGAAAAAACACCCATTTATATTTACATTGCTTGTGCGTAAATGTCCTACTCCTCCTCCAGTTCAACCCCCACAGGGCTCCGTTGGCTGTGAGATATAGGCATCTCCTGTCCCCTGGCCAGCCAGATTTAGCAGCATCTGTTCCAGGACATGAAGCAATGGAATGATATTGTTCATCCAGTAGTTCTGGTGACTGACAAATAAAGTGGCCTCCTCAAAGGGCCTGAGCAAAAGGAAGGTGTCATGCATGAGCTGCTACTAGCTAACGTTAAAGTTACACAGGGAAGTGCTCCTGTCCGTCTGCATCATCAATAAATTGTTTATGGCCTTAGGCCCCTTTCACAAGAGCGAGTTTTCCGCGCATGTGCAATGAGTGATGTGAATACATTGCACCCGCACTGAATCCTGACCCATGGATCCTGACCCATGGATGTCTGTGTACGTGAGCGTTGTTTTTCACGCATCACTTCTCATCACTTCTGTGTTGCGTGAAAATCGCAGCATGTTCCATATTCTGCGTTTTTCAAGCAGCTCTGGCCCCATAGAAGTTAATGGGGCTGCGTGAAAAACGCATTGCATCCGCAAGCAAGTGCGTGTGCGATGCGTTTTTCACTGATGGTTACTAGGAGATGTTGTTTGTAAACCTTCAGTTTTTTATCACGCGCGTGAAAAACGCATCAAAACGCATTGCACCTGCACAATAAAAACTGAACAACTGAATGCAATCACAGGCAAAACTGAATGCCTTTGCCTGCGAAATCACACAGTTTTCACTGAACGCATCCGGCACGAATCCCGGATATGCTCGTGTAAAAGAGGCCTTATTCTGCACATATAGTTGGACTAACATGTGGAGGGTCGAGTTCAAAAAGGGTGGAAGCATTACATATGAGGCGATTTTGGGAATGCCATTCTGCCTTTTACGCTGCAAAGAACACCCTTCTTGAGCTGCAGAGTGGCTGAACTGCATGCAAAGCTTCCTAGCCATTATCAGTCTTGCATTTGGGTGGAAGACTTTAGGAAACACTTTACAACCAGATTAACCACATGCGCCAGGCAGGGCGCATGGCTCAGCCCTCCTTGATGCAGCGCCGACTCAATGTTTTTCCCATTGTCGGTTACCATGGTTCCAATCTTAAATTGGCATGAAGACAGCCAGGATTTGATTTCTTAATGAAGTACAAGGAGCACTTCCTCCCGTGTGACTCCGTTCGCCCAGGCAAATGAGGTGCAGAACAGAGTGACACCACTGTGCCCTGCACATGTGGTATGCTGGAGAAGCATTGTGAATTGTCCCTGCAATGGACGCTGAGGACACGGTGGAGGATGAGGAGGCAGAGGCGGACATTGTTGAAGGACCAATGGTGTGAGAAGATGGAGGCGGAAGCAGCGTCACCTGGCCAAGTGGTGTGGCTGCGCAGGAACCACATTTACCCAGTGGGCTGTAAAGGACATACATTGTCCTTGACTATAGTTATAGCACCACACGTCGGCGCTGCCGTGCACTTTGGCAGACACCGACAGGCTTACGGACTGGCCCACATTCTGGTTGACATACATGTGCAGGGCTGGAACTGCTTTTTTTGAGAAGTAATGATGGCTTGGGACTCTTCATTTTGGCTCAGCACAAGCCATCAGTTCTCTGAAAGGTGCAGAGTCCACCACATGGAAACGGACAGACTGTAGTACTAGTATTTTGGCCAGGAGCATGTTCAGCTTCTGCGCCTTTGGATGAGTGCACACATACTGTTATATATTTTCAATCACCTTTGGGATTGATTGCTGATGAAATCACTGACTGAGAGTAGGAGGAGGAGGAGCAGGAGCATCAGTACCATTAGAAGATGGGATGGAAACATAGCTCCCTTCTGCTGAAGTGGTGGAGCATTGACTTGTGGAAAAGGGGTGCGGGCCACTGGGTGATGCAGAGGTTGCAGCCTCAGGCTGTACTACTACATTAGAACTAGAGATGAGTGAATCAAAGCTGATGAAGTGGAATTTGATCCGAATTTCAGGAGAAATTCGATTTGCTATGAATTTCCTCACGCTTCATGGTAACGAATCACATTTTTTCCTAAAAAGTGAAGACATGAGCAAGGAACTCTGGGAAGGTGGGATCACCCATAATGCCATGCATGCAGCCAATCAGCAGCCAGCCAGCCCTGTGATGTCACTGCCCTATAAATGGCCTCAGCCATCTTGGATTCTGCCATTTACTAGTGTACTTAGTACAGGGAGAGACATCAGCAGGCGCTAGAGACAGTGTTAGAAAAGACTTAATTGTGTTAAACAAACGTTTTACAAGTGCAGGCAAAGATTATTCAAGGTGTAGGGAAAGGATAGGGAGGGATCATTCTGCAGCATTTATGTTGAACAGGGTTCAGTAGGGAAGGTTTCAGCCTGGGTAATAGGAACAATCCTATGACACCTTGCTGCACTGACTGGGGATCAAAATTGCCATACAGCTCTGTAAATCCAGCAAACCGTTCTTGTCATTGGGGTGTTACAGCCATAAACAGGGTTTATTACAAGGAAATATTTCTATGTCTTATTTGCCCTTGTGCGGTTCAATTATATATTTTTGGCTTGTATTAGTGGCGAAAGGGGCTTATTAGCCGTTGTGTGCTGAAGAGCTAAAATGAAAGCCCTTTTTGTCGTGCATTAGTGGAAAATTAAAAATAAATTTGCCGTTCAGCAGTGCAGTTATATGTTCTAAAACCTTCTGTGGCCTGTATTAGTGGAAAAAGAAAAATATAATTGCCGTTCAGAGGTGCAGTTATATGTTCTAAAGCCTTGTGTGGCGTGTATTAGTGGAAAAAGAAAAAATATATTTGCCGTTCAGCGGTGCAGTTATATGTTCTAAAGCCCTTTTTTGTGTGTATTAGTGGGGAAAAACGGGCTTATTAGCCGTTGTGTGGTGAAGTGAGAAAATAAAAGACTTTTTGGGGGTGTTTTAATTTCCTTTTTATTTATGTATTTGATCTAACAATATGTCAGACAGAGAAGTGCCAGGCCCTGCACAGGGGAGTGGCAGAGTCCTAAATGTTTCTGGTGCAGGTGGAGGTCGCAGCAGAGTAAGCAGCCGTGGCATCAGGGTCACTGCGAAGCCTTAGCTCCCAGTGTCAGCTAACGAGTCGAGTCGTGACCAGCAACCCAGTGATTCTTGAATGGTTGACTCAATCTTCGACTTTGTCGCAAGTGACATCAGACACCCCCAGCCAAAAGTCTGTGGGTTCGTCAGACACAGCCCTCAGTTGGCGTGGCCCGGGGGCAGGCCATGTGCCCTCGCCTGTGCTCAACATGCCTCTGTCATTTTCTGTTATTTCAGCCAGAGAAGTTGTGTATGTTGTGAGCTCAGTTCCACTATACAGTGAGGACGAGCTACTAGAAGACAGTCAGCAGCTACTGGCAAGCTAAGATGTGGAGGAGACATCCGCCGCTTGCTCCACTAGGCAGCAAGTAGTGATGAGAAGAGTGGCGTGAGAGCTGGTGTTGCGAGCTGTCAGGCTGCTGACCCAGAGATGGTAGGGTAGGACATCAGTGACCAACAGACAGTACTCAATGATGATGATGTAGCTGATTGCACTTGGGAGCCGGGTCAATTAGGGCTTCATCATCATCGGGAGAAGAGGGTGGCAGCTTGCCCGTGAGGCAGCGGTGGAGCCAGCAAGTTGCTAGCGTGGCTGGAAGTTATCAGGGTGGCAGCAGTGGGATGTCGGGAGCCAAACGTGCCCATGGTAAACCACCCGCTTCGCAGGACACTACCTGCCCGGGAAGTAGCGGTGTACAGGTACACGGAGGCAGTGGCGGTAGCAGTCAGTCAGTGCAATTGCTGGGGGTAAAATCACCTACTCGGCAGTGTGGTAGTTTTTTGTTAAGCCATCAGAGGAGGGGAACATAAACATATGTAGAATCTGGGGGAAGAAGTTGAAGCATGGCCAGGAGCCAAGGTTGGCACCACGGCCCTGCGCTAACATGTGTAGTATCACCATAAAGTGGCCTGGGAGATCTGCTGCATCACCCAATGACACGCAGCTGATTTCAGGCAGTCAAGGCTCCACTACCTCAGCCAAAGGGAGCTGTCTGTCCTTCCCATCATCTGCTGGTCCTGATGCTCCTGCTCCTCACCCTCCTACTCCTCTTTAGTTATTACGTCAGCAATCGATCACTGAAACGTTTGCCAAGAGACAATAGTATGCATGCACTCATCCAATCGCGCAGAAGCTGAACGTGCTCCTGTCCAAGTTGCTGGTGCTGTAGTCCCTGCCTTTCCAAGTGGTGGACTCTGCACTGATGGCTTGTGCCGAGCCGAGGTGGAGAATCCCATGCCGTCATTTCTTTGCGAAAAAGGTAGTACCAGCCCTGCATGCACATGTAGAACAGAAGGTGGGCCAGTCCTTGAGCCTGTCGGTGTCTGCCAAAGTGCATGGCAGATCCGACGTGTTGAGCTGTAACTACGGTCAGGGACAATACATGTCCTTTACGGTCCACTGGGTGAATGTGGTTCCTGCACAGCCACACCAGCAACTTGGCCAGGTGAGGCTGCTTCCGCCTCCACGTTCTCACGCCATTGGTCCTGTGACAATGTCCGCCTCTGCCTCCTCATCCTCCACCGTGTCCTCAGCTTCGACTGCAGGGACAATTTACAGTGCCCCTCCAGCATACCACATCTGCAGGGAAAGGCGGTGTAACTATTCTGCACCTCATTTGCCTGGCCGAACGGAGTAACACAGGGGAGGTACTGCTCCGTGTCCTTCATCAAGAAATCGAATCCTGGCTTTCTCCACGACAACCGGAAGAACATGGTGTCTCATGTCGATTTCATGGCCACATGAGCCCTGTGGGGGCTGTACTGGAAGAGGAGGACATTGGAGCACAAGCAATGTGTAGTGAAAAGGGTGTTTTTTTATACACGGGTGACAGGAGAGGAGGAGCAGGAGCAGGCAGTGGAGCTACAGAGTGATGAGGAAGATGAGGCATAGGACCCAGACACACTGTGGCAGTATGCAGTGGAGATGGAGGCAGGGAGTCCCTCCGAGTCACTTGCACAAATGGCCCGATGCATGCTCACTTGCTTGCACGCCAGTTTTTGTCGCTAGCTATAGCTTGGAGTACAGGCAGGTTTGCAACATTATTAAATCGCACCTGTCGATACTATCCATGGAGAAGGAATGGCGGCATATTGTTGCGGGCGGGATAAAATGTGTGTCCCGCAAAGCACCCAGCTTACAGAATAAAGTCAGCCCATCCCTGTTCAGGGAGAAATCGCAATCTCGTCTCCCACCTGGCTGCAATATTTGGGCAACTACAAATGTGGTCACAAAATCTGTACGTGCTGTACTTACATAATGGTGGGGGGTGAAATTACCTCTTTCTCTAAAAATAAAATATTTGCCATTCGGCAATACATTAATTGTAATGCATCCTTTGTAGTATATTGCATTTCTTGCATTGAGTGTGCACTCCAATATATTGGCTGCACCACCAATTGTTTGAAGACTAGAGTTTGCAGACACATCTCTGATATCCCACATACATGGGGTAGAGGTGTGTCTGCAGCTAGCCTTCACTTTGCTGCAGTACATGCCGGCAGTGTGAATAGCATGCGAGTCCAGGGAGTAGAATGGGTCTTCCCCCCTATCAGAGGTGGGGACCACCGCAAAAAACTCCTCAACAGGGAGTCTTATTGGATATATAAAATGGGCTCCTGCTCACCTAATTGCCTGAATTTGAAGCATGATCTGATCCTACATTATTGATTATTGTCTGTTGCTATTAATGATTTCTCTTTTAATCTTTTGATGTGCTTTTACTGTTTTTGTCTTCCTTCACTTTGTATTGGTAATTACCTTGCACATGGTGTGTGGGCGTGTATATGGGAGGCATCCCATCACTGAGGAAATTCTCCTCACCTGATGCACTCCCATATATATGGAGTCATTTTTAATGTTGCTTTGTCATGATTAAGGATCAGGATTGTCTCTAAGATCCGAAACGCGTAGACGCAACATAACTGTCACTGTATTTTTATCGCTTGAACAATAAAGATGAACATTGGTGCTACAAGCTGGACATCTTCCTATTTCCATTTAAAATGCTCACTTGCTTGCGTAATGACGCGAAAAATGAGATGCACAATGGATCCTGTCTGTGTAGCAGCCGTATGCCGCAAATTAATTCGGATCGAAGCTAATTTTTTTCTGAAATTTGCTCATCTCTAATGGTGTTATTATATTTATAAAGTTTTTTTTTTTATGTTTTACTACTTTTGCAAACAAATTCGCATTGAATAAAAAAATTTCTGAAAATTCGGCGAACCGGTCAAATAGAATTTTAAAAAAAATTGCTCATCTCTAATTAGAACCATAGTTTTCCCAGGCCACTTTATGGTGATGTTGCATGTGTTGATGCAGGGCGACGGTGCCAACATTGGCACCATGGCCACGCTTTTCCTTCTGCCCACAGATTCTGCAAATGGTCATGCTGACGTCCCATGGTAGCTTTATGAAAAATTGCCACTCGGCTCAGTATGGCATCTTCCTCCCACCACTACATGCTGACTGCCTGCTACCGCTGCCTCTGTGAATTCCTGCACCGATACTTCTTTTCTGTGTAGTGGTCGGTCTACCCCTGGGATGTTTGGTTCCCAACCTTCCACTGCTGCCACCGTGCTGACTCACAGCCACACTACCACCCTGCTGGCTCAGCAGCTGCCTCACGCGCAAGCTACCACCCTCTTCTCCTGATGATGAAGAAGCTCTTTCTACACAAGGTTCCCAAATTCGATCAGCCACATCATCGTCTACTACTGTCTGCACTTCTCTGATGTCACCCTCACCTGTCTTAGGGCCACCTGTCCGACCACTCACAACAACAGCTCCTGTGCAACTCTCATCATCACTATTTGCCCGACTACTGGAGGAAGCAGTTCATATCTACTCCAGATATTGGCTAGGAAGTAGCTGCTGACTGTCTTCTAGAATCTCATCCTCACTGAAAAGTGGAGCTGAGCCGACGGCATACAATACTTCTCGAGCTGAGGGAACAGAAAATGGCAGAGGCATGTTGAGGGCAGTTGGGGGCTAAGGTTGAGCGAACATCTGGAAGTTTGGGTTCGCCGGGTTCGGACGAACTTTGCCGCAAAGTTTGGGTTTGGGACCCGAAGTTGACCCAGAACCCAAACCCCATTGAAGTCAATAGGGACCCGAACTTTGGGGCACTAAAATGGCTCTAAAAAGGTCATGGAAAGGGCTAGAGGGCTGCAAAAGGAAGCAAAATGGGGGTACGAACAGGACAATTGCCCTACAAACAAATGTGGATAGGGAAATTACTTAAAATAACATAGAATATAAAAAAGTAAAAATAAAAGATCTTGGACTAGGAGGTGGAGGTCAAAGTGGAGTAAAAGGTTGAGGAGGCGGTGGGCGTGGCGGGTAGGTGGAAGCCATGGTGGAGGAAGAGGAGGTAATCAACACTGTTTTTGTATTTTTGTATTTTTATTTTATTTTTAAATTTTTATTTATTTATTATTTTTTTTATAGATTTGGGAAGACCCCAAAACATTTAAAATAGAAAAGAGAATGCAAAGAGAAAGTGCGCCGGAGTATAACAATGGCTGGGTGAGGCCAATTGTTTATTCTGCACAAGGTACGGACAAGCCCTGTGCGATCCATGCTTGGTTCATTTTAATGAACGTGAGTTTGTCCAAGTCGGCTGTGGACAGACGGCTGCACTTGTCTGTGATCACCCACCCTGCCGTGCTAAAAACACGTTCTGACAATACACTGGCTGCAGGGCAGGCCAGCGCCTTCAAGACGTAAAGGTCAAGCTCAGGCCATGTGCCCAATTTGGAGACCCAGAAGTTGAATGGGGCAGACCCAACAGTCAGTACGTGTAGGCGTGTGCACATGTACTGTTCCACCATGTTTCTGAAATGCTCCCTCCTGCTAAGATGTTCCATTTCAGCTAATGGTGCTGGTTTTTGTGGCGTGCTGACAAAACTTTTTCACATTTCGGCCATGCTAATCCTCCCTTCTGAGGTGCTGGCGGTGCCCCAGCTGTGATGGCGACCTCTTCTACCTCCTCTGTCTTTCGCCTTGTGCTTCCACTGAGCTCCCGGTGTCAGGTGGGAATGCCATCAGCAGCGTGTCGCTTGTGCTTGCGCATCTTCCGATCACACTCCAGTGACGGAATTAAGGATGGCACGTTGTCCTTGTAGCACAGATCCAGCAGGGTGGCCACCCAGTAATCAGCAATGGTTAAATTGTGGGCAACTCGGCGGTAGTTGTGCAGGCACTGCAGCATGTAGTCGCTCATGTGTGCAAGGCTGCCCAGAGGCAACGACAAGCTGTCCTCTGTGGGAGGTGTAACGTCTGTGTCCTCTTTATCCCCCAAGCCACTCTCCAGTGATGCCCATGAGCTGCTTTGGATGCCACACTGCTGTGAACACAGATCCTCCTTATCATCCTCCAGAACTGTGCCCTGGCTGGACAATTGTGTACCTGGCCTCTGTTGGTGCAGGAACCCACCCTCCGAAGCCACTTGTGAATGACTGGCATGATGATAACCATGGAAATTATCCCTCTTTCTCCTCCTCTTCCTCCTGTGCCACATCCTCTTCCATCATCACCCAAAGCGTTTTCTTCTAGGAGATATAGAAATGGGAGTGTAAAGCTGAGGATGGCGTCATCGGCACTGGCCATGTCGGTGGAATACATGAAACAGCGCAACATGACACAGAAGTCCCACATGGAGGCCCACTCATTGGTGGTGAAGTGGTGCTGTTCCGCAGAGGGACTCACCTGTGTGTGCTGCAGCTGAAACTCCACTATCGCCTACTGATGCTCGCACAGTCTATTCAACATGTGCAAGTTGGAGATCCACCTTGTGGACATGTCTCATATGAGGCGGTGAGAGTACTGCAGCGCAAATAGTCAAGTAGCGGCATGGTGAGAATACCGAAAGTGCACAGAGACGGCCCACACTTTCTGCAGCAGCTATGACATATTGCGGTAATTTTTCAAGAACCTCTTCACCACCAAATTCCGCACATATGCCAGGCAAGGGATGTGCATCAAAGCGGCTAGGCCCAGAGCTGCTACGGGATTTCGCCCATTAACGCACACCACCAACCACTCATCGGTCTGTTGTTCCATGCCCGTCCACAGCTCCTGCGCGGTGTGGGATTTTTCCCCCAAACAGATGAGTTTCAAAACAGCCTGCTGTCATTTCCCCCGGCTGTGCTGCAGTTGGTGGTGAAGGTGTTACGCTGACCGGATGAGGCGGTAGAGGAGGAAGCGGAGAAGTAGGAGGAAGCAACAGGAGGCACCGAGAAACGTCCTGCAATCCTCGGTGGCGGTAGGACATGCGCCAAACTGCTACCCACCTCAGGCCCAGCCGCCACTGCATTTACCCAGTGTGAAGTTAGGGAGACATAACATTCCTGCCGGTGCTTATCGGTCCAGGTATCGGTGGTTATGTGGACCTTGCAGTGTGAAGTGCACATCTAATTTTGTCCACCACTTGGTTGTGCCTTTGCCGGTAGTGGCGACTGCGAACAGCGCCAAAAGATTTTTAAAAGTTTCCGTTTCCACCAGACTGAATGACAGTATTTCAAATGCCAGATATTTTGGGCCAGGAATCGCTGGTGGGTAGGGGGGTACTTCCTATTTCTCTCCAGTGTTTGGAAGATGGACAGCTGAATGCTTCCATGGGACATTGTGGAGATGCTTGGTGATGGAAGTGGTGGCATTGCTGCCACATCCTCTGTTTGTGGGGTGGCAGGTGCCACTGTCACTCCAGAAGGGGAGGAAGAGGCAGAGACTGCAGCAAAAGAGGGAGCAGGAGGAGTCAGGTTTAGGACATTTATGCCTCGCTTCAGGCTCTGATTGCACAGCGTACAAACCCCTCTCATTTTGTCATCAGCACATTGTCTGAAGAATTGCCAAGCCAGGTAACTCCTTGGAGCTGGCTTTGGTGTGCTCAGTACCTGGGTGCCGTGGGCAGTTGCAGGCATACTGGCTAGGGGACGGCCACTCTGCATTTGCACACTGCTCCCTCTTTTGCTGAGCAGCTAGTGCTGTGTGACCATCACCTCTTCCTCCGAACTACACATGTTACTCGCATGACCTTGATTCCATATGGGGTCTAGGACCTCATCATCCTCCATATCATCTTCCACCCACTTTTCACCCCTGAAAAATACAGAAAGCTGCAGCAGTTGGCACCTGTGTTTCGTCATCGGAAAAGTACTGTGGTGGTCCTCCCATATCCACATCCTGAACCATAAGTGGTTGGGCATCGGTGCACTCAATCTATTTCACTTCTGGGGCAGGTCTATGTGGAAGGCCCACGGAACCCCTGACAGCAGAGTCATCAAAAAACATAAAAGACTGCTGCATGACTTGGGGCTCAGACTGCTTGTCTTATTTGCAAGGGGGTGAGGTGAAAGACAGACGCCCATGGGCTGCAGGTGCCAACTCTGAGCTTTCAGCAGGGGACCAGGTGGGAGACAATGTGAAGGAACTGAAGGCACTGTCAGCCACCCAATATACTACCGCCTCTCCATGTTCTGGCCTCACCATTCGTACACCGGTATTCGGGCCTAGAAAATAACGCTGAACGTTCTGTCGCCTTTGTGCACCTGAGGAAGGTTTTTCATTTGGGCGTGTAGCTGGCACAGATCGACCACGTCCTCTCCAGGGCCATGTCCCTTATTTGATGCTCTCCTCATTCTTTGAGGTCACACACTGAACTAACAGACAGATTAACTATATTAATTTCCCTGTCACATATGCAGTGCGGGTGTACTTCACACAATAAATGGGTATATGTTGCTCACCTAACTAACAGACGGATTAACTATATTATTTTGTCTGACACGCATGCAGTGCAGGTGTACTTCACACAAAAAATGTGTACATTTCACCAACTGAATTTACAGACTACAAAGAAAAAAAGGTGGGGGGTTCAGTCAGCACAACCCTATATGCAGGTGCACATTGCTATGGCAAAATACACATACAAACGCAAAAACAAAAATGCAATGGCACTCTGCAACCAGCACTCTGCTCTGCCTTCATGCTGGATGTTGAAAGAGGCATTAGTGTACATTTTGGCCAAAGCGTAATAAGCCACTCTTCACGTCAAGGTCACTCTCCACGAGTGGTCCTTAACACTAGTTCCTACCTGTTATGGGCCATGACAGCCACACAAGCTGTTATGGCACCAGACAGGGTTACAAGCAGAGTGTACATGGCATGCATGCTGCACCTGCGCTCCCTGGATTTTGTGTAGCTGTAATGGCCCATAACAAGTAGGAACTAGTGTTAGGGAGTCGGGACCACTCATAGAGGCGACCTTGACGTGGTGAGTGGCTTATTACGCTTTGGCCAAAATGTACACTAATGCCTCATTCAACATCCAGCATGGAGGCAGGGCAGAGTGCTGGTTGCAGAGTGCCATTGCATTTTTGTTTTTGCGTTTGTATGCGAATTTACAGACTGATTAACTATTATATTTGTGTGTTAGGGGTACAAACATGTTGCATTTCACCCACAAAAAAATCGTTGTAGGTCACCCCCAGAATTAACAGCCAGATTTATTATTATCTTTCTGTGTCAGGGGTGCAAAGATGGTGTATTGCACCCACAAAAAATTGCTATAGGTCACCCACAGAATTAACAGCCAGATGAGATTCCTAATACTCTCCCTCACTTCAGCTGCCTGCTTCCTGTCCCTGCACTACTCAGAGATGATGGGCGGTGCCACACGTGATCCAGCTTATATAGAGGCTGGGAAACATGATTCACATGCCAATCACAGCCATGCCATTAGTAGGCATGGCTGTGATTGCTTCTTAGGGCAAGAAGTAAAACGCTAGCTGATTGGCTGCCCTGAAGCCTTTTAACAAGCTTTATTAAATGCCCCAACACCGAACTCAAACCCGAACTTTTCTGGTTCTCTCTCACTAGTGGGAGCACAGAGCTTGTTACCAAGCCATGCCAACCAAGGGCATTTGTCAGAGGAACCCACCAAATCCTGGCTGGGGGTTTCTGATGTCACTTGCGACAAAGTAGAAGACCAAAAAGTCAACCATTCAAGTACTGCTGGGTTGGTGGTCAAGACACGACCGCTAGATGACACTGGCAGCTCAGGCCTGTTGCTGCAACTGCTTCTGCCACCTACCTTTTTCTGCTGCTACTTCTGCCTGCTCCAGAAACATTTTGGCCACTGCCCATTACCTTGGAAGGGCCTGTCACCTGTCTGTCCGACATACTGTAAATTAAAGGAAACTGCAAGGAGAAAAGAGCCAATCTATCAGACTGCAAATTCACATAAAAATGCAAGGATGAAAGGAAGTACTTTTTTAAATGAAATAAACACACTTCAAAACTGGTCGTATCAGACAGCAAATTCACCCAAAAAGCAAGGATGAATTGACATACTTTTATATATTTAAAATTAGCACACCCCAAAACTGGTTGTATCAGACCGCACTTTCACCCCAAAAACAAGGATTAATAGAAGTACTTTAATAAATGAAATAAACACACCCCAAAACTGGTTATACCAGACTGCAAATTAACCCCAAAAGCAACAATGAATGGAAGTACTTTTATATATTTAAAATTGATACACCCCAAATCTGGTTGTATCAAACTGCACTTTCACCCCAAAAGCAAGGATTAATGGAAGTACTTTTATATATGAAATAAACACTCCCCAAAACTGGTTGTATCAGACCGCACTTTTGCCCCTATCGCAAGGATGAATGGACGTACTTTTATATATTTGAAATTAACACACCCTAGAACTGGTTGTAATGGACCACATTTTTACCCCAAAAGCAAGGATTAATGGACCTACTTTGATATATTTAAAAGTAACACACCCCAAAACTGTTTGTATCAGGCTGCAAATTCACACCAACAGCAAGGTTGAATGGATGTACTTTTATATATTTAAAATAAATACACCCAAAAACTAGTTGTATCAGACAGCACTTTCAACCCAATAACAGATGCTAGGATTACTGCAATTACTGTTTAAAACAACCTAAAATCTGTAGTGTTAGATCACTTTTAATAACACCAATTAGTGCAGCTTTACACTCTCCTATTGGTCCCTGTTCTCTCCCTACAGTGTGGATAATGCCTCCCTATCCTTTCCCCACACTATGAATATTCTTTCCCTGAACAGCTTAATGAATTTTTTTTTTTATAAAATCTTTTCTAAGGACTCTTTCACATTTGCGTTGTGAGGATCCGGCGTGCACTTCCGTTGCCGGACATGCCCGCTGGATCCGTCACAACGCAAGACAACTGAAAGCATATTGAAGACTGATCAGTCTTCAATATGCTTTCAGGTAACCATGGCAGCCAGGACGCTACTAAAGTCCTGGCTGCCATGGTAAGTACTCCGCAGCAGTGTATTTACCTGCGCTGCGGCTGTCGGGCTCTCCTTCATGATGTTACAGGTCCCCGCGGCGCATAGATCAATGCGCGCCAGGACCTGTGACGTCAAACGGAGCGCCTGGAGGCCGCATCAAAGGTAAGTACATTGCTGCAGAATACTTACCATGGCAACCAGGACTTCAGTAGGGTCCTGGCCGCCATGGTAACCAATCAGAGCCCCAGATAACACTAGGGCCCCGATCGGAACTGCTGCTGCGCATGCGCAGAGCTAAATGTCGGATCCGGCGATGCGCCAAAACGACATTTAGCTTAATTCCGGATCCGGATTAATGCACCTCAATGGGCATTAATTCCGGATCCGGCGTTACAGCATGTCTTCTGGATGTTTAGACGGAGACAAATCCGCAGCATGTGGATAGGGAAATGAACGTCCAAAAAACGTTCACATACTGAACGGAAGACATCCTGATGCATCCTGAACAGATTTCTTTCCATTCAGCATGCATTAGTATAATCCTGATCAGTATCTTTGATGTAAAAGGGGCCCAAGTTATGTCCTTAGTACCTGCAACTAGAGTTGAGCGAACACCTGGATGTTCGGGTTCGAGAAGTTTGGCCGAACTTCCCGAAAATGTTCGGGTTCGGGATCCGAACTCAACCTGAACTTTATCCTGAACCCGAACCCCATTGAAGTCAATGGGGACCCGAACTTTTGGGCACTAGAAAGCCTGTAAAATAGTCCAGGAAAAAAATAAATAAAAATGAACCAATACCAATTGTAGAGAGGTCCCATTGCAGAGAATCATGCGTCATATCACCCACCACTGGAGAAGTCAACTTTCAGTTATTTAGGCCCCAGCACCCAGACAGAGGAGAAAGGTCCCGAAGCAAGGAATAAGGCGTCATATCACCAACCACTGGAGAAGGCTACTTTCAGTTATTTAGGACCCAGCACCCAGACAGAGGAGAGAGGTCCCACAGCAAGAAATCATGCGTCATATCACACACCAATGGAGAAGGCCACTTTCAGTTATTTAGACCCCAGCACTCAGACAGAGAAGAGAGGTCCCACAGCAAGAAATAAGGCGTCATATCACCCACCACTGGAGAAGGCCACTTTCAGTTTTTTTAGGCCCCAGCACCCAGACAGAGGAGAGAGGTCCCACAGCAGAGAATCATGCGTCATATCACCCACCACTGGAGAAGGCCACTTTCAGTTATTTAGGCCCCAGCACCCAGGCAGAGGAGAGAGGTCCCACAGCAGAGAATCATGCGTCATATCACACACCACTGGAGAAGGCCACTTTTAGTTATTTAGGCTCCAGCACCCAGACAGAGCAGAGAGGTCCCACAGCAAGGAATAAGGCATCATATCACCCACCACTGGAGAAGGCCACTTTCAGTTATTTATGGTTGAGCGGGAGGCAGTTATAAATGTCTATTCTGCACAAGGGAGGGACAGGTCCTGTGGGATCCATGCTTGGTTCATTTTTATGAACGTCAGCTTGTCCAAGTTGGCTGTGGACAGGCGGCTGCGTTTGTCAGTAATGACGCTCCCTGCCGCGCTGAATACACGTTCAAACAAAACGCTGGCCGCCGGGCAGGCCAGCACCTCCAAGGCATAAAATGCTAACTCTGGCCACGTGGACAATTTGGAGACCCAGAAGTTGAATGGGGCGAACCATCAGTCAGTACGTGGAGGGGGGTGCAGACGTACTGTTCAACCATGTTAGTCAAATGTCAAGTGGTGGTGCAGTTAGCTGTGGCGTGGAGATAAAACTTTTCCACATTTCTGCCATACTTACCCTGCCCTCAGAAGAGCTGGCCGGGACACAGCAGTGTTGGCGACCTCTTGCTCCTCCTCTGCCTTCGCCTTGGGCTTCCACCTGTTCCCCTGTGACATTTTGGAATGCTCTCAGGAGTGCGTCTACCAGCGTGCGCTTGTACTCGCACATCTTCCTTTCACGCTCAAGTGCAGGAAGTAAGGTGGGCACATTGTATTTGTACTGGGGATCCAGCAGAGTGGCAACCCAGAAGTCCGCACACATTAAAATGTGGGCAACTCTGCTGTCATTGCACAGGCACTGCAGCATGTAGTCGCTCATGTGTGCCAGGCTACCAATAGGGAAGGACAAGCTGTCCTCTGTGGGAGGCGTATCGTCATCGTCCTCCGTATCCCCCCAGCCACGCACCAGTGATGGGCCTGAGCTGTGTCGGGTGCCACCCTGCTGTGAACCTGCTTCATCCTCATCCTCCTCCACCTCCTCCTCCTCGTCCTAGTAGTGGGCCCTGGCTGGCCACATTTGTACCTGGCCTCTGCTGTTGCAAAAAACCTCCCTCTTAGCCACTTCTAACAGACTGGCCTGAAAGTGGTAAAAATGACCCCTCATCCTCCTACTCCTGCAGGGCCACCTCCTATTCCATTATCGCCCTAAGCGTTTTTTCAAGGAGACATAGAAGTGGTATTGTAACGCTGATAACGGTGTCATTGCCACTGGCCATGTTGGTGGAGTACTCAAAACAGCGCAACAGGGCACACAAGTCTCGGAGGCCCAATCATTGGTGGTGAAGTGGTGCTGTTCCGCAGTGCTACTGACGCGTGCGTGCTGCAGCTGAAACTCCACTATGGCCTGCTACTGCTCGCACAGTCTCTCCATCATGCGCAAGGTGGAGTTCCACCTGGTGGGCACGTTGCATATGAGGCGGTGAGCGGGAGGGCCGAAGTTACGCTGTAGCGCAGACAGGTGAGCTGCGGCAGGATGTGAACGCCGGAAGCGCGTACAGACGGCCCACACTTTATGCAGCAGCTCTGACATGTCGGATAGTTGTGAATGAACTTCTGCACCACCAAATTCAGCACATGCGCTAGGCAAGGGATGTACAGCAAACCAGCTAGTCCCAGAGCTGCTACGAGATTTAGCCCATTATCGCACACCACCAGGCCGGGCTTGAGGCCCACCGGCAGCAACCACTGGTTGGTCTGTTGTTCAATACCCCGCCACAACTCCTGCGCAGTGTGGGGCCTGTCCCCCAAACATATGAGTTTCAGAACGGCCTACTGACGTTTACCCCGGGCTCTGCTGAAGTTGGTGGTGAAGGTGTGTGGCTGACTGGATGAGCTGGTGGAAGCAGAGGAGGAGGAAGCCGAGGAGGAGGAGGAGGCTACAGGAGGCAAAGAATGATGCCCTGCGATCCTTGGCGGTGGAAGGACGTGCGCCAAGGAACTCTCCGCCTGGGGCCCAGCCGCCACTACATTTACCCAGTGTGCAGTTAGGGAAATATAGTGTCCCTGGCCGTGCTAACTGGTCCACATATCTGTGGTTAGGTGGACCTTGCCACAGATGGCGTTGCGCAGTGCACATTTGATTTTATCGGATACTTGGTTGTGCAGGGAAGGAATGGCTGTCTTGGAGAAGTAGTGGCGGCTGGGAACAACATACTGTGAGACAGCCATGGCCATCAGCTGTTTGAAGCTGTCTGTGTCCACCAGCATGAATGACAGAATTTCAAAAGCCAGTAGCTTAGAAATGCTGGCATTTAGGCCCAGGGCTCGAGGGTGGCTAGGTGGGAATTTACGCTTTCTCTCCAAGGTTTGTGAGATTGAGAGCTGAACGCTGCCGTGTAACATGGTGGAGATGCTTGGTGACGTTGGTGGTTGTGACGGTGGCACATCCTCCGTTTGGTGGGTGGCAGGTGCCAACATTCCTCCTGAGGTGGAGGAAAAGGCCGAGGCAGCAGCAGAAGAGGGAGCAGGGGGAGCCTGAGTGAGTTCCTTGCTTTTAGGGTGTTTACTCCACTGCAGTTCATGCTTTGCATGTAGTTTCCTGGTCATGCAGGTGGTGCTAAGTTTCAGAACGTTAATGCCTCGCTTCAGGCTCTGATGGCACAGCGTGCGAACAACTCAGGTCTTGTCGTCAGCACATTGTTTAAAGAAGTGCCATGCCAGGGAACTCCTTGAATCTGCCTTTGGGGTGCTCGGTCCCTGGTGGCGGTGGCCAGTAGCAGGCCAACTCTCATGGCGGCGGTGTTCTTCTTTTGCCCACTGGTCCCTCTTTTGCTACGCTGTTGGCTCAGTCTCACCACTGCCTCTTCCTCTGAATTATGAAAGTCAGTGGCACGACCTTTATTCCATGTGGGGTCTAGGACCTCATCGTCCCTTGCATCATCTTTCACACAGTCTTCCTCCCTGACCTCCGGTTCGTTTTGCACACTGCAGAAAGACGTAGCAGTTGCCACCTGTGTTTCGTCATCATCAGAGACGTGCAGACTCCGATGAGGTGGTATTCCCATGTCCTCATCATCAGGAAACATCAGTGGTTGTGCATCAGTGCATTCTATGTCTTCCACCACTGGGGAAGGGCTAGGTGGATTCCCTTGGGAAACCCTGCCAGCAGAGTCTTCAAACAGCATAAGAGACTACTGCATAACTTGAGGCTCAGACAGTTTCCCTGATATGCATGGGGGTGATGTGACAGACTGATGGGCTCGGTATTCAGGCGCCACCTGTGCGCTTTCTGCAGACTGGGTGGGAGATAATATTGTGAACGTACTGGATCCACTGTCGGCCACCCAATTGACTAGCGCCTGTACCTGCTCAGGCCTTACCATCCTTAGAACGGCATTGGGCCCCACCAAGTATCGCTGTAAATTCTGGCGGGAACTGGAACCTGAGGTAGTTGGTTCACTAGGACGTGTGGCTGTGGCAGAATGGCCATGTCCTCTCCCAGGACAAGAGGGTACACTAACACCACCACGACTGCGTCCGCGTCACTTACTAGATGTTTTCCTCATTGTTACCGTTCACCAAGCACCACAATAAGAAAAAAAATATTTGGCCCAATGTATTGATTTCAAATTCAGGCCTTTTTTTACAGGCACCTAACACTATCTGCCTATTTATTTATGTAGCGTATTACACTAATCCAGGCACATCAGTAACCACTGATTTAGGGGAATATCTCTTTTAGGGCTAGTATTTAGGCCGTGGATGAAAGGTATCCTTTTATGGACAGATTTACAATTGGCCTGCAACAGCTCGAACACCAGATTCAGGGTATTGCTATTTTGGCAATTGAATTTCACCCCAGAACAAAATATATGTTTTGGCGGACACTATTATATTTTGTCAGCCACAGCTGAAACCACTGATTTATGGTATTGCTATTTTGGCAATTGAATTTCACCCCAGAACAAAATATATGTTTTGGCGGACACTATTATATTTTGCCAGCCACAGCTGAAACCACTGATTTATGGTATTGCTATTTTGGCAATTGAATTTCACCCAAGAGCAAAATATATGTTTTGGCAGACACTATTATATTTTGCCAGCCACAGCTGAAACCACTGATTTATGGTATTGCTATTTTGGCAATTGAATTTCACCCCAGAACAAAATATATGTTTTGGCGGACACAATGAATCTTGGCCTGCAACAGCTGGGACACCAGATTCAGGGTATTGCTATTTTGGCAATTGAATTTCACCCCAGAACAAAATATTTGTTTTGGCGGACACTATGAATCTTGGCCTGCAACAGCTGGGACACCAGATTCAGGGTATTGCTATTTTGGCAATTGAATTTCACCCCAGAACAAAATATATGTTTTTGGGGACACTATGAATCTTGGCCTGCAACAGCTGGGACACCAGATTCAGGGTATTGCTATTTTGGCAATTGAATTTCACCCCAGAACAAAATATATGTTTTGGCGGACACTATTATACTTTGCCAGCCACAGCTGAAACCACTGATTTATGGTATTTTGGCAATTGAATTTCACCTCATAAAATAATCTATCCTTTGCCAGACAGCAGACAGTATTATACTTGGCTAGCCAAAGCTGGAACACCAGATTTAGGGGATTGGTATTTGGGCAATTGTATTTAACCACTTAATAAAATATATAAATTGCTATCCTGAGTTTCTAGGGGTGACAATTAGCACAGCCAAGCCCCTGATGTAGGATATAGCAAAAAAAAACTAGTATTGATGGATTGATGGACTTGGTGGCAGCTTGTTCTGGTGCACCACAAGTCACAAAATGGCCGTCCGATCACCCCAGAAAATAAGTGACAGAAAAACGCTCTGTGCAGCCTAAAAACCAGTGAGCAAGTAACTAGCAAAAGTTCAATCATTCACAGCTGTAGATCGATCCGTTCATTAGGTGCTTTTGCTGACTTTTCCCTTCCTAATCTCGCCCTCACAGAAGCTGCGTCCTCTCCCTACACTAATCAGAGCAGTGTGACGAGCGGCGCTCCGTGACTCCAGCTTAAATAGAGGCTGGGTCACATGCTGCACTTGGCCAATCACAGCCATGCCATTAGTAGGCATGGCTGTGATGGGCTCTTAGGGCAAGAAGTAAAACGCTAGCTGATTGGCTGCTGTGCAGCCCTTCAGAAAGCGGGAAGTAATCGCCGAACAACGAACCCGAACCCAAACTTTTTTGAAAACTGTGCTCGAACTGTTCGCTCAACACTACTCAGGACCAGAGCTGCAGTTGGCAGGTAAGTATTCATCTTTCAATAGCAGAGGCAGGCTACAGGCTCCTGTGAAAAGTTATTAATTCCCAGCCAGCCCCTTTAAGGCAAGCACTGAATATGGCACATTTTATATTTTTCTTTTATTTCAATTTAGAGTTGCACACAATTGTCTCCATTTCCAGGATATACTGTACATAGAGATATTTTCTAACTTAAACGAGGGCAAATAGATTTCTTATAATTATTGTGTTTTCCAGTTATTAAATGAAGAGTGCATTACATATTTACTTACATTACAGAAATTTAGAAAACTCCAGGAATTCCAGAAATTGTATTCCAATAAATATGGTTTAATTTCTATCTATGTAGCCTGATTATTTAAATTATGGTAAGAAAAAGCCCAATGTTTACATTTTACTACAGGAATTCTATTACTAAATCATTTACCATTTATGAAGGAGTCAGAGTCAGAGCTGGAGTCGGAGTAGGAGCCAGAGTCAGAACTGTAGATTACCAACACTACAGCCCTGCTTCAAACTACCGTCTATAAGGAAAGCTTTGCCGAGTTCCAAAGGAAGCTGCTGTCTTTCCTTAGATGGGAATCTTTAGAATAGATGTAGCATGGATGGATGTAGAAAACATTAATTTTGCATATGTTGAAAACAGATATGTACTTTCTTACACCATTTTTGCGGTATCCTGAGATATATGGGACAAGATAACCAGCTTGGAAAAAACAAACAAACTTTGTTTCTCACACCTGACTTGCTCCATTTATCTTGTTATATGTGGAAATTGGTGAAAATTCAAAGGACATATCCGTATCCAGTTGCAGCAAACTTTAAATTCATACTTAACACCACACAAGCTTTTGAATGTGTCAAGTTAAATGAATATGCCAGGATTTTATCATTAATGGCCTATCATAAGGAGAGGTCATAAATATCTCATCAGAGGGGTCCCACACCATGCACCCTCATTGATCAGCTGTTCTGCAGTAGCTCCAGCACCAGAGGTCAGCACCTGAACTTCGGAGCTCAATTCATTGTGTAATCCAGACAGCTGGGACTGTAGTAACCAACTCTGACCCTTACACAATGGTTGGATCTGTGTAGGCTAGGGGCCACTTCTTGATGCTGGAGCTACTCTGGAATATCTGATTGGCCAATAGTAAAATCCTGGAATACCCCTTTAAAGTTTGCTGCAACAGTGTGTTTAACACATTGAGGGCAGGGCTGGCTGCCTCCACTTGCAGAGCTGGGCCTCACTATACACTACACTGTTCTATAGTAGATGATAATATTGTGCTTCTCTCTACTATGTGCTATCATGGCTGAAGCAGCCTGACAAGAAAACTCACCAATTGGTAGAATATAGAGCAGTGTAGTGAGGCCCTGTCATCTCATCTCCCTTTGCAAGTGGTGGCAACCAGACCTGCTCACATTCTTTAACAGATTGCATGTGTGCATTTAAATATTTCCCGAGAAACCCTTAAAGTGTTGAGAAAGAATTAGCGAACCTGTGAAATTTCGGCTTTGCGGGGTTCGGACAAACTTCAAGTGAAAGTTCTGTTGGGTTCAGGACCTGAACTGTACCCCGAACCCGAACCCCATTGTAGTCAATGGGGACCAGAACTTCACTCTATTACTTTCCGTTATAACCTGGTTATATGGGAAAATAACAGCAAAACAATATGGCCATTTAGGGGGTTAAAAAAACTCACCTCATTCACTTAAAGGGCTTCTGTCACCCCCACTGATGTAATTTTCACTAGCTGACATTAGCTACTTGCTAATGTCAGCTGAGTTCAAACATATGTTTCCTAACTTTTTTCCTGTTTTCTATCTTCTAAAAAACTTACTTTTGTGATATGCAAATTATCTTCGCTACCAGCAAGTTGGGCGGGTACTTGCTGGTAGCCGCCGCATCTTCATGCCCTGGGAACGCCCCCTCTTCTTTTGATAGACAGGGCCAGCGCGCTCTCCTCCTCCCGCTGGCCCTGTCTGCAGCTGCAATCCCGCGCCTGCGCCGTATCGGTCTTTAGTCGGCGCAGGCGCTCTGAGTGAAGGACGCTCGCTTAGGCGCTCCGTCCTCAGTGCGCCTGCGCCGATGACGTCAGCCCTACACCCGGAAGAGAAGACGCCGGCATCCCTGGTAAGGAGCAGGCGATGCCGGCGATGCCATATTGTTTTGCATTCTGTCTTAAGAATGCTATTAAGAATTGCTATTATTTTCTGATATAACCATGTTATAATGGAAAATAATAAAATTGCTTGAACACCGAACCCAAACTTCAGTGAAAAAGTGTTTGTTCGGGTTCGGGTACCCAAACTCGCAAAGTTCACTCATCCCTAGTGATACTCTGGTGGTCCCTACCGTTCTTTTTTCTTATTTTTCTCTCTCTATATATAGTAAATCTGACATATTTGTGTGTCCAGGGGAGTGTGATGGACTGTTGTAACTCCTGCATTGCTGCTTCTTTTTATCATGTATTTGATCATGTCATTGTGCTTGTATCTTGGGAATTTATGGGCATTGTGCAATATATGATTTGACTCGTTATTTGGGTGGGAGTCAGGTTTTCATGTTGTTAAGTCTTGGTATATTTGTGTGTCCAGGGGAGTGTGATGGACTGTTGTAACTCCTGCATTGCTGCTTCTTTTTATCATGTATTTGATCATGTCATTGTGTGATATTTATTATTATATGCAATAAACATTAATTTTGTATATGTGACTCATTTTTGTTGAATTTACTCTTAAGTTGGAGTCACGTTTTGCCTCATATATTTGGGGTAATTGTAGGTGGTACTTATCTCTCTCTTTCTCTCTCTCTCTCTCTCTCTCTCTCTCTCTATATATATATATATATATATATATAAATCCGGAGATAGGTAGCAGCACGTCCAAAGGGCTTGGCAAGTGCAAAATCCTCAGGAGGACGGACAATCCTCCACATATATATAGACCCAGAGAAGAGGCAACACTCCTGAGTAGAGATGAGCGAACTTTAAAAAATAGTTTGGGGTTTGGCGTTCGTGTTGTGGTAATCGCCGCATCCCATTATGGATTCCACTACCGCGGACTATTACGGCATATGGAATCCATAAGGGGCGGCTTCCTCGAACCCAAACTGTTGAAAAGCCGAAGGACCTTGGGTGACGTCACCGTCATGTGATCAGTGCAGGGGGCGTGGCTCAGCACTGGATTTGATCCCATGCTGAGCCACGCCCCCTGCACTGATCACATGACGGTGACGTCACCCCAGGTTCTTCGGCTTTTCAACAGTTCGGGTTTGTGGAAGCCGCTGCTTATGGATTCCATATGCCGGGATAGTCCGCGGTAGTGGAATCCATAACGACATTCGGCGATTACCACAACATGAACGCCGAACTATTTTTTAAAGTTCGCTCATCTATACTCCTGAGTTAAATGGTGATGACCCAATTTATTCCAAGGCAACGTTTCAGCCTACTCCATGAGGCCTTTGTCAAGCAATACAACAGTGCCACAAGCAAACTTATATAGTTATACAATAAATCATGTGATGTGGGCGTTACAAGGTGACATCATCAAATCATGTGATGTGGGCGTTACAAAGTGACATCATCAAATCATGTGATGTGGGCGTTACAAAGTGACATCATCAAATCATGTGATATGGGCGTTACAAAGTGACATCATCAAATCATGTGATATGGGCGTTACAAAGTGACATCATCAAATCATGTGATATGGGCGTTACAAAGTGACATCATCAAATCATGTGATCGAGTATACATATACATAGGAATAGTGTGTCCATCTGTATAGCAAAAAATATTCATAAATAACAAAGTGACCCAAAAGGTCGGTGTACACGTGGATTGTGTAAACACAAATATCACCAAAGTGGAATATAATTAAAATGTGAACAGTACTGGCGATCGCCGCTGTTCAGATATCATATATACTAGTCGTAAATAGACTCCAGCCTACCCCAAGTGGACCACATCAGCCGCATGTTAAAGTAAAGGTAAAAAGTAAAGTGTCACGCCGCAGTGCGGTCCCAACCCCCACTAGTCACCCCACATATCCACGGCCTTATGTTAGCAGCAATATATAGATGCACATTAGGGAACTAGACAAGTTTAGTTAGCATTTTAAATAGTTGAACAGTAAGCCGCATGGTGGATTAAACAATGGCAACATTTTCTGATTCCATAGATCGACTTAAAAAATGCAATGTCTGACATTTCAAGATGTTTAGATGACGATTGTATGCCCTTACAGCAATGTCATCCTTATCATTAAGTGGTGCTTACTATTATTTTCACTAGGGCTTTTATTTGGATACCTGATAGACCAACTTGAATGACAATCTAGTATAGCCTCAGAGATAAACAAGGAATAAAGACAGCCATAGTGACTTGGTAGTTTTCCTATCTGCAGCTCAATTCTTTATATAGATACATACAATTTCCTTTTTCTACATTATATAATGCAGCCCGAGGCCTATCTTCCTCTATCCTAGAGAAAAAAAATAGACTTAAATATGTATCTGTTAAGGAAACTCTACAAAACATACACAAAATCCTCATTCCCTATTCTCCAAAGCAATTGATAGGGACATAAGTAAACCATTATCTATAAAGGGGAGGGATGCAGCTGAGTGGGATAAGGGCAGTGTAAACACTTTAAAAATAAAGTTAAACTGTCCACTTATATATATTGACTGAAAAATATCTGTGAAAAAAAAAAATGTTTCGAAGAAAGTGTATATCAAATGTGTTAGCAGGTTCCTGACCATGAAATTAAAGGAGAAGAATGCAGAATGTATCATACAAAAATACATTTTTGACATGGGAAGCAGAGTCATAAGGTGTTGTGTTGTCAACTCAGACAGATGTTAGTGGTGCCTGGCAACAGCAATGTATACTATAAGAATATATTCTTCAGAAAAAAATCACTATAATTGTAGAAGCATAAGCAACAAACAAGTAGAATAAACTGAGAAAAGTAAATAATAATAATAATAATAATAATAATAATAATAATTATTATTATTATTATTATTATTATTAGTAGTAGTAGTAGTAGTAGTAGTAGTAGTAGTAGTATATTTGTATAACTTATTCAATAAGTGTGTTGCTTTTAATTCTAAGTATATATATATATTTTTTAATTTACTGTTCTTGTGCAGCATTAATACATTATCTTGTATCCACAGTTTACGGTACTTTCACACTAGCGGCATAGCTATCCGGCAGGCTGTTTGGCGGGTGAACAGCCTGCCGGATCCGCCATGCCGCAAGTACCCGTGTGCTGCTCCATCCCCATTGACTATAATGGGGCAGAGCTACGGCGCAGCCTGGCAGAGATCGCCGGACTAAAAAGTTGGACCTGCAGTACTTTTAGTCAAGTGATCTCCGGCCGTGCACTGCCGCGCTGCGCCGTAGCTACTCCCCCGCCCCATTATAGTCAATAGGGATGGAGCGGCAGCATGGCAGCACACGGGTACTTGCAGCATGGCGGATCCGGACTAGTGAACAGCCTGCTGGATAGCTATGCCGCTAGTGTGAAAGTACCCTAGTTCCCCATCAGTCAAAAACTCAGACAACCTATGAAGTAAGAAATTGAAATTCTAGCTAAATAAAAAATATATATAATATATCGGATTCAATAGAATCAAAATTTCTTCAGATGCATTTGGGTAGAATTTTTCCAGAGAAATTTTCCAGCCAGGAAATTTCAATTCAGGTAGAATCATTTTTTTTCCCCAAATCAAATTTCTTGCCTGATTCAGATAAATCGGACCACATTTCTTGCCTGATTCACTCATCTCTACTAGAAAGCCTGTTTTCCTGTCTGTTTTGTTGTGTGCAGGGCAGGATCTGTGCTGTCCCTATCACTTATCGTCAAAGATGAATCTTGTGTTATATGCCTCAGTTTTACATGTGTTACCGTTCATTATACTACTGTGAGCCAAAGCCAGCAGGACTGACTCATAGTGTAACATGTATGGAGCTCCACAATATCTTCCCCCAACTAATAATGTGGGGAGAAAGAAGGAATTTCAAAGCCTGATCTTTTTTGTTCTCCCTATAGACAGGCCACTGCCAGAGACTGCTTTCTCCTCTTTCCTTTGACAGCACATAGATGCTTGGCGAGCCAAGCTAGAGAGTAAGTGTAAGTGTTTGGGGGAGTCCAGAGAAAAAGACAGTGTGGCCCAACAGCTATTGAGAGTACATGGGCATCTTAACTCTGTTCCCATATGATAATTAAATGCCTGTTGAACCTTCTCCCAGTGTACATCAGGATCAGTGTAAAAAATCTAACAAAAGACAATGTAACTGGGTTGTCCAACCACTATATGTTACATTTTTCTATTAGATCACACAAAGCATAACAATATTGATGGGATACCTGAAAATGACAAGACATTGGAAATCTTAAATTTCAAAAATGCAATATTTCCCTATTGTTAGTAGTCTCAGTTGTACCTACCTTAGCTCTTCTATGTTAGCATAGGAATAGACTGTCTAATGCTGTATGTGGCCAAAAGCAAACCCACAAGCAAGGGCCAATAGCATCACAATTTTGAGATAATGTCTCAGTTTTACCAGCTACATGCAGGTGAGGCTTTGGATGTGTGCAGCAGCTACACCATCTGTTCTTACCCGTAACCTGCTTACATCACCAAAAGTTAATTATTTAAGGCGCAATCAATCCTCCGACCTTGACAAAAATGGATGGTAGTTTATTAGTGGCTATGCTTTGCTGGTTGAAAGTGTTCAGTACATCCTTACGATGTATGGTATGCTGCAGACCAAACTTACAGACCTCCTAACACTACTATATGCATGTACATATACTAAATAATGCTAGAGGTTTCTTATGTATATACAATAATAGAAAGTATATGTACCAATTGTGGCCTTCATTAGATCTCCGCAGAGATTGTTACTCAGATTCTGCATACAGCTAAAATCAAATTTACTTATGTTTAAATGAAGAATGAGTGAACCAGTTCAGATCAAACCGGGTTTGGTCCAAACTTTAGTATTGTTCGGACGGCAGACGAACTCGAATAGTTTTAGTTTTTTTTTCAGATGAATCCACTAAAATGGCCATTTTTGTGTACATGTCAGTGGGAAAAAAGCACTAGGGACGAAGAAGAAGCGTTCTCACATGACCCTAAGAGGAAGTGGGGAGGTGGGCCTTGCCTTGATTAGCTTCCGGGCTGACAGACAGCCTGGTTGAGCCAATCAGTGCTGCAACAGTTAGGGAGGTGCCCTAGCTGAACGAGCAGAACATCATTCTGTGCTGGGCTGTGATGGAGGGTGGATGGGTATTACAGGGTCTGGCAGGAAATCGATCTTAGGGGGTCAGTGAGAGTTAGAAATTAATAAGGGACATGCAGAAATCAAGCTTATTGTCAGAGAGAGTGAAGAGAAATGCTAGGATTTTAAGGAATAATTGTGTGTATTGTGTAGAATAGGGATAAACAGGGCAGACAAGCAAGGTACTGATGGAGCAGGGGTAACACTCCCACCCTTAACTCAAATTTCATTATCTCATTGCGTTATCTTGAAACAAAAGCCATTGAGAAGCAATTGTTTCACTAGCTTAGTTTACTAAACTGAACTTAACCAATCTCAGAAAACAGGAGTCTTAACCCTGCTACATCCGTAGCTGACAGACAGGGAGAGAGAAGACAGGAGCTAGGGCTGGCTGTGCCTGCTCTCAGACGTGCAGGTGCTGCGATGCAGACCTCAAAAGCAGCTACCTCCAAGCAAATACTTATTTTCCCCCGTATTTTCACAGAAATCCTTTTTTTGTGAGGTTCAATTTAATTAAGCAGGATAGCAATTTACTTGTGTGTATTAACAAAACAATGAGCGTCAAACCTCAATTGTCCATTTTTGTTTATTCAATTCCACTCATTTGCAATTTACCATATTTTTCGCCACAAAAGTAGGGGGGAAATGTCACTGCGTCCTATGGGCATTCATCAGTATCGGGGGACAAGGAAGTTGTTAATGCAGTGCTCCCCGGGCTCTGGACTCGCTGCACCCTTTTCCTCTGCTGTCGGCTGGTGGCTAACAACACGAGGCATGGAGGCTAATGGCTAATGACATGAGTCATGGGAGCTGATGGCTGATCAAATGAGTAAGGCATGGGGGCTGATGACATGAGGCATTGGGGCTGATCTGAGATCTGATTGAGGGGTCATTCACATTGGGGTTTTCACTGAGGTCTGATCTGAGGTCTGATTAACGGTGCGTCTTATGGGCTGGTATGTCTTATAGGGCGAAAAATACAGTATTTTTTGTTCAACTTAATTAAGCTGCATATATATGTGATTACTGCATCAATACATACAATTTCACACTCCTCCAGTTTAGAATAAATAGATAGTGCTGAGCGCGAATATTCGAATTTCGAATCATTATCACGAATATCGGCAAAATATCGAAAATTTGCGACTATTTCGAATATAGTGATATATATTCGTAAAAATGAATATTCATATATTTTTTTTCATCTCAACCCATTACCTAGTATACCTACCTGCTTCTTGCTTGTGGTCCAATGTGAGAAGGCTGCAATATTGTAGTCTGTAGTAAATATTCTTCATTATTTAAAAAAAAAATTCTCTTATGTGAAAAATCGTCAATGTAATAATCACTGAGATAAAGTAGCCTAAATGGGAGGAACTGCTCAAAAACCTGAAACAAAGTATTGTGTTTCTAACCGGGGGAGCAGTTCCTCCGCATGTGGCCCGCTGCTAACGGCAATCCCCAGAAAAAATACATACAATGGAGAATGTTGGCTTGAACGACATGCACCGTAAAAGCATCCTAATCAAGATGGAACAATGTGTGGATGGAAGTATAAAAATACATAACTCAGTAAAAAAGATGCACCACAATGATCAAAAACTAACAATGCTGGCTAATCCCTCAAGCTGATGTTAAAAGCTGAGACTTTCGCCAACATATTCCAGTCAGGAACATATTGGATCCCTTATAGGTGGGGCTTGCGGCCTTATTCTGCCTCACATTGCATTGGTGAACCTACTATGGAGGTAAGTGGGAGAATGGCTGTGAGTTGGATCTGAGCACCTATCAGACCTTGTTCACACACCATAGGTAGTCTAATAGTAGGAACCTATTGCCACACTGAGACATCTTGACGGTGGTAAAAAAGGGCTCCGATATGTTCCTGACTGGAATATATTGGTGAACGTCTCAGCTTTTAACATCAGCTTGAGGGATTAGCCAACATTGTTAGTTGCTTATCAATGTGGTGCATATTTTTCAGTGACTTAGGGGGGAGGAGGGGGAAAAAAAATCATAAAAAATAAACATAAAAAGAGAACAAATTTCCCTAAAAATTATGAGTTCTAGGAGGCTAGAATGGGTTATATATAGAGTGGAGCGAACACCTGGATGTTCGGGTTCGAGAAGTTCGGCCGAACTTGATGAAAATGTTTGGGTTCGGGATCCGAACTCGACCCGAACTTGACCCCAAACCCCATTGAAGTCAATGGGGACCTGAACGTTTGGGCACTTAAATGGCTGTAAAATAGCCCTGGAAAGGGCTAGATGGCTGCAAAAGGCAACAAAATGTAGGTAAATGCCCTGCAAACATATGTGGATAGGGAAATGACCTAAAATAAAATAAAATACAGATAAATTATAAATAAACATTCTAAACTTGAGCCCAAGTGAGTGACAGTGGCACCTGTCACCCAGCAAACAGAGGATGTGGCAGCAACGCCACCACATCTGTCATCGTCACCAAGCATCTCCACCAAATCCCATGGAAGTGTTCAGCTATTAGCTGTCCATCTCCCAAACACTGGAAAGAAAAAGAAATAGAAAGAGGAAGTACCCCCCTACCCATGGCTCTGAATGCCTTATTTCAAACTTCCTGGTCCTTTGAAATGCTGTCATTCAGTTTTATAAACCTTATGACGGTGGCTGTCCCACAGTACCTGTATCCCAGCCGCCACTACTTTTGCAGGCGAGCCATCCCTTCCCTGCACAACCAAGTGGCGGAAAAAATCAAGTGTGCACTGCGCAACTCAATCTGTGGCAACGTCCACATAACCAACAACACAGTGGGTAAATGTAGCGGCTGGCCCAAAGGCGGATAGCATTTTTGCGAATGTCCTTCCGCCACCGAGGATTGCTGGGCATTTCTCTTTGTATCCTGTTACCTCCTCCTTTTACTCTGTTTCCTCCTCCTCTTCCACCTCCTCATCCAACACCTTCAGCACCGACAGCAGCACTTCATCAGGATGATCCCTGATGAAGGAGCCCGCAGGCTCGGAAACGCGTCGGATAACCCTTGACCTTTGGAAGCGCCCGAACAGACTAGCGGTGACATCACGCGCACAAACGTTCCTAGACGCTAAACTTGTACATTGGTTCCCCGGCACCACACGGCTACCAGCTGGAGCAGCGTGTGTACGCACAGGGGAACAGGAAGATTATCTGCACTGAATAGAACGCAGGATTGGAAGCCTTTGCAGCATATTTAATTATATGCATGGGACAACAAGCGGTGAGTGTCTGATATAACAACACCGCCGATCAGTGTGAATAGAAAAGAACATTTTACTAGACCTAAAGCATTGTTAGTTTGTATAATATTTAGCAACATACATCTTAATATTGGAGAAATTATTTCCGACCTGACCAAGTCCTTATTCCTGCGCCAATGAAATAATTACCTCCCAGGAGGTTTTATATTTGAAGTATATTAATCCTATAGGGGGTACAGCAAAACCCTATGTTTTTCATTGTGCTGCGGACTCCAATATAGGAGTAAACGAGGACTGATATATGGGAGCGTGGAATCGCAAATCATATTTTCTTTTAAGTTATCTGTCAGTTATGCAGTGAGAAAAAAATATATCCTTTGCCAGACAATATTAAACTTGGCCAGCCACAGCTGAAACCACAGATTTATGGTATTGCTATTTTGGCAATTGAATTTCACCCCAGAACAAAATCTATCCTTTGCTGGACAGTATTAAACTTAGCCAGCCACAGCTGGAACACCAGATTTAGGTGATTGCTATTTTGGCAATTGAATTTCACCCCAGAACCAAATCTATCCTTTGCTGGACAGTATTAAACTTAGCCAGCCACAGCTGGAACACCAGATTTAGGTGATTGCTATTTTGGCAATTTAATTTCACCCCAGCAAAAAATATATCCTTTGCCGGACACTATTAAACTTGGCCAGCCACAGCTAAAACCAATGATTTACAGTATTGCTTTTTTGGCAATTGAATTTCACCCCAGAACAAAATATATCCTTTGCCGGACACTATTTAACTTGGCCAGCCACAGCTGAAACCACAGATTTACGGTATTGCTAGTTTGGCAATTGAATTTCACCCCAAAACAAAATATATCCTTTGCCGGACACTATTAAACTTGGCCAGCCACAGCTGGAACACCAGATTTAGGGGATTGCTATTTTGGCAATTAAATTTCACCCCAGAAAAAAATCTATCTTTTGCCGGACAATATTAAACTTAGCCAGCCACAGCTGGAACACCAGATTTAGGTGATTGCTATTTTGGCAATTGAATTTCATTATAGCAAAAAATATATCCTTTGCCCGACACTAATAAACTTGGCCAGCCACAGCTAAAACCACTGATTTACAGTATTGCTTTCTTTGGCAATTGAATTTCACCCCAGAACAAAATATATCCTTTGCTGGACACTATTAAACTTGGCCAGCCACAGCTGGAACACCAGATTTAGGGGATTGCTATATTGGCAATTAGATTTCACCCCATAAAAAAATCTATCCTTTGCCAGACAGCAGACAGTATTATACTTGGCTAGCCACAGCTGGAACACCAGATTTAGGGGATTGCTATTTTGGCAAGTCAATTTCACCCCTCAATAAAATATATAAATTTCCATCCTGAGTTTCTAGGTGTGACAATAATCACAGCCAAGCCCCTGATGTAGGATATAGCAAAAAAAAATATAATAGGATTGATGGCCTTGGTGGCAGCTTGTGCTGGTGCACCACAAGACACAAGATGGCCGCCGATCACCCCAGAAAAATGTGACAGAAAAACGCTCTGGGCAGCCTAAAAACCAGTGAGCAATTAACTAGATGAAGTTGAATGATTCACAGCTGTAGATCGATCACTTCATAAGGTGTTTTTGCTGAGTTTTCCCTGCCTAATCTCGCCCTCACAGCTGCTGCATCCTATCCTTTCACTAATCAGAGCACAGTGACGTGCGGCGCTACGTGACTCCAGCTTAAATAGAGGCTGGGTCACATGCTGCACTTGACCAATCATAGCCATGCCAATAGTAGGCATGGCTGTGATGGCCTCTTGGGGCAAGTAGTAAGACGCTTGTTGATTGGCTTTCAAAATGCGTCATAGAAATCTCCGAACACCGAACCCGAACTTTTACGTAAATGTTCGGGTTCGGGTCCGTGTCACGAACACCCCAAAATTCGGTACGAATACATATACAGTTCACTGTATTACTCATGCAAACAAATTGCTGCAGCGCTCACCTCCACCCTTTAGCTCTGGAAGCACGGATGAGAGACCCGAACCAGGTCCTTGCGGTATATTCATAGAAAAAAATCCAATCCAGCTTTCCTTAAAACCGATTTCTTTATTGATTTCTTGTATACGTAAAATCCACGGACAATGTCAGAGTACACACAAGGTGACGCGTTTCGGGCTTACAGAATCATGCCCTTCATCAGACATCAGTTCACTGTATATACAGTTCGGGTTCACTCAACCCTAGTTATATACTTATATACCAACTTTTAGGGCAATTGGAGTAACTTTAGTTCAGTCCGAACTCGTTCATCGGGTCGTCCTGTCTTTTATGAAGGCACCACGGATCATGGCTTCTGAGCAGCAGTTCGTGTGGTCTAAACTGCTCAGAAGCCATGATTCTGTATAAGGACGAGGATCGCTATAGCGATCCCCTGTCCTTATACAGTGAAGGAGATCGCTGCATGTAAAATCGCCGTCTCCTTCACTGAACAAGCAGCCCACTGTTGGGAGGGTGGCCCATCTAAAACCACCTTAAATGTTTCCGATAAATTCCTGATCATCAGTGGAGATGAGGGCTGCATTTACATATGTAGTGATTCCTTGTCCCCATAGGAAATCATTTTTCCTGGGCATCAGATTCCAATTTAGACATTCTGCTCCACAGGAACATGATTTTTAGTTCCAGCAGAATGACAGGATCCCCAATGAACAAGCTTTTTTTTGTTCATCAGGTGATGACTGGCAGCTTTTCCACAGTCCAATTATCAAGAATAAGAGTTTATACAAACATTCAGTTCCGAAAATCGGCCTGATTATTGATCTGTTTAAAAGGACCTTTAGCCTACAAATTAATCCCTCTTTTGGCTTCCAATTTGTGCTATAGTGTATTCATAGGAGTTAACTTGAACAATGAAAGGGTGTTCACAAGTCCCATTTGTTTAGCAATTCTGCAGCTGGGTTTTAAATCCTTTTTTGGCAAAACTGAAAATCAGCAGCGGACCACCGGTTTGGCTGCACAGGGGCCCAGTGCGGGAGGGCCCTTTCTGACTGGCAGCAGGGAAGCTGGAGTGGAGTCTATATTTATCTGTATCGCCGTCCTCAGGACAGCAATATGGATGAATGGTGCAGCTAGGCCGGAAGAGACCTGCATCGCATCACTGAAAGCAGCATGGAGGTAAGTATGAAGGCCACTGTGGAGAAGGAGGGGGGCATCTACTGGGGGTCCTATATACTGGCACACATTATAGGAGGCACTATGGAGAAGTGGGGGGAAGTAGCACTATGGGGCATCTACCTGGGGCCCTATATACTGGCACACATTATAGGGGGCACTATGGAGAAATAGGGGGGAAGGTTCACTATGGGGTCATCTACTCAGGGCCCTATATACTGGCACACATTATGGGGGGGCACTATGGAGAAGTGGGTAGGAAAGTGCACTATTGGGGGATTTAGTGGGAGCCCTACATAATGGCACACATTATGGGAGGCACTATGGAGAAGTGAGAGGTGGAGGAGCACTATGGGGGCATCTACTCTGGGCCCTATATACTGGAAAGCATTATGGGGGGCACCATGTAGAAGTGGGGGACTGGAGCACTATGGGGGCATTATATAGGGACATTTAATACTGGCACCCATTTTCGTGCCACTATGGGGAAGGGGGGAGAGGAACATTATGGGGGCATCTATATGGGGTAGTCTATAGAGGCATTTTATACTGGCACATTATGGAGGGCACTATGGGGATGGGGAGAAGCACTGTGGATGCATCTTTTGGAGGCACTATATGGGAGTATTTAATATTGGCACAAATTATATGGGCACCTAAGCACAACTGGGGGAACTAAATTGTTTTTTGTAGTGGCACACAGTACGGGTCATTGGAACACATGAGGATCCTCTGGGGACATTGGCTTTACTGGGGGCACTAAGAGGAGGTTTATATATTTTTACTGCCACACAACAGGGTATTTTTTGTACTGGTGCACATTATAAGGGGGGATTTGTCTACTGTCACACATTATAAAGAGAATTATTACTACCAGTGGCAATATGGTGGGCTTTATTACAACAGTGGGACTATGGGAACATTGTTATTTTTGGGCCACAATTACTGTTGGGGGCACAGTAGGGGCACTATTACTAATAAGTGCATTCTAGCACACAATTATTACTATTATTGGGATTTTGGGGGGCACTATTACTGTGGGGGCACCCTGGTATAGTATCAGCTTAGCACAGTTCTTTTTGGAGGACATTATGTTTACACCATTAGTGTCAGGGACATTATTTGCTGGGTGCAGTTAATTTTTTAGAGCACTGTGTTCCAATAATTATTGAGGGGGCACAATCTATGTGTAACTAGTATTTTCAGGGGGTTTATCTGTTTCTGCAGTATAGTTTTGGGGAGCACAGCGTCTCAGTATTGGGGGGTGCATGATGGGATGTTGAGAAGGTGGGAAGATGATGAAAAAAGTAGGAATCTGAGATGTCTGTTTGTCAAACTCTGCAGAGACAAGAGATGGCTGAAAAAATCATCATGGCGGTCTGGTCTGAATGGAGAAGATCAAGAAAGAGAACATATATATCAAAGGAGACGTCACTAGATGTACGAGGTATGTGGCGCTGTATTAAGCTACCTTCATATCTGCGTTAGTGATTCTGACAGGCTGTTCTAACTGAGAACAGCCTGCCGGACTTCACTGGATCCAGCACTGCTGGATGCAGACGGAATGGTTGCCGGCCCCACTAACTACAATGGGGTACAGCAGAGATCTGGCCACAATCTGGCAAAAATGCAGAGAATCAGAGGGACAACTGCTGCATGCTGTGTTTGTGTTTGGCCGATTCCTTAGATTTTTCTGCCAGATTAGGTGGTCGGATCGTACTGCTACAGGTGTGCTACAAGTAGCCTTTTCCTGTATGTTTTATATTGCCGTAATGTTAGGATGGAATACGTCAGGTTGAGAATTTGGCATGGGGGTTGGGCGGGCCCAGGCACATTCTTTGCACAGGGACCCTCTGCTGTCTGTGTCCGCCCCTGCTAAAAATGCATATAATGACAGTTGCCCTACACATAACTACTCAACATAATGCAAATGAAAACAAATATATAAAAATCATATATAAAAACATATAAAAATCAACTATTTTTTGTCTTGTCTTGCTGCGCTGATTCCCTTCTTTAGATTCTTTAGGATTATACAGTTTACTGTGATCAGTGTGGTCAATGGGGACTAGAGATGAGCAAAGTTTTCAAAAATTCGATTTGTGTGCTTTGACAAATTTTTCAAAAAAATTTGGTTTGATCCGAACCAAATTTGTTACAGAAGACAAATTTGTTGCAACAAATTATGTTTTTATTCTGAAGGGTTGATTCTATATAGACAAGAGCACCTTACCAGGAAGATTAGAAGTTAGCCATTTTCTGTTTCTCCTATCTTTATCTGAACCAAATTCTCGAACTGAAAGGATTAACTGTGCAGTGGCCAAGATTCTACTATAGAGTAAAAGAGCGCTCTCTTTTTATAGCGTCTGCTGATTCCACATAGATTGCTAGAGAACCTGTTATGTTACACGCTGATACAAGTTGCAGGCCCATGACAGAGTGCAGAGGGTGTCAACAGTAAGTTTGTGTTGACGTCACTTATTTTTCCCTTCTTCTGAACCATCTGAAGAAAAAAAAATGGATCCTATCTTTTGAGCATCCTCCTTCACACGATCACTATTTGGTCAGTAATTGATCAGAATTGGAAAGACCAAAAACATAGGAGTGGGTCCAAAACAGAGATGACACCTGATTTGAATATTTTTTTTTCTGCTGTGTTTTAGATGGTTAGATTACACAGTTTAATCACCCCAATTTCAGAATTATGGTGTAATAGATTTGCTTATTTATTAAGGTGGGCACCCTAATAAAGGTTAGATTACACACCTTATTCACCCTGATTTTAGAATAAAGGCTTAATAGAATTGCCTATCTATTAAACAAGGTGGGCACCAAAAATAATGGATAGATTATACTGTTTATTCACCCCAATTTGAGAATAAAGGCGTAGTAGAATTGCTTATCTATTAAACAAGGTAGGCACCCAAATAACTGTAAGATTACAGAGCTTATTCAACCAAATTTTAGAATAAGGTGTAATAAAATTGCTTATCTATAAAACAAGGTGGGCTCCATTCAAGTAGATAGCTCTGTGCCCTACACAGGGGACTGATGCAAACTGTATTGTCTCCCAAGGATCTATTCAGCTTACAGAGTCTGCACTGTGCTGCAGTCTCTTTATGCCTGCCCTACAGTTTCTGAAAACTCTCCCTGCAATCCTCCTACACTGTCCCTTAACTGTCCCTACCCCAGTTTATACTATTAAAAGCTTTGTAAAACTCATTCACTAGCACTTGTCACATCTGTCCCTATGCTTAGTTCACTGGAAAATGGCAGAGACCGGGCAGGATGAGGCTTTTTAAAGGACTGTGACATCACAGGGGCTAGCTGTCTGCTGATTGGGAGGCTGCACGGCATTATGGGTGACCCTATTTCCGGGGTTCGAACTTTAACTTTGTAACATTTGCAGCAACTCTGATTTGAAAAACTCTGATTTGAAAAACTCTGATTTGTTACCACGAAGCATGAGGAAACTCAGATTTGTGGTGAATTGAATTTTTTCTATTTCATTAACTTTGATTTGTGCAAGACTAATGAGGACTATGCCATGTCCTCTTTTCTAAAATGTTTGACTCCAGCAGTGATGTTATGCAAATACACACTGATGATACCTGCCGGTCTCCAGCCAAAGATGTTTGTTTCTGTAGTTTCCTGAAATTCTTGCTGGATTATGGATAGTGGAGTTTTTTATGTAATTATTTTTCTCAGGTTTTTGTGTCCTTTTAAGTACACTTTTTATAATTATTATGCAAGATGCAATCTAATGGCTGCTTTCCTCTTAATGAAAGTGGTACCATGACCACTCTGAACCCTATGATATAAGGCTTCAATTATGTTCGAGATGTGCTGGAGAAAGATGAAAATATCAGAGAATTATGATTCTTAGTTTACACAGTTTCTACAGCTCTTACAATGAACATCTAACAATAGGCACATTTTTGTTCCCGCAGAATACGACCATACAATCATTAGCATGCTTTCCTGTCCTGATCACCAAGCTGCCATGTTTTCCTTTCTCTCATTAAAACAAAGGGCCACCATATTTGAATAGTTTTGTGTACTGCAGATATTACTGTAAGCGTTAAACATTTTGCAACTTAATGATCTGTCATAATATCCTACTGGTTCCTGAAGAGTTATGACAAAAGAAAAAGGCAATTAAGTGTTTGTTATTGTGATTTCTAATATATCTTTGCAGTGACTATAGAGTACTTGGCAGTGGTAATCATACACCCTTATACAGAGAGGATGACTGCTGCATGCAAATGCAATGATCAGGAACAGTGTGTATCCCATTTTTCCACGATTTGGTAGATGTTGGAAGAGATAAGATTTGAGTATGTTGAATTACAAATGCCCGATCTTTTTTTTCTCGAGTAGGTTAGTCACTGTAGATAATCTGGCAGCAGCTTCCTCCCCTCTTCCTCACGGACATTTAGTTGCCACCTATCTTAAAGAGTCAGTGTACTTTCACATAATTTCATTTAATAGAAAATGGTTTAACTTACAAATTTCTAAATCACTTAATTTAAAAAAAATATATGCCTGCCTCAACCTGAAAAAAAGCTATACGGTTGCAGTCAACTCCCTGTTGTCAAGCAATATCCTTCCCTAGTAACAGACTCAGAAGACAGCTAAGAGGATTTGGGGGGGGGGGTCAGATCTAGCTGAGATGGTGAGCTTGGTAAAAAAACTAACAAAAAAAACTGCACTGCTTCTGAATATCACAAAAGCCTCCTGAGCATCTGTAAGTATGATTTATCCATCCTTATCTGTCCTGTGAGCTCCAGAGCTGAAAACAAAAATAGTGTTAAGTAAGGGAATGGACGTTACAGCAGTATAGTGCTGGCCGACTTGTATAGAAGGAAGACCCCCTGCTTCTGAGTGAAACGCATATAGTTGTGCAATAACTGTGGAATAATGTAGCTAAAAAAACACTAGGGAAGCACAATTATATGCAAACTTTATTTTTAAAGCCCAAGTACACTTTAAGTGTATTGCTGATGTTAGAATAAGTTCACACACGGTTCATACATTGCAAAAATCCTCAAAAACATTATACCTCCAAGCTCAGCATTTCCCACCATGTCTTAATCTGCCTTCAAATGGACTTGACTAAGCTGCTTTAACATTAGTGTAAGGGCTCATGCACACGGCCGTTGACATTTTGTATTGGGGCCTACAAAGGGGCCTACAAAGATTCCATCAGCTGCCAAGAGCACATGCAACACATCAGCCAGTTTCATAGATACAAATCTGCAGACAAATGCATTTTAATAAGATATCTGGTGGTTATTGATTTTAAGGTCAGCTAAACATTATCCTCTGCTACACCATAGGTGCCCTGTTTCATAAAGGGCTCGTTAGTTTCTCAGAGCTTGGGCTCACCAGTGGATCCTCTGGTACTTCGGTGGGCCAGTCCAACCCTGTACATATCTCTGTCCCTGTTTCTATTCAATGAAATGATATACAAATTAAGTATGTATTCTGCGGGTGCTGAGGCTGCAGGTGCTTGAGAAGTTTACCCTGCTGTAGTGCGTCAGACACATTGTATGAACAGCTCCACAGCCTCTTCCTTCTGCTTCCTTCTGAGTGACAGTTGTAGCATCCATCCAGTAGACTACTATAGCTGTCACTCACAGCAGAGGGGAGGGGTTCTGGAGCAGATCATACAGTGAGCCTCATTTTTTGCAGAACTCCATTGATTAATTGTGGGGATAGAGGTATGTATTACCTCCTGTCCCTGTCTATGTCTGTCAGCAGTTTTGCATCTGTTGACAGATTCTTTTTAAATGGGTTGTCTGGTTTCAGGAGGACATAGGACAAGATTAGGATCCACATGCAATAAAGAAGTGATCATTACTTTCTTGTTGATTCAGTTCTCCCAGCCTGGATCTATGCACCCTGCTGCAGCAATGACGTTATGCTGACAACACGTAAATGGTGCAGCCAATTATTGGCTTCAGTGGTAAACCGAAGAGACCAGTGATTGGCTTCAGTGTTCACATGTTATCAATGTGACAAAATTGAAGGAGACCTGTATCTGGGAAAGGAATTTTTTAAATGACTAACACTTGACCTAAGTAGGCTAATTTCTCTGCCCGTTACCCCTGATGAAACCATATTAGCTGGTGAAACATTTTGGTGGGCATGAGTTAGGTTTTAGTTCTGGTCACCAGTGTATGTGTGCGCTAATTCAGACTTGAGTGAGAGTGTGCAGAACTATAACAAGTGAGACAGCATTGGGAAAGTGCACTCCCAATTTCTGTCTGCAAACAATATAGCACCTTGGCACAAAAAAAACAACTATGGTTACCAGTTAGTTTTAGCAAATATCGTTTTGCGTGAACGTTAAAAATAAAACAACAAAGCTTTATTTGATCACAATTATAAAAACAGGGATGAGTTCAATGTGCTCCAATGACAAATCAATGCCACTAAAAGACACCATTTAGTTCTAGTTACAACCGGCGGACACCACTTCTATGCATGTTACAACTGATATATTGCCCCTAATGCAGCTCGGGTCACTGGTATAGCATGTATCTATTAGCCCTAGTCTGACCGGGGTTGTTGTCCACTGTGATCTAGGTTCGTAGCTAGTACCTAGTGTGTCTATGTTGAAAAGGCAGTTGTACCATACATCAGTTAGGTATTTTGATGTTAGGCACCGTAAAACATAACCCCCAGGGATGGTTGTGCACTCGACCAAACACTGGGGACTAATGCTCCTCTGTTATCTCCCTCTCTGTCAGTAAACCACTGCAGCTGGTGTCTGCTATCTGGCAGTGAATTTTCATGCTGGGGAGAGGACCAGAGCAGCAAAATGTGGACTTGAGGCGTTTCTGTGCTAAATGACGAAATTGCACTTCCTCAGGAGCCACATACATACAAGAATAGAACCTGCCTAAGCAGCACTCTCTAGGTGTGAGAGTCGGCGTTCTATCTGGCTTGATGTCAGCCTCGGCACTGGGATGCTCAGTTGATGATAAGTGGAATGTATACCATTCACACTGTTTAGTCAGTATCTTTTGAAGTACCAGTTAGTTTTAGCCACATATGTTTGTGCTCACTTACTTATTCACATTAAGAGATTGCTTTATTACAAAAGTTTTGATAATGAGTAAGTAAAAGTTAAGTTTCAATATCTGGGATAAGATAGGAAATTAGCCTATTTAGGCCAAGTGTTAGTGAATTATCGATGTGATGTCACCACTTTAGGGTCCTTTCACACTTGCGTTCTGAGGATCCGGCAGGCACTTCCGTCCCGCCGGATCCGTCAGAACGCAAGTCGCCTGAAGCATTAGAAGACTGATCAGGATCCTGATCAGTCTTCGAATTGCTTTCAGGTTACTAAGGCAGCCAGGACGCTACTAGCGTCCTGGTTGCCATAGTAGAGCGAGGAGCGGGGAGCGGTATACCTACCATCCGTGCGGCTCCGGGCGCTCAGAATGGCGTCAGAGCGCCCCATGCGCATGGATCACGTGATCCATGCGATCACGTGATCTATGCACTGGGGCGCCCTGACGTCAACCCGGAGTGTCCCGGGAGCCGCACGGAATGTAAGTTTGCCGCTCCCCCACTCCCCGCTACATTTTACCATGGTAACCAGGACTTTAGCGTCCTGGCTGCCATGGTAACCAGTCAGAAAAAGCTAAATGTCGGATCCGGCAATGCGCGAAGCGACGTTTAGCTAAGGCGGATCGGATTAATGCCTTTCAATGGGCATTAATTCCGGATCCGGCCTTGCGGCAAGTGTTCCGGATTTTTGGACGGAACAAAAAGCGCAGCATGCTGCGGTATTTGCTGCGTCCAAAAAACGTTCCGGTCCTTAACTGAAGACATCCTGATGCATCCTGAACGGATTTCTCTCCATTCAGAATGCATGGGGATGATCCTGATCATGATTTTTCCGGCATATAGACCCGACGACGGATCTCTATGCCGGAAAACAAAAACGCCAGTGTGAAAGGGCCCTTAGCCAGGTAAACGTATTCCGGCTGGCAGAAACGGAGAGGAGGTGCCCGATGTACCAGGTAGGTAAACGTCACCTCTTCATTGCAGGCAGATACATTTGCTATCCTATTTCCCCTGAAACTGGACTGTCCCCTTAATATTAGTTCGACCATCATGTATGACCAGCCTGAGAGTTATCCTGATCATGAATAGTGCACCAAAGAGTTAAATATGGATTTATCCAAAAGATTTATTCACAATAATTTAATTTTATTTCAACTGACCCTTTGTTCACAGATCTCTTTTGTTTCACTATTTCCTTGGTTTGATAAATTCCCTGTATTCCTTTATTATATTACAAACAGCAGTCAGACTAAATGAAGCGTCATGTTTTTTGTATCAATTTGAAATAAGTGGTAAGAGGTTCAAAAGAATAAATCAATTAAGAATATTTGAATCCATTTTGTAAACTTTTTAATGTTGCCATAGTGATGGAAATGTTTGGCGGTTATATTATCATCATTTTTCCGAATCTATTACATGATTTGTGACCTCGACTCCAAATGTTCTTTTCACAAAGTAATTATGAAAGCATCACACTCTATACCACACGCATGCCAGAATAAAAGAATCTGAGGGCAGTGATTATCTCATTCAGTAACAACGGGGGACATTTAAAGCACATTCACATTCTCTTGTCATGAACAAGGAATTATAGTCTATCGGATGCTATTATAAAACTTATCTCAGTATTTTTCTTTTTTTTAGAATGCTGTTAGAATACATGCCATTGACATCTCAAGGGATAAATACATGAATAAAGGGTGAAGTTAAAGGGGTTGTCAGCAGGGCTGGGACAGGGTATTTCAGCACCCTAGCCAGAGCAGGCAACTCGCACTCTCATCCCCCCCAATCAAGTACAAGTCACAACATCATGCTCACTGACAACACATACCACTTGTGGGGTGGATAGTTCTTAATTTGCAGCACGAGTACTGTTTCATTGTCCATCGCTTTGAGGGGGTTAATAGGGTCACCTGGCCACATGCCTCGCTGTGCATAGCCAGCTCCCTAAGCTTGCCACTACCTACTCTTGGTGGGTGCCCGACCAAAGCGGGTGCTGCTGGCTGGGGTAGTTGATCCTGAGTCTCCCAAAGTCGCAGCAGTTTAATTCCTGGCAAGACAGTGGAAGGGTGAATCACTGTCACATGCGCCATCTCTGCTTGAACTGTACTATATGCTGTTGGTTATCCAATAAAGTCTTGTACCCATACCTTGGGTTTTTCTGAGTCATGTTCCACCCACAGGAAACACATTTTAAAGAAGCAGTGAAGGGCAGATCCAGTAACTTACTGCTTGACATCTCCACGGATTTCAGTTTTTCACTTTCCTTTTCTTCTCCATTTGGTCCACACTGTTATGTGCAGATGTCTTTGGTCAGGGGTGTGCAGCCCCCTCTGCCACACAAGGAGACACCAGCATTAGTATATGACACATGGGGGAATGTTACAGATTTTGCAAATCAAACCCTAAATGTTTACAGACCCCTGATGAGTCCTTAAACTATACAGACCACTGTCATCCTTCTGCTACTCCTAATACTGTGCTCACTGTGCACCCCCATGCTGATAAATATTATGCTGTCAGATATGACAATGCCATACAGATAGCCCTCCCCTCATGGGCGTAGCTATAGGGGGTGCAAAGGCAGCAGTCGCTACCAGGCCCTGGGGTCTGAGGGGGCCCAAAGACCCCTGTGCTGCATAAGAAGATACACAAGGCAATGAGGGAAGGGAGCCCAAGCTGAACTCTTGCACCAGGGCCCGTGAGCAGTTAGCTACACCCCTGCCCCCCCCCATAGTAATAGTGCTCCCAGACTGCTGTCATTAGCAAACGTCCCTTATTAGTAGCAGTAAGCAGTAGTGCCCAGTAATAATAATGCCCCACATTATCTCTGGTAGTAATAATGCTACCAGTGCCCTCAATATTCATAATGCCCCTCCTGTAGTTCCCCTGTATTATATAGCTCCCCCATCTGTAGGGCCAGTATATATGCCCCCTGTAGTGCTAATATTTAATGCTCTTCCACCCTCACCCTCATAGTGTCAGTATATAAATGCCCTCTAAAGTGCCAGTATATATTTATAATATCCCCAGTAGAACCAGTATATAATGCTCCTCCATCCCCCTGTTGTTCCTGCATATAATTCCAACCCTCCATACAGCCAGTATATAATGATTTCCCCTTAGATATTAACCGTATATAATGATCCTAACCACTCTAGTGCCAGTATATAATCCCCCCCCCCCCACCCTAATGCTAGTAATAGTCCTCCTGCCTACTCTAGTGCCACTATATAATGCATCTCCCTCCCCCTTGTAGTGCCATGTATATACAATGCTTCTCTTTTTTTCTTTTTTTTTTTTTTAATCCGAACAACCCTTTAAACTGTTCATTAATTCTGCAACATGCAGTTATAACCCACATCCAGCACTATTTTGCCCCTGGTTATGCTAAATCCTCATAAGCATGCTCCACATACTGTATCCCAGCACATATAGCCTAAGCCCAATCAAACCTCACCTAAATATGCCCTCAGTTATCAGGTTCTTGTGCACCAGATTTCAAACTCTGTGTCCAGGTCCTTTATCAACGGCTTCTCATCCAGTCAAAACTGTATTCTGCACTGTACTGATGAGGGGCAAAAACCCTGTAAAACCTACCACAGGTAGGTGATTTTATTTTCTGGCAGATATTCTGGTTTTGACTTACATCCCAAATCATGTTTCAAGGCCTATTTAAAAGTCTTATTTACTAATGTGAGTGCACCTAGAATTTGTTGTGGATTGCACCAAAATGTGGCACAATATTTTGCAATTTGGCGCATCTCTGTTTAGAAAAAAGTAACTGCACTTAGCCGAAAAATAAAAAAGCATGGCTTAATATACCTTTTTGACCCTCAAATGTGCTACAATTTGGATGTAAAATTCTGTCTCAAACTAAAGGCCCCCCACACACGTTAGTGTATTGTTGGCAAAACCTGCCAACAATCGCAGGTGCAGGTTCGGCCGACAGTCTAATGTGTATAGCAGGCTCCTAATTTTCCCCTGACAGATGATGTCAGGGGACAGAAATATCTCTTATCGTGAGATAAGCTGCCACCAGAAGTGTCTGGCATTGGGTTTCTTCCCTTGCCCCATTAAATACATATACAGTACACGTTTGGCTGAGCCAAACATATATATGTATATGGGGGAGGGAGTCGGGACAGATAGCTCTCGACCGAACAAATGCCTATGACTGCTCTAAGCCAAGCAATAGGTGGCATAAAGTTAGACAAAAATGTTTAGCCATTCATCAAATTTCTCATCCAGCAAGAACCACTTGGTGCATGCCTAGACAGTTCTTGACAGCTTTTCCAATGTGGCACTAAAGGGTCAGATTTTACCATTTTACCCTCCTCAATAAGACGTTCTTTACAAGAGATATGAAAATGGATCATATGTTAAGGCTGATTTATTGGCCTGCATTTGCGGGAGGGGCACCCCCCTCCCCCTACGCCTTCATATAGCCAGGCGCACCTACGCCACCTCGTCCTGCATGGATTTGGCGTCCTAGTGCGTGCTACATGTGTCCTGCTTGAGGAGGCTCACCTGCTCTACTTTGCGTGTTTCTTTCCTCTCGGCATCCGGGTTGGGTAAATGACTTACTTCGGCCTTTCGTCCTCTCAGTCTGGCCGGCGGTGTGTCAGCTCCTTTAGGTAAGAAGGTGCACCACCGCAATGGAACGTTTCTGCCTGGCAGCGTTGGCTCGCCATGCAGCAGACTCTCAGGTTGCAGGAGTCAGCGCGACTCTGCTCTGGGCGCATTGTAATGTATAGCACAGCTGCCGTGCTCTTCTGGTAGGCTCTTGATTCATCTGGTCTGCTGGAGCCTCCAAGCAGTGGTTCTTGAAAAATGATAATAAAAATAAATAATAAATATATATATATATAACTATTTGAAAGTAAAAAAAAAGAGAATATATAGGGGGTATAGTATTTTAGTAGAAGTATGTAGGGTGGGGGCACAGAGTGGGAGTCTGGGTTGTAAAAAAAAAAATTATAATAATAATATATATATGGAAGAGAGAGAAACAAACAAAAAAAAATAATAAAATTTTGTACAAAAAAAGAGGTGTAAATATAATTAATTATGCGCAAGGGGCGGGGGGGTTTGGTGGAGTGTTAAAAAACAAAAAATAAAAAAACAAGGGGACTCTTTAAGGTTCCATAGCGTTTGTCGCATGTTATTTGCCAATCATTTTCTTTTAGGTTGCAGCTTCACCTTTTCCGTGACTTAGGTATTTCCGTTGGATCAGGTAGAAGGGGAAAAAAAAAAATCTCTGCATGTGCAGGTGCAGGGGTCGCAACTACTTCTTAATTGCATGTGCTGTTATCATGTCCGTTATAAGTTTTTTGTTATTCATTTATGCAGGTTCTTTCTGACGTCTCGGTAAGTCCACGTCATTACCGACGTTGGCATCATTATTGTCAGTTCCTTACTTCCACGCTTTACTCGGTCTCGACTTCACGGTGTTTGCCTCGTCACGAGTTCAGTGTCACATAGGTGGTTCTTGTGTCAGAGGCGTGGGTTCATGTCACGATTCTACAAGTTGCTTCAGCGCTGGTGCACGCATGTTCCACTCGTGATGGTACACATGGTTGTTCACTTAGGTGACGGCGCACCTCAACGCTGTACCGTTATAAAATACTGTTGTTTGTCCACAGTCAACAATGTTGCATGCCTCTGATATCGTGAAGGGTTCTGTGGATGAGAATGTCACCAGGAAGTCTGAAGCTGGCAGTATTCTGTCGCCCTGGAGTTGGACTGTTCCTAAGCTTACTTCTGAGTTATTGAAAAGGGGTATCCCCTTCTCAGCTTCGGCTAGGAAAGCAGAACTGTACCGCTTACTGGTTGCCAGTACCACAGGCCCACAGCAAGAGTAGGGGTCTATGTTGACTCTACAGACTTCTCTTACCCAATTGCATGCCATGGTCAACAAGTTGACTTCATCGATTAATAACATCCAGGCACGGTTAGAGACTGTAGAGGCCCAGGAGGTCCCCGCCAGTAATCCCTCTCAGAATCGTCCAGTTGCCTCCACCTCAGCCGCAGGTTCCTCAGGTACCATACGCTGAATCTTGCATCTTTATTGATTAACACCAGGGACATTTCTTACAACAAGGTCATCGCCTGTGGTGACGTTTCCATGGTACTCAGGAGTCGTGACCACAGGCTCAATAGGAAACTCACCATTCCTGAGTTTGTTCTGGCACTTAGTCTGTATCGAGATGTCATTTGCTCAGTACGCCCAGATAGAAGAGAAGAGCTAGATCTGTATCTTAACAGAGTGACTGACTTGGAGCAAATGTACAGCAATACCACATTTTATGATTACCATTGCTCTTTTTCTGGAAAAGCCGGGGCAGCCCTTAGTCAGCTCCAGTTCTTCACTAACTGGGCCAATATTGACACCGAGCTCTTCTGCAGACATTTTGCCGGCCTCAAAGCTCCATCTTGTGCTCGGTGTCAATCTATTTTTCACACTGCTGACTGGTGTCATCTGGCAGCTGGAGGTATGGAAATAACCCCCAGTACCTCTGCTGCCGGCCCGTCAGAGGCCCACAAGGGCATTGGCACGGTCAACAAATTGGGTCTTCCTGTCAAATTTCTAGGTAGGTCCCAAATATGTAATAATTACAATATCTCAGCCTGTAACTATGGTCAATGTCTCCTTCTCCACGTGTGCACCAATTGTTTCCGGGCTTACCCCAAGGTGGTGTGTACATTAAAACTGGATAAATCCTACCCGAGCATAGTGGACACTGATTTTTTACAGCACTGTCTGCAGGGTCATCACAACCCTGATTTCGTTAATTTTCTTATCTCAGGGTTCAAGAAGGGCTTCCATTCAGGTTTGATAACACTTCCTGAGATGACATACGAAGGCAGCAACCTACAGTCGGAAATGTATGAAATAAATTCCTAATTTCGCATTTCCCCTCTTATTCAGGTACCCCTACGAGGCAGCGGTTATGACACAACTCAAGCCGCTTAGTCCTATTAGTTAGGCAGGTCAAGCAGTCACCCGTAGGATTCATGGTTTCCTGATGAGCCACGACCACAAATATTATGGACGAATTATTGGCCTGTATTTGTGGGAGGGGAGTCCCCCCTCCCCCCACGCCTTCATATAGCCAGGCGCACCCACGCCACCTCGTCCTGCGTGGATTCGGCATACGTTCCCTCATTCAGTTTCATTCCTCTAGGGATGCCCTCTAAGGCAACATGCACACAATGTTTTTCTCAAATTCCTTTTAATTTTTTTTTGCGGATAGGATAGAAACCCATTCATTTCAATGGGTCAGCAAAAAAATGCTGACTGTTCATCCGTTTGTGTTCCACGTCTGTTGTCCTTGTTTCCCTTCAGCAAAAAAAGTAGTGCATGTCCTACTTTTTTCTCATTTGCGGACGAGGATAGGCATTTATTACAAGGGATCTGTGAAAACAAAGGAATCCTCCAAAAAAAAAAACTGATGGACCATCAGTTTTTTTTGCTGATCCCGGTTTATGGACAGCAAAAAACGACTGTCGTGTGCATGTAGTCTTATTCAGGTACCCCTACAACGCAGCGGTTATGGCACAACTCAAGCTGCTTAGTCCTATTAGTTAGGCAGGTCAAGCAGTCAACCGTACCATTCACGGTTTCCTGATGAGCCACGACCACAAATATTATCATAGCCAAATATTCTGCTTGTGTCCTTGTAACAAAAGGAACCCCTTACAATCAGGGCCAGTGTTACTCTGTATGGTGCCAATTTTCTATTAATGCCCTCTTCTTTGAATAGTGCATTGATATACAGGGTACAAATTACCACATAAAACAGTACCTAATTTAAAGCATCATCAAGTATGGTGCCCCAATAACAGTGCCCTGCATTGGCTAAATAACATTTACATACAGTTAACTTAATAATGGTGTATAGTGCTGACAACATCCATCATATGGTGCTCAACTAATAGCAGTCACTAAAGCTACTTTCACATCTGAGTTTTCAATTCCAGTATTAAGATCCGTCATAGGATCTCAATAGCGGAAGAAAACACTTCAGTTATGTCACCAGTCATTGTCAATGGGGACAAAACTGAACTGAATGAAACAGAATGCACTAAAATGCATTCCCTTCTGTTTGGTTGGGCACCCATCGTGGACAGAATAACGCTGCAAGCAGCATTTTTCTGTCCACGATGTAATGCGGAGCAAGACGGAGCCGTCCTGACACACAATGTAAGTCAATGGGGACAGATCCGTTTTCTCTGACATAATAGAAAACGGTTCTGTCCCCCATTGACTTTCAATGGTGTTCATTTGTTTGTGACAGATCCGTCATGGCTATAAAAGACATAATACAAAGGGATCCGTTCATAACGGATGCATGCAGTTGTATTATTGTAACGGAAGCATTTGTGCAGATCCATGATGGATCCACAAAAAATGCTAGTGTGAAAGTAGCCTAATACGCTATGCAATTGCACAGGTTGCACACCCTTAAGTCCAGGACTACCTGTAATTGAGATTCCATCTGACAATGGAAAGTCATAAATGTATCTAATATAGTGTACTATATAGTGTACTATAAATGTATCTAATATAGTATACTATATTTATCAATTGAATGCTTTTCAAGTACTATAAAATTATTTATCACTTTGAAGAAAGTCAATCAGCAGGAAATTCACCAATAACTAGAGATGGCCCGAACTATCCGCCGGCGAACAGTTCCCGGCGAACATAGCTTGTTCGCGTTCGCCTCAACGGGCGAACACATGCGATGTTCAGTCCGCCCCCTATACATCATCATTGAGCAAACTTTGACCCTGTACCTCACAGTCAGCAGACACATTCCAGCCAATCAGCAGCATACCCTCCCTCCCAGACCCTCCCACCTCCTGCACAGCATCCATTTTAGATTCATTCGGAATTTGCAGTCTTAGTGAGAGGAGGGAGAGTGGAGCGGCTGCTGATTTAATTGGGAAATCGATAGTTAGGCTAGTGTATTCAGTGTCCACTCCAGTCCTGAAAGACTCATCTGATCTCTGCTGTAAGGACAGTGTCCTGACAGCACCCCAAAAAGCCCTTTTTAGGGCTGCAACATTAGTCTGCTTTTTTTTTCTCCATATACATATTGCAGTTGCCTGGCCTGCCTGTGTGTGAGGAGCTGCAGGCCCACAGACTGTAGTGTGCCCACTGCTAGTGCCCACCCCTGTCATCCCATGTGGCACAGGACTGCATCAAAAAAAGGCATTTCATTTTTACACTTTAATCTAAGGTTAGTTGCCTGCCAGTGTGTGTCAGGCTGACTTCCACTGACTGTAGTGTGCCCACTGGCAGTGCCCACCACTCATACCGGCTGGCACAGGACTTTGCATAAAAAAAAGCCATTTAATATTTACACTTTAGTGTAATTTCAGTTGCTTGCCTGCTGCCAGTGTGTGTCAGGCTGACTTCCACTGACTGTAGTGTGCCCACTGCCAGTGCTCACCCCTGTCATCCCGGGTGGCACAGGACTTTGCATCAAAAAAAGGCATTTCATTTTTACACTTTAGTGTAATTTCAGTTGCTTGCCTGCTGCCAGTGTGTGTCAGGCCCACTTTCACAGACTGTAGTGTGCCCACTACCAGTGCCAACCACTGATACCGGGTGGCACAGTAGCTTGCCGATAAATAAGGCATTTCATTTTTAGACAGTAGTCTAAATTCAGTTGCTTGCCTGCTGCCAGTGTGTGTCAGGCCCACTTCCACTGACTGTAGTGTGCCCACTGCCAGTGCCCACCCCTGTCATCCCGTGTGGCACAGGACTTTGCATAAAAAAAAAGCATTTAATTTTTACACTTTAGTGTAATTTCAGTTGCTTGCCTGCTGCCAGTGTGTGTCAGGCCGACTTCCACTGACTGTAGTGTGCCCACTGCCAGTGCCCACCCCTGTCATCCCGTGTGGCACAGGACTTTGCATCAAAAAAAGGCATTTCATTTTTGCACTTTAGTGTAATTTCAGTTGCTTGCCTGCTGCCAGTGTGTGTCAGGCCCACTTCCACAGACTGTAGTGTGCCCACTGCCAGTGCCAACCACTGATACCGGGTGGCACAGTAGCTTGCCGATCAATAAGGCATTTCATTTTTAGACAGAAGTCTAAATTCAGTTGCTTGCCTGCTGCCAGTGTGTGTCAGGCCCACTTCCACAGACTGTAGTGTGTCCTCTGCCAGTGCCAACCACTGATACCGGGTGGCACAGTAGCTTGCCGATAAATAAGGCATTTCATTTTTAGACAGTAGTCTAAATTCATTTGCTTGCCTGCTGCCAGTGTGTGTCAGGCCCACTTCCACAGACTGTAGTGTGCCCACTGCCAGTGCCCACCACTGATACCGGGTGGCACAGTACCTAGCATGCGTAGTACCACTTATCTAAAAAAAAATGACAGGCAGAGGCAGGCCACCCCGCAGGGTCCGTCGTGGTCGTGGTGCTGTGATTTCCTCTGTCCCTGGAATAATGCCTAGTGTTCAGAGGCCACGTACCCTGAACCCGAAACATTCTGAGGACATAGTTGACTGGCTTACACAGGACACCCAATCTTCAACAGCTTCCGCTAAGAACCTTGAAGCACCATCCTCCTCAAGCTCAGCTTCGGTCACCTGCTCTCAAGTTACCACGCACCCGCCCGCCGCCACCACCACCACCACTAACACCACAGCCACCACAGCCGCTTCACTTGATCCGTCAGAGGAGTTATTTACACATCAGTTGGATGCAATTAGTGATGCGCAACCATTATTGCCAGATGATGTAGATTACAGGGATATGTCTCAGTCCGCAGGATTACACACATGGACGTACAGTGTGATGATGATGATGATGATGATGTTGTACCCGCTGCTGCTTCCTTTGCTGAGGTGTCAGATACAAGTGAAGCGGTTGATGATGACGATGTGTCCACGGATGCCACGTGGGTGACTGCTCGAAGAGAAGAAGAGGGGGAAAGTTCAGAAGGGGAGACAGAGAGAATGAGGAGACGAGTTGGAAGCAGGGGGAGGTCGTCGCAAGGAGTTAGTGGCACAGTCAGACAGCATGTATCGGCACCTGGGGTCAGCCAGACAGCACGCCAGTCAACGCATGCTGTTGCCCCCACCAGAATGCCGTCATTGCAAAGCTCAGCAGTGTGGCATTTTTTTTGTGTGTCTGCCTCTGATAACAGCAATGACATTTGCAACCTGTGCCAAAAGAAACTGAGTCGTGGGAAGTCCAACACCCACCTTGGTACAACTGCTTTGCGAAGGCACATGATCTCACATCACAAACGCCTATGGGATCAACACATGATACAAGCAGCACACAAACTCAAAGCCACCATGCTCCTCCTGGTCCAGCATCTTCAGCCACGTTAACCACTGCTGTCCTCCCTGCCCCCTCTCAACCAACCGCCACTCCTCCTCTCACCTTCAGCAGTTCCTGCTCATCTGCCCACAGTCAGGTTTCTGTCATGGACATGTTTTGAGCGTAAAAAGCCAATGTCACAGAATCACCCCCTTGCCCAGCGACTGACAGCTGGCTTGACGGAACTCTTAGCCCGCCAGCTTTTACCATACCAGCTGGTGGAGTCTGAGGCCTTCAAAAAATGTGTCGCTATTGGGACACCACAGTAGAAGGTACCCGGACTAAATCTTTTTTTTTACAAAAGGCAATCCCTGATATGGGATGTAACAGGGATTAAACTGATGAGAATAGTACTACAGAAAATACCACTCATATCGGGTGTGACAGTAAATTGCACGACGCAGACGCAGTCACCGTGGATTAAAACAGAGTGGAGGGAGCCAGTGTTTTTTTAACCATCTCCCCGTTCAAAAAATCTATTCAATAAATGGCCCCCAGATTGGGGACATTAGAGGGATTAAACTGATGAGAATAGTACTACAGAAAATACCACTCATATCGGGAGTGACAGTAAATTGCACGGCGCAGACGCAGTCATCGTGGATTAAAACAGAGTGGAGGGAGCCAGCGTTTTTTTAACCATCTCCCCGTTCGAAAAATCAATTCAATAAATGGCCCTCAGATTGGGGACGTTAGAGGGATTAAACTGATGAGAATAGTACTACAGAAAATACCACTCATATCGGGTGTGACAGTAAATTGCACGGCGCAGACGCAGTCACCGTGGATTAAAACAGAGTGGAGGGAGCCAGCGTTTTTTTAACCATCTGCCCGTTCGAAAAATCAATTCAATAAATGGCCCCCAGATTGGGGACGTTAGAGGGATTAAACTGATGAGAATAGTGCTACAGAAAATACCACTCATATCGGGTGTGACAGTAAATTGCACGGCACAGACGCAGTGACTGTGGATAAAAACAAAGGGGAGGGAGCCAGCGTTTTTTTAACCATCTCCCCATTCGAAAAATCAATTCAATGAATGGCCCCCAGATTGGGGACGTTAGAGGTATTAAACTGATGAGAATAGTACTACAGAAAATACCACTCATATCGGGTGTGACAGTAAATTGCATGGCGCAGACGCAGTCACCGTGGATTAAAACAGAGTGGAGGGAGCCAGCGTTTTTTTAACCATCTCCCTGTTCGAAAAATCTATATTTAATAAATGGCCCCCAGATTGGGGACATTAGAGGGATTAAACTGATGAGAATAGTACTACAGAAAATACCACTCATATCGGGTGTGACAGTAAATTGCACAGCGCAGACACAGTGACCGTGGATAAAAACAAAGGGGAGGGAGCCAGCGTTTTTTTAACCATCTCCCCATTCGAAAAATCTATTCAATTCACCTTTCAGGGACCCTTGGTGTTGTACGTGGCTGGGTGGAGGAAGAAACCTTCAATGACATCACCGGGACGTGGCTAGCTTGGTATCCAAGCTTGTGCAAATGGGGAGTTTGCGGTTGTGCAAATGAACTGTTTGCGGTTGTTTGCGGTGCATTAAAAGGGGAGTTTGGTCTGTCAATGTCTGTAAAGTGGGCGTAACCCTTACACTACCTGATCGATACAACATCATACCTGATCGTATACACACACTGGATGTTTTAAAGCATGTTATTCCAAACAATTTTGGAATGTTAGTTGATTTATGCCCTTTATGGATTAAAACCCGACTCTGCGTCCACTACGTAATTTTCCATGGGAGTTTTGCCATAGATCCCCCTCCGGCATGCCACAGTCCAGGTGTTAGACCCCTTGAAACAACTTTCCCATCACTATTGTGGCCAGAAAGAGTCCCTGTGGGTTTTAAAATTCGCCTGCTAATTGAAGTCTATTGCTGTTCGCCCGTTCGCGAACATTTGCGGAAGTTCGCGTTCGATGTTCGCAAACGGAAAATTTTATGTTCGCAACATCACTACCGATAACCCAGGCACAATTCCGGGTATGGCTATCTCAGATAAATGCAATGATATCTTTCATTTATCAATCCATTGCTTCATTCTGGGGAAAAAGTACTTTTAATCCATATGAAAATAAGCAGTTAAAACCACTGAGGCTGGGACCAAGCACCCTTGTACCTCCTGCTTCCTCTGTCTGTCCCTCCATCTCCTTCTTGACTGACAGGACCAAGCAATATGGCTATGTGGGTGCCAAATTTAAACTCCCAACATCTGCTGTATTTGTCACTAGGGTAAAAATATGCCTTTGCAGCAAGCCCCTGAGTATCCGGTGCAAAGAATGGGACTGGTAGTCACCCTGATGAGATGATGGTCACTGGGGATCAGTGCAGTGGAAAGGTGTTTTGAAGAAGGAGGCTAGAGGTAAAAGTATAAAAGTCTCTCATTACTTAGTGCAAAACATAACTTGTGGTACATCCAGCAATAGTAGGTACAAAGTGCAGTTTAAAACACCAGGTGATGAGTTATCGGGGCTAGTTAGGTGGGGATTAAATTGCCCTTGCAGGCACTTGTGAATAGTGTCGGACTGGGGTGCCTAGGGCCCACCAGTAAAATTTATTTTGGGGGCCCACCATACGGATACATTCAAATATAATCTAACAGGTTTTTTTTATATGAACATAGTTGAGGTGCTGGTTGAGGTGCTGTACATTGAATATATGTATGTAGTGCAGTAAGTCTACTGTGTTATGTGCCACTTGTGCAGGGGGTGGAAGATTAGGGGCCCATCTTGCTCAGGGGCCCACCGGGGGATTGCCCTGTACCACTGTGGGCCAGTCCGAGCCTGCTTGTGAAGATAGGTGTTGACTGAACTACTAGAAGAGGTCTAACTGATGGGTGAGCTGTAGTCCGTCACCTATAGCAGGGTCTGTAAAGTTGTGGTTTTGCTGATCACTCTGCTTTCTAGGCAAACTGGAGTTCTTTGAAAGCAATGTTCTTGACTCTGGCACTTTTTCCTGGAGTGAAGGTACAGTATCACAGGAGAACTGGTTAGGGTCCCTTGGAGTAGGACATCTGGCATGTGTTTCCTATCTCCTCTCTGTCTGGACTCACACTCCCAGTATTGGCAGGAAGTCGAACCAGCCCACTCCTACAAAGAGGAGAGGATCAGGGTCATTAGCCAACCATTGCCAAGCATATGCCATACGTTGGAGTACATGGTAGAAACATAATATAACAATGTATAACAAAATTGCAGATACACCCAGTTCTGGGCTACTACACCTGTCTTAGCAAGTTTGGGCTATTTATCTAAGGCAATAGCTAAAAAGAACAAATTATTTGTGCAAATACTGTATATAGCTGTCCATGGCAGACCTAAAAAGAAATTCAAACAGACGATTACAGATCTAAATTTATTGTGTGAGCTTTTATTAAATAAGGCACAGTTCTCACCAATTTGCCATTTTGTACATCTTTAAAATACACCATTATTTATGTATGTGAACAATGAACTCTTTTCACATGACAAAGTCACACCTTGATCTCCAGGTAACAACATATCCAATTAAGCCAAATATTTTACAGGGCTAATATAAACATATGAAGCTCCATCCAGTTCAACCTGACAAGTTTCATTGAGTCTGTCAAGGCACTTAAGGACCCTTGTTTGTCTTTTTAAATTAACGTTTTATTAGGGTTTTTAAATAAAGCCGAATAAACATGGATCAATGTCAATGACTAGAATAACACAGGTAGTGCGACTCAAAAAATAAGCATAAGAGATAATTCTCAAGTATGCAAATGGTACAAAAAGTCAAATGTATAAACATATGACGACGTGCATCCAAACGAATGCAAGGAATAAAAGACAATAGACACAGGAGACAAACAAGAAGACAATGGACAGCAGGAGGGGGGAGGAAAGGAGGGTAGGGGGAGGGGACTGTAGCGTATCAAGGAGAATCTAAACCCTGGCATCTTGGAACGAAGATGTGGAGCGAAAGTCATCCCAGGGGCCCCAGGTCTTCGTGTACCGGGACATATCTGAGGGCGTTACACTGATAAGGTCTTTCAACCTCTGGTATAGAGCAATTTCCTCAAACCACTCTTCAGGAGAGGGGAGAGAGGTGGATTTCCAGTGACTGGGAATCACCACCTTTGCCGCCTGTATCATGTATTTTAAAAGATTTTTTATTAGCTGGGACATTCAGAATGCTATTAAATATCAAAAAGGTCAAGGGGGAGTTTTGCATGGGGACCCCGGTGACCTCTGTTTTGTGCACAAAGTCCAAGAAAGGACGCAGCACAATGCACTGCCACCAGACATGGAGCATCGTACCCTCCTCCGTCAGGCATCTGCAACAATGATCCAATACTGTCGGGAACTATCGGTGGAGCAACACCAGCACTCTGTACCACCTAGAGACAATTTTATAACTCATTTCCTGAGCTTTGGTAGAAATTGTGGATTTGTGAGACAACAGGAAACATTTGTTCCACTGAGCAGGGGTACACTGCCTCCCTAAGTCACGCTCTCATGCCTGGCAATACGGAGGAGGGCACAAGGACCGCTGGCATATAAGCAGTTTGTAAACAGAGGATACAGGATGTAGGACAGCTGAAAGGGAAAGGCACATTTTTCCAAAGTCCGTTAGATCATGAGTCTTGGCCAAAGAGGAGTGGAAATGACGAAGCTGCAAAAACTCAAAAGAACCATGGGTGGAGGGGGTCAGAGTGTCTAGTATGTGAGATAGAGGCTTCCATACGGGGCCTGGAAGAACATGACAGAACTGGAGTGGGGGGTTCCACGTGCCTGTAAGGAAGGATCTGGCTGACTGGCAACCAAGGAGGGGCAGTAATTGAGCAAGGTGCAGAGTCTCAGGCAATACGAACACAAGCCTTAGACGTGTCCGTATGAATCATGTTCAGTAACCGGGCATACGCAGTAAAGTGATAATACAATCGACAATCAGGTAGGCCCACCCCCCCATTTTCCTTAGGGCGCGTTAACACTTCCCATTTTAACCGTGGTCTGCCGTGGGCCCAAACAAACTGCGTGTAACACCTACGGAGTTGTGACCAGAATGTAAATGGAATACGGAGGGGAATCGTCTGCAATAAGTAAAGCAGTTTGGGTAACAGGGTCATTTTCAGAATGCTAATCCTACCAAACCAGGAGAAATCACGTCTGCGCTAGTGATAAGCGGCAGGTGCCATATTTGATTTCAACGCGAATATTTGATAGAATATTTGTTTCATATTCGTCAAAATCGAATATTCGTCATTATTCTAGTTATCGCGATTAATATGCGATTTAAATAATCACGTATTGCGATTTTAACTTAAGGCTACTTTCCTATTGGTTTGATATCTAGAATTATAGCGAAGATTACGAATATGACAAGTGTATTTGTCATATTCCTCAAAACGAAGATAACGAAGTATTCTCCATCTTCGTTTTAGCTACCTATTCGTCAACTTCGCTAATTCTAGCATTCAAATAGGAGGGTTGACTATAGAGACAGCTGTGTTTAATTTGCTATGCGATTATATTATTATAATTTTTTTTATAAATAGAATAATAATAATAATTGTCAAGTAATATAATTATTCTATGTATTTTTTTAAAAAAGCAAAGTAATATAATCGCATAGCAAATTAAACACAACTGTCTCTATAGTCAACCCTCCTATTTGATTGCTAATTAGCGAAGTTGACAAATAGATAGCTAAGACGAAGATGGAGAATACTTTGTTATCTTCGTTTTGAGGAATATAACAAATACATTTGTCATATTCGCTAATTCTACCAAGCCAACCATACTCATGGAGCGTCCCCATCACCATGGGAACATCTCCATACTAAAATGTCGGATTTGAGAATTACGTTGAAATCGCAATGCGATTAATATAACTTGAATTAATCGCATTGCGATTTCTACTTGGCCTGCTTTACTATGGTTGGCTTGGTAGAATTAGCGAATTTGACGAATGTATTTGTCATATTCCTCAAAACGAAGATAACAAAGTATTCTCCATCTTCGTTTTAGCTACCATAGTAAACCATGTCTGTTGAAATCGCAATGCGATTAATTCAAGTTATATTAATCGCATTGCGATTACAACTTAGCACTGCTATCTTACATATTAGGCTAGAATTAACGAATATGGAATATAGCAGCAGTGCTAAGTAGAAATCACAATGCGATTACTTCAAGTTATATTAATCGCATTGCGATTTCAACTTCGAGCTGGGTTTATAATGGGTCAGCATGCTAGAATTACCGAAGTTAACGAATATGGATAATAGCAGTGCTAAGTTGAAATCGCAATGCGATTAATATAACTTGGAGTAATTGCATTGCGATTTCTACTTAGCACTGCTGCTATATTCCATATTCGTTAATTCTAGCCTAATATGTAAGATAGCAATGCACTTCTAAGTTGTAATCCCAATGCAATTAATATAACTTGAATTAATCGCATTGCGATTTCAACGTAATTCTCAAATATGACAGTACATTTTAGTATGGAGACGTTCCCATGGTGATGGGGACGCTCCATGAGCACGGAAGTCTGCAGAAGCGGCAACGGGCACTGACTGGAGCAGCCAGGAAGCCAGGAATCCTCAGGACAGGTAAGAACTACTTTTGGGAAGTGGGAAAGAAAAAAATATAACAAAAAAAAAAAGAATATTTGAAATAGCGAATTTATAGCGCTATATTAGAAATATTCGCGAATTAGCGAAGTGCCAATATTCGCTAAGTGCCAATATTCGCTATTCGAATATTCACGCTCAACACTAGTCTGCGCCAGCCTTCTAGTTCTTTTTGAAAACGCTGGAGAAGGGGTGTAAAATTCAGCGAGAAGAGCCGAGAGAGGTCAGAAGTGATTCTCGTGCCAAGATAAGTTATCCCAGCAGCAGGATAAACAAAGGTAAGGAGCTTTTAAGGGAGGAAACCAGGGCTTCCAGCAGAGTAACATTCAAAGCCTCAGACTTGAACATGTTAATTTTAAAATTTGTCCAAACACCAAAGTCAGAGATCTCTTTGAGCATGGAGGGCAAGGAGACACGGGGGTTAGTTATGTAGAGGAGGAGATCATCGGCATAGGCCGCACATTTGTTTTCCCGTGAGCCTATCCTTATCCCCGAGATGTCTGGGTTGGCGCGGATGGAGGCGAGAAGATGTTCCTTAACTAGAACGTACAGGAGGGGAGACAGTGGGCACCCCTGCCATGTCCCGTTGTGGATTGGGAAGGAGGAGCAAAGGGTTCCGTTAATCTTAATTCGGGCCATGGGGCGCTGATATAGAGACAAGACCTTAGACAGAAACATTGGGCCCACACCAATATGGGAGAGGGCAGCCTGGATGGCTGGCCACGATATCCTGTTAAAAGCCTTCTCGGCATCTAAGGACAGGATCATAAGGGGAGTCTTTTTTAATTTAGCATAGTGGATAATATGAAGGGTCTTAAGGATGTTATCCTGAGCTTCCCTCCCCGGCACAAACCCGACCTGATCATTGCAAATTGAAGAAGGCAAATGAACATTCAGTCTATTCGCCAACAATTTGGCAAAGATCTTAAGATCTACATTTAAAAGAGAGATAGGACGATAACTGGCACATAGATGCGGGTCCTTTCCTGGTTTTCAGGATGACAGTAATATGGGACTCTGTAGTCTGTGCCGGGAAGGGGAGCCCAGGGGACACCGTCTTGAAGACCGACAACAGGACCGGGGACAGGTCCGTGGTAAAGGTTTTGTAGAAATGGGCAGTAAACCCGTCAGGGCCAGCACTCTTGCCGCCGGGCAGGGTCCTGAGCACTAACTGAAGTTCAGCGTCCGTAATTGGGACTTCTGAACTGGGTAAGTCAGTATCGGACAGTTTAGGGAGCAAAGCGGAGAAGTTAGAAGAGGTGCCCGACCGCTGTACTGGAGTGTGAGGGAGATTATAGAGCTGCGAATAAAAGGTGTAAGAAGTGGCAGCTGGCGCGGATGTGGGAAGCAGCCATTTTCCCCTGGAGGGCTCTCGCCAACATACGACAACTCTTGTTCTCAAACTCATAAAATGTACTCCTGAAAATTTGCAGCATACGTCTATAGGATGTTTCCAAAAGGCGCTTGGCCTCCATACGTGCATTCTGGAGGTCACGTAGGGTTTTCAGAGAGAGTTCTTGCTTGTGGGCAAGTTCCAACGAAGTAACCTTTTGCAATGCAAGTTTAAGGGAATGGGCCTTTTCTTTTTTGAGACGGGAACCGTGTCTGATAAGAACACCCCGAAGGACACATTTCATAGCTTCCCACTGGACCGGAAGCGGAGTGGCGGTCGTCCTTATGGTCCGCCAAGAAATGTTTTATGATATCGGTGAGGTCAGCAACACAAACCGCGTTGAGAAGAAGGGATTCATTAAGAGACCAAGTCCAATCCTGTTTGGCCAAAAAGGGGAGGGTCAGGGAGCGATAAACTGGTGCATGGTCGGACCACAAAATGTTACCAATATGCGTGGCCGTCAACCAGGACAAGGCCGGGTGTGGGATAAGGATTTGATCAATACGACTGTATGAGTCATGAGGAGCGGAATAAAAGGTATATTCCCTGTCGGTCGGATGCTGAAGACGCCAGGGGTCACTCAACTGCAACTGAAGCAGGGCACGTTTGACTTTTTTTAAATGGTGGAATAAGAAAGTGATGCGCGGCCAGCAGAGTTATCAAGTGTAGGATTAAGGGTCAGGTTAAGGTCCCCACACAGAACTAACGTCCCTCGGATCATTGGAGCTATCTTGTCCAGCAGATCATCCACAAAAGAGGCCTGGTTCTGATTGGTGGCATATACTGTAAGAAAGGTGAATTCCCTACCCCCTATGAGCAACACATGGGATTGCATGTTGGAGGCAGCTGGTGAGGGAGTGATATTATTTACTTGGGACTGTATGTTGAAGGTGGCTGGGGAGGAGGTGATGTTATTTATATAGGACTATATTTTGGAGGGGGCAGGAGTGATAGTGTGATGTTATTTACATGGGACTGTATGGTGGAGGGAGGAATATAACTACAGGGGGTAGTATAAATACTGGGGGCACTGTAAGGGACACTAAAGGGGTTCTTATTACTTCTGGGGGCTCTATAGGAGGGACTGCTAGATCTGCCTTATTACTCCTCAGTGGTCTGTAGAAAGCTTTGTTACAACTGGGGGAACAATAGGGGGCCATATTTCTACTGGAGGTTCTTTGAGGGTATTATTAATACTGGAGGGCTCCTCTACTAATGGGGGCACTCTTGGGAAGCGTTATCACGGTTGGGGGTACTTTAGGGGCAATATTACTAATGAGGGCATTCTAGAAAGGAATTACTATTGGTGGGACTATGAGGAGCACTATTACTATGGGGGACACTATTATTTCTTCATGATAGTATTTGGGGGTATTGGGGAGCACAGCAAGCAGCAAGATAACACTGTGGGGGCTCCAGGTTGGGGGATGATGATAGAAATGTGAGGACACTAAGATGTCTGTATGGCACACTCTGCAGAGACGAGGCATGGCTGAAAGTTGTATGGACCAAAAGAAGAAGATGATGAGAAGATCTATATCAGAGGAGACATCACCTGGAGGCACTGGATCTGACAGGTATGTGCTGCTGTATAGCAAGTACAGCAAAATTTGGTGTGCGGGGGGAGGGGGGTCGACTTAGAGCACTGGGCCATATTCATTGAGTCTTGTGCCACGGATCTTTTAAGATCCTAGCAAAACCCCTGCCTATCACTGTCCCTAGCGCCAGCAGACACGTCTCTCCCTGCACTAAACACGCTGATGAATGGCAGAATCTAAGATGGCCGCCATATTTTTAGGGCTGTAACATCACAGGGCTGGCTGGCTGCTGATTGGCTGCATGCATGTCCGTATGGGGGATTCTGCCTTACCCGGAGTTCCTTACCCCATGTCCTCACACGTGTAGCAGCCATTTTCGGAAAAAATGTGATTCGTTACCACGAAGAACGAGGAATTTGGGCTTCGGTGTGATTCAAACTTTTCCTGAAATATGGATCAAATTCCACTTCTTCAGCTTCGATCCACTTATCTGTAGAAATAAATGTGATGAGCAATATAACATGCAATGAAAGAAGATGCATTTGAGATAAAGAGTAAAAGCATGACCATGGAAAATATATTTGCATATATACTTCACGTAATTGTAAAAATGTAACCTGTGCTACTACACTACTGCTGGGACAATATATATTACTGATGACATAGGAGTTATAGTACATGATTTGTGTTTTGGTCAAATAGTCAAGAAGGAATTTTTTGAAAAGCAGATTGGTCATACAATGCACATGCTCACTATACCTATGATATTCACTGTGGTTTTTATTCTTATATATCATAATGCCAATGTGACTGTGTTGCTAGAAGAATGCATTGATATTCTCAAAAAATAGAATATGGTAGATCATCAGCTGAAATTATGTCATTTTAGGCTGTGTCAATGCCACCAAGGGCACTCAAGATACATTGCCTACTCCAGGCATGCTCAACCTGCAGCCCTCCAGCTGTTGCAAAACTACAACTCCCATCATTCCTGGACAGCCTACAGCTATCAGCCTACAGAAGGGCTGTGGGAGTTGTAGTTTTACAACAGCTGGAGGGCCGCAGGTTGAGCATCCCTGACCTACTCAACATATTTTGCCCTTTTCCCTTTGACTTCATTGGTGAAAGCAGCCTCAAAAATGCTTCAAAAAAGTGACACACCACTATAGTGGTTTTAAAATAAGCTGCATAAAAATCCATGCCCATGTGCACTAGTGCTAGGGTGCTAATTCTCCAATAAAGTGTAGCTGTATGGTAGTGTTTGTTCGCAGACTAAAATGTCTGTTTTACTTGATAAAATACAGAGTCTTTTTTGGCCATGTGAACACAGCCAAACAGAAGATTAAAAGAAACAGCACCACACATGTCAATGGTTTGAGACTGCAACCTCAAAAACCTGTGCACAGGTATGGCACTGTTTTGGGAGAAATTAAGGGTGCTGCCACACACTCAAGTTTTTCAAGCCAAAATCAGGTGTGAATCATAAAGGGAGAAAAAGTATAAAGGACAGATACCCTTACCTCTTTATTTGAATCTACTCCTGGTTTTGGCTTAAAAAAACTGCAGCATTCTAAGATATGATTCACACAACCACGATCAGTCTGGGAAACACGGGATGTGTGTTGGCCGTATCTCCTGGACCGGCCATGCATCATAGTGATTTAGGATACAGTCAGATAGACAAATGATAGATAATCACATACAATATATAAAGTATAATAATTATGTAACTATATATATATATATATATATATATATATATATATATATACATATTTCCCACGTAAATTAGAAGTTACTGTTCCTGTTTATAAGTAACAACATATTCTGTCTTTTTTGTCATTTTTTTCCCCATTAGAAGCCAAATATGCTTATACTTACCACACACTTTTCTTTGCTACACTCCTGTGTCAGCACTTTAAGGTAAGCTGATGAGTCCATCAGGATTGAACAGCTGGCATTGAGTAGGGTCACTGAATTTGTATATTTTTTTTGTTTGTCCCAGGATTCTCCAAGCAAGCTGTATTAAACATCAGGTAAAGTCTCTAGAGAGTCTGCATTTCTCCATATGTATGGAGAACTTAAACAAAGGCACATTCTTTTTATTTTTTATTTTTTGCAGATAAGCAGATTACTAAAAGAATCAGTATATAATGTATCATAGTCAAGAAATAACCACAGGACAGAGGAAGTGAAGACAGTTTATAAAGAAATATGAATGTCGACCATATTCACAAAACATTTTTTTGGATTGTAGAAATCTGTTCCAATTGGGTGCTTTTTCATACAAAAAATTAATGTTCATTTGTTGGGTTGAATTTTATAAATCATTATGTCAGGATTTAAGTTTATGTCTGCAAATGTCAAAATGGCATCACAAGCACAAGCATACCTAACCAGTAAGGACATCAAATGTCACAATATGTATTAACAATAGGCTGCTATGTGTATATATATATATATATATATATATATATATATATATAGTTCTGTATTAATTTAATGTTTTCATAAACGGAATGTGTCATCAGTAGAGTTGAGTGAACACCTGGATGTTCGGGTTCGAGAAGTTCAGCAGAACTTCACGAAAATGTTTGGGTTCGGGATCCGAACTCAACCCGAACTTGACCACGAACCCGAACCCCATTGAAGTCAATGGGGACCCGAACTTTAGGGCACTAAAAGGCTGTAAAATGGTCCTGGAAAGGGCTAGAGGGCTGTAAAAGGCATCAAAATGTAAGTAAATCCCCTGCAAACAAATGGATAGGGAAATGAGTTGAAGTTATCATCACAGGCAAAAAGGATTCATGTCTACCTGCAGTGCCACAGGCCTCATTCGCAGACTCAGGGCCATGGCAACCATACAAGGGAGTTGAAGTTCACATCACAGCCAAGAAGGATTCATGTCTACCAGCAGTGTCACAGGCCTCACTCACAAACTTAGGCCAATGGCAACCATACATGGGAGTTGAAGTTGTCATCACAGCTAAGAAGGAATCATATCTGCCTGCAGGGTCACAGGCCATACTCAAACATTCAGGTCCACGGGAGCCACAAAGAAGAGAGTTAAAATCACGCCAAGACAGTATTGATTACACCCAGCAATGCCACAGGCCTCAGTCACTGATTCAGACCCATGTCCCCCATAAATAGGAGAGTTACAATCATGCCAAAACAGTATTGATTTCATCCAGTAATCCCACAGGCCTCATTCATTAATTCAGGACCATGGCACCCACAAAGAGGAGAGCGGTCCCTTAACAGCAACACTGGCCACAGGTCAACCTGCAATGGAACAGACCATTATCATGTAGGTAGGCCCCTGACACCCAGACAAAGGAGAGGTCATTTGACAGTAATAAGAGGTTAATCTCTCCCACCAATACAGCAGGCGATGAAACAAAATATAGCCCACTGACAACAAGACAATGTAGAGGTCATCTGACAGTCTATAGAGTTTAATGCCTCCCACCAATGCAGCAAGCGATGAAACAATATATAGGTCCCTGACAACCAGACAATGGGGCGGTCATTTGACAGTAAAAAGAGGTTAATGTCTCTTACCAATGCAACAAGCGATGAAACTAAATATAGGCTCCTGACAACCAGACAATGGGGCGGTCATTTGACACTAAAAAGAGGTTAATGTCTACCACCAATACAGCAGGCGATCAAACAAAATATAGGACCCTGACAACTAGAAAATGTAGAGGTCATTTGACAGTCTAAAGAGTTTAATGTTTCCCTCCAATGCAGCAAGCGATCAAACAAAATATATAGGACCTTGACAACAAGACAATATAGAGGTCATTTGACAGTATAAAGAGGATAATCTCTACTATCAATGCAGCAAGCGTTTGAACGAAATATAGCCCCTGACAACCAGAGTATGTAGAGGTAATTTGACAGTCTAAAGAGTTTAATGTCTCCCAACAATGCAGCAAGCGATGAAACAAAATATAGGCTCCTGACAACCAGACAATGGGGCGGTCATTTGACAGTAAAAAGAAGTTAATGTCTCCCACCAATACAGCAATCGATGAAACAATATATAGGCCCCTGACAACCAGACAATGGGGCGGTCATTTGACAGTAAAAAGAGGTTAATGTCTACCACTAATACAGCAGGCGATGAAATAAAATATAGGCCCCTAACAACCAGACAATGTAGAGGTCATTTGACAGTCTAAAGAGTTTAATATATCCCTCCAATGCAGCAAGCAATCAAACAAAATATAGGCCCCTGACAACCAGACAATGTAGAGGTCATTTGACAGTATAAAGAGGATGATGTCTCCCACCAATGCAGTAAGCGTTTGAACGAAATATAGGCCCCTGACAACCAGACAATGTATAGTTAATTTGACAGTCTAAAGAGTTTAATGTCTCCCACCAATGCAGCAAGCGATCAAACAAAATATAGGCCCCTGACAACCAGACAATGTAGAGGTCATTTGACAGTATGAAGGGGATAATGTCTACCACCAATGCAGCAAGCGTTTGAACGAAATTTAGACCCTGACAAACAGACAATGTAGAGGTCATTTGACAGTATAAAGAGGATAATGTCTCACACCAATACAGCAAGCGATAAAAACAATATATAGGCACCTGACAACCAGACAATGGAGAGGTAATTTGATTGTCTAAAGAGTTTCATGTCTCCCACCAATGCAGCAAGCGATGAAACAATATATAGGCCTCTGACAACCAGACAATGTAGAGGTCATTTGACAGTATAAAGAGGATAATGTCTACCACCAATGCAGCAAGCGTTTGAACGAAATATAGCCCCTGACAATCAGAGAATGTAGAGGTAATTTGACAGTCTAAAGAGATTAAAGTCTCCCGCCAATGCAGAAAGCGATGAAACAAAATATAGGCCCCTGATAACCTGACAGTGTAGAGGTCATTTGACAGTATTAAGAGGATAATGTCTACCACCAATGCAACAAGCGTTTGAACAAAATATAGCCCCTGACAACCAGAGAATGTAGAGGTAATTTGACAGTCTAAAGAGTTTATTGTCTCCCATCAATGCAGCAAGCGATGAAACAATATATAGGGCCCTGACAACCAGACAATGGAGAGGTAATTTCATTGTCTAAAGAGTTTACTGTCTCACACCAATGCAGCAAGCGATGAACCAAAATATAGGCCCCTGACAACCAGACAATGGGGCGGTCATTTGACAGTAAAAAAAGGTTAATGTCTCCCACCAATACAGCAGGCGATGAAACAAAATATATGCCCCTGACAACCAGACAATGTAGAAGTTATTTGACAGTCTAAAGAGGATAATGTCTCCCACCAATACAGCAGGCGATGAAACAAAATATAGGCCCCTGACAACCAGAAATTGGGGCGGTCATTTGACAGTCTAAAAAGTTTAATATCTCCCTTCAATGCAGCAAGCGATGAAACAAAATATAGGCCCTTGACAACCAGACAATGTAGAGGTCATTTAAAAGTCTAAATAGTTTAATGTCTCTCACCAATGCAGCAAGCGACGAAACAAAATATAGGCCCCTGACAACCAGACAATGTAGAGGTCATTTGACAGTAAAAAGAGGTTAATGTCTCCCACCAATGCAGCAGGTGATGAAACAAAATATTGGCCCTTGACAACCAAACAATGTAGAGGTCATTTGACAGTCTAATGAAATTAATGTATACAACCAAGGCAGCAAGCGATGAAACAATATATAGGCCCCTGACAACCAGACAATGGGGCAGTCATTTGACAGTCTAAAGAGTTTAATATCTCCCACCAATGCAGCAAGCGATAAGAGAAAATATAGGCTCCTGACAACCAAACAATGTAGATGTCATTTGACAGTATAAAGAGCATAATGTCTATTACCAATGCAGCAAGCGTTTAAACCAGACAATGAGGCGGTCATTTGACAGTAAAAAGAGGTTAATGTCTACCACCAATACAGCACAGCAGGCGATGAAACAAAATATAGGCCCCTAAAAACCAGACAATGTAGAGGTCATTTGACAATCTAAAGAGTTTAATGTCTCCAGCTAATGCAGCAAGCGATGAATCAAAATATAGGCCCCTGACAACCAGACAATGTAGAGGTCATTTGACAGTATACAGAGGATAATGGCTTCCACTAATGCAGCAAGCGTTTGAATGAAATATAGGCCCTTGACAACCAGACAATTTATAGGTAATTTGACAGTCTAAAGAGTTTAATGTTTCCCACCAATGCAGCAAGCGATGAAACAATATATAGGCCCCTGACAACCAGACAATGGGGCAGTCATTTGACAGTAAACAGAGGTTAATGTCTCCCACCAATACAGCAGGCGATGAAACAAAATATAGGCCCGTGAGAACCAGACAATGTAGAGGTCATTTGACAGTATAAAGAGTTTAATGTCTCCCACCAATGCAGCAAGCGATGAAACAATATATATCCCCTTGAAAACCAGACAATGGAGAGGTCATTTGACAGAGTAAAGAGTTTAATGTATCCCACCAAAGCAACAAGTGATGAAAAAAAAACTATAGGTCCCTGACAACCAGACAATGAGGCGGTCATTTGACAGTAAAAAGAGGTTAATGTCTACCACCAATACAGCACAGCAGGCGATGAAACAAAATATAGGCCCCTAAAAACCAGACAATGTAGAGGTCATTTGACAATCTAAAGAGTTTAATGTCTCCAACCAATGCAGCAAGCGATGAATCAAAATATAGGCCCCTGACAACCAGACAATGTAGAGGTCATTTGACAGTATACAGAGGATAATGGCTTCCACTAATGCAGCAAGCGTTTGAATGAAATATAGGCCCTTGACAACCAGACAATTTAGAGGTAATTTGACAGTCTAAAGAGTTTAATGTTTCCCACCAATGCAGCAAGCGATGAAACAATATATAGGCCCCTGACAACCAGACAATGGGGCATTCATTTGACAGTAAACAGAGGTTAATGTCTCCCACCAATGCAGCAAGCGATTGAATGAAATATAGGCCCCTGACAACCAGACAATGTAGAGGTGATTTGACAGTATAAAGAGTTTAATGTCTCCCACCAATGCAGCAAGCGATTAAACAAAATATAGGCACCTGACAGCCAGACAATGTAGAGGTCATTTGACAGTATAAAGAGGATAATGTCTCCCACCAAAGCAACACATGACTATCTGAAATGTGGGCCCCTGGCACCCAGACAGAGGAGAGAGGTACCATAGCAGAAAATCAGGCTTAATGTCACCCAGTAATGGAAAAGGCCACGTTCAGTTATTTAGGCCCCAGCAGCCAGACAGAGGAGAGAGGTCCTATAGCAGAAAATCAAGCTTGATGTCACCAGCCAAAGCAGAGTTTAACAGAGTTTTAGGCCCCTGACACCCAGACAGAGGAGAGGTTCATTCAACCTGGGGTCGCCCCCAAAATAATGGTACAATTAAAAAAAGAGGTTTCAATAAAGAAATGCCCTGGAGTACAAGAATGTATGGTTGAGGGCGAGGCAGTTATATATGTCTATTCTGCACAAGGTACGGACAAGTCCTGTGGGATCCATGCCTGGTTCATTTTAATGAACGTGAGCTTGTCCACGTTGTCTGTGGACAGGCGGCTGCGTTTGTCTGCAATGACGCCCCCTGCCGTGCTAAATGCACGTTCATACAATACATCGGCTGCAGGGCAGGCCAGCACCTCCAAGGCATAAAGGGCAAGCTCTGGCATGTGGAGACCCAATTTGGAGACCCAGAATATGAATGGGGCAGAACCATCAGTCAGTACGTGGAGGCATGTGCCCATGTACTGTTCCACCATGCTGTTGAAATGCTGCCTCCTAACACGTTACCTATCAGCTGGTGGTGCAGTTTGCTGTGGCGCGGTGACAAAACTTTTCCACAGCTCGGCCATGCTAACCCTGATGTCTGAGGAGCTGGCCGTGACACAGCTGCGTTGGCAACCTCTTACTCCTTCTCCTCCGCCTCTGTCTTCGCCTTGTGCTTCCACTTGTCCCCCCTTGTCAGTTGGGAATGCCCTCAGGAGCGCGTCTACCGGTGTGCGTTTGTAGTCGGGCATTTTCCTATCACGTTCCAGTGCGGGAATTAGGGTGGGCACGTTGTCCTTGTACCAGGGATCCAGCAGGGTGGCCATCCAGTAGTCAGCAGAAATTAAAATGTGGGCAACTCTGCTGTCGTTGCGCAGGCACTGCAGCATGTAGTTGCTCATGTGTGCCAGGCTGCCCAGAGGTAATGATAAGCTGTCCTCTGTAGTTGGTGTATTGTCAGTGTCCTCCGTATCCCCCCAGCCACGCTCCAGTGATGGCCCTGAGCTGCATAAAGTGCCAACTCATCCTCCTCCTCCTTGTCCTCCAGAAGTGTGCAATGGCTATCCACATGTGTACCTGGCCTCTGCTGGTTCAGGAACCCACCCTCTGAGCCACCTCTGTATGACCTGCCTGAAGCCCTGTGAAATGCCCCTTCTTCCTCCTTCTCCTGTGCCGCATCCTCTTTCATCATCGCCATAATATTTTTTTCAAGGAGACATAGAAGGAGTATTGTAATGCTAACAACGGCGTCATCAGCACTGGCTATGTTGGTTGAGTACTCCAAAGACCGCAACAAGGTACACAGGTCTCGCATGCAGGCCCAGTCACTTGTGGTGAAGTGGTGCTGATCTGCAGAGCGACTGACCCGTGCATACTGCACCTGAAACTCCACTATCACCAGCTGCTACTCGCACAGTATCTCCAGCATATGTAAGATGGAGTTCCACTTGGTGGGCATGTCGCATATGAGGCAGGGTTAGAACGCCGAAAGCGCGCACATACAGACTGCACTTTCAGCAGCAGCTCTGACATATCTGGGTAGTTTTTAAGAAATTTCTGCACCACCATATTCAGCACATGCGCCAGGCAAGGGATGTGCTTCAAACCAGCTAGTCCCAGAGCTGCAACGAGATTTTGCCCAATTTCACACACCACCAGGCCGGGCTTGAGGCTCACCGGCAGCAACCACTCATCAGTCTGCTGTTCTATGCCCCTCCAAAGCTCCTGTGCGGTGTGGGGTTTGTCACCAAAACACATGAGTTTTAAAATCGCCTGCTGACATTTACCCCGGGCTGTGCTGAAGTTGGGATGAGGTTCTTTTGATGACCGAATGTGGGGGAGGTAGAAGAGGAGGAGGAGGAGGCAGAGTAGGAGGAGGAAGCAACAGGAGCCAACGAATAATGCCTGCGATCCTCGGTGGTGGAAGGACATGTTCCAAACAGCTATCCGCCTCGGGCCCAGCCCCCACTACGTTTACCCAGTGTACAGTTAGGGAGATATAGCGACCCTGGCCGTGCTTACTGGTCCATGTATCTGTGGTTATGTGGACCTTGCCACAGATAGTGTTGCACAGCGCACACTTGATTTTATCCTCCACTTGGTTGTGCAGGAAAGGGACGGCTCGCCTGTAAAAGTAGTGGAGGCTGGGAACAACGTACTGGGGGACAGCCACCACCATCAGCTGTTTGACACAGTCCGTCTCCACCAGATGGAATGACAGCATTTCAAAGGCCAGTAATTTTGAAATGCTGGCATTCAGAGCCAGGGATCAAGGGTGGGTAGGTGGGTATTTCCTCCTTCTCTCCAATGTTTGGGAGATGGACAGCTGAATGCTGCCATGTGACATAAAAATGCTCTGTGGACCCAGAATAATGTTTTTTGTGCCCAAAATGCACTGATTCTCAATTTCTATGCTGAAATGTAATTTTTTTTTTTTTGGTACGTTGAATGCACAAGTGGTTTGTGGAACAAGAACAAGTATTTTTGAAATAAAATACAGAAAATTAGTATTTTACTGCTGTAAATTGAAATTAATTAGATATATATTTTATATATATATATATATATATATATATATATATATTGTAAGAGGGCGCAAGGTGCCGTCATGGACGGACGATACGTGTTTTTATGTGTCAGCAGCTGCAAAGCCAATCCGGGCCGGCTCTTACTGGGAGTAGGCAAAGAGTTGGGTGGGTGCCTACTCCCCACGGTCCAGTCCGGACTTTTGCCGGGCCTTTAAAAGGCAGCCGCCTCAGCAGCTGGGAGAGTGTGATTGTCCTGGAGCTGCAGATGGTGCTGTGGAGCTCTCTGGGCTGGAAGCAGGAGCCCAGCAAGGAGGAGTGCAGACGGCCTGGAAGCCTGAGGTGGATTATCTTGCGGCTGGGCCGACAGCCAGGTGCGAACCCGCACCTAAAACCTCCCAGGTGATTAGAACCTGTGTTTGGACATTTTGTTTTACCTCACGTTTTCTGATGTGTGTGATTTAACACCAAGTGACTGTTCGCTGTTTATTTTTGATGCAAGTGTGAATAAAACACTGTTTGCTGCACCTTCTGGACTCCCTTTTGCCTCTATACTGCACCCGCACCGCTGTCTACCAGAGCGACTCCCCACAATATATATATATATGTTTTTTCAGCTTAAAACACGGCTTTTTTTAATAAAATCCCAAAATACAGTTTTTAACCACTGCACATTAAAAGTAGATTTTTATACTATGTATGAACACCAGATTTGGGGACCCAGAACACGGATTTGGTCACCAAAATTCACAAATGCAGTATTAGACTGTTTCATAAATTGGAAATAATTATTTAAACTACAGATGCACAACAGATTTTTCGGCCTAAAACATGGCTTTTTTCAATAAAACCCTGCAATGCAGTTTTTTTACTGCTGTAAATTTAAATTAGATATTTATACTATGTATGGACACCAGATTTGGGGACCCAGAACACGGATTTGGTCACCAAAATTCACAAATGCAGTATTAGACTGTTATAAATTGGAAATAATTATTTAAACGACGGATGCACAACAGTTTTTTCGGCCTAAAACACAGATTTTTTTCAATAAAACCCCAAAATGCATTTTTTTTACTGCTGTCAATTTAAATTAGATATTTATTCCGTGCATGTACAACTGCTTTGTGAAGCAAGAATATAGCTTTTTTCACACAAAAAAGAATAATGCACTATTTCTCAGCTGTAATGTGAAATCGGTATTTTCTATAAAAGACAAAGAAGCACTATTTCCATGCAGAAATATAAAATATGTCGTTGGACGGTGTATGCAGAACTGTTTTGTGGACAAGGAATACGGTTTTTCCCCCAAAATTACACGGATTCTCTATTTCACCGCAGAAATGTCAAATATATATTTTGGCGGTGTAAAATTGGCTTGGTGGATCAGGATGACCACTTTTTTTTTAAACTAAAATACACTGATGCACTATTTGGTAGCTGAAATAGAATATACGGTTTAGTGCATAGTATACAAAAGTGCTCTGTGGCACCACAGAGCCCAGGCTAGACAAATGGACTATGTCACGGCTTTTGTCACCAAAATTCACAAATGCAGTTTTTCACTGCTGTAAATTAAATGTAGGTTTTTATACCGTGTATGTACAACTGCTTTGTGAAAAAGAAATTTAGCTTTTTTCACACAAAAAAAAGAATAATGCACTATTTCTCAGCTGTAATGTGAAATCTGTATTTAGGCAGTGTATTTCAAAATGCTTTGTGGATCAGGATTACCACTTTTTTGTCAAAAAAAATACACTTATGCTGTATTTCACAGCAGCAATGTAAAATAGGTGGTTGTAATGGGTATTTCAGACTGTTTGGTGGACCTTGAATAAAGTTTTTTTTTTCTATAAAAAACAAAGAAGGACTATTTCCATGCAGAAATATAAAATAAGTCGTTGGACACTGTATGCAGAACTGTTTTGTTTGACAAGGAATACAGTTTTCCCCCCAAAATTACACGGATTCTCTATTTCACCGCAGAAATGTCAAATATATATTTTAGCGGTGTAAAATAGTCTTGGTGGATCAGGATGACCACTTTTTTTTTTTACTAAAATACACTGATGCACTAGCTGAAATGAAATATATGGTTTAGTGCATTGTATGCACAAGTGCTCTGTGGCACCGCAGATCCTACGCTAGACAAATGGACTATGTCACCCCTTAAACATACAAAAGAAAATATAGGTGGACTTGAGCAGCCAGAAGAAAACATTTTTTTTTACTTCACTGAGCTACAAAATGGCAAGCTGGCAGTCATGCAGTACACTGCAATGCCTAAAATAGCTGTTGACCCCCACCTCACTAAAAGATGGATTAAACAAAAATATCTCCCTGGCAGTGGCTGGGTACAGAAATGTTGGATTGCTGAGGATCCCTCTCTCTCTATGTTCTGTATCTTGTGGATTAAAGTTGCACAGGTTCTTCAGATTTCTGCCCTATTCTGTCCCTGATTGCACCAGCAGCAACCTTGCTCTAATCTCAATTCAGCAGACTGACGTGCGGCACTACGTGACTCCAGCTTATAAAGAGGCTGGGTCACATGCGGCACTCAGCCATTAGTGGGCATAGCTGTGTTGGTTTCTTAGGGCAAAAAGTAAAATGCTTGCTGATTGGCTACTTTGCAGGGCAGCCAATCAACAAGCTTTTAAGCTGTGGGCACTTAGATGCCATCACAGCCAAGCCTAAAAATGGCATGGCTCTGATACAAGCTGGATTACGTGTAGCACCTCCCATCAGCTCTGAGTAGTGCAGGGACAGGAAGTAGGCAGCTAAAGTGAGAGAGAGTGTTTAGAATTTCCTATGGCTATTTATTCTGTAGGCGACCTATAGCGATTTTTTTTGTGGGTGCATACACCAGCTTTGCACCCCTGACACAGAAATATAATAATTAATCTGCATACGTGACAGGAAAATTAATATAGTTAATCCGTCTGTTAGTTCGGTGGGTGACATATACCCCTTTTTCGTGTGCTGTACACCTGGACTGCATATGTGACAGGGAAATTAATATAGTTAATTTGTCTGTTAGTTCGATGGGTGACATATACCCAATTTTGTTGTGGGGTAAACTTGCATTGCATACGTGACAGGGAAATTAATGCAGTTAATCCGTCTGTTAGTTCGGTGGGTGACCTCAAAGAATGAGGAGAGCATCAAATAAAGGACGTGGCCCTGGTCATGGTACTGCTGGTGTTGGTAGAGCTCCTGTTGCAGGGAGAGGATGTAGTCAATCTGTGCCAGCAACACGCGAAAATGAAACACCTTCCTCAGGTGCATGTAGGTGACAGAACATTCAGCGTTATTTTGTAGGCCCGAATACCAGTGTATGAATGCTGAGGCCAGAACAAGTAGAGGCGGTAGTAGACTGGGCAGCTGACAGTGACTGGGCAGCTGACAGTGACTCCAGTTCCTTTACATTATCTCCCACACAGTCCCCTGTTGAAATTGGAGAGTTTTTACCTGCAGCCCTTGGGCATCTGTCTTTCAACTCAACCCTTTGCAAATCAGCCAATCAGTCTGAGTCCCAAGTCATGCAGTAGTCTCTTCTGCTTTTTGATGACTCTGCTGACAGGGTTTCCATGGGCTATCCACCTAGCCTGTCCCAGAAGTGGAAGAGATTGAGTGCACTGATGCCCAATAGTGATGAGCGGCAGGAGCAATAATAAAATTTGCGATATTTCATGAATATTCTGTAGAATATTCGTCATATATTCCTGAATATTCGTATTATTCTCTTGATTGCGAAAAATCGGAAATGTAAAAATCGCATAATGAGAATTTGTAATGCGAAATACAGGCGTGGGTCACTTTGGCTACATTTTTCAAGCTGCTAGAAGTTTTCTGAGTTTATCCTGACTGAATTAAAATATTCTTCATTATTTATTTTAGCTTATGCAAAAATTTGGCAATGTAATATGCGCAATAATCGAGTAAGAGCAGGTTATAGGCAACTTTCCTATTTGGTTGGCTTGCTAGAATTCCCGAATATGTAGAATATAGTGTAATATATATTCGTAAAAATGAAAATTTGTCTTTTTTTTTTCATCTGAATCCATTAACTTTACTACTCTTTTTACGAATATATATCACTATATTCAAAATATTAGCGAATTCTCAAAGTTGCGATATTCGCGATTAAAAATTGCTATTCGAATATTCACGCTCAACACTAATGCCCAACCACTTATGTTTCAGGATGTGGACATGGGAGGACCTCCGCAGCACCTCTCTGATGATAACGAAACACTGGTGCCAACTGCTGTGGCTTTCTGAAGTGTGCAGACTGGCAAGGAGGGCAGGGGTGAAGAGTGGGTGGAAGATGATGTAAAGGATAATGAGGTCCTAGACCTCACATGGAATCAAGGTCATGCGAGTGACGTGTGCAGTTCGGAGGAAGAGGTGGTGGTTACTAGAGTTGGGCGCGAATGTTTGAATTGCAAATTTTAATCGTGAACATAGCAACTTCGAGAATTTGTGAATATTTACAATATAGTAATATATTCGTATTTTTAAATATTCAAAATTTTTTCTTCATCAGTAACCTCCCTATTTGCTTGTGGGCCAATGAGAAGGCTGCAATGTCTTTGTCTGAGCTTAGCAACATCCCTAGCAATCAATAGGAAAGTTGCCTACCCCTGTAGTATATAAGAACCTCCCCACAGCCATGTGAAAATGTGAAGTTGCACATATTGCGCAAAAATATGTGCATCATTTATTGCCGATTTGCGTAACCGCGACTATATTGGAGCACTCTATCTGCATATAAAGCTAGTGTAATGTTATACTTTTCCAACCATTTTCTCCAGTCTCAGGAAACTTCTAGCAGCTTGAAAAATGTAGCTATAGTGACCCATGCCTGTATTGCAAGCGCATTACGAGCATATTACATTGGCAATTTTCGCAACCAAGAAAATTGGCGAATTTCCAAATATATGATCAATATTATTCCAAATCGCAAAATATCACAAATTTGAATATAACCCCAGCCGCTCATCACTAGTGGTCACACAGCACCAGCCGCACATCAAAAGAGAGAGCAGGGTGCAAAAGCAAAGTGGCCATCTCCTAGCAAGTACGCCTGCTACTGCCCACCGCACCCAGGGACTGAGCACACCAAAGCCAGCTCCAAGGTGTTCCCTGGCATGACAATTCTTCAGACAATGGGCTGACGACAAGACGCCAGTGGTCTGCACGCTGTGCAATCGGAGCCTGTAGCGAGGCATAAATGTTCTAAACCTGAGCACCACCTGCATGACCAGGCATCTAAATGAAATGCAAGAGCTACAGTGAAGTACACTCCTCAAAAAACACAAAAGATCTCAGGTTCCTCCTGCTCCCTCTTCTGCTGCAATCTCTGCCTGTTCCTCCCCCTCTGGAGTGACAGTGGCACCTGCCACCCACAAACAGAGGATGTGGCAGCAACACCACCCCTGTCACCAAGCATCTCCACACTCTCCCATGGAAGCGTTAAGCTGTCCATCCCCCAAAAGCTGAAGAAAGTACCCCCCTACCCACCAGCGATGCCTAGACCTGAATGCTAGCATTTCCAAATTCCTGGTCTTTGAAATGCTGTCATTCCATCTGTTGGAGACGGAGACTTTTAAAAACCTTATGGTGATGGCTGTCCCACAGTACATGGTTCCCAGCCGCCACTACTTTAACAGGCGAGCCATCCCTGCCCTGCACAACCAAGTGGTAGACAAAATCAGGTGTGCACTGCGCAACGAGATCTGTGGCAAGGTCCACATAACCACCGTTAGGTGGACCGGTAAGCACTGGAAGGGACGTTATATATCCCTAACTGCACACTGAGTACATGCTTTGGTGGATGGCCCTGAGGCATGTCCTTCCGCCACGAGGATTGATTGCAGGACGTTTATCGTTTCCTCTTGTTGTCTCCTCCTCCTACTCCGCTTCTTCCTCTACCGCCTCCTCACCCGGTCAGCGTAACACCTGCACCACCAACTTCAGCACAGCCAGGGGGAAATGACAACAGGCTGTTTTTAAACTCATCTGTTCGGGGGAAAAACAACACACTGCGCAGGAGCTGTGGACGGGCATGGAACAACAGATCGATGATTGGTTGGTGCCACTGAGCCTTGAGCCCGGCCTGATGGTGTGCGATAATGAGCAAAATCTCGTAGCAGCTCTGCACCTGGCCGGTTTGGCGCACATCCCTTGCCTGGCGCATGAGCAGAATTTGGTGGTGCAGAGGTTCCTGAAAAATTACCTTGATATGTCAGAGCTGCTGCAGAAAGTGTGGCCCGTCTGTGCGTTCTTTCGGCATTCTGACCCTGCTGCTGCTCTCTTGTTCGCGCTGCGGCGTAACTTCAGGCCTTCCCGCTCGCCACCTCATATCCGAAGTACCCACAAGGTGGAATTCCACCTTGCACATGCTGGAGAAACTGTGCAAGCAGCAAGCGATAGTGGAGTTTCAGCTGCAGCACGCACGGGTGAGTCACTCTGCGGAACAACACCACTTCACTACCAATGAGGGGGCCTCCATGCGGGAGGTGTGTGCCGTGTTGTGCTGTTTTGAGTACTCTACCAACATGGCCAGGGCCAATGATGCCATCCTCAGCGTTACTATCCCACTTCTATGTCTCCTTGAAAAAACGCTTCAGGAGATGAAGGAAGAGGCTGTGGCACAGGAGGAAGAGAGATTATTTCCACTGTTATCGGGCCAGTCATTCACAAGTGGCTCGGAGGGTAGAGGCTGTGGCGCACACAAGTGGCTCGGAGGGTAGAGGCTGTGGCACAGGAGGAAGAGAGATTATTTCCACTGTTATCGGGCCAGTCATTCACAAGTGGCTCGGAGGGTAGGTTTCTACACCAACAGAGGCCAGGTACACAACTGTCAAACCATAGTACAGTTCTGGAGGATGAGGAGGATAATGATGAGGAGGAACTGTATTCACAGCAGGATGGCACCCAAAGCAGCTCATGGGCATCACTGGAGCATGGCTGGGGAGATACAGAGGACTAGTGATGTTGTGAACATAAAATTTTCCGTTCGCGAATGGCCAACACGAATTTCCGCAAATGTTCGCGAACGTGTGAACAGTGCGAACCGCCATAGACTTCAAGAGACAGGCGAATTTTAAAAACCAAAGGGACTCCTTCTGGCCACAATAGTGATGGAAAAGTTGTTTCAAGGGGACAAACACCTGGACTGTGGCATGCCGGAGGGGGATCCATGGAAAAACTCCCATGGAAAAATACCTAGTTGACGCAGAGTGTGGTAGTTGTAATCGCAATGCGATTTATACAGGTTATATTAATCGCATTGCGAATTCAACTTAGAGCTGGGTTCCAAATGGTTGCATTGCTAGAATATAACGAAGATTGAGAATATAGCGCTATATTCTCAATCTTCGTTATATTCTAGCAATACAACCACTAGGAACTCAGAGCTAAGTTGTAATCCCAATGCGATTAATACAGGTTATATTAATCGCATTGCGATTACAACTACTAACACTGCAGCTTCAGATTGAATCTAAGATGGATGCCGTCCTTGCTTTTTGATAGGAGGTGGGAGGGTCTGGGAGGGAGACTGATGTACTAGCCCTAAAAATGGCTTTTTGGGGTGCTGTCAGGATGCTGTCCTTAAAGCAGAGATCTGATGAGTCTTTCAGGACTGGAGTGGACACTGAATACACTAGCCTAGCTATCGATTTCCCTATTAAATCAGCAGCAGCTACACTGTCCTTCCTCTCACTAAGACTGCAGCTTCCGAATGAATCTAAAATGGATGCTGTCCAGGAGATGGGAGGGTCTGGGAGGGAGGGTATGCTAATTGGCTGTAATGTGTCTGCTGACTGCGAGGTACAGGGTCAAAGTTTACTCAATGATAGGGGGTGGACCTAACATCGCATTTGTTCGCCTGCCGCGACGAACGCGCACAAGCTATGTTCGACGGGAACTATTCGCCGGTGAATAGTTTGGGACATCTTATTTGCGAATTCAACTTAGAGATGGGTTCCTAATGGTTGTATGGCTAGAATATAACGAAGATTGAGAATTTAGCGCTATATTCTCAATCTTCGTTATATAATTCTAGCAATACAACCATTAGGAACTCAGATCTAAGTCGAATTCGCAATGCGATTAATATAACCTGCATTAATCGCATTGCGAATTCAACTTAGAGCTAAGTTCCTAATGGTTGTTGTATTGCTAGAATATGCGTTATATTCTAGCAATACAACCATTAGGAACTCAGCTCTAAGTTGTAATCGCAATGCGAATAATACTTACAATTATAAATCACTTTGCGAATCCATTTGATGCCTCTATTTGATTGTATATGACGGTTGACTATGATTACCACCAACGTTCTGCTGCCTCCGAGGCAAGATATCTGAACCCCCCAGGGACCATTTGGGCGTTTTTGATAGAAAACGCATCAAAAACGCATCTGCGTTTTTATAATTTTTTTATTTTTTATTTTATTTTTTTGTGTATTTTGTCACATTTGGTTGCATATTTACATTTGGTATAGGCAAATATGGTAGTCTAGATCATGTGTCTATACCAAAGCCTAGGATCATTGTTTGACAGCATATTTTCTAAGCCATGTAGCTGAATATAGCAAATGTAAATATGCAACAAAATGTGGCAAAATGCACAAACAAATAAACTAAAAAATTAAAAAATTATAAAATTGCAGATGCGTTTTTGATGCATTTTCTATCAAAAACGCCCAATTGGCCCCTGGGGGGTTCAGATATCTTGCTTTGGAGGCAGCAGAACGTTGGTGGTAGTCAACCGTCATATACAATCAAATAGAGGCATCAAATGGATTCACAAAGTGATTAATAATTGTAAGTATTATTGGCATTGCGATTACAACTTAGAGCTGAGTTCCTAATGGCTGTATTGCTAGAATATAACGTATATTCTAGCAATACAACAACCATTAGGAACTCAGCTCTAAGTTGAGTTCGCAATCCGATTAATGCAGGTTATAGTAATCGCATTGAGAATACAACGGCAGACGGGAACAAGCTTTGTTCGCCGGGAACTGTTCGCCGGCGAATAGTTCGGGCCATCTCTACAGAGGACACAGATGATACACCTCCCACAGAGGACAGCTTGTCGCTGCCTCTTGGCAGCCTGGCACACATGAGCGACTACATGCTGCAGTGCCTGCACAATGACTGCCGAGTTGCGCACATTCTAACCAGTGCTAATTGCTAGGTGGCCACCTTGCTGGATCCCCGCTACAAGGACAACGTGACGTCCTTAATTCCGTCACTGGAACATGATTGAGTACAAGCGCATGCTGGTAGAAGCGCTGTTGATGGCATACACCGCCACGTGCACCGCCTCCTCAACCTCCTACTCCACTTTGACCTCCGCCTCCTAGTTTAAGCTTATTATTTTTTATGTTTTGCTATTGTATGTTATTTTAAGTCATTTCTCTATCCACATTTGTTTGCAGGGCAACGTTTCTGCTCTTACCCCCATTTTGCTTCCTTTTGTAGCCCTCTAGCCCTTGCTACGACTATTTTACAGCCATTTTTGTGCACCAAAGTTCAGGTTCGACTTCTGGTCAAGTTTGGTTCTCGAACCCGAACTTTGACCCAAAGTTCGGCCCAACTCGGCGGACCAGAACATCCAGTGTTCCCTATTTGTGATATACGGATGTAGTCGGGTTAACACACATGCTTTATGAGACGTGTTATCTAAACTAAATGCAACTAAATGCGTTAAGCAATTGCTTTTCAATGGCTTATGTTTCAAGATAACGCGATGAGTTAAGAAATTTGAGTTTAGTTTGTGTGTTACACCTGCTACATCTGTATATCCTGTTCATTATCACTGTATTTTCAAGGCCCTGTTGAAAGGGTTAATGAATACTAAGAGATTGTTAGGACTTTGAATAAAAAGCTGGTAATTTTCCACAGCTGCTATAGAGTTTAAAGAAGACCATGTTTTGGTGGGGAAGAAAACATACGTTGATAACCTCCAAACTCAGACAGCCTGACCTTGTGACTGTCTGGTTTAGCTATGTTGTTAGAGCAGCAACACGTGGTGGCACCTCAATGGTGTCCGGAAGACCCAGCGTAGCATTGGGGCCACCCCAGACCCGGCCACTGCACATGTCAATATCTATATTTAAACAAAAACTATAAAATCCTGCAGTTTTCACACTGGCCACTAAGCTTAGTAATTGGGGCCACTTCTTGGTCTCTACAGATTACTTTACTGCAGTTACTGCTTATCTATAAACAGAGGTGATATCACCACAGGAATAAATACAATGACAGTTAAGACAAGATGCACAATTCACAATAGTTAACACCTATAAATGTATGGGACAAAAACCTATTAGAACCTAGTCCCTCAATAATATTACCAAAAACAAGGCAAAAAATACAATAATAATTCAAAAAATTCATCTTTATTCCAAATACATTATCATAATAAAAAACAAGGAAGATGGGACATTAAAAAGACAGGAAAATGTAATATCCATAAGGCCTCTTGCACACGGGCGTCATGTTTGACGCCCGGATAAGATCTTGAGGTGCGTTGCTGGGAATCGCGCTGATTTTTCCGCTGCAGTGCTAACGCTTGTAGTGCGTTGAGCACTGCGCGTGAAAAATCCGCATGCTTGGTACCCAGACCCGAAGTCAGACTTCATCACTGAAGTCTGGTTCGGGATGAGTATTCTGTATGTGTAATTATTTTCCTTTATAACATAGTTATAAGGGAAAATAATCGCATTCTAATTACAGAATGCAATATTCCCAGGCTTTAAAGGGTTAAAAATAATAAAGAGTTAACTTACCTTCTCCCATTGTCTGCGCAGAGCCCCAGACGTCGTCTCTCTTGATAGTTTGGCTGCTTGAGGACCTGTGGTGACGTCACAGGGTCACATGGTCCAATCATAGAAGCATTTGAGTGGACCATGTGACTCCATGTGATCCTGTGACATCACGGCAGGTCCTTCATCGAACATCTGTTGTTCGATGAAGGACCTGCCGTGATGTCACAGGATCACATGGGTCACATGGTCCACTCAAATGCTTCTATGATTGGACCATGTGACCCTGTGACGTCACCACAGGTCCTCAAGCAGCCAAACTATCAAGAGACGACGTTCTGAGGCTCTGCGCGCATAATGGGAGAAGGTAAGTTAACTCTTTATTATTTTTAACCCTTTAAAGCTCCGGGAACATTGCATTCTGTAATTAGAATGCGATTATTTTCCTTATAACTATGTTATAAAGGAAAATAATAACGATCGGGTCCCCATCCCGATCGTATCCTAGCAACCATGCGGGAAAATCGCAACGCATCCGCACATGATTGCGGATGCTTGCGATTTTCCCGCATCCCCATTCACTTCTATGGGGCCTGCGTTGAGTGAAAATCGCAGAATATAGAACATGCTGCGATTTTCACGCAACGCAAAAGTGATGCGTGAAAATCACCGCTCATGTGCACAGCCCCATAGAACTGAATGGGTCAGGATTCAGTGCGGGTGCAATGCGTCCTCCTCACGCATTGCACCCGCGCGGAAAACTCGCCCGTGTGAAAGGGGCCTAAAGGGAGCAGTGATGTATCCAATGAACCACAGTAGGTACTACTCAAACAGAGGAGCATAAAGACTCACATATAGTAATGACATAAAGTGCAAAGTGCCTATTACAAGAAAAGCAAATTCACAAAAACAATATAAAGGCATAAAGTGCCAAGTAATACCTACAAATACATCAATAGCACTGCTCACCGAACCCGACGTACGTTTCGCGATGTTAGCTTCATCAGGGGAATATATCCTTTATGGATATTACATTTTCCTGTCTTTTTAATGTCCCATCTTCCTTGTTTTTTATTATGATAATGTATTTGGAATAAAGATGAATTTTTTGAATTATTATTGTATTTTTTGCCTTGTTTTTGGTAATACAATTCACAATAGGTTATTGTCAAAGCTTATCTATTCTTTCCTTGTACAATGACCTCTGCACAGGTCACTGAGAAGTCATAGAAGTCAATGATGTCCTCTCCTGTCCATTGTGTCTTGTACATTGCCATATATGTTGAAGCTAAGGCTACTTTCACATTTGTGTTAGGTGCGGATCCGCCTGTTAGTTGCTGGAAGCTGCGTTTTGGTGTCCGCCTCCAGAACGAAATAGAGGCGGAACGGAGCCGAACTGATGCATTCTGTACGGATCCTTATCCATTAAGAATGCATTGGGGCTGAACTGATCCGTTTTGGACCGTTTGTGAGAGCCCTGAAACGGATCTCACAAACGAAATCCAAAATGCCAGTGTTAAAGTACACTAATACTGTAACGAACAGCTTACCAATGCAGACTTACCAACCTTTATAGACTGCTCATTGTCAGAGGTTATGGCCCCCACTGCAATTCAGCAGCAGTGGTCTCATCTGCTCACTACTAGTGTTGGGTGCTAATATTCGAATTGCGAATTTTATTCCGCAATATTGCCACTTTGAGAATTCGCGAAGATTTAGACTATAGTGCTATACATTCGTATTCGGTATTCACAAATATTCTAGATTTTTTTTCATCTGAACCCATGATTTCTCCCTGCTTCTTGCTTGTGGGCCAATGAGAAGGCTGCAATGTCTTTGTCTGAGCTTAGCAACATCCCTAGCAACCAATGGAAAAGTTGCCTACCCCCTACTATATAAGAACCTCCCCAGCAGCCATTTTCTGCAGTTTTTTGCAGTTCTTAGAGAGACAGTAATGTCATTGCTATGCTCTATGCTTTGCTGTCTCACATTACATTAGATAGTTAGCTTATATATATAATACAGATATTTAGTGGAAGATAGTCAGTGTAGGTTAGATCGTGATATAGTGTAGCTGATTTTCAGTGCAGAGTGTTAGGTACTGTGATGGGTTCTGCTGTCCATACATACACGCTACAGACAAAGTTCTGTGATGTCACAAGTTCTCAATAATTCTTAGTGCACCAATCAATAATATGCAGTCAGACCTGCTAAAATGTGAAGTTGCAAGTATTGCACCAAAATATGCGTATCATTAATTGCCGATTTGCGCAATTGCGAATATATTGGATAGTCGAGGCTTCTTCACCTTATTTTCTGTCCACCATTCTAGACTTGTGTAATGCGCGTTGTACAGTGCTTACATTAACGTCTATGATCTCACTATTGCAAAGCATACGAGCCACCTCTACTGCCGAGTTTGTCGTGCCAGAAATGATAAATCTTGTGATGAGCTGGGAATCAACCTAATACCACATTGAGCTATTAGGAAATGTGGTAACCGGTTGTAAGTTTTAGTATACAAGAAGAAAAAGATTGTTCCACCACCAGGAGCAAAACAGTAGCAATTCAGTTACATGACAGGAATCTGCATAACTAATCATATGCTAAATAGTTGCAAGTCCAAATTATGTATGAGATAGCCAAGATGATTGTCTATAAAATTATGGTAGTCTCAAATTCGAAGCAGTAGTGAATGGTGAGGTATGCAGCCTGAAATTCAAAAGTTCACAATATTGTTACCCTTTTGCTCATCCGTGTATATTCAATTTCCATACAATCACAATGTTTTGTTTTTTTTTGCTGCTGTAATCACAGCTTCCACAGAGTCACAATTAATTTTATATTCATTTTTTGGGGGGAGGAGGTCTTTGAATTTAATTAAGCAGAGTATATATGTGAGTACTTCAGCAATACCCGTGGTGGGGCAGCAATGCCCATGGTGGGTGTGTTAAGTTGAAATTGAGCATAAAGCCTAAATTGCATGTTAACATATATTCAGTTTGCACATGGTTGGAATTTTAATTTTTCTGTGGATTGTTAAATGCAATGAAACCAGCATATACTGTATACCTGTATGTGATTACTACAAGACACACGGTAGGGCAGCAATCGATCTGTGATTGATAACAGAAATTATTGAGAAAGTGTCAAGCCTCAATTGTCCATTTCCGTGAAGTTTATTTGCCCAGGCTTTTTTTAGGTCTTGTTCAATTTAATTAAACCAGCATATAGGTGATCAACACCAATGCACGGGCCAGCACACAAAAGTACCTGTGAGAGATAACAAATTTAGGCCTAAATCAGTTTCCATTTATTTCTGTGTTCCCAAACATGTTTTCTAATTATTTATTTATTTATTTTTTAATGGGGACTTATTATAGTCAAACTACCAACATATATATGTGATTACTATACCAATAGATAGGGTAGCACACAAAAGTCAATGAGCAATGAACCAGAATATGTACGTGTTTACTGTATTAATACAGATATTTTCTCACAGTTCAGGTCGGCTAAATACGATCAATTGACTACTTTTTGCCACTTATATCACTTTCCAACCATAATTTTCTGTACGGCTGCTGTGTCCTGCATCATGCCACTAATGCCACTTGCCAACCATCACATTCCCCAAAGACACTTTTTTATTTATTATTTTTTTTCTCATAACATCGTTCGTGTTTAAACATAATTTCCCCCTGATAAGGAACAATTTTTGGAAGCTTTGGAATGTGAAAAAACATGAGACATGTAATGCCCAAAGAAGTGGTGGTGGTAGTTCACCATGTAGTATTATAAATAATATGTAAATATTATTCTTTGGATTGATTCAAATATTGGCAATACCAAATTTCGATATCTTTTTAACATTTTACCTGTGTTGCATTAATTAATCAATTTCTTTAATTAAATATAATTTTGATAACATTTTCCATTGAGTCAGTTGTATGTAGACTTGTTTTCTTGTGAGACTGATGGGCTGCAGTTGTTATTGGTACTATGTTGGAGTGCATATAACTTGATCATTTTTATTTCATATTTTGGAGTGCAAGGTGGCCAAATAATAGCAATTACATAGTTGAATAGTTAGTATGGTTGAAAAAAGACATATGTCCATCAAGTTCACTCAAGGTAAGGAAGGGGATGTGAGAAACCAGAAATCTACCCATTTTCATAAGCATTAATGTTATTTAGTTTTAAAACAAAAAAAATAATCTAGGCTTTAAAAAAAATAAAACATCAACTGTTCCTGCTGTGATCACCTCCTTAGGAGAGAGAGATAGAGAGAGATAGAGATAGACTAGTACACAAATGTGTATTTCTCAACAATATATATGCAATATATATGCATATACATGCAAGTGTTACTCTGGAAACCCCATGGTACACCGCTTAAGCAGTGTTGTAGGCCAGATGATGTCCCTACTATGCCAAGTGCGTGTGCACATTATTGTATACCAGACAATGTCCCTCTGGGTTTCTGGGAATTTGCTTTTGTAAACCTATCTGGTGCCAGCAGATATTAGACATGATCATTTGTATATATTTTACCCAAAAATCTAGAGGAGCATCCTCTACCCTACAATAGGTATCACACATCAGCTGGTCTCCATAATAGAAATAGTACCCACCTAGAGGTTTCTCCTGTATGGACATAGCAATGTGAGCTGTAAGCCTTATACTGATTGGCTAGCTAGAACATGCGATCCAATTTAATATAGGAGCTGATTTCACTCCAAAAACCTTATTGAAAGACCTAACAGTCCTTTTAAGGACTGGAGTGTGTGTTTGACAGCAGTACAGCACCATTTTTTTTTTTTTTAAGAAGGGGTTTGCTTCAGCACTATCAGGGATAGGCGTCACCAGGAAGGGACAGATAGTGCAGGGCTTGAAAATCGCTTTTATAACTTCTGGAAGACAGAAAGATTTCTGATTAGTGACATCTACAATACGCCATCATAAAACAGTGTGTTAGGCAGATATTATCAAAAGGGGCTTATTCACTACAGTGTTCCTTGGTACTGAGATATACACTGCACCATCATAAAGCAGTGTGTTGGGCAGACATTATAAAAAGGGGCTTATTCACAACAGTGTGCCTGGTACTGAGACATACACTGCACTGCATCATAAAAACTATTTTTTCAGGGGAGATTAACCTAACTTGTGCCACATCTGTGTGTGCATTCAATCCGCAACAGTTATCTTAATTGCTCCAGCAGAGAGTGATTTATATTTTGGCCATAGTTAACTAGTTTTGGGCACATCATTGTGTGTGTTTAGGCCGCAACAGTATATACAATATTCCCACAAAGAATACATTTTATTTGGGACAAAATTTTATCCAATATAGAATGACATCCGAATACAGTGTGTATTGTCAAAATTACATTATCTCTGGTCTAGTGTAGTGCCGAAAATCTGCATTTCTCTGTCTATAGTACACTGCAGCAAGCCAATACAGTGTGTACTGTAAAAATGTTGTTATCTGTAACCTACTGTAGTGACGAAAATTTGTATTTCTCTGTCTACAGTACATTATAGCAAGTCTATATAGTGTGTACTGTAAAAATTGCATTATCTCTGGTCTAGTGTACTCCTGAAAATATTTATTTGTCTGTAATCAGTACATTACAGCTAGCCAATACAGTGTGTACTGTAAAAATGTCATTATCTCTCAGCTAGTGTAGTGCCGAAAATTTGTATTTCTCAATCTGCAATACATTACAGCAAGCTAATACAGTGTATACTGTAAAAAATTCATTATCTGTGGCCTACTGTAGTGACGAAAATTTGTATTTCTCTGTCTACAGTACATTTAAGCAAACCTATACAGTGTGTACTGTAAAAATTACCTTATCTCTGTTCTAGTGTACTCCTGAAAATATTTATTTTTCTGTATTTAATACATTACAGCAAGCCAATACAGTGTGTACTGTAAAAATGTCATTATCTGTGGGCTAGTGTAGAGCTGAAAATTTGTATTTCTTTGACTACAATACATTACAGCAAGCCAATAGAGTGTGTACTGTAAAAATTTCATTATCTGTGGCCTACTGTAGTGACGAAAATTTGTATTTCTCTGTTTACAGTACATTTAAGCAAACCTATACAGTGTGTACTGTAAAAATTACCTTATCTCTGGTCTAGTGTACTCCTGAAAATATTTATTTTTCTGTATTCAGTACATTACAGCAAGCCAATACAGTGTGTACTGAAACATTTACATTATCTCTGGTCTAGTGTACTCCTGAAAATATAATTTTTTTCTGTATTCAGTACATTACAGAAAGCCAATAATCTGTATTGACTAACTTCTCCACTCCGCCAAAGGAAAGCTGAGCTAATGAGGAACAAAAATGCAATTTAAATATATGCTTTATAATGTACTCAATCCAAGTTTCAGATGCACCATTTTCACCCCAAAAAAAGGGTATATGTTTGAATCTTAAGCAGTAGACAGGTGGCTCTCTGGTGATACACTATTTTTTGCAGTGCCTAAGTATACAGGTTACCCCAAAGAATCAAAAAAGTGTCAGAATCAAAAATAGAAATACGGGCACTCAACTATATGTCTCTGCACTATAAACATTTATTTAACACATAAGATATAAATGTAAATCCAAAAAATGATATAAAATAAAATAAAACATAAAACCCAGGTATAGATGTTGAACCAAAAATGCAAGTTGGGTCCACACCAGGACTTATAAGGTCCTTGGTATTTTGTTGTATATTAGTGTATCAGTGTTAGGCGGTCTCCACTTTGCATATAAATCTTCTATCTCAGGCATGCTCAACCTGCGGCCCTCCAGCTATTGTTGCTATTGGTAGGTATCCTAATTGTAAAATCTTAAAGTGGCACTCCATTTAAAGAGGCAACTCCATTGTAATGTATAGAGTAGTACAAGTCTAGTAGTTTATAATAGTTGTATATAAATATGTATCTTTAAAGATAAGAAACAATGAGGAATATAAATCCATAAAAAAATATATACTTAAGGAGTATAAAAATGCACATACACCAAAAAACGCACTAAAAACGCACATGCGCTAATCTGATCATATTGCATAGTTAATTTAATCAGATCAAAATGAATCAAAAGTGCATGTTTTTCTTAGTCATTCCAAACAGATACTGATAAAAATTTGTTTATAAAGAACGGGATCTACCCTTATTTAGTGTTTTTTTCCCCTTTTTATTTTTTTATTTTTTCTTTATTTATACCAAAAAACGTAAAAAGGAAAAAAAAATGTAAAAAAAAATATATAATATGTATATATTTTTTATGGCTTTATATTCCTCATTGTTTTTTTATCTTTAAAGATACAGATTTATATACAACTTTTATAAACTACTGGACTTGTACTGCTCTATACATTACAATGGAGTTGCCTCTTTAAATGGAGTGCCACTTTAAGATTTTACAATTAGGATACCTACCAATAGCAACGATAGTGGGACAATATATAGTGTACAACGACTAAATAAAAATATGGCCACTGAGGAAGGGATTGGTAATCCCAAAACGTGTATGATCCGGCTTATTAATAGGACTTTGCATGGTTTTATCCAAAAAGCGCTTTTTTACTAAGAATAGTTTCCACTAAATGTTGCATACCACGTGGGATGCCACAGGTATACACGCACCTGAACATCGGGAGGAGTGTGCCATTTGAGCGTGCGGAGCGCCGCTGTCTGCAGGGAGTATTGGCGGCTATTGCTGAACCCCGGTGGGGGGAAAGAGAAGATGACGGAGAGCATCTAGCCACAATTGAGTGGTGAAGACACGGTAAAATCGCATATATTTGCATGACATTCATAGGTGTCTAAGCAAGATCTCTGCTTACTGTGGCAACATATATTCATCTTGCCTCACCTACAGTGTTGAATGAGTATAACTTGGAAACATCTACGGCTGTAATAGACTTATATATGGCTCCATTGGAAATATCTTGAATGTGGCATTCTAAATGAGCACAGCATTTATTACTAGATGAGCTAGCGCTTGGCTTGCTGGCATTTCTATCTGTTGGATGACGTTTACTAAGTGACGATTTGCCCTTCTTTTTGCATCTGATTGAACACGGCATATATATTAGATAGAAGCTTTATATGAAAAGTGGAGACCGCCTAACATGTTTTATGGGGTTCACTAGGCTTCAGACCCTCACCTCCAATGCTTTATACCGTCTGCTCACAGTAGGCCATCACTGCAAAAAATTTTTTGGGTTCGCTTGGCTTCAGGCCCTCACCTCCAATGCTTTTTACAGTCTGCTCACCTGTAGGCCATCACTGCAATGTTTTATGGGGTTCGCTCACTACAATTAGTTATTGGGTCCACTCACCTTTAGACCCTCAACTAAAATGTCTTAGATGGTAACCAGCAGGCCCTTGCTACAAATGTTTTTGAGGGTTACCAGCAGGCCATCAATCATTTTTCAAGGGTGTGTATGATGCCCTCCTTTATGTGTAATAAAGGGTGTATTGGAGTGCCGATTTCTTGTAATTTTTGCCAGCCCTTTCACTTACTGCATAGGCTTTATGAGTGTAGCAGTGTACCTGAACAATTGTATCACCATGTGAATGAGGCCCTCATTTATGTGATTTACAGGCTGTATCAGAGTGCTTCTTACTTGTAATTTTTGGCAGGATTTGCACTGTATATACAATTGAATATACCGTAAAAAATGTTTCCTAACAATTTTACCCTTAAAAATTATTTTTTTTTTTTTGAGGGGGCGGGATTTTGGCGTAATTTTGTCACTCTGTAAAAGTGGCAGACAACTGGGACAATATAGTTCCCAGCAGCGGCAATGGAGTCCAAGATGCACCCAGACATGGACCCCATGCTGTTCCAGATCCATTTTAATAGTGTTTTTGTCACTTTCTGATCTTTTCCAATGGACCAGGCACCCTCTTCTCATCCGAGCAGGGGGTGCCCATCACTAGTACCTACTCCTGCTTTTGGCTACCAAATTACAAGCTAATTCGGATGGGACCTATACAGACAGGATCCGGTGTGCATCTCATTTTTCCTTGCTTCTAACACATCAGAAAAATGGTCAAATAAATTATGATGTCAGCCAGCCCAAAAGGCAAAATAGTGGCCCAGTCATGAGGTGGGGAGGGTGGGAACAGTATGAGAAGTCCACAGAGTGGCCCTATGACATAGTGATGAGGTGGAAGTAGCATGAGGAGGCCACAGAGTGGCACAACGATGAGAGATTGCGGAGGTGGCAGCAGCATGAGGAGGCCACAGAGTGGCACGACGATGAGAGATTGTGAAGGTGGCATAGCCTGAATTCGTCTATTCATTTATATGGAATATAGGACAAAACAGAAGTTTAACATTTCTCAACTTTCTAAAGTGTTGCTTAAAACACGATTTAATAATACATGTTCTCCGACACAAAAGACTTGTCAAATTGATTGTCCGGGAATTTCCCATGAAGATTGGGATAATATATTGGCAAATTTAGGTTTACTTTCTTTTAATTTTAATCAAGTTTTGGTTCAATTTAATATTAAATATTTAATAAATTTAATTCAAAAAATTAAATGTTGCCTAAGACAGGAGAGAATCGGCCAGTCTACTGTTTATTCGACGACGTGGTTGCGATGGAGAAAGCATTCCAAAAAACTCCACCTGTAGATGAATCCTATCAAGATTGATGTAAGTGCGGTATCGGCTGTTCATCGAGCTAGATACTTCTGAGGGAACCTGCCTGGCAAGAACAGGCCTCTAGTAGCTACAGAAAATGAGAAGACAAAGCTTCAGGATTGCTTGAAGCCTGGAAGAGTCGAAAAGTTCATCAAGATTCAAACCATAACTACCAGCCCCTGGTCTCTTCGTCAGGGAAAACATCATGAGTTCCCAGTCATCATGAATGGGAAGGAGGACATCCTGTGTTGCACGGAGATAGATAGGGTCTTCGGATTCCCCCCGCACTATACGTCTCAGAAATGAACCGCTGCTCCCGACAGCAGCTCCTGTGAAGGTCATGGAGCGTCCCGGTCACCCGGCATCTATTCTCCCCGCTGAAGGATTATTTTGAAAGCATGTAGAAGCCAGGGCCCCCACGCTGCAGATTTATCATGGAGACATAGGATTTTATAATATTACATTATTATGTAAAGAAAAAAAAAAAGAAAAAATGAAGTCCGTTTGTCACTCGGCTCCAAAGTGCGATCAGCTACATCATCATCATCGAGTACTGTCTGCACGTCACTGATGTCCTCCTCAATGGTCTCTTTGTCAGGAACCTGACCACTCGCAACACCAGCTCCCACGCCACTCTCCTCATCACTACTTGCCCGCCTAGTAGAGAAAAGAACAGAGGCAGGTTAAGGACAGGTGAGGGCACTGGGCCTGATCCGGGGCCATGCCAACAAAGGGTTATTTCTGACGAACCCACTGACTCTTGGCTGGGGGTGTCTGATGTCACTTGCGACTAAGTCGAAGATCGAGTCAACCACTCAAGAACCGCTGGGTTGCTGGTCATGACACAACCGCTAGCTGACATTGGGAGCTCAGGCCTCTCGAATTGAACCCTGCTGCCATGGCCCCTTACTCTGTTGCGACCTCTGCTTGCGCCAGAAACATTTATGCCTCTGCCACTCCCCTAAGCAGGGCCTGGCACTTCTCTGCCTGACATACTGTTAGATCAAAAAATCAAATGTTAGATCAAATATTTTTTATTTCACCACGAATACATTGCAAACTGGGCCTTAGAATATATCACTGCACTGCAGAACGGCAATTAGGCTCTAATTTGTTTCTTCTTTTACACAATACAAAAAGCTTTTCAACAGATGAGTGCAACGATGAAGGTTGAATATTTCTTTATTTTGCCACTAATACACGGCAAACTGGGCCTCAGAATATATCACTGCACCGCAGAACGGCAATTAGGCCCTAATTGTTTTCTACTTTAACATAAAAGTCTTTTCAACAGATGAGTGCAATGATGAGAGGCAAATATATTTTGTGTTTGAAAAGATAACTGCACCGCTGAGCGGAAACTATTTTTATTTATTTTTCTACTAAGACATGGAAAAATGGGCTTTAGAACAGATATGTCAGGAATCATTCTGCTATGTCTGTTTAGTTCAGATTGTCTTGCCCTCAAGTTCTGCGTCAATTAAGATGGTGGATTGTGTCTCAGCTGGGTGCCATCTTACTTCCTGTTTCACATTTAAACCTTTCAAGCCTGCTACCAATTGTTTGAGTATTGTGTTTAGCTTCAGCTTCTGCAGTCCTCTTGCTTGGAACTAGCTCTCTGGTTTGTTCCTCCTCCTTGCGGGTTTACGCTGCTACTCTGTGACATCCTGCTACCTCCTAAGGCAGGTAATACAAAAAATCCCTAGCATAACCTATAGACGGGGCAAACATTTCAAAGAAATGGTAGTACATAGCCACTTCCAAAGAGATACCAATCAATGTGAAACTTGGCTAAAAACTGTGGGATCATACTCGTGTGTAACTTGTAGTTTCTGCAAATTTATGTCCCCGAAAAAAGAATTCACTAATCCCCATGATGGTAGAACCTATCAAATAAGGGAATATATAAACTGTAGAAGCACAGGTGTCGTCTATGCAATACAGTGTGGATGTGCAAAATTGTACATTGGTAAGACAATTCAAAAACTAAGAAGAAGATTTCTAAACACTTCAGCACCCTGAATACAAATGAGGAAACCCCACTGTCCAGACATATAAAAAATTATCACAATGGAACTAGAGATGGCCTGAACTATCCGCCGGCGAACAGTTCCCGGCGAACATAGCTTGTTTGCGTTCGCCGCGGTGGGCGAACAAATGCGATGTTCAGTCCTCCCCCTATACATCATCATTGAGCAAACTTTGACCCTGTACCTCACAGTCAGCAGACACATTCCAGCCAATCAGCAGCATACCCTCCCTCCCAGACCCTCCCATCTCCTGAACAGCATCCATTTTAGATTAATTCGGAATTTGCAGTCTTAGTGAGAGGAGGGACGGTGTAGCTGCTGCTGACTTAATTGGGAAATCGATAGCTAGGCTAGTGAATTCAGTGTCCACTCCAGTCCTGAAAGACTCATCTGATCTCTGCTGTAAGGACAGCGTCCTGACAGCACCCCAAATAGCCCTTGTTAGGGCTGCAACATTAGTGTGCTTTTTTTTTTCTGCATATATATATTACAGTTGCCTGGCCTGCCCGTGTGTGAGGAGCTACAGGCCCACAGACTGTAGTGTGCCCACTTGAAGTGCCCACCCCTGTCTTCCCGTGTGGCACAGGACTTTGCATCAAAAAAAGGCATTTAATTTTTACAATTTAGTGTAATTTCAGTTACTTGCCTGCTAGTGTGTGTCAGGCCGACTTGCACTGACTGTAGTGTGCCCACTGTTAGTGCCCACCCCTGTCATCCCGTGTGGCACAGGACTTTGCATCAAAAAAAGGCATTTAATTTTTACACTTTACTGTAATTTCAGTTGCTTGCCTGCTAGTGTGTGTCAGGCCGACTTCCACTGACTGTAGTGTGGACACTGCCAGTGCCAACCACTGATACCGGATGGCACAGTAGCTTGCCGATAAATAAGGCATTTAATTTTTACACAGTAGTCTAATTTCAGTTGCTTGCCTGCTGCCAGTGTGTGTCAGGCCCACTTCCACAGACTGTAGTGTTCCCACTGCCAGTGCCAACCACTGATACCGGGTGGCACAGTAGCTTGCCGATAAATAAGGCATTTAATTTTTAGACAGTAGTCTAATTTCAGTTGCTTGCCTGCTGCCAGTGTGTGTCAGGCCCACTTCCACTGACTGTAGTGTGCCCACTGCCAGTGCCCACCACTCATACCGGGTGGCACAGTAGCTTGCCGATAAATAAGGCATTTAATTTTTAGACAGTAGTCTAATTTCAGTTGCTTGCCTGCTGCCAGTGTGTGTCAGGCCCAATTCCACAGACTGTAGTGTTTCCACTGCCAATGCCAACCACTGATACCGGGTGGCACAGTAGCTTGCCGATAAATAAGGCATTTCATTTTTAGACAGTAGTCTAATTTCATTTGCTTGCCTGCTGCCAGTGTGTGTCAGGCCCACTTCCACTGACTGTAGTGTGCCCACTGCCAGTGCCCACCACTGATACCGGCTGGCACTGTAGCTTTCCGATAAATAAAGGCATTTAATTTTTAGACAGTAGTCAAATTTCAGTTGCTTGCCTGCTGCCAGTGTGTGTGAGGCCTACTTCCACAGACTGTAGTGTGCCCACTGCCAGTGCCCACCACTCAAACCGGGTGGCACAGTACCTAGCACGCGTAGTACCATTTATCTAAAAAAAAATGACAGGCAGAGGCAGGCCACCCCGCAGGGGCCGTCGTGGTCATGGTGCTGTGATTTCCACTGTCCTTGGAATAATGCCTAGTGTTCAGAGGCCACGCACACTGAACCCGAAAAATTCTGAGGACATAGTTGACTGGCTTAGACAGGACACCCAATCTTCAACAGCTTCCGCTAAGAACCTTGACGCACCATTCTCCTCCAGCTCAGCTTCGGTCACCTGCTCTCAAGTTACTACGCTCCTGCCCGCCGCCAACCACCACCACTACCACCACAGCCACCACAGCTGCTTCACTTGATCCGTCAGAGGAGTTATTTACACATCAGTTGGATGCAATTAGTGATGCGCAACCATTATTGCCAGATGATGTAGATTACAGGGATATGTCTCAGTCAGGCAGGATTACACACATGGACGTACAGTGTGATGATGATGATGATGATGTTGTACCCGCTGCTGCTTCCTTTGCTGAGGTGTCAGATACAAGTGAAGCGGTTGATGATGACGATGTGTCCACGGATGTCACGTGGGTGCCTGCTCGAAGAGAAGAAGAGGGGGAAAGTTCAGAAGGGGAGACAGAGAGAAGGAGGAGACGAGTTGGAAGCAGGGGGAGGTAGTCGCAAGGAATTAGTGGCACAGTCAGACAGCATGTATCGGCACCCGGGGTCAGCCAGACAGTACGCCAGTCAACGCATGCTGTTGCCACCACCAGAATGCCGTCATTGCAAAGCTCAGCAGTGAGGCATTTTTTGTGTGTGTCTGCCTCGCTGCTTGGGGTTGACTTGCCTGAAAGCAGAGAGCCACACAGGGCCAGCACTCCTGTCCGCCCTTAACGCACAGGTGGATCAGTGGTTGACCCCGCACCAACTGGAGATCGGCATAGTTGTGTGTGACAATGGAACAAATTTGTTGTCGGCATTGAATTTGGGCAAGTTTTCACATGTGCCGTACATGGCACATGTGTTGAATCTCATCGTACAACGCTTTGTGTCTAAGTACCCAGGCTTGCAGGACGTCCTCAATCAGGCTAGGAAGGTGTGTGGCCATTTCAGGCGTTCCTACACGGCCATGGCGCACTTTTCCGATATTCAGCGGCGAAACAACATGCCAGTGAGGCGCTTGATTTGCGACAGCCCAACACTTTGGAATTCAACACTCCTAATGTTCGACCGCCTGCTCAAACAAGAAAAAGCCTTCAACGAGTATTTTTATGACAAGGGTGCTAGGACAGCCTCTGCCGAGCTGGTAATTTTTTTGCCACGTTACTGGACGCTTATGCACAATGACTGTAGGCTCATGCGTCCTTTTGAGGAGGTTACAAACCTAGTTAGTCGCACCGAAGGCATCATCAGCGACCTCATCCCATTTGTTTTCTTCCTGGAGCGTTCCCTGGGAAGAGTGCTGGATCACGCTGTAGATGAGCGTGAAGAGGAGTTGTGGTCACCATCACCACCAGAAACAGCCTTGTCATCATCGCTTGCCGGACCTGCGGCAACGCTGGAAGAGGATTATGAGGAAGAGGATTCAGAGGAGAAATGTGGCGGCTTTGAAGAGGAGAAAGACCAACCACAGCAGGCACCCCAGGGTGCTCGTTGTTGTCACCTATCTGGGACCCATGGTGTTGTACGTGGCTGGGGTGAAGAACAGACCGTCAATGACATCAGTGAGGACGAGGAACGGGAAATGAGTAGCTCTGCATCAAACCTTGTTCAAATGGGGTCTTTCATGCTGTCATGTCTGTTGAGGGACCCTCGTATAAAAAGGATGAAGGAGAACGTCCTGTACTGGGTGGCCACGCTACTAGACCCCCGGTATAAGCAGAAAGTGGCAGAAATGTTACCAAATTACCGTCGGAAAGGATGCAAAAGTTCAAAACCAAACTAAAAAATATGCTTTACATAGCTTATAAGGGGGATGTCACAGCACAAAGGGAATCTAACAGGGGAAGAGGTGAATGTAATCCTCCTCCTACCATGGCGGCAAGGACTGGACGATTTACAGATGTGTTGTTGATGGAGGACATGCAGAGCTTTTTCAGTCCTACACATCGCCACAGCCCTTCGGGATCCAGCCTCAGAGAATGACTCGACCGACAGGTAGCAGACTACCTCGCCTTAACAGCAGATATCGACACTCTGAGGAGCGATGAACCCCTTCACTACTGTGTGTGTAGGCTTGACCTGTGGCCGGAGCTATCCCAGTTTGCGATAGAACTTCTGGCCTGCCCTGCTTCAAGTGTCCTGTCAGAAAGGACCTTCAGTGCAGCAGGAGGCATTGTCACTGACAAGAGAAGTCGCATCAGTCATAAAAGTGTTGATTACCTCACCTTCATAAAGATGAATGAGGCATGGATCCCGAAGGGACTGACAGTGGGGGATACGTTTGACTAATAAAAGGCCTGATTACTTGCCTTGGCCTCAAAATGAGTGGATGCTGTATTTAATGTCTGCATACCGGATGACTTTCGTGAATTCTCCACCATCAAATAGGGTTCAAGTTTTAGTCACTTTTCTGCCTGGAAAACATCAATTTTTCCGGCCGCTGCTACAACTGCGGCTGCAACAATGCCAATTTTTTTTTCAGGCATGTGTACATGCCTAATTTTTCTGTCCTATGGTGCAGCACTGTGTCTGCAAAAAAAAAAAAAAGGCACATAAAAGTGTCAATTCCCCTTCGTGAATGTTACCTTGTTGTGGTGAAGGGGCTTGCGTATCACAATGAAGCAATCATCACCTCTATGAGTGTGTTGTCAATGTTGCCACACCCCAGATAATAAGGCCGTTGCTTCATTATGGTCAGACCAAAAGCGATCGGACGGCTGGATAATATTTCATAGAAAAAACATTAATTTACCTTTTTTTTTTTTTAAGTTGTATGGGTTTTTAATACATAAAATTAAAAATCATAATAAAGTCTCTTAATAGTTTATTAGAAATAATGCAGACAATTAAAAAAATCCCCATCAATTCCAATACAAAGCAAATACAGAGCTCAGAACTCAATTCGACACACATCACCGGATAGGGTCCATAACAGGGATTAAACGGATAGGAATAGTACTAGTTAAGACACCACTCATATAGGGTGTCACAGCACATTGCTCTGTGCACGCGCAGTGCCCCAATTTGGGAGTAAGAGGACCGACCAAGCTGCTTTTTCCATCTCCCGGTTCCTAAAATCAATTCAGTTTGGTGTATGAGGGTTTGGTCTGTCACTGTGAAGGCAGTCGAAGGTACCCGGCCTAAATTTTTTTTCACAAAAGGCAATCCCTGATATGGGATGAAACAGGGATTAAACTGATGAGAATAGTACTACAGAAAATACCACTCATATGGGGTGTGACAGTAAATTGCACGGCACAGACACAGTGACCGTGGATTAAAACAAAGGGGAGGGAGCCAGCGTTTTTTTAACCATCTCCCCATTCGAAAAATCGATTCAATAAATGGCCCCCAGATTGGGGACGTTAGAGGGATTAAACTGATGAGAATAGTACTACAGAAAATACCACTCATATCGGGTGTGACAGTGAATTGCATGGCGCAGACTCAGTGACCGTGGATAAAAACAAAGGCGAGGGAGCCAGTTTTTTTTTTAACCATCTCCCTGTTGAAAAATCAGTTCAATAAATGGACCCCAGATTGGGGACGTTAGAGGGATTAAACTGATGAGAATAGTACTACAGAAAATACCACTCATATTGGGTGTGACAGTAAATTGCACGGCGCAGACACAGTCACTGTGGATAAAAACAAAGGGGAGGGAGCTAGCATTTTTTTAACCATCTTCCCATTCGAAAAATCAATTCAATTCACTTTTCGGGGACCCTTGGTGTTGTACGTGGCTGGGTGGAGGAAGAAACCTTCAAGACATCACCGTGACATGGCTAGCTTGGTATCCAACCTTGTGCAAATGGGGAGTTTGCGGTTGTGCAAATGGACTGTTTGCGGTTGTTTGCGGTGCATTAAAAGGGGAGTTTGGTCTGTCAATGTCTGTGAAGCGGGCGTAACCCTTACACTACCTGATCGATACAACATCATACCTGATCGTATACACACACTGGATGTTTTAAAGCATGTTATTCCAAACAATTTAGGAATGTTAGTTTATTTATGCCGTTTATGGATTAAAACCCGACTCTGTGTCCACTACGTAATTTTCCATGGGAGTATTGCCATGGATCCCCCTCCGGCATGCCACAGTCCAGGTGTTAGTCCCCTTGAAACAACTTTTCCATCACTATTGTGGCCAGAAAGAGTCCCTGTGGGATTTAAACTTCGCCTGCCTATTGAAGTCTATGGCGGTTCGCCCGGTTCCCCCGTTCGCAAACATTTGCGGAAGTTCGCGTTCGCCGTTCGCGAACGGAAAAGTTTATGTTCGCGACATCACTAGGAACGACCTCAGGATTGAGGATCTGGGGAACACAGAGAATTAAAAGGGGCCCGAGACAAGGAAGCATTGACCGTAAGTTGCAACAAGAAGAAACTAAATGGATCTACCGTCTTAATTGTCTCTCACCTCTGGGTATAAATGAAGGTTTTACGTTTACTGCATTTTTATAATCTATATGTTAAAGTTGGCATACAATTTAACCTAAAAAGATTAGAATAGTAAATCTATACAGTCCAAGTAACAGGATAAAGGGGATCATTGTAATATTCTATGGATTTAGGAACATGACATTCTTTGAAACGACTCACCTTGCTTTCAGGACCTGTATGGCTTCTCCATAGGTTTCTTGAGACTTGATGTGGCAGCCATGCGGGAGGGTATTTAACTCCAAACACCACTTTTAAAATTGTTCTAAAATACAAAATGACTAATGTTATAATGAATAAATGGTATAATGCTGAGGTAAAGAGAATAGATGGTAAACTATAAAAGCAAAACACTCTGTAATAAGGTAAGGGCAATTCTAATTGATCTTGCCCTTGCCATATATGTTGTATAATCTAGGGACGTGAATATTGATACATCTTACTATCATCAGATGATTATCTCGTGGCTGTCTCTATATAAGCACCGGGGGATATAGTGATATCTAAAAGTTATCTGGTTATTGCCTCTGACCCCACAGATCTTATGGTAATATTAATGTATCTCTGGCAGCTGTCAAACCAGCAAATAGTCAAGTGTGGGCGTAAGCGCGGCCTTCCAAAAAATGAACGTCAATACTATGCGATTCCTAATAGTGAAACAGTGAGAAGAGCAACAGAAATTTTCAAAGTGCAGGCGCATGCGTGGCCCTCCGAAAACATCGCCGCTATGCGTTTTTTTCTATGGAGAGGAGTGGGGGAAATTTTTAAAGTACGGATGTATGCGCGGCCTTCCGAAAGCATCAACATTATGCTATATTCTCCAGCGGAGTAAGCAGAGGAGTGGGAGAAATTTTCAAAGTGCGGGCACATGCACAGCCCTCTGAAAACACTGTCACTACGCGATCCTCTCTAACGAAAAAAGGAGAGGAGTGGGAGAAATTTTCTAAGTGCCGGCGCGATCCTCCTTCCCCCTCCCTCCCGACAGCATCACTATACGTCACTATGACAAGATGACAGACGTAGAACGGGAAGTATGCACCCGATTGTAACGTGGCAAATCAATCAGATGGAAAGGATTACTATTGGAGAATTACGCAGGTCCTAGCAGTACCGAAGGTTTCAAAGATGATCCCCGCCCCCAACACAGTTACCTGTAACTATATCCCCTGAAGACGCCGAATGCTCGGCAAAACATGTTGGGATACAGGAATTGTTGTGTGTGTGTGATTTTTTAGCTCTCAGGGATAGTCAGAAAAGGATCCCATAATTGGGAAATCTGAGCTAGCTAGAGTTAAGTTAGTGAATGCATGAATTAAAGAATGAAAGAAAGGGAGTGTATCTCCCCTCTATAAATCACAGTCCCAGCGTGTGGCATTGTAGCTGAGTGCTAGTGATTGATACCTTCTCCCTCACGTATCTAACCTAGCTAGCAGATACTCAGCACTAAAAGCAAATTAAATAAGGAATAAATGGGTGATAGACCCTAGAGACTGAGCTAATACTGCTCAGTCATACAGCTGGATGCCAATGACCAATACATTTTCCGATACATTTTCCTTTGCTGGTGTACCCTGAAAATTTTTAACTTCACTTGTCCAGTTCCCATGTTTTTGTTTTAGATAAGATAGAAATAAAGATTTGAAATTTTAGAGTCTAGTCAGTGAGAGTGCAAAAAACGCTATAAGGTCTCTCGACCAATTATAAATACAAAAGTACAGTGGTAAAGCGTCGCACCTCTCCTGAGGGGTTTATTTATGATTAATACCTCCTGTTGCTGACCCGGATTGCCTCGCTTCATTCCTGTGCCGACTGCCCTGACCCATTGCTTGTCTGACCTCAGCTCTACTGCATCCTTGCTACTGGTAATGGCTCCGCCGGCCTGGCTCTGCTGCATCCTTCGGTCCTGCACCATTGCTACCGGCAATGGCTCTGACTGCCTGGCTCTGCTTCATCCTTCAGTCCTGCAACCTCCTGTTCAAGACTCCGGTACTTCCAGTGTACAGGCCTTGTCCCTGCCATTGGATTCCAGCAATATTCCACTAGTATCGTGGCAAATATTTTTTTCCTTTTTTTACTAATACACGAAAAAAAGGGCTTTAAAACAGATAACTGCACCGCTGAGTGGCAAATATATTTTACTTTTGCCACTCATACACGACAAAAAGGGCTGTAAGGGCTGCAAATATTCCTTTTTTCCCCACTAATACAAGCCAAAAGATGCTGGAATTACAGAGCTGTATAATAGCAATTTGGATCCCCAGTCAGTGCAGCAAGGTGTAATAGGATTGTTCCTATTTCCCAGGCTGTCCCCTCCCCGCCTGAACCCTGTTCAACACAAATGCTGCAGAATTATTCCTCCCTAACCTTTTCCTACATCTTGAATAATCTTTCCCTGCACTTGTAAATAGTTTTTTTTCACCACAATTAAGTCTTTCCTATCACTGTCCCTAGCGCCTGCTGACATCTCTCCCTGCACTAAGCACGCTGGTGAATGGCAGAATCTAAGATGGCTGCCGCTATTTATAGGGCTTTGACATCACAGGGCTGGCTGGCTGCTGATTGGCTGCATGCATGCCTTTCCACAGTTCCTTGCCCCATGTTCTCACATGTGTAGCAGCTATTTTAGGAAAAAATGTGATTCGTTACTACGAAGCGTGAGGAAATTCGCATTCAAATTCCACTCAGCTTTGATTCGCTCATCTCTAGGGGTCTAGCGTGTGTAGTGCTGCACAACTACATATGAACCTATGAGTCGACACCCGATGAAGACGCCCAAGTATATAGTCCACCATCTGAAAGAGACACTTTCCAACTTGGAAGATCAGGATCTGCTGGACTGAGGGAGTTATTTTCTAAATATTTTATGTCCCCTATCGGTTCATTCCCTTTCCAGCAGTAGTAATGGACTCATGGAAGGTTGTATTTACCAGTGTTTTTTTTTTTTTTTTTGTTTTCTTCACAACCTAGATGGTTAATTTTTAGTTATTTTTTCTTATTTTTTTTTAGGATAATGAGGATCCTTGACGTGGGTTGCGAGCTTACATATTTTGCTTACATATATTGTTTTGAACACTGTATGTGTAATATGTACTGTGGTAAGGTGCAGGGTGCCGTCCTAGATGGCAGGTACGTGTCACCGAGGTTGCTGGCCTCGGTGAGGTGAGAGCCGGGTTTTTGTCTGCAGCAGCTAGTGCTGTTTGACTTTGTTAAATAGCATGGCTGCAAAGCCGATCCGGGCCGGCTCTTACTGGGAGCAGCTAAAGAGTAGGGTGGGTGGCTGCTCCCCACGGTCCAGTCCGAGTTTTGGGCTGGGTTTATAAACTCAGCCAGCACCACCAGCTGTGAGTGTGATTATCCTGGAGCTGCTAACAGGGCTGGGAGTTCTCTGTCCTGGAGGAAAGAGCTCAGCAAGGAGGTGTTGTGTTCCTGGCTACCTGAAGCTGGATTCTCCTGCGGCTGGGCCGACAGCGTGGTGCGAACCTGCACCTACACCTCCCAGGTGACTGAACCTGTGTTGGACTGTTTTTGTTTGGCTACGTTATTTCCGTTGTGTGTGAACTGTCACCAAGAGACTGTTTTTCATTTTGTGTGCAAGTGTGAATAAAACACTGTTTGTTGCACAATCTGGACTCCTGGTTTTGCCTCTAAACTGCACCCGCACCGCTGTCTACCAGAGCGACTCCCCACATTTGGTGTCGGATGCGGGCATGCGCAGTGAGGCTGGCGTGAACGCCGAAGTTTTGTTTTTCTAAAGTGTATGGAATATATTAAGCCAGCAAAGCTGCAAGCAGGAGTTTCTGACAACATGGAGGCTGCTGTGAAGGCTCTCATAGAGGCTAACGTGCAGCAGCGGGAGACCAACCAACTATTGCTACAACATGTGATGGCGTTACAGGCGGCAGGAGCGTCCCACCACGTCCATGATGCCCGGAAAGCGGTCCGTGCGGCGATCCCAAAATGACCCCCGCAGACGACGTTGAGACGCACCTGGCGGTTTTTGAGAAGGTCGCCGTGAGGGAAAAGTTACCCCGTGACCAGTGGGCTGAGGTGGTCGCCCGTTCCTGGCTTCCGGACCCCAGCAGGTGTTTTTTGACTTGTCGGACGACCAAGCGGCAGATTATGACACTGTGAAAGGAGAGGTCCTAGCCAGACTGGGCGTGAACGTGCTGGTCCGCGCTCAAAGAGTCCACCAGTGGGACTTTAAAACGACTGAACCCGCTAGGCCGCAGTTCTACGATCTGCTGCACAGGCTGCAAAAGTGGCTGCAGCCCGATCTACTAAGTCCCACTGCCATGCTGGATCGACTGTTGGCGGACATCTTTGGAGGGCCCTGCCTTATCCCCTCCAGCACTGGATCGGCCAGGTATCGCCCACCAATGCCCTGGAGATGGTCGACCTGGTAGAGCGCCACGAGGCCACCAGAAACCTGCAGGGGACTCTTGCGGGAAGGGGTCAGTCAAACCCCGGAGGCCTCTGCCCCAGTTCCGACGTCCGGCGACAGAGCGGCCTGCCCGGAATATACCCCTGCGAGTCCGCCTCCCGTGGTATGCTGGAGGTGTCAGGAGCCAGGCCACATCAGGGCCGACTGTCCGCATCGGGATGAGCCGATGGATATGAACTACGGGGGTCGCTACTCCCTGTATGCACGGAAGCTGTGCGCAACTGGCACCCGTGAGGTGCAGGACCATAACCACCTGTGTCAGGTAGAGGTGGGAGACTCTCTGGCGGTGGCTCTGCTGGACTCCGGGAGTTTAGTCTCCTGGTAAGGGCTGCACTTGTACGTCCTGCGGAGTATACTGGCCGTAAAGTCGGGGTCCTGTGCATCCACGGAGACCTGAAAGACTACCCCACTGCACTAGTGACTTTGTCCACCGCGGCTGGTAGGTGGACCCACGAGGTGGCTGTCGCTACTAAACTCCCACACGAACTGATACTTGGGAGGGACTTCCTCGGTTTTCCGGCGCTGTGGCCGGTAATAAAGGTATCTGAGGGACCCGAGACAGGGGTGACCCTAGTGGAGTGGCCTGATACCACTGGAAGGCCAGAACCCTGGGAGCCCGAGTCTGACGGGCCAGCGGTAGGGTGACCACTGCTCCAGCGGTAGAGGGGGAGACAACCCCACTGAGTGTAATGGTGGGAGACACGGAGGACTTGCCACCGGGACCTGAGTTGGCAGACCTCAATGTCTCCGGGAAAATTTTGGGACCGCACAACACCGGGACCAAACCCCAACCAGGGCCTGGGAGAATGTGCTGGAAATTGATGGTAAACCCCAGAAACCAGGGGCTGAATTAATGTTCCCACGATTTATTGTTCTGCAGGATATGTTGTATCGGGTGAACCAAACCGAGGCGAACCTGTTGAACAGTTGGTGGTGCCCACAGCGTATCGCAAGCTTGTCATGGAGCTTGCCCACCAACATGTTCTTGGGGGACACCTGGGGTGGCAGAAAACCCAGGACCGCATACTGCAGCGATTTTATTGGCCCAGTGTGTTCAAGGAGGTAGAGAATTATTGTAAGTCCTGTCCGACCTGTCAGATAACTAGCCCCCAGCCACATTTCCGTAGTCCTCTGGTACCTCTGCCAATTATTGAAGTACCGCTTGAGCGAATCGCGATGGATTTAATTGGGCCTGTACCAAAGTTCGCCAGGGGCCACCAACACATTCTGGTAGTTCTCGACTATGCCACTCGGTATCCGGAGGCGGTGCCTCTGCGACATACCTCAGCTAAGCTCATTGCCAAAGAGTTAATGGAGATGTTTTCCCGTGTGGGCCTGCCAAAAGAGGTTCTGACAGACCAAGGGACCCCTTTATGTCTAAAGTAATGAGGGAACTGTGTAAATTGTTGCGTATAAAGCAGTTACGGACGTCCGCTTACCATCCGCAAACAGACGGTCTTGTGGAGAGGTTTAACCAAACTCTAAAAATATGTTAAAGAGGGTGGTGTCTAGAGATGGGAAGGACTGGGATCTGCTTCTGCCCTATCTCATGTTCGCAGTGCGAGAGGTGCCCCAGGCCTCTACTGGGTTCTCGCCCTTCGAACTGCTTTATGGCAGACACCCTCGGGGCCTGTTGGATATCGCCAAGGAAGCATGGGAACAACAGCCTGTCCCCCACAAAAGTGTCATTGAGTATGTCGCCCAAATGCAGGAACGGATGGAAAGGGTGTTGCCCTTGGTCCGGGAGCATATGGAGGCAGCGCAACAAGCCCAGAGTAGGGTGTACAATCGTCAGGCTCGGGTACGGGACTTCAATCCGGGAGATCGGGTTTTGGTTCTGGTACCCACCCTTGACAGCAAATTCCTAGCTAGGTGGCAGGGCCCCTATGAGGTGATCGAGAAGGTAGGGGAAGTAAATTACAAAGTACACCAGCCAGGCGGCGCAAGCCGGAGCAGGTGTACCACGTGAATTTACTTAAGCCGTGGAAAGATAGGGACGCGGCCGACGACCACAGCCCCGGCCAGGGCTTCTAGGTGAAAAGGGTCCAGCCCCACAGTTCGAGGCCTGTGAAGCCGTAACCACGGTAAAATTGCAGACAGCCTATCTTCCAAACAAGTTCAGGAAGTCAGGGAGTTCTCAGTCGGAACACGGATGTGTTCTCGACCTCCCTGGCCGCACGCCTCTCATCCGACATGACATCGCCACTGAGCCTCAGGCCAAGGTCCGGTTAAAACCATACCGGGTACCCGAGGCTCGGCGACGGGCCATCGCGGAGGAAGTGCAATTAATGTTGAAGCTCGATGTCATTGAGGAGTCGAAAAGTGAGTGGGCCAGTCCCATAGTCCTAATACCCAAGCCGGATGGGACGCTGCGGTTCTGCAACGACTTTCGCAAGTTAAATGAAGTATCCAAGTTTGACGCGTATCCTATGCCCCGAGTAGACGAGCTTGTTGAAAGTTTAGGACAAGCCCGTTATTTTTCTGTGCTGGACCTCACTAAAGGGTACTGGCAGGTACCCTTAACGGAGTCGGCTAAGGAAAAACCGCATTTGTTACCCCGCAGGGCCTGTATCACTACAAGGTGTTACCCTTTGGCCTGCATGGCGCCCCGCCACTTTCCAAAGGTTAATGGACATAGTGCTGCGACCACATCGCCGGTACGCCCGGCCTACTTAGATGATGTAGTCATCCACAGCACCGACTGGGAAAGCCATTTACCCAAGGTGCAGGCGGTAGTGGATGCCCTGAGGAAAGCCGGTCTGACCGCTAACCCAAAGAAGTGCTCCATAGGGTTAGAGGAGACAAAATATCTGGGATATGTAATTGGGCGGGGAGTCATCAAGCCTCAGGTAAATAAGGTAGAGGCACACGGAGTTGGCCCCGACCGGTCACCACCAGGCAGGTAAAGTCGTTCCTGGGGATTGTGGGGTATTACATGAGGTTTGTGCCCCACTTTGCTACTATTGCTTCGCCATTGACAGAGTTGTTAAAGGGGCGTAAGACAGGGATGGTCCGCTGGAATGAGCAGGCGGAAAAGGCTTTCTCCGCCTTGAAATCGGCCCTGTGTGGGTCCCCGGTTTTGGTGACACCCGATTTCAGGAAGGATTTCGTGAGTCCAGACCGACGCCTCTGAAGTTGGCCTTGGTGCGGTACTGTCGCAGGAAGTCAACGGGGAGGAGCATCCCGTTGTCTTCCTCAGCCGCAAGCTCACCCCAGCAGAGACTAGGTACAGTATAGTCGAGAGAGAGTGCCTGGCCATCAAGTGGGCACTCGAGGCCCTCCGTTATTACCTGTTGGGCAGAAGCTCGCCTGGTGACCGACCACTCCCCACTCAAGTGGATGTCCCAAGCCAAAGAGAGGAATGCCCGGGTCACCAGGTGGTTTCTGTCTCTACAGAATTTTAAATTCACGGTGGAGCACAGAGCGGGCCGGTTATTAAAAATGCAGACGCGCTCTCCCGGGTACACTGTTTGTCCTGTGTCCACCCCCTCAGGGTTGAACAAAGGGGGTATGTGGTAAGGTGCAGGGTGCCGTCCCAGATGGCAGGTACGTGTCACCGAGGTTGCTGGCCTCGGTGAGGTGAGAGCCGGGTTTTTGTCTGCAGCAGCTAGTGCTGTTTGACTTTGTTAAATAGCATGGCTGCAAAGCCGATCCGGGCCGGCTCTTACTGGGAGCAGCTAAAGAGTAGGGTGGGTGGCTGCTCCCCACGGTCCAGTCCGAGTTTTGGGCTGGGTTTATAAACTCAGCCAGCACCACCAGCTGTGAGTGTGATTATCCTGGAGCTGCTAACAGGGCTGGGAGTTCTCTGTCCTGGAGGAAAGAGCTCAGCAAGGAGGTGTTGTGTTCCTGGCTACCTGAAGCTGGATTCTCCTGCGGCTGGGCCGACAGCGTGGTGCGAACCTGCACCTACACCTCCCAGGTGACTGAACCTGTGTTGGACTGTTTTTGTTTGGCTACGTTATTTCCGTTGTGTGTGAACTGTCACCAAGAGACTGTTTTTCATTTTGTGTGCAAGTGTGAATAAAACACTGTTTGTTGCACAATCTGGACTCCTGGTTTTGCCTCTAAACTGCACCCGCACCGCTGTCTACCAGAGCGACTCCCCACAGTACTAATGCCTCATTAATATAAAGTGTATATTTTAGCACTAAATGTATGCACGTTTCCCCATCATCATTAATAAAGTTGTAGTTGGCCTCATTCTGAATTAATAAAAACTATCATTACATGTGTCATGTCACTTAAATCTGTATTGTGTTTACCATCATGTGCATAATGGGCATTATATTTTTTATAGCATGTTTTGTAGATATGTTTTCTAAATTAAAATATGCTGAATAAAGTCAACAACAATACAGTACACTATATCCCTTTAAAACATAATTCCTTTTAAACAACTTAAAAAAAAAAACATTATATTACCCACATAAAGAGGAGAAACAAATTTCAAGTGCCATACAGACCCTGCCTCATGTATCAAATCACTGTTAGGCTACATACTACCGACCACTAAAAGCACTTAAAACCACCAACCATTATACACCCTCAATTACAATAACCACCCGGTTACTACTGAGGCATTCTCAGGTCGACAAAGTTCAGCTGTAAAACAACCATCAATCGATGATAATACCATACGTGAAACAGGGCTAATTCATACCTATCCAGTGGAAAGTGAAAGTATCTGGGCAGGACTGGCGCACCCCTCAACGCGCATTTTGCATTTGCTTTGTCAGGAGGAGAGATTTTACTATATCAACAGGGTTCTTTTAAATCCTTTACTGGGCTATGGGTATAGCGATCCTAATCATGTAACACCAGAACGTAATCATGGCGCATTGTGCTATTGTATTAGATGCTGAATAACCACATTAATATTAGTGTGTGTAACTGATTGAGAAATCAAGTTTATATAGCAAGTGTATGAGGGTGATATTAATGTATAGTAAAAGTTTACAATAATTAATGTGATATATATAAATAAAAATAATGAAAATAAAACTCTGGTTATTATAACACAGAATAGTCAAATAGTGTTCGAGTAGAAGACTTTGTGATGCTCGTGTGTTCTACCAAGGCACCCCCTGCGCGGAAGAGTGGAGGGTGTCAGGACTCTAGTTCGGCTTATATATGACAGTTGCCCCAGCACACTCAGCACTGCTATATCTTTATATATGACAGCTGCCCAGCACATTCAGCTCTGCTGTATCTCTATATATGACAGCTGCCCCAGCACACTCAGCTCTGCTATATCTTTATATATGACAGCTGCCCAGCACATTCAGCTCTGCTGTATCTCTATATATGACAGCTGCCCCAGCGCAGTCATTGCTGCTACATCCATAGACATGACAGCTGCCCCAGCACATTCAGCGCTGCTATATCTCTATATATGACAGCTGCCCCAGCACACTCAGCTCTGCTACATCCATACACATGACAGCAACCCCAGCACACTCAGCTCTGCTATATCTGTATATCTGATAGCTGCCGCAGCACACTCAGCGCTGCTACATCCATACACATGACAGCTGCCCCAGCATACTAAGCTCTGCTGTATCTCTATATATGACAGCTGCACCAGCACACTCAGCTCTGCTATATCTTTATATATGACAGCTGCCCAGCACACTCAGCTCTGCTGTATCTCTATATATGACAGCTGCCCCAGCACAGTCATTGCTACTACATCCATAGACATGACCGCTGCCCGAGCACACTCAGCTCTGCTATATCTCTATATATGATGGTTTCCCCAGCTCACTCAGCTCTCCTACATCCATACACATGACAGCTTCCCCAGCACACTCAGCTCTGCCATATCTCTATATATGACAGCTGCCCCAGCTCACTCAGCACTGCTACATCCATGCACATGACAGCTGCCCAGCACACTCAACTCTGCTATATCTCTATATATGACAGCTTCCCCTAGCACACTCAGTTTTGCTATGTCTCATACAACCTACAGAGAAACTAGAGCTCACTCATATATTTATAAAAAATTAAAGTTTATTGAAATATCAAAAATTCATAAATTTATTTAATCACATGATATGTTAACAAATGACATTGTAATTAAAAACAAGGTGAACAGAAAAAAGAAAACGCCACCCTGGTGAGACACAGGCTGCACTGGTTTTAAGCACAGAGATGAACGCTGAGTACATACAAAATATGGAATGTAATGGTAGGACTAACTAGTTAGCCAGCTCGTTATTTATACACAACATGGCAAAAGTTAAAACATCAAGTGAAATCTCAAAAGCAGGCAGAATCGCCCATGACATAACCAGTAAAATGTGACCTACCACAAGCAACTGGATGACAGCTGCCCCAGCACACTCAGCTCTGCTATATCTCTATTTTTTCAGAAATAGAAGTTAAATTATATTTATATATTTTATATATTTTATATATTTTTAGAGATGTAGCAGACCTGAGTGTGCTGGGGCAGCTGTCATGTATAGAGATATACATACAAACACAGAAATGCAACAGCACTTTGCCCTGCCTCTATGCTAGAAGTTATCAGAGGCGTTAGTGTACATTTTGATCAAAAAGTAATAAGCCTCTCGCTGCGCCAAGACCGCCTCTATGAGTGGTCCTAACGCTAAATCCTACCTGTTATGGTCCATGACAGCCACATAGAATCCAGGAAGTGCAGGCCCAGCATGCATGCTAGGATCCACCGTGCTTATTAACCCTTTTTGGTGCCATAACAGCTTCCATTAGATCCAGGGATGCAGGTACCAACATGCATGCTGAGCACACTGTGTACTCTTCCTGGAGCCAGATGGCTATTAGTAGGTACTATAAATGCAAGTTCAGTTTTATACTTACTCTGATTAAAACCAGCCTCTAGGGCAGACAAACTAGTCAGGTGTGCACGACTGAATGGAGGATGCCACACCACCAGTATATACTACACAGAAACACAAGGGGGTCAGTCAGCACGGCCCTGTATGCAGGTGCATGTAGCCATGGCAAAATATATATACAAACACAGAAATGCAACAGCACTCTGCAACCAGCACTCTGCCCTGCATCTATGCTAGAATTTATCAGAGGCATTAGTGTACATTTCGATCAAAAAGTAATAAGCCACTCACCGCGCCAAGGCCACCTCTATGAGTGGTCCTAACGCTAAATCCTACCTGTTATGGGCCATGACAGCCACATAAAATCCAGGGAGTGCGGGCCCAGCATGCATGCTAGTATCAATCGTGCTTATTCAATTTTTTGATGCCATAACAGCCTCCATTAGATCCAGTGAAGCAGGTACCAACATGCATGCTGAGCCCACTGTGTACTGTTCCTGGAGCCAGATGGTTACTAGCAGGTACTATGAGTACAAGTTCAGTTTTATACTTACTCTGATTAAAACCAGCAACACACGGGGGGGGGGGCGGCAGCACGTCCCTGTATGCAGGTGCACGTAGCCATGGCAAAATATACATACAAACACAGAAATGCAACAGCACTCTGTAACCAGAAAGTCCATAACAGGTAGGATTTAGCGTTAGGACCAACCATAGAGACGGCCTTGGCGCGGCGAGTGGCTTATTATTTTTTGATTACTCTGATAACTTCTAGCATACAGGCAGGGCAGAGTGCTGGTTGCAGAGTGCTGTTGCAGTTCTGTGTTTGTATGTATATTTTGCCATGGCTACGTGCACCTGCATACAGGGACGTGCTGCCGCCCCCCCCCTTGTGTTTCTGTATATATAGAGATATAGCAGAGCTGAGTGTGCTGGGGTAGTTGTCATGAGTATGAATGTAGTAAAGCTGAGTGTGCTGGGACAGCTGTCATATATAGAGATATAGCAGAGCTGAGTGTGCTGGGGCAGCTGCCATGTGTATGGATGTACACTGGCTTTCACCGCGTCTACAGTAGAAATCTCATATTTTTTTGGCAACTGGCTCTACAGCACTTATGGCTGTGTGGTTAAGTGCCTTGCCTCTAATGCAAAAAGTCATGGGTTTGAATCCCAGCAGAAATTGTTTCTAAAATGCAGTCTAAATTAGATTTAAATACACTGGGTGTCCCCAAGCACTGACTCCATATATGGGTAATCCCATAGCTGTGGGATTACTTCAGTGGGAGATCGGGCTCGAGCACAGGGGGCGTTCAGCCGAACTCTGCGATCTGCCGAGCATAGCGATGATCGAGCCGAACTAGAACTTGAACTCACAACCTTCTACTTTAGAGCCAAGAACCTTAACAACTACTCTATACAGCTACATGTTAAGCTGCAGTGATACATAAAATGATACTTCTGCTGTAAAGGAATATTTATATATGACAAACCAATATAAGGTTTTTGTGACACAGTTAATCGAGCACACGCGGTATTCAGTAGTTCTCAATAATCGTTCTGGAGGCAGCCTTTGCAAATAATGGGCCAGACTATGGGCATAAAGATCTAAATGGTCCTCCTTCTGGGCTTTAGACAAATAGTCCAGTACCTGGGTATTGACTAGAGCTTTGGCAGGAGGTATGGCCCGTCTTCTGGCCCAGCTGGATAGAGCCAAACTGTGTGTGTGTGTGTGTGTTTGTGTGGGGGAATTCACTATAAAAGCTCAGAGATGGCCGAATGCTGAGGTGAGGTGTCCTTCAGTACTCTCTGTCGGAGGTGGCCCAGAGGGAGTGTCCTCCTCACAGGCACCCGAGTGCTGGGGAGCGGACTCTTTGACTTCTTCCTCTAGGTTGTCCTCACAAATTAAAAACAAATAGCATGTAAATTAATATATGAACACACTTTTTAATTATAAATATTCATGCCACATATTACTATCATCAGCAAAATACATTTAGCACATAGTACTACATGAACTAACCAATAGTGCGAATATTCGCATTGCAAATTTTTTATTGTGAATATCGGCACTTCAAGAATTGCTAATATTTTGAATAAAGTGATATATATTCTTAAAAACGAATATTTGTCAATTTTTTTCATCTGAACTCATTACCTGCCTGCTTCTTGCTTGTGGGCCAATGTGAGAAGGCTGCAATATCGTAGTCTGTAGTGAATTACAATATTCTTCATTATTTAATTTATTTCATCTTATGCGAAAAATCGGCAATGTAGTATGCAGGTGAATCGAGTAAGGGAGGGTTATAGGCAACTTTCCAATTGGGTTGGCTTGCTAGAATTCGCAAATATGTAGAATATAATGTGACATATATTTTCGTAAAAACGAATATTCCTTTTCTTTTTTCTTCTGAACCCATTAGTAAATGGAAGGGGTTTAGAATAAATAGAATATTCTTTATTATTTAATTTATTTCATCTTGTGCGAAAAATCGGCAATGTAATATGCGCGTTAATCGAGTAAGGGCGGGTTATAGGTAACTAATCACATTTTTTCTGAAAATGGCTGCTGCACGTGTGAAGACATGGCGCAAGGAACTCTGGGAAGGCGGGATCACCTATAATGCCATGCATGCAGCCAATCAGCAGCCAGCCAGCCCTGTGATGTCACAGCCCTATAAATGAATCAACAGAAAATAGCCGGCACTCTAACCCAAAGCGCACCCACATGGGAAGGACACAGGACCATAGCGCGATGAATAAATCCCAGCGAGTGCTTGTAATCTTTAATTCATCAATTCTTTATTGCATCTCAAATGCATGTAATACATTCATAATTCATAAACGCGTTTTGAAGGCTGGACAGGCTGAAACGCGTCCATGAATCATGATTGTATTACATGCATTTGAGATAAAAATAAAGAATAGATGAATTGAAGATTACAAGCACTCGCTGGGATTTATTCATCACAGCCCTTTAAATAGCCTCAGCCATCTTGGATTCTGCCAGTTTAGTGATTAGTGCAGGGAGAGACGTCAGCAGGCGCTAGGGACAGTGCTAGCAAAAACTCAATTGTGCTAAAAAAACAATTTACAAGTTCAGGGAAAGATTATTCAAGGTGTAGGGAAAGGATAATGAGGAATCATTCCACTGCATTTGTGTTGAACAGGGTTCAGTAGGGGAGGTTACAGCCTGGGTAATAGGAACAATCCTATTTCACCTTGCTGCACTGACTGAGGACCCAGGCACTGAGGCACTGACTGCACTGACTGAGGACCCAAATTGCCAATATACAGCTCTGTAACTCCATTAAACTGTTCTTGCTATTGGGGTGCAAGTGCTGTTTGATACAGCCATTAACAGGGTTTATTACAAGGAAATATCTCTACTTTTTATTTGCCCTTGTGCGATGCAGTTAAATGTTCTAAATAATTTTTTGGCTTCTAGTAGTGGGAAAAAAGGGCTTATTAGCCGTTGTGTGGTGAAGTGCGAAAATTACAGCTCTTTTTGTTGTGTATTAGTGGCAAAACAAAAATATATTTGCCGTTCAGCGGTACAGTTATATGTTCTAAAGACTTTTGTGGCGGGTAAAAGTGGAAAAAGAAATATATATTTGCCATTTAGCTGTGCAGTTATATATTCTAATGCCTTTTGTGGCATGTATTAGTGGCAAAAGTAAAATATATTTGCCGTTCAGTGGTGCCGTTATAAGTTTTAAAGCCCTTTTTGTCGTGTATTAGTGTCAAAAGTAAAGTAATATTTGCCGTTCAGTGGTGCAGTTATATGTTCTAAAGCCTTTTGTGGCGTGTATAAGTGAAAAAAGAAAAATATATTTGCCGTTCAGCTAAGCAGTTATATATTCTAAAGCCTTTTGTGGTGTGCATTAGTGGCAAAAGTCAAACATATTTGCCATTCAGCAGTGCAGTTATATGTTCTAAAGCCCTTTTTTGTGTGTATTAGTTGGGGAAAAAGGGTTCTTAGCTGTTATGTGGTGAAGTGAGGAAATTACAGACTTTTTTGGGGAGTTTTAATTTAATTTCTATTTATTTATCTGATCTAACAGTATGTCATACAGAGAAGTGCCAGGCGCAGCAGAGGGGAGTGTCAGAGGCCTAAATGTTTCTGGCGCAGGCACAAGTTGCACCTAAGTAAGGGGAGTGGCAGCAGGAGTCGCAGCGAGAAGCCTGAGCTCCCAGTGTCATCTAGCTGTCTTGACCAGCGACCCAGTGGTTCTTAAATGGTTGACTCGGTCATCTCTGTTTTGGATCCACTCCTGTGTTTTTTGGCATTAGCAATACTGATAGATTACTTACCAAGTGCTGACCGAGTGAAGGCGGATGCTCAACAGACAGGATCCGTTTTTTGAGGGTTATTGTTCTGATGGATCAGAGGAAGGGCAAAATAATCAGTGACGTCAACATAAACTTACTACTGACACCCTCTCCACTCTGTCGGGGCCTCTACTTGTATAAGCATTTAATAGGACAGGTTCTGTAGACATCTATGTGGAATCAGTTGCTGACGGTATAAAAGGAGGGCGCTTCTTCTTGACGCTAACATTGACCTGTAAGACTGAGTTCACACTTGAGTTATTTGGTCAGTTTTGGCCCCGTAACTTCCCAAATAAGGGAAGTGTGCAGTGAGCATCTAAGAGCGACGTCTGTCATCTGCATGTCATACTGACTCACAGTATTATTTCACTACCACAGCAGACTCCCTATGCATGTTACTGCAAGGCACAGTGTTCTACATCACTATAAAGGCTCTCTGCAGCCAGGAAATAGTCGTTTTTTAACGCAATTTTTGAAAAAATTTTGCTCTTCTCTAAAGGTGATACCAGGCCAGCCATCATTTTTAATCCTTTTGAAGAACAGAATACTATGTATAATATTGTGGACTGTCTTGAGTCACTCTACTGGGATGTTACTTTGGCCTCTGATTTGCTAAATAAGTTTTAAACTAGAGTGCAGTGGGAAGGAGAATCGGTTTGGCAATTCTCTGTGTATGTATTTACAGGTGTGGTGGAAGCAGCTCATTAAGCAGGATCAAGAAGGGTGCTCCACACTGCCAAATGCCTGTGTGACCGCAAACAAGTAACAGTTAAAGAGACTACCAGCAACATGCTCTATGAGTTTACCACAGACTTTCATGATCCTCTTAGAGAACTTAAAAACTATGTACACCTTTGGGGGCATTTTTTTTATTGTTGCATTATAATCATTTTGAACTAAAATTCATAAAATGCAATTGTAAACAAAAATTGCCTCCAAAGGTGTGCATGGACATTGAGGATGAGATCTTCCAAATGAGGCACCCAGGTGACATGACTGAGCGAAGGTGGTGGGAGGTCGCACCAGGCTGGGAAACATCTGTTAGCGCTGGGTGTATGGAGAACTGGGTCACCTGGCCCGGACCTGTACAGTTGCTCAACAGTTTAGCTCTACAGTTTAGCAGAAAGTCGAGTGGAAATCTATTCGGACAACAATCCTCTAGCCTACTTGTCAACAGTGAAGTTTTGAGGCATTGGAGGAGTGTTGGTAGATGCTGGCCAGAGTTTGTGGACAATGTGGTCTGGGCATACTGTAAAATCACCCCATGCAGAGCACCACCAGTTAAACTCTTTACCAATTGTTGTTTGGATGTTTTGTCCAGATTCCATTCTGCTAATGAAGCATCTGGAGGAAGAAGTTGAGCAAAAGACCCCATCAAAGTGAGCCAACTTATGCTGGGTTCACATCACACATTTTTGCCTACATTTAACAAATACATTGGGAAAAAAAAGATGCAAAAGCATAGTATACTATGCTTTTCCTTCATGTAGAGTCCAGCAAAAAAACGTCTTTGTTAACACAGGGATGTTCAACCTGCGGCCCTCCAGCTATTGACTAACTACAACCCCCAGCATGCCTTGACAGCCTACAGCTATTAGGGCATGCTGGGATTTGTAGATTTGCAACAGCTGGAGGGCCGCAGGTTGGGCATCCCTGTGTTAACATATATGTTTTTTCACAATGGAACTCTATGGTGACAGATGCCACTGTATGGCATCCATCAGAGGCATCTGTTTAATGTATACATTTTTTGTGTACGTTAAAATTAAGATAAAAATGTGATGTGAACACAGCCTTAAGTGAACTTGTACACTAATGACAGAAGTACATCAAAGATCAGGGACCCAGGAAACAGTTTTGATAGTTCATCTCCGGCCTGGAGATCGAGTGTTAGACCCCAACAAGCAAGCTCTATGAGTGGAAAAGTTGGAGCTCAGATATAGCCCAGCATCCACATGCGGTGATCTGACAGACTGACCCCTGTTTGCTAGTGTATGAAGTGAAGCCAGAAAACCGGGAAGGACCTAGCCAAAATATTTACAGGAATATGCTATGTCCCTGCACCTTCCCAGCTAGAGAACCTCTCCCTCTGCCTGCTGAAGAAGGCTTGGTACCAGAACGGCCACAAACTGTAGAGGATTGGTGAATGGTCAACCCCAGTGTTAGAGACTGGGATGTTGAACAGAGGCCTGCATCTGAAGCAGCCATCAATCCAGTTTCAGAAACACTGAGGTACGCCCCCTCAGGCTAGATGGGAGAATGGCCTACCCATCTTCAAGGCTTTGAAGTGGGAGTGCATGGACTTCACTAATATAAGGGTATAAGTTGAATAATATACCCCTGAAAAACTGTGTTGACTTGTGCATATTAATGTAATAATTGTTTATCTACTTCCTTCTAGTGGTAAAACTTTGCAGTCACTCTTACATTCTGAGTGAAGGAGAATCCTGGGATGATAACACTTCTTGGAAATGGGTAGGCTCTTGAGTGTGGCAGGAAAACTGAAAGAAGGGTGTGGTATAACCAGGCTGCTTGAAATGTATGTCCAGGCACCTGAGGACTTAAAGGAAGTCTGCACATCACTGCTTGTAACTGTTTGTATGACACTGTAGCTCCCCTATTGTCTTTTCTAAATGTACCTTGATGTCCTAATCATCCTTCTATAACTCCAGAAAAACCCCAGTTTGATGTAATTATGCTAATTAGGAGAAAAGAGCCCAAGGGGTTGTATTTACCAGTGTTGGAGCCCAGTCACACCTAGCAGAATGGAGCTCAGCTCCTCCCCTCCATTTCTCCCCCCCACTTCTAGGTTTGGCAATGTCATCAAATCTTGCACAGGCACATATCTCCTTTATGTGTGTGCTGATACCATCTGGTGGCTCCAGATCCAGGCTTCAATGGTTTTCTCTGGCTCTGGTCCTGGTCTTCACTAGAGATGAGCGAACACCTGGATGTTCGGGTTCGAGAGGTTCGGCCGAACTTCCGGAAAACGTCCGGGTTCGTGATCCGAACTCAACCCGAACTTCATCCCGAACCCCATAGAAGTCAATGGGGACCCGAACTTTTGGGCACTAAAAAGGCTGTAAAAGACACCCAGAGGGATAATATACCGCAATAAACGCATTGTGATTACAAGTTTGAGCTAACGATCACCATGGGAACGCCTCCTCCAGTAGAATGTACTGTCGGATCTGAGAATTAAGTTGAAATCGCAATGCGATTCTTATATATTTGCTTAATCGCATTGCGATTTCAACTTAGCATTGCTAAATAATTCCATCCATATCGTTAACTTACTGAGTCAGTAAGTTAACGAATATGGATGGAATTATTTAGCAATGCTAAGTTGAAACGGCAATGCGATTAAGCAGATATATAAGAATCGCATTGCGATTTCAACTTAATTCTCACATCCGACAGTACATTCTACTGAGGAGGCGTTCCGTGGTGATCGGTAGCTCAAAGTTGTAATCGCAATGCGATTAAGCAAATACATAAGTATCGCATTGCGATTTTAACTTTTAGTACTCAACTTTTAAAATCGTACACCACTTTAAGTTCCAAAGTTGCAATCGCGTTCGAATAGAACTTAAAGCTGTCTCTTAGTCAGTTTTAGTATTGGTGTGCTGTAATAGAAGTTACATTCGTATGCGAATATAACTTAGAGCAATACAGTCAACTTTACACTGTTAGTTTTATTATCGCGATAATACAACTATTCAAGAATCGTGTACGTGCGTCTGTACGCGTGTGCGTTACCTCGGACACTATTCTATTTTGCCAGCCACAGCTGAAACCACTGATTTATGGTATTGCTATTTTGGCAATTGAATTTAACCCCAGAAAATAATCTATCCTTTGCCAGACAGCAGACAGTATTATACTTGTCTAGCCAAAGCTGGAACACCAGATTTAGGGATTGGTATTTGGGCAATTGTATTTAACCCTTAATAAAATATAGAAATTTCTTTCCTGAGTTTCTAGGGGTGACAATTAGCACAGCCAAGCCCCTGATGTAGGATATAGCAAAAAAAAAAAAACTAGTATTGATGGATTGATGGACTTGGTGGCAGCTTCTTCTGGCGCACCACAAGTCACAAAATGGCCGCCGATCAACCCAGAAAATAAGTGACAGAAAAACGCTCTGTGCAGCCTAAAAACCAGCGAGCAAGTAACTAGCAGAAGTTCAATGATTCTCAGCTGTAGATTGATCCGTTCATTAGGTGCTGTTGCTGACTTTAACCTGCCTAATCTCGCCCTGATAGAAGCTGCGCCCTCTCCCTACACTAATCAGAGCAGTGTGACGTGCGGCGCTACGTGACTCCAGCTTAAATAGAGGCTGGGTCACATGCTGCACTTGGCCAATCACAGCCATGCCATTAGTAGGCATGGCTGTGATGGGCTCTTAGGGCAAGAAGTAAAATGCTAACTGATTGGCTGCTGTGCAGCCCTTCAGAAAGCGGGAAGAAATCGACGAACACCGGACCCGAACCCAAACTTTTTTGAAAATGTCCGGGTTCGGGTCTGTGTCACGGACACCCCAAAATTCGGTACGAACCCGAACTATTCTCGAACTGTTCGCTCAACACTAGTCTTCACACCATGAAGATGGAGAGTTCCAGGTCAACTGAACAGTACATTCTACTGGTGCATGGGTGAAGCAATTCCAGCACTTAAAGGATTGAAGTAAAAAAAATCTTCTTTATTAGAAACAATTAAAACAGTCCATATGCAACACAGATTGATAAATCCACATGGTTAATAGGTCTATGCGTTTCAGACTACACCTAGTCCTTATTCATGACATAAAATCAAGGTGAAAGATACTAGCCCCTTCACTTGAGCTGTCATGTGATACACTCACAAGGAAATGAGTTCAGGAACAGGAACATAGGACTACAGCCCTTGTATACAACATAAATAAATACTCTCTATGGATTCAATGCAAACATAAATTGATTTTAAAAAATACATGCTATTTTGGCTCTTATTCAAACCCTGGGGATAAAGTGTTTGTAATACAAAGATATAGTAAGTTTCTTGATTTAAAAGTTTCCTAACATGCTCACCTCCCCTACAAGATCAAAATACTCTCTCTATTCCCTGAAAGGAAAAACTGTTAAAATCCCCCTTGTGGATATCTTTTAAATGTTTTGTTTGGGCTGAAATATTGCTCTTATTTGTTATGGTATCAGACCTATGCCTTCTTATGCGTACTTTCACATGTTATAAAATGCAGGTAGAACAGGTGGCTACACTACATAGGCGGTATTGCTGTTTATACAGGTATAGATATTATACTCCTATGATTTGGTGCATGACAAATAGGAGGCTCAATTTTGAGGCTCTTTGGGGACTCGCTGCTCTCCTTCATTGGCTAATATATTTATGAGTTTGTGGGAGATGTATGTCCTTCTATGGCCATTTTATTAATAATCTGCTGTTTGTTTGAAGAGGTACTCAGTCAGAATTTTGGGACTTTATTTCTTACATTAATCACAATCAGATAAATTTAAGGTTTACTCATAATTTTTATGCCATAACATGGCTATCTCATCCTGGCTTTTCACTAGTGTGGGCATTGTAAATGTAAAGCATGTAAATATGCCATGGGTATGGGCATATCATTCCTAGTTATCATGCACCACATCAGAGGAGTATAGAATATGTACCTATATAAATTGCAATACCTTACTATGTTGTGTATCTAGCCACCTGTTCTACCTGCAGTCTACAATACAGATTACAAACTTCTGGCCCGCTGAAAGTATGCATATGAAGGCATACAATATGTCTGATGCCACTACAAATAAGATGAACATTTTGTCCCTATCAAAACATTTTAGAGATATCCACAAGTGTGTTTATACTAGTTTTCCTTTCAGGGAATAAAGAGAGTATTCCGACCTTATTTGGGAGGTGACCATCTTAGGAAACCTTTAAAAGGTATATCTTCCTGTTCATGAACTAATTTACCTGTAAGACCCCTTTCAGACTAGTGGGTGTCAAGCTGCAGACTTGCAGCACACCACCTGTCCTGAACTTCCAGCACTGACAGGGTGGCATAGCTTTATATTGATTTATTATGCTGTGTAACCCTTAGATGTCTGGAATGTACTGGATAACACTGACATGCTACATGACATGCTTAATGCTGTCAGTGTTATCCAATACATTCCAGAACTGTTCCATAGCATAATAAAGCAATATAATACTATGCGGCCCAGGCAGTTCTGGTAATTCAGGACGGGTGCTGCGCTGCGAGTCTGCAGCGTGACATCCGCTTGTCTGAAAGGAGCCTAGGTGTATTAAATGACAGCTCACGTGATGAGGTTAGTATCTTAAATAAGAGGGATAGTTTCACCTTGATTTTATGTCATGAATAAGGACTAAGTGTAGTCCAAAACGCGTAGACCTATTGTTAATGTGATTTAACTATCTGTGTCGCATATGAACTGTTTTAATTGTTTCTAATAAATGCACACAAAGTGAAACACCTCTGGGTTATATCAACTCGACAACTTTATTATCATTATTAAAAGAATCAAATCCATCATTATAAAATACTAATCACATAAATATGGTTGGTGGTGCAAATAACACAAAGGGATCCATGCCCTTACAGGAGAAAATGCGTCTACAGCACATACTGTGTTAAGGTTACATACTATCAGGGAACAACAGTACTTATTGCATTTATTAATTGATATGAAAACAATGTGCACACTACTTCATAAACTCGTCACCAAGTCTCAAACATTGCTGGTATCTAAGTCTATATTGCACACATGAAATCCTACTTAAAGTGCATCATAAACAGCAGGCCCCACAGTATAGTTATACCTGGTAAATCGGTCATTGTCGCACCTCCCGTGTCCTGACGCGCGTTTCGCCCAATGGCTTCCTCAAGGGATCGTGTCGATTAGATTAGGATTTCATGTGTGCAATATAGACTTCGATACCAGCAATGTTTGAGACTTGGTGACGAGTTTATGAAGTAGTGTGCACATTGTTTTCATATCAATTAATAAATGCAATAAGTATATGGGCGATTACCCCACGCCATATTTTGTTGTATATTGTTTCTATTGAAGAAGTTTTTTTTTTTCTTCAAATCTTCAATTGCTGAAATTGCTTGTCCTTTCTATGTGGCACTGGATTGCCACGATCCATGTACGGAGGCTGACTTTGAGTTGATAAGCTAGTTGCGCCTGAGTTATTTTTTACTGGTGCATGGGCAGTTCTGTTATTGAAGCCGCTGCCCACAGAAGATAACAGATGGTAATGGCAGACACATGAAGGAGATGTGTGCACCTGTGCAAGCGTTGCAGCAGCATCATGATCATGAGGAGGAAGAGCAGGGCTCCATCCCTGCAATTGTGCTCCAGCACCAAAAAGTAAAGCCCCTGGAGCTCTTTTTGCCTCATTAGCATAATTATAAAAAACAGGCGCTAAATAACAATGATTAGGACACAAAGACAAGTTACAGTGTCATACAAATGGTTACAGATGATCTAGAGTAGTGTCAAACTCTCTTTAAACCTCTTGAACAAATATGCTGTATAGCCTATATAGTCCATTTAGGCATGTTATCTCCACAAAACTTCTATGCACACCACCTCTAAACACTGGAAATCACCTCAGATATATCTTTTATTATTTTGTTTTTGCTTCTCTGGCTGTTCTCAAATTTCATCTGCTCTCTTCATTGTTTGACCCAATGCCTCCCTATGAGGAGAAGTTGACAACAGACCCACCTAGTGATGGCTAAGACCTATTAACTCTTTTGCAGTATATCATTATCATAGTCCATTTTTCCCTTGTAGCTGTAAAATAACAATGAGATCTCTATCTATATAGAAGTTGTATTTCTCTATGCTTACTGCTACAGAAAGAAAATATGATGTATTTCAATGACACAGTACTTCTGAAAATTAAATAATAATAATAATAATAATAATAATAATAATAAACTGCAAAAAATTATTTAAAGATTGTTTTTTATAAGCCTAAAAAATACCCTTTTCTGATGAGTCTTTTAAGGTAATAAAAAGAGATGAGAGAATTTCTCAAAAATTAGATTCGGGCGATTGGCTGAATTTTTCGAAAAGATTTGCTTCGATCTGAATTTATTTGCGGCGAATTACGTTAAAAATGGCTATTTCCAGGCTGCAGAGAGCCTTTATAGGGGTGTAGAACACTGTGCCTTGCAGTAACATTCAGAGAGTCTGCTGTGGTAGTGAAATAATACTGTGAGTCAGTATGACATGCAGATGACAGGGGTCGCTCTTAGAATCTCCTGCATACTTCACTTATTTGGGCAGTCATTTTGCCAAAACTGACCGAATAAATGAAGTATGAACATAGCCTTACAGGTCGATGTAAGCGCACTCCTTTTACACCCTTGTCAGCTTATTCCACAAAGATCCTGTCTATTGAGCATATGCCTTCACTCGGTCAGCATTTGCTTAATAATCCATCAGTATTGCTAATACCAAAAAAGCAGGAGTGGATCTAAAACAGAGATGACACGTGAATGGAATATTTGCATGTCTTCTGTGTTTTGTACCCACTCCTGCTTTTGGCTACCAATTCTGATGGGACCATACAGGCCTTACAGATGCTTCGCAGACAGGATCCCTTGTGCATCTCATTTATCCTTCCTTCTGACACATCAGAAGAAGGGTCAAATAAATGAAGATGTCAGCCAGGCCGAAAGGCAAAATAGTGCCTAGTCATGAAGTGGGAAGTGTGTGAACAGCATGAGAAGTCCACAGAGTGGCCCTATGACATTGTGGTGAGGTTGAAGCAGCATGAGGAGACCACAGAATGGCCCAATAACAGAGTCTGGAGGTGGCAGCAGCAGCATCAGGAGGAGGCCACAGAGTTGCACAATGAAAGAGTATGGAGGTGGCAGCAGAATCAGGAGGCCTCAGAGTGGTGCAATGAGAAAGTCTAGAGGTAGCAACAGCATGAGTAGGCCACAGAGTGGCACAATGACAGAGTCTGAGGGCGATGGCAGCATCAGGTGGCCACAGAGTGACAAGGTGACATAGCATAGAGATGGCATCACATGAATATTTTCAACTTACTGAAGCTACTTGATTTAATTGTGAATAGATGGTAAAGGCACTCATCAATTTTACTGAAAAAAAAAACCATTTTGAAATAAAAAATTTCACGATGATATAATTCGGTCCCATCAATTTTCCCAAAAAGAACATGTTTGAAATAAAAACTTTCTCCACAACGTAATTCAGTCCATACCGCAAAACGGACTTTACCACATATAGCTGCAGCACTGAACGCCGAATATCTTTTTTCTTTTCTACTGATATATGCCACTAAAAGCTTTACAACATATAACTGGAACAGTAAACGGCAAGTATATTTTTATTTTTCCACGTATATACGCCACTAAAGGCTTTTCAACAGACAACTGCAGCGCTGAACGCGAAATAAATTTTTCTTTTTCTATTAATATACGCCAGTAAAGGTTTTACCACATATAACTGGAACAGTGAATGGCGAGTATATTTTTCTTTTTCCACGTCACTAACAGCTTTTCAACAGAGGCTTATAGGCTGTCAGTTTCAAAAAAACACTGGTGCCTGAGCCGGAGTGATCTGAAATGAACGGAAAGTACTCTAAGTCCACGCTGGAAGAGCGAGACGCGGTGCTCGTGTGTTTTCTGTGCTGCAGAGAAGTCCCTGTGGTGTTCAGTAAGCAATACCGCAGATAGATTCATTGGTGTGAATTAGTTTGCATTTTTGTACAGGATTAGTGCAGTGTATTCACCTGTATTGGTGCGCTGCTCTTATGGATGTCGTCACGTAAGCGTGCAGTGTGTGAAACGTAAATACAAAATTTCATTACAACATAATTCAGTCCTTAAAGCAAAAGGAGCTCTTCAAGCACCCATCAATTTTCCCCAAAAAAACATGTTTGAACTAAAAAATTTCACCACAATGTAATTCGGTCCATATCGCAAAAATAACTTTCCCACATATTACTGCAGCACAGAACGCTGAATATATTTTTCTACTGATTTCAAGATATAAGTGCAGCAGCGATTGGAAAATGTATATTTCCTTTTCTTCTGATATACGTCAATAAACGTTTTTCAAGATATAAGTGCAGCAGCGAATGGCAAATGTATATTTATTTTTTCTGCTGATTTATGTCACTAAAGGTTTTTCAAGATATACGTGCACTATTGAATGGCTAATGTATATCAACTGAAATATGCCATTAAAGGCTTTTGAACAGATAACTGCAGCGCTGAACGCAGAATATATTTTTCTTTTTCCACATATATACACCACTAAAGGCCTTTCAACAGATAACTGCAACACTGAACACAGAATAATGTTTCTCTGCACTTGTTAATCACTATTTTTTTTTCACAATGAGGTTTTTCCTATCACTGTTCCTAGCAACTTATGATGTCTCTCCCTGCACTAAGATGCTGTGAAATGTATCCTCCCTATCCTTTCCCTGCACTTATAAATGTTTTTTTCAGTTTTTTTTTCACAATGAGGTTTTTCCTATTGCTGTCCCTAGCACCTTCTTACATCTGTCCCTGCACTCAGAACGCTGGAAAATGTCTGAATCTAAGATGGCTAAGACTATTTATAGGGCTGTGACATCACAGGGCTGGCTTGCTGCTGATTGGCTGCATGCATGGCATTATGGGTCATCCCGCCTTCCCATAGTTCTTTGCCCCTTGTCCTCACACGTGTAGCTGCCATTTTAGCTGCCATTTTAGGAAAAATTGTGATTTGTTACCACAAAGCGTGAGGAAATTTGCATTTGTCGCAAATCGGATTTTTCCTGAAATTCGGATCGAATTCCACTTTGTCAGCTTCGATTCGCTCATCTCTAGTAATCAAGTGCAGTATGTTGCCTCTTTATAACTATATAGCTATCTATTCTGATTATATAATCTATGAAAGAGTAGCAATTGTGAAAAAGGATAATGTAACCAACATTACATCAAATTTATGTAGAAAAAATAACAGGAAACATGAAATATATTCCCTGTCATTACTATTATACAATAAGCTCTAACAGCAGAGAAATACAGCACAGTCTAGTACAACCTTCTGCACCATGGTGTCTATTAAAACAATGTATCAAGGTTATGTCTCTAAATGGTTTCTATGGCTCTAAGCATTTACAGAAATTTGATTTACATTATAATTGTACATTATTGTTGTCACATAAAGCGCAGTGGGAGAGTATTGCCGCTTGCATTTGCTCTGACACAGGCACACTTATTATGTGTATACAGAACACAGGATCCACAAAAAGACTAGATATATACGAACAAGCAAACAAACAAAAAACAGAAAATGAAAACACATAGTCATGACTGGCTTCGCTTTCTCTGCAGAAAAAAAATAATTTCAGACCAGTAGTGAAAAGTATTATCTGTAAACATTCATCTAGTTTGGAATCGAGTTGTATTGCTGATTTTTTGGGGGAATATTGTTGGCTATATGTGAATGGATAGGGATAAACTTTACTGTTATATGGGACCCAGGAAGATTTTCTTCCTTTACAGGGGTGTACAGACTGGCATATTTAATTTCTTTTTCAGGTCTTTTTCTGGAGTCTAGATCACAGGGATAACTCAGGATTATCTACCTGCCATAATCTTCACTATTAGGATACAGCGCAGTTATGATCCATTCGGGTATTCGGGTTGCAACCAGCTGCAGTCAAGAACCGCGTGGCCAATTAGGATGCAGCTGCCTGATATTTAACTAATGAAGACTATACTGTATAGAGCGTCTGAATTCTTCATGGACTTGCAGCACTTACAATTGCATTCAGTTTGCTAGTTTCTAGAGTCACCTGCAACTTCTACTAAAAAGATAAGTAGTTTTAGTGATTATTTCATATTAAAAAGCCTCATAGCGAGTGTGTGTTAGGCCTCTTGCACACGAACGTATTTTACGGACCGTATACTGGCAGTTTTTTCAGTTCAGTATACTGACAGTATACTGAACCATTCACTTCAATGGGTCTGCAAAAAATACTGAAGTGTCTCCGTATGCCTTCCGTTTCCGTTTCTCAGTTTTTTCTGTTCCGTTTAAATATAGACCATGTCCTATTCTTGTCCGCAAATCACGTTCAGTGGCTCCATTCAAGTCAATGGGTCTGCAAAAAAAACGGAAAGCATACTGAAGTGCATCCGTATGTCTTCCGTATCCGTTCCGTTTTTTGCGGAACCATCTATTGAAAATTTTAAGACCAGCCCAATTTTTTCTATGTTATTACTGTATAGTGTATATGCCAAACGGAAAAACGGAACGGAACAACGGAACCAAAACGGAAACAAAACGGAAATAAAAAACGGAACCACGTATCCGCTATAAAAGGACAGCAAAACACTGAAAAAAAAAAACGTTCGTGTGCAAGAGGCCTTACCCTGACTGAATGTTTTTGTCCACTACTGTGGTAGCCATCATCTGGATTAGGGTTGAGCGAACCCGAACTGTAAAGTTCGGGTTCGTACCGAACTTTAGGGTTTTTGGTACCTGGACCCGAACCCAAACATTTCCATAAAAGTTCGGTTTCGGTGTTCGGCGATTTCTTGCTGCTTTTTGAAAGGCTGGAGGGCACAAGCGTTTCACTAGTCTGCCCTTAGAAGCCATCACAGCCATGCTTACTAATGGCATGGCTGTGATTGGCCAAGTGCAGCATGTGACCCAGCCTCTATATAGGCTGGAGTCATATATTGCCACACGTCACTCTGCTCTTCTCAGTCTACTGATAGGATGCTGCTGCTGCTGTGAGGGAGAGATTAGGGAAGATTTCTGGTGTACTTGGTGTTGTTCAATCTTCAAACTACAGTGATTATTGAGGGTGCTATGTTAATTTTTTTGGACCCAGCCTTGAGCCAAGTGACACTGAAAAATAACTTTTAATCCATCTGCTAGTTCGATATTCCAATAAAACCGTAACATACTGCATTTTTATTGTTGTTACAAAAAAACACTGTTTTTGTACTAGATAGCAAATTTGCATGCTACGCTGCATTTCTGACAGTCCAAAATAACCGTAATATACTGCATTTACATTGGTGCTATAAAAACACACACTTTATGTGATAGATAGTAAATTTGCGTACTACGCAGCATTTCTGACATTCCAATAAAACCGTTAAATACTGCAGTTACATTGCTGCTATTAAAAAAACACAGTTTTTGTGCTAGATAGCACATTAGCAGCCTACGCTGCATTTCTGATATTCCCAAAAAAAGGTAACATAATGCATTTTTATTGTTGTTTGCAAAAAACACTGTTTTTGTGATAGCTAGCACATTAGGATCCTATGCTGCATTTCTAATATTGCAATAAAAATGTAACACTACATTTTTATTGTTGTTTGCAAAAACACAGTTTTTGTGCTAGATAGCACATTAGGATCCTACGCTACATTTCTGATATTTGAATAAAACTTAACATACTGTATTTACATAGTTGTTTGCAAAAAACAAATTTTTTGTGCTAGATAGCACATGAGCGGCCTACGCTGCATTTCTGATATTCCAATAAAACATAACATACTGCATTTACATAGTTGTTTGCAAAAAACACTGTTTTTGTGCTAGATAGCACACTGGGATTCTACGCTGAATTTCTGATATTTGAACAAAACGTAACATACAGTATTTACATAGTTGTTTGCAAAAAAACACTGCTTTTGTGCTAGATAGCAAATTTGCGTGCTACGCTGCATTTCTGACATTCCAATAAAACCGTTAAATACTGCATTTACATTGCTGCTATAAAAAACCCACAGTTTTTGTACTAGATAGTGAATTTGCATCCTACGCAGCATTTCTGACATTCCAATAAAACCGTTAAAAACTGCAGTTACATTGCTTTTATTAAAAAAAACACTGTTTTTGTGCTAGATAGCACATTAGCGGCCTATGCTGCATTTCTGATATTCCAATAAAACCGTAACATACTATATTTTTATTGTTTTAATAAACACAGTTTTTGTGCTAGATGCACATTGGGATCCTATGCTGCATTTCTGATATCCCAATAAAACCGTAACATACTGCATTTACATAATTGTTTGCAAAAAACACAGTTTTTTATGCTAGATAGCACATTAGCGGCCTACGCTGCATTTCTGATATTCCAATAAAACATAACATACTGCATTTACATAGTTGTTTGCAAAAAACACAGTTTTTATGCTAGATAGCACATTAGCGGCCTACGCTGCATTTCTGATATTCCAATAAAACATAACATACTGCATTTACATAGTTGTTTGCAAAAAACACAGTTTTTATGCTAGATAGCACATTAGCGGCCTACGCTGCATTTCTGATATTCCAATAAAACCGTAACATACTGCATTCACATAATTGTTTGCAAAAAACACTGCTTTTGTGCTAGATAGCACATTAGCTGCCTACGCTGCATTTCTGATATTCCAATCAAACCGCAAAATACTGCATTTACAAAGTTGTTTGCAAAAAACACAGTTTTTGAGTTAGATAGCACAATTGGATCCTACGCTGCATTTCTGACAGTCCAATTAAACCGTTAACTTCGGCTGTTACATTGTTGGTTGGAAAATTCACATTGTTTGTGATAGGGAAGTAATTGTATTGAATTGCACCATTACACTGTTGTGTGACATAAAGAAATTTATTCTAGTTATGACACCGGCACTGCCTTACTGTTAGTGAACTTAATTGTTGACTATTGGCAGTTAAATTGTCACATGAGATAAACCATCTATTAGTTTGGTGGGTGAATGCAAATAATGAGGAGAACATCAAATAAGGAACGTGGCCCTGGTCGTGGTGCTGGGGGTGGAGCTCCTGTTTCAGGGAGATGACGCGGCCATTCTGTGCCAGCTATATGCTCACGTGAAACACCTTCCTCAATTGCGAGCAGGCGACAGAACCTTCAGCGTTATTTAGTAATGCCGCGCTACGAATAGTGAGGCCAGAACACGTACAGGTGCTAGTAGATTGGGTGGCTGACAGTGCCTCCAGTACCTTCACATTGTCTCCCACCCGGTCCACTGTTGAAAGCTCAGAGTTGGCACCTGCAGGCCATGGGCATCTATTTTGCACCTCTCCCCCTTGCAAATCAGCCAAGCAGTCTGGGCCCCAAGTCATGCAGCAGTCTCTTATGCTTTTTGATGACTCTACTGGTAGGGTTTCCCCGGGCCATCCACCTAGCCCTGCCCCAGAAGTGGAAGAGATTGAGTGCACTGATGCCCAACCACTTATGCTTGAGGATGAGGACATGGGAAGATCACCGCAGCACGTGTCTGATGATGACGAAACACAGGTGCCAACTGCTCCAGCTTTCTGCAGTGTGCAAACCGACAAGGAGGGCAGGGGTGAAGACTGAGTGGAAGATGATGTGGAGGATGATGAGGTCCTAGACCGCACATAGAATCAAGGTAATGCAAGTGACCTGTGCAGTTCAGAGGAAGAGGCGGTGGTCGCACAGAGCCACCAGAACAGCGAAAGAGGGAACAGGGTGCAGAAGCAGAGTGGCCGTCCCCTAGACAGTACGCCTGCTACTGCCCACTGCACCCAGGGACCGAGCACACCAAATCCAGCTCCAAGGAGATCCCAGGCATGATAGTTCTTCAGACAATGTGCAGAAGACAAGACACGAGTGGTTTGCACTCTGTGCAATCAGAACCTAAAGCGAGACATAAACGTTCTAAACCTGAGCACAACCTGCATGACCAGGCATCTAAGTGCAAAGCACAAGCTGCAGTGGAGTAAACACCTCAAAAACCGAGAAAGCTCCTCCTGCTCCCTCTTCTGGTGCAGTCTCGGCCTCTTCCTCCACCTCTGGAGTGACAGTGGCAATGGCCACCCCGCAAATAGAGGATGTGGCAGCAACGTTACCACGTCCGTCACCTTCAACAAGCAGCACCACAATGTTCAATGGAAGTGTTCAGCTGTCCATCTCCCAAACACTGGAGCGAAAGAGGTAGTACCCCCCCCCTACCTACCTGCAATCCCTGGCCCTGAATACCAGCATTTCCAAATTGCTAGCCTTTAAATGCTGTCATTCCGTATGGTGGAGACAGAGAGTTTTAAAATCCTTATGGCGGTTGCTGTCCACAGTATGTCGTTCCCTGTCCCCACTACTTTTCCAGGCGAGCCATCCCTTACCTGCACAACCAAATGGCGGACAAAATCAGGTGTGCACTGCGAAACGCCATCTGTGGTAAGGTCGACATAACCACCGATACGTAGACCAGTAAGCACGGCCAGGGATGTTATATCTCCCTTACTCCACACTGGGCATATGGCTAGGCGGCTGGGCCTGAGACGGATAGCTGTTTGGCGCTTTTCTTTCCGCCACCGAGGATTGCAGGGCATTTCTCTTTGCCTCCTGTTGCCTCCTCCTCCTCCTCTTCTTCTTCCTCTACCACCTCCTCATCTGCTCAGCATAACACCTTCACCACCAACTTCAGAACAGCCAGGGGGAAATGACAGCAGGCAGTTTGGAAACTCATCTGTTTGGGGGACAAACCCCACACCGCACAGGAGCTTTGGACAGGCATGGTACAACAGACCGATGAGTGGTTGGTGCCACTGAGCCTCAAGCCCGGCCTGGTGGTGTGCGATAATGGGCGAAATCTCGTAGCAGCTCTGGGCCTAGCTGGTTTGAGACATCCCTTGCCTGGCAAATGTGCTGAATTTGGTGGTGCAGAAATTCCTCAAAAACGACCCGATATGTCAGAGCTACTGCAGAAAGTGCGGGCCGTCTGCGTGCTTTCGGCGTTCTCACCCTGCTGTTTGCCTGTCTGCACTGCAGCTTAACTTTGGCCTTCCCGCTCACCGCCTCATATGCGACGTGCCCACAAGGTAGAACTCCACCTTGCACATGCTGGAGAGACTGTGCGAGCAGCAACAGGCAATAGTGGAGTTTAAGCTGCAGCACGCACAGGTGAGTCGCTCTGCGGAACAGTACCACTTCACCGCCACAGACTGCGGCTACTTGCGAGAACTGTGTGCCTTGTTGCGCTGCTTCGAGTACTCCACCAACATGTCCAGTGCTGATGACACCGTTCTCAGCGTTACTATCCCACTTCTATGTCTCCTTGAAAAAACGCTTTGGTCGATGATGGAAGAGGATATGGAACAGGAGGAAGAGGAAGAGGGATCATTTCCATGGTTTTCATGCCAGTCATTCACAAGTGGCTCAGAGGGTGGGTTCCTGCACCAACATAGGCCAGGTACACAATTGTCCAGCCAGGGCACAGTTCTGGAGGATGAGGAAGGTGGCATGTTCACAACAGGGTGGCACCCAAAGCAGCTCATTGCCATCACATGAGCGTGGCTGGGGGGATACGGAGGACACAGGCGATACACCTTCCACAGAGCACAGCTTCTCCTTGCCTCTGGGCAGCCTGGCACACGTGAGCGACTACATGCTGCAGTGCCTGCGCAACGACCACTGAGTTGCCCACATTGTAACTTGTGCTGATTACTGGGTGGCCACTCTGCTGGATCTCCGTTACAGGGACAACCTGCCGTCCTTAATTCCCTCACTGGAGTGTGATCGGAAGATGCACGACTACAAACACACACTGGTAGGTGCGCTGCTGATGGCATTCCCACCTGACAGCAGGGGCTCAGTGGAACCACAAGGCGAAGGCAGAAGAGGAGGAAGAGGTTGCCAACGCAGCCGGGGCACATGGTGAAGCAGTATGTGTGCACACGCCTAACTAATGGGTCCGCCCCATTAAACTTCTGGGTCTCCAAATTGGACATATGGCCTGAGCTTGCTCTTTACGCATTGGAGGTGCTGGCCAGCCCTGCAGCCAGTGTATAGTTTGAACGTGTGTTTAGCACGGACGGTGGCATTATCACAGACAAGTGTAGCTGCCTGTCCACAGCCAATGTGGACAAGCTATCGTTCATTAAAATGAACTAGGTATGGATCCCACAGGACTTGTCCCTACCTTGTGCAGAATAGACATGTATACCGGCCTAACAAAGCCATTGTTATACTCTAGTGCACTTTCTCTTTGTGTTATTTTATATATTCCACAATATTTTGTGGTCTACCCAAAAAAAAAAAAAAAAAACACAAAACAGTGTTGGCTACCTCCTCCTCCTCCATCGCCATTTCCACCTACACTGTCACATCAACCTACATCGCCATGTTCACCGCCTCCTCAACCGCTTACTCCATATGGACCTCCTCCTCCTAGTTCAGGATTATCATTTTTCATTTTTATTTATTTTATTTTAAGTCATTTCCCTATCCACATTTGTTTGCTGGGTATTTACCCACATTTTGCTGCCTTTTGCAGCCCTCTAGCCCTTTCCATCGCTCTTTTAGAGCCATTTTAGTGCCCAAAAGTTTGGGTCCCCATTGACTTCAATGGGGTTCAGGTTCGGCGTCAAGTTCGGGTCAAATTCGGGTCCCAAACCCGAACTTTCTTTGCGGCGAAGTTCGGCTGAACTCGGCGAACCAGAACTTCCAGGTGTCCGCTCAACTCTAAACTGGATTTATTTTTATTTTTTTGCGATATGGAGATGTATTCTGGAACAACTTATATATTTGGTGGGGTTTTTACATTTTATAGCCTCTTGTGGGCTGCAAGGTTGCTATATAGGGTTACCTGCTTTGAGATCTGCACTGAGCTACTGCATCTGTTATCATCTTACAGGCTATAAGATCATTAGAGTGGTAGTGAATACCTTGTGCTTTTGCCAACTTTTGGTTAGTTTTGTACTTCAACTATCAGTGTATTTTCTTCTTATATACTCACTAGATGAATACTTACTATGCTTCCTTAATTTCTTTCCAGATATACTGTGTGGCCTAGATCCTGGCATAATATGTCTAACAAACATGGATAGATATAGGAGTAATTGGACAGCATAGTGGCTAGTGTTGCTGCCTTGGAATATTAAGGTGTGGGTTTAGATCGCACATAGATCCTAACACAAAAAGGTTCCTATATACAATTTGTAGGAACTGTTTTAACTAAATTAGGCTACTTTCATATCTGCGTATTCCTTTCGAGTTTTGAGATCTGTCAGAGGATCTCAAAACCGAAGGAAAACACTGAACAAAACGGAATGGAGTACACCAAAATGCATTCCGTTCCATTTTGTTGTGTTCCCATGCAAGACACAAAACTGTTGCAAGCAAAGTCATAGAAACCTGAACATGCTTGATCCGGAATTAAAAACCGTACATGAAAAATACGGTTCCAGCGTCCATTGAATTACAAAGGTATTTGATGCTGAATCTGGCATGTTCTTTTTTGATATAATACAACCAGATCCATTCTGAATGGATGCAGCCGGTTGTATTAATCAAATGATTGCATTTTTTCCTGCAGTTTTGAGATCGGAAAAGAAAACGCAGATGGGAAAGTAGTCTAAACCTGTGCTTACTTTGGACTCCAAGAAAGTCCTCTAATAAAGAGGGATCTTTTCTGGTAGCCTATCCAACCTCAACACTTCTGTTCCTGGCTAATGATAGAACCTAAGCAGGGTGTCACGTTCGGGTGTGGGAGGGAAACACCACACCGAACATAGCAAGGAAAGGGGTGAAGCATGTGACCCAGCCTCTATTTAAGCTCGAGTCATAGCGCCGCCCGTCACTTTGCTCTAATTAGTGTAGGGATAGGATGCAGCTGCTGTGAGGGCGAGATTAGGTAGGGAAGACTCAGCAAAACCACTTAATGAAGTGATCGATCTACATCTGTGAATCATTCGACTTCTGTAAGTTAATTGCTCACTGGTTTTTAGGCTGCCCAGAGCGTTTTTCTGTCACTTTTTTCTGTGGTGATCAGCAAACATTTTGTAATCTTTTGTTGCACCAGCACATGTTTTGCCACCAAGTTCAACATACATATTTGGGTTCAATAGTAGGCTTTTTTTGCAATATCCTACATCAGGGGTTGTGCTTACTGCCACACCTTGAAACAAAGGATAGAAATTGCTATATTTTATTGAGGGGTGAAATTCAATTGCCAAAATATCAATCCCCTAAATCTGGTGTTCTAGCTGTGGATGGCTAAATTTAATACTGTCCGTCAAAGGATAGATTTTTTTGTGGGGTGAAATTCAATTGCCAAAATATCAATCCCCTAAATCTGGGGTTCCAGCTGTGGCTGGCCAAGTGTAATACTGTCCGTCAAAGGATAGATTTTTTTGTGGGGTGAAATTCAATTGCCAAAATACCAATCCCCTAAATCTGGTGTTCCAGGTGTGGCTGGCTATGTTTAATACTGTACGTCAAGGATAGATTTTTTTCTGGGACGAAATTCATTTGCCAAAATACCAATCCCCTAAATCTGGTGTTCCAGCTGTGGCTGGCTAAGTTTAATACTGTCCGTCAAAGGATAGATTTTTTTTCTGGGGTGAAATTCAATTGCCAAAATAACAATCCCTTAAATCTGGTGTTCCAGCTGTGGCTGGCTAAGTTTAATACTGTCCGTCAAAGGATAACATTTTTTCTGGGGTGAAATTCAATTTGCTAAATAACAATCCTCTAAATCTAGTGTTCCAGCTGTGGCTGTCCAAGTGTAATGCTGTCCGTCAAAGGATAGATTTTTTTCTGTGGTTAAATAAAATCCCTGAAATAGAAATCCTAAACTTCTATGCTTACCGCTGTTCCTCTCCAAGTGTAATTCTGTCCGCAATAGGGTGTATTATATTAAGTGTGTCAGCGTCTGAATACAAGGCCTGAAAAATAAATCCTCTATATTTGCACACGCTACTGTGCATCTCCAAGTGTATTTCTGTCTGTAAAAGGGTATATTACACTAAGTGTCTAAATACAAGGGCTGAAAGAGTAATCCTCTATATTTGCACACACTATTGTGCATCTCCAAGTGTATTTCTGTCCGTAAAAGGGTATATTACACTAAGTGTCTAAATACAAGGCCTGAAAAATAAATCCTCTATATTTTCACACGGTAATATGCATCTCCAAGTGCATTTCTGTCCATAAAAGGATACCAGCTAGTGCCTAAATACTAGGCCTAAAATTGATATTCCCCTAAATCTGTGGTTTCTGCTGTGCCTGTATTAGTGTAATACGGTACATAAACAGATAGCTAGATAGTGTTAGGTGCTTGTAAATAAAGGCCCTAATTTGAACGCTATACAGTACATTGGGCCAAATAAGTTTTTCCTTATTTTGGTGAATGGTAACAATGAGGAAAACATCTAATAAGGGATGCGGACATGGTCGTGGTGGTGTTAGTGGACCCTCTGGTGCTGGGAGAGGACGTGGCAATTCTGCCACAGCTACACGTCCTAGTGAACCAACTACCTCAGGTCCTAGTAGCTGCCAGAATCTACAGCGATATTTGGTCGGGCCTAATGCCGTTCTAAGGATGGTAAGGCCTGAGCAAGTACAGGCGCTAGTAGATTGGGTGGCGACAGTGGATCCAGCAGGTTCACATTATCTCCCACCCAGTCTTCTGCAGAAAGCGCACAGGTGGCGCCTGAAAACCAAGCCCATCAGCCTGTCACATCACCCTCATGCATATCAGGGAACCTGTCTAAGCCTCAAGTTATGCAGCAGTGTTTCCTGATGAGGACATGGGAATACAACCTCAGCAGAGTCAGCACGTCTCTGATGATGACGAAACACAGGTGCCAACTGCTGTGTCTTTCTGCAGTGTGCAGACTGAACAGGAGGTCAGGGAGAAAGACTGTGTGGAAGATGATGCACGAGAAGATGATTTTCTAGACTCCACATGGAATGAAGGTCTTGCCACTGACTTTCAGAGTTCAGAGGAAGAGGCATTGGTGAGACCGAGCCAACAGCGTAGCAAAAGCGGGAGCAGGGTGCAAAAGCAGAACAGTCATCGCCAAGAGAGTTTGTCTACTACTGGCCACCGCCACCAGGGACCGAGCACACCAAAGGCAGCGTCGAGGAGTTCCCTGGCATGGCACTTCTTCACACAATGTGCTGAAGACATGACCTGAGTGGTTTGCACGCTGTCCCATCAAGGCCTGAGGCGAAGCATTAACGTTCTGAACTTAGCACAACCTGAGTGGTTTGCACGCTGTCCCATCAAGGCCTGAGGCGAAGCATTAACGTTCTGAACTTAGCACAACCTGCATGACCAGGCATCTACATGCGAGACACGGGCTGCAGTGGAGTAAACACCTTCAAAACCAAGAAAGGGCTCAGGCCCCTCCTGCTCCCTCTTCTGCTGCTGCCTCGGCCTCTTCCTTCGCCTCTGGAGAAATGTTGGCACCTGCCTCCCAGCAAACAGAGGATGTGCCACCAACACCACCACCTTTGTCACCAAGCTTCTCCAGCATGTCACACGGCAGCGTTTAGCTCTCCATCTCACAAACCTTGGAGGGAAAGCGTAAATTCCCACCTAGCCACCCTCAATCCCTGGTCCTAAATGACAGCATTTCTAAACTACTGGCATTTGAAATGCTGTCATTCAGGCTGGTGGACACGGACAGATTCAAACAGCTGATGGTGGTTGCTGTCCCACAGTACGTCATTCCAACCGCCATTACTTCTCCAAGAGAGCCGTGCCTTCCCTGCACAACCAAGTATCGGATAAAATCAAGTGTGCACTGTGCAATGCCATCTATGGCAAGGTCCACCTAACCACAGATACATGGACCAGTAAGCACAGCCAGGGACGCTATATCTCCCTAACTGCACACTGGGTAAATGTAGTGGAGGCTGGGCCCCAAGGTGGAGAGCTGTTTGGCGCACGTCCTTCCGCTGCCAAGGATCGCAGGGCAAAATTCTTTCCCTCCTGTTGCCTCCTCCTCCTAATCGACTTTCTCCTTCTCTTCTTCCACCTGCTCATACGGTAAGCCACAGACCTTCACCACTAACTTCAGCACAGCCCGGGGTAAATGTCAGCAGGCCATTCAGAAACTCATGTGTTTGGGGGACAGGCCCCACACCGCGCAGGAGTTGTGGCTGGGTATAAAACAACAGACCGACGAGTGGTTGCTGTCGGTGAGCCTGAAGCTCGTCCTGGTGGTGTGCGATAATGGGCGAAATCTCGTTGCAGCTCTGGGACTAGCCGGTTTGACGCACATCCCTTGCCTGGCGCATATGCTGAATTTGGTGGTGCAGAAATTCATTCACAACTACCTCGACATGTCAGAGCTGCTGCATAAATGCAGGCCATCTGTGCACGCTTCCGGCGCTATCATCCTACAGCTGCTCACCTGTCTGCACTACAGCGTAACTTCGGCCTTCCCGCTCACCGCCTCATATGTGACGTTCCCAACATGTGGAACTCCACCTTGCACATGCTGGAGAGACTGACCGAGCAGCAGCAGGCCATAGTGGAGTTTCTGCTGCAGCGTGCACGGGTGAGTCGCACTGCGGAACAGCACCACTTCACCACCTGTGTGCCCTGTTGCTCTGTTTCGAGTACTCCACCAACATGGCCAGTGGCAATTACACCGCTATCAGTGTTACAATACCACTGCTATGTCTCTTTGAAAAAACACTTAGGGCGATGATGGAAGAGGATGTGGCCTAGGAGGAGGAGGAGGAAGAGGGGTCATTTCTACCATTTTCAGGCCAGTCTTTTAGAAGTGGCTTAGAGGGAGGTCTTTTGCAACAGCAGAGGCCAGGTACAAATTTGGCCAGCCAGGGCCCAGTACTGGAGGACGAGGAGGACAAGGATGAGGAGGAGGTGGAGGAGGATGAGGATGAAGCATGTTCACAGCGGGATGGCACCCAACACAGCTCAGGCCCATCACTGGTGCGTGGCTGGGGGGATATGGAGGACGATGACGATACGCCTCCCACAGAGGACAGCTTGTCCTTACCTCTGGGCAGCCTGGCACACATGAGCAACTACATGCTGCAGTGCCTGTGCAACGACAGCAGAGTTGCCCACATTTTAACGTGTGCTGACTACTGGTTTGCCACCCTGCTGTATCCCCGATACAAAGACAACATGCCCACTTTAATTCCTGCACTGGAGCTGGATAAGAAAATGTGCTAGTACAAGCGCACGCTGGTAGACGCGCTCCTGAGAGCATTCCCAACTTACACGTGGGGACAAGTGGAAGCACAAGGCGAAGGCAGAGGGGGAGCAAGAGGTCGCCAACGCAGCTGTGTCACGGCCAGCTCCTCTGAAGGCAGGGTTAGCATGGCCAAGATGTGAAAAAGTTTTGTCACAGCGCCACAGCTAACTGCACAACCAGCTGATAGGGAACTTGTTAGCAGGAGGCAGCATTTCAACAGAATGTGTGCACACGCCTCCACGTACTGACTGATGGTTCGGCCCCATTTAACTTCTGGGTCTCCAAATTGTCCACATGGCCAGAGCTAGCTTTTTATGCCTTGGAGGTGTTGGCCTGCCCTTCGGCCAGTGCATTGTTTAAACTTGTATTTAGCAGGGCAGCGGGTGTCATTACAGTCAAACGCAGCCGCCTGTCCACAGCCAAAATGGACAAGCTGACGTTCATAAAAATGAACTAGGCATGGATCCCACAGGACCTGTCCATCCCTTTTGCAGAATAGACATTTATAACTGCCTCGCCCTCAACCATACATTCTTGTACTCCAAGGCACTTCTTTATTAATTCCTCTTTTTTTAATTGTACCATTATTTTGGGGGCGACACTAAGTTGAATGAACCTCTCCTCTGTCTGGGTGCCAGGGGCCTACATTTCAGCTAATCGCCTGCTGCTTTGGTGCATGATATTAACCTCTTTTTGCTCTCAAATGACCTCTCCTCTGGGTGTCAGGGGCCTACATAAATGATAATGGCCTGTTCCATTGCAGGTTGACCTAAGGCCTGTGTTGCTGTTATGGGACCACTCTACTCTTTGCGGGTACCATGGTCCTCCTGAATTAGTAAATGAGGCCTGTGGCACTACAGGGTGAAATCAATGCTGATTTGGCATGATTCTAACTCTCCTCCTTGTGGGTGCCATGGGTCTGAATCTGTGAATGAGGCCTGTGGCATTGATGGGTGAAATCAATACTGTCTTGGCGTGATTTTAACTCTCCTCTTTGTGTCCCTGCAGACAGACATGATTTCTCCAATGTATGGTTGCCATTGGCCTGAGTCTGTGAGTGAGGTCTGTGACACTGCTGATAGTGATGTCATGAACATAAAATTTTCAGTTCGCGAACTGCGAACGCGAATTTACGCAAATGTTCGAGAACGGGCGAACTGCCATAGAATTCAATTGGCAGGCTAATTTTAAAACCCACAGTGACTCTTTCTGGCCACAGTAGTGATGGAAAAGTTGTTTCAAGGGACTGTGGCATGCCGGAGGGGGATCCATAGCAAAACTCCCATGGAAAATTACGTAGTGGACGCAGAGTCGGCTTTCAATCCATAAAGGGCATAAATCACCTAACATTCCTAAATTGTTTGGAATAACGTGCTTTAAAACATCCAGTGTGTGTATACGATCAGGTATGAAGTTGTATTGATCAGGTAATGTGAGGGTTACGCCCGCTTCACAGTGACAGACCAAACTCTGACAGACCAAACTCCCCGTTTAACACACCGCAAACAACCGTAAGCAGTCCATTTGCACAACTGCAAACTCCCCATTTGCACAAGGTTGGATACCAAGCTAGCCATGTCCCGTTCCTTGTCCTCACTGACATCATTGAAGGTCTCATCCTCGTGCAATGTACTGTGCCACCCTATATGAGTGGTGTGTTCAGTAATCAGTAGTACTATTTCTATCAGTTTAATCCCTGTTACGTCCCCTATCAGAGGACATGTATCGAATAGATTTTAGGAACCGGGAGATGGAAAAAGAAGCTTGGTCGGTCCTCTTACTTACAATTTTGGGGCACTGCGCGTGTGCCGTGAAATGTATTGTGCCACCCTATATGAGTCGTGTGTTAAGTAGTACTTTTCCTATCTATTTAATCCCTGTTACGTCCCCTATCAGGGGATGTGTATCGAATAGATCTTAGGAACCGGGAGATGGAAAAAGAAGCTTGGTCGTTCCTCTTACTTCCAATTTGGGGCACTGCGTGTGCGCCGTGCAATGTACTGTGCAACCCTATATGAGTGGTGTGTTAACTAGTACTATTCTTATCAGTTTAATCCCTGTTATGTCCCCTATTAAGGGACTTGTATTGAATGGATTTTAGACAATCGGAAAGAGTGGTCAATAGAAATTTTATTCATCTGTGTGTGCGTCCTTCTTGTTATAGTGATTATTGAGCTCGTGCGCACGTTCGGGAGATTGAATTGAATTGAATCCTTGCATGTGGAGATACAGAAAAAAGCTTGCTCAGTTCGCTTCCTTCCAATTTGGGGCTGGGGCACTGCACGTGTGCCGCGCAATGTACTGTGCCACCCTATATGAGTGGTGGTGGTGGTGGCGGAGGGCGATTGGTAACTTGAGAGGTGCCCAAAGCTGAGCTGGAGGAGGATGGTGCGTCAAGGTTCCGAGCGGAAGCTTTAGAAGATTGGATGTCCTGTGTAAACCAGTCAACTATGTCCTCAGAATTTTTCGAGTTCAGGGTATGTGGCCTCTGAACACTGGGCATTATTTTAGGGCCAAAGGAAATCCCAGCACCACGACGGCCCCTGCGGGGTGGCCTGTCTCTGCCTGTCATTTTTCTTTTGATTAGTGGTACTATGCGTTCAAGGTACTGTGCCACCCTATATGAGTTGTGGGCACTGGCAGTGGGCACAGTACAGTCTGTGGGCCTGACACACACTGGCAGGCAACTGAAATTATATTAATGGGTAAAAATTAAATGACTTTTTTATCTGCAAGGTACTGTGCCACCCGGTATGAGTGGTGGGCACTGGCAGTGGGCACAGTAGAGTCTGTGGGCCTGAAACACACTGGCAGGCAACCGAAATTATATTATTGGGTAAAAATTAAATGCTTTATTTATTGGCAAGCTACTGTGCCACCTAGTATGAGTGGTGGGCACTGGAAATAGGCACACTACAGTCAGTGGAAGTGGGCCTGACACACACTGGCAGGCATCTAACCTTAGATTAAAGTGTAAAAATGAAATGCCTTTTTTTATGCAAAGTTTGTGCCACACGGTATGAGTGGTGGGCACTGGCAGTGGGCACACTACAGTCTGTGGGCTTGACACACACTGGCAGGCAGGCAACTAACCTTAGATTAAAGGGTAAAAATGAAATGCTTTTTTTATCGGCAAGCTACTGTGCCACACGGTATGAGTGGTGGTCACTGGCAGTGGGCACACTACAGACTGTGAGCCTGACACACACTGGCAGGCAGGCAACCAAAATTATATTAAAGTTTAAAAATTAAATGCCTTTTTTTTAATGCAAAGTCCTGTGTCACACGGTATGAGTGGAGGGCACTGGCAGTGGGCACACTACAGTCTGTGGGCCTGCAGCCTCTCACACACGGGCAGGCCAGGCAATTGCAATATATATATGGAGAAAAAATAAATAAAAGCAGACTAATGTAGCAGCCCTAATGCTTACAGCAGATGAGTCTGTGGACACAGAACACTGGCCTAGCCAACGCTTTCCCTATGAATTCAGCAGCAGCTGCACTCTCCCTGCTCTAACTAACACACTGCAGCTTCAGACAGAATCTAAAATGGCTGCCATCGGCGGCTGTCAAACCTGGAAAATCCTCAAGGAGGCTGCAAAGAAGTTCCTAGGTGACATCCGAACAAAGTGAACTTATCTTGGAACATCCAGGACTGAGAACATACAGCCGGATTCCGTGGTCTACTATCGCCTGCTCATCCCAGCATGGTGTGGCCACGCACATGACTAATATCGACAAACCTCGGTGCCAGATTGTAATCCTACCTTACTGAGGAACTGAAATTAACACCAACAGGTCAGCAAACCGACATACAGCTGGAGCTCTTTCTGCGCTCTACAAAATCCACGGCACGATTCACCGCGGCCTATCATCCGGTCTTGCGTACACTGCTGATACAGGAAGACTTGATCCCCGGCCTGGCGCTTACCTCTGCTGTGATCCCGCAGTCCCACATCGACGGTCCGATGAACAGACACTAGCCCGGAGCTCCGCAACCACCACAGAACCGGGACACCTGTGTACAATCGGACTGGCCAGTTAGTGAGTAGTGACGCGCAACATTCGTATTTCCCGGTCCAATAGACCCATGAAGCCAAGCTTCCCCTAATATATTGAGGGGATACAGGTGACCACTTAGCACCCCAGGGTTTATTGTCCCCCAGTAACTTCATTACCACCCTACCCCCCTTACTTTCTTTATCTACTGCTGCACACACTCCAGCAAAGAACTGGTACTGAGAGCAAAGTTCTAATTTTTCTGGGACTGCATGCGGTCCATTAATTGATCTACTGAATTCCTGACCTAACATCTATCTTTTCAGTGGACTTTGAGCCACAATTTTTCACAGTCTGCAGTATCACTGAGAGACACTAATGTAATAATACTAAACTGGCATGAAGAGACCCAGCTTACCATAAAGCGCTATCTTTTGACAAGATGGTTAAAATTGGGAACCCTATCTCCAAAGATCCTAACCTTACACAAAAACTGTCTGCGCCAAAAGGAGAGATGGACAAATACATGAAGAAGAAAAACCCACATCCCAAGATGGCTACCCACACTCTCCCTGCAGCTCAATTAGACATAGGTGAAGAAACTGACAGTGATTCTGAGCTGCCCTCACAGCGGGATTTGTTACCAATTTCTCGTTCATTTTTTCAAAAATTTCTGGACAGTGCCTTAGCAAAAGCTCTCGACCCCCTGTCTAAAGATCTTCAAGATATAAAACATGACATGAAGCACCTAGGTGCTAGAGTAGAACAACTGGAAACAACGCAAGCTACGCTATGTAACTATACTACAGCTCTTGCCACTAGTTTTACCACATGCCAAAACTACCTGAATGTGGTGTTTGATGCGCTGGAAGACCAGGAAAATAGAGGCCATTGAAATAATCTACGCCTCAGAGGCCTCCCAGAATCTGTAGACAATACTGTTTTAACAACTACAGTAACTGATATTTTCTGTAACATCCTGGGGGAGACATATACAGGAGATATAGTAATTGAGCGTATCCATAGAGCACTGAGACGGAAACCTAGAGATACCGACCCCCCTAGAGATGTGATTTGTCGCTTAATACATTACTATGTTAAAGAAGAAATATTGCGTCTCTCCAGAACATCTCCTCATGTTGCCTTTGGAGATGCGCAAATATACATATATCAAGACCTATCTCCTCAGACGTTACTTAAAAGAAGAACCCTCAAGCCCTTGACTACAGCTCTTCGCACCAAAAGGATTCAATACAGCTGGCACTTCCCATTTGGCCTAGGATATGCGTCAGGAGGGAAAAGATTTGTGGTCCATTCAGTTGCTCACCTCCCAGGAGTGTATAAAACCCTAGACCTTCCGGACTTGCAAATTCCTGATTGGGCTGTGGTCAAAGATCTAGATAACCTACCAAATATTCCACCTCCAACGCCCTGGGAAGAAGCCGCACCCATGCGCAACGCTAAGTCCAGGAAGAAATCCGGCAAACTATCCCCGAAGAACATTATTCCTGTGGACACCTGAATACAGGGAGAACAGATCTATATATCCACTGCTACATTTACGTCAGACGACAGTAACTTAAAATACCTCTCGGTTAGTTGTCATGTGATTTTCTCAAGATCTCTTTTCTCTATGTCCCTACCTCTCTGATTACTTTACCACTTTCCCCTCTTTTCCCATCCTTCTCCTACTCTCTATACGCTCTCCCATCTTTTGCTTTTATAAGTTCTCTCATTCTTCTCCTTTGTCATCCATCTCATACTAGATAGTCTTCTTATGCAAGAAGACTAGATTTAAGAAGTTGGGCCCTTACGGACACTATTTTCTGTTCTATGCTACCAGTTATTACACTTTTTGACACTCACGTTGGAGTGTAACATGTCAATTGCTAAATATATGTTGCAAAGTTATATATTAGAAACATTGCTTATTATGACTAATTGTCTTTGTCTTATCCCAATTTCTCTTTTTTCCCTCCCCTCCTGTTCCGCGGCTCCCTTCAAGCCCTCCCGACATCTAAAGCCCTACTCTGCATTTGCTCCTCCTTCCCAAACGACAATATGGCAAGTATCAAGATAGTAATCTATAATGTACATGGGCTTAACTCTCCCTCAAAACGGGGTCAGGTGATAGGCTTCCTCAGGAGAAACAAAGCTGACATTTGTCTTCTCCAGGAGACGCACTTAAAAAACAAAACATTCCGACCATAAACAGGTTGTATTATTCCAAATGGTACCACCCAGGTTCAGATACCAAGGCTTCCAAATGTGTAAGTATCGGCTTAAGCAAACATACTAACTTCACATTATTGGACAAACGCACTTATACAGAAGGTCGCTACATCTTCATTAAAGGCACAATTGAAACATCGTCATTCATCATAGGGAATGTCTATGCACCTACTTCAGAACAAATCCCCTGGCTTACGGCAATCCTAAAGAAACTTTCGACCTTCTCAGAAGGCACTTTAAAATTAGGAGGTGACTTAAATATAGCACTGAATCCTCTCTTAGACTCATCTAATGGCAAAACAAGCATCCGTTTTACTTCACTTCAGCTAGCCGATTCTTGGAGAACATTAAATCCTTCAGTCAAAGATCATACATACTACTCAACGCCACATAACTCATACAGGTCCTATCAGATCACTCATTAGTAGAACTGGTATATTCGCTATAACAGACACCACCACCCTTTAAATGCTGGCGTTTAAACGATCTACTCCTGAAATCTCCTCAGAATGCCCAAAGAATTAACTCTCGATTTGCCAAGTTCTTTACTCGTAATGATAACGGTGAGGTTTCTGTGCAGACACTCTGGGAGGCGCATAAATCATATGTTAGAGGAGAACTTATTTCCCTCTCTGAATATGTCCACAAAGTAAAGATAAAGAAAATATCTGAACTTCAGCAGAAGATTTCTTGTCTAGAGTGTTTGCACAAAAATCCCTTCTAACCTCCCATTTAGATGAGCTAACCTCTTATTGAACTGAACTAAAAAACCTGCTCAACCTGAGCTCAGCCAAAGCCTACTTATTAGCAAAATTTAAACACTATGCGCACAGAGACAAACCCACGAGATTTATGCTAGCTCAAATTAAGCAGAGAAAAGCTAAATCCTTTATAATAAATATCAAAAGCCCCATGGGTACAGAATTTCACAAAACAAACTATATTGCACGTGAGTTTAGTGCCTTTTATACACAATTATATAACTTAGAGGCCCCACAGAAAGCACCGGACAGACCGAAGTCAGAGTTGATATCAGAGTTTCTGGCTTCTTTAGACCTTCCAAAAGCTACCTCTGCACAAAGCCAAAACTTATGTTCTCCAATCTTGGCAACAGAGATCAAAGAGGCGATTACTTCATCGCCGAAAAATCAAAGTCCAGGACCGAATGGCCTAACCACATTCTACTACACCTCTTGTCTAGATACACTTTCACCACATTTAGACAAGCTATACAACTCTGCGTTAATGGGAAGCCCTTTTTATGAACAGACCTTGACGTCTCAAATCACGGTCATTCATAAAGAGGGTAAAGACCCTAGCTTATGCGGCAATTACCGCCCCATCTCGCTCCTGAACTTTGATCTTAAAATATTCGCAAAAATTATAGCCCGTAGACTACAAACACTACTGCCTACACAAATTGTGCCTGACCAAGTGGGATTTGTGATGGGTAGAGAGGGGAAGGACAATATATACAGGGTTCTCCAACTAATTACCTGCGCTCAACATTCAGATATTCCCCTACTCCTCCTCGGTACAGATGCCGAAAAGGAATTCGATAGAGTGGATTGGGGATATCTGAAAGCCTCTCTTTTAGCCTTTGGTATACCCCCCCCCCTTTGTCCAAGCTATATTCACCATGTATGAACACCCTTCTGCTAGAGTGCTGGTCAATGGTGTGCTGTCGCCCGTGTTCCCTATTTCGAACGGTACCAGGCTGGGGTGTCCTTTGTCCCCTTTGCTTTTTGTCCTGACAATGGAAACACTTCTGCAAAAAATATGACAAGAGCCTAGAATATTTGGGATTTACTGAGGGGGTAGAGAGCATAAGGCGGCAGCATATGCTGACGATCTGTTACTCTTAAACTCCAACCCAACTGAGGCCTTACAGATCATTGAAATTATTTTCAATAGGTTCGGTGTGCTATCTAACTTTAAGGCTAATATGAGTAAATCTCAAGCACTCAACATCTCCTTACTAGAGATGAGCGAACTTTAAAAAAAAGTCCGGCGTTCGGCGTTCAGGTTGTGGTAAGTCGCGCATCCCGTTATGGATTCCACTATAGCGGCATATGGAATCCATAAGGGGCGGCTGCCACCAACCCGAACTGTTGAACAGCCGAAGGACCTGGGGTGACGTCACTGGCATGTGATCAGTGCAGGGGGCGTGGCTCAGCACTGGATTTGGTCCCGTGCTGAGCCACGCCCCCTGCACTGATCACATGACGGTGACGTCACCCCAGGTCCTTCGGCTGTTCAACAGTTCGGGTTGGTGGCAGCCGCCCCTTATGGATTCCATATGCCGCTATAGTGGAATCCATAACGGGATGCGCGACTTACCACAACCCGAACGCCGAACGCCGGACTTTTTTTTAAAGTTCGCTCATCTCTACTTCTTACGTATCTCATTAGCCTCCCACTTATCACACAACTCACCCTTCGATTTGAAACAACCTTATATTAAATTTGTGGGTATCAAAATCTCCCCTAACATACCGCCGTTATTTAAAAACAACTTACTACCTCTGCTAAAAGATATTTCAAAAATTCTTGAAGAATGGCCCACTCCCTACATCTCTTGGTTCGGGCGGAAAAACATTGCAAAATGCCTCATATGGCCCAAAGTGACCTACTTATTACAAGCCCTATCTATCCATATACCTAACAATTTTTATACCAGGTTAAACAGGATTCTTTCACGCTACATCTGGGATGCTAAAAAACCCAGAATAAAATATTCTACTCTTTAACTTCCTCAGAAGCATGGAGAATTGATATGCCAGTTCCTCAGGCCTTTGTCCAGGCAGTACACCTAAACAGGATAATTGACTTGGAAAGGATACCCTCATACAAGCTATTGGTTTTTATAGAGGAGGACATTCTCCAATATCCATTAAGACAGATCGTTTTTCAGCTCAAACGACCCCTCTTCATACCAGAATATACAGCGCATTCACTGCTGAAACTTGCAAAATTTGGAATCATGCAGAAGTACACTCGAGATGCGTCCCATATCCTTCTCCGTTGCTGCAAATTAGGGATATTATATTAACTACAGATCCTAACTATAACACCTCCATTGCTAAAAAAAATCATACTTGGTGAATCTACGGCGGACTTACTGTTAAAACTGGTACAGTGCCTACGAAAGAAACTCTAACGGATTGCCTAAAATGCTCTCCAATAGCTCCCATGATATATAATAAATTTGTACATTCATTTAAATTACTACTCCAAAGCACAGACCTTCAGAGATCAATGAGACACTTTGAGACCTCCTTAGCTCAAACCAAACACCCTAAGTAAGTAATTTTGACTTATAGCAAACTACTTTTGACTCCGCTAACGCAAACAACGCACTCTTTCATTAAAGCTTGGGAAGAAGATCTCTGCTTATCGCTGCCCTGAAACTGACTTCAGGCTGCGTCAGAATGCAAGAAAGCAGGTATAAGATCCTGACAAGATGGCATTTAACCCCAACTAAGCTGCACAAATATATTACAAGCTACAGCCCAAATTGCTGGAGATGCGGTCAACAATTAGCGACTCGTTATCACCTTTGGTGGACTTGTCCACGTATAGTACCTTACTGGACGCATATAGTTTCCCAAATTAACACACTCGCAAAAACGAATTTGCCCCGAACCCCTGAGATTTACCTTTTTAAACTCCCAGACAAGCTCCCCAGACATACAGTGAAATTGCTAAGGCATCATCTAGCGCTGCTCGCATACTAATACCCACTTTGTGGAAAGCAACTTACTCCCCACCTGTCACGACCGCTATCCCAGCAGCAGTCGTGTCGCACCAGACGGAGGGGGAGGGGGACCCTTATCTACGGATGGGAAATAGAACGGCCACCCCTGACTAACCCTAAGCTGGCACCTGTCTGCCCTGATACCCTAGACGGAGTGTGAACCAGTACGGCGAGCAGGATGCCTAAAACCTCAGTCACCCTAAGAAGACTAGACTGGGGAAAGGCAGATGGGAGCACTAGTCACCATCACTCATGTCTAGGAGAACAACAGGGGAAGACAGCAACAAACAAACAATCTCCAGCAGAGATAGACTTATCCAGTCACGAGCAGAGAAGATGATCCCAATAACGACAGTCCACGCCAGACAAGAGCTCCACAGCAATACCGTCAAACGATCTCCTTCAAAGGTCAGAATAGCACTAGAAGTAAGGACTCACCTGAGAAGGATGCCTACAAACTCCCAGTCAGGACAAAAAGGTTCACAAGGCAAAACCCGGATGACATACCCTGAACCACGGAGCAAACTCACAAGCTATCGCGAGTAGCAAGTCGCTGCGACCTTCTCCACGCAGACCTGTCTGGATCAGCCTTTGGCTGGAAAAGGTTGACTCTTTGTATTGCCTGGAAGAGCTTGCAAGTTGGGAGACAAAAACATACAACATTTTTCGTTCGGTATGGGCCCCCTGGGCGACATTTCAACATTTCTCCACCCACTCATAACAGTTAACCTCCAACCAGCAAATCTGCGCCAATCACAGGTGTGTCTGCGCGATATCCACAACACCAAAAAAGCCACACCAAATGGTATATAAAAATAGCCAAATTTTATTAAGTAATCCATAAAAAACACAAATGAGCAATCAATTAATGACACCTACCCATTGTAGGAGAAATGTGATGACAAAGACAGTACAATGCTAACTCGGCACAGATACAATTTCCTATTAGAAACCACATGCACAACAATGAGAGAGCATATTTGCATTATAACAATCAATCCCATGCACAGTGTTAACTCTCCCAAAGATTGCACTCAAAAGAGAAGCCCATTGGATTTCTATACCCTATCCATATAGAGAAACCTATGGGATAGCTATACCCTAAATACGGGTATCATAACCATAGGAAAAATAGCCTCAAGTAAAGGGGAATGAATCCAAATGGATGTCAAAATGGTTAGTCTACCTAAAACATCATCACATACCTAAAGTGCCGAGTGCAGTGTAAACTGTCACAACAACGCCCATTAGGCGTTTGTTGTGAACAGTTTACTCACTGGCACTAAGTATATGATGATTTTGAAACTAACCATTTGACATCCATTGTTCACCACTGAGGCTATTCCTATGGTTTCCCTTTCTTAGGGATGATTGCTGTAAAAAGTAATCAATCCTATGATAAGAGTTAAGCGGGATGGAACGTAGGGTGTATTCCCTGTCAGTTGGGTGCATAAAACTCCAAGTGTCTTTAAGGGATAGGGATTGTAAGGACTTTTTAAATGTGTTTAAGAGCTTTATATGAGAGGAAGGACTTTCCTGTGGAGGTGTCCAATAAGAGATCTAAGGCTACATTGAAGTTACCTCCAACAATCAGCTACCCACCCTATAACTGTCCAACAATGAGATGGTGGTACGGATTCAGAGTGGTTGGCGGACTTTAGGCACATAGAATATGACTAATGTGATCAGTGATCCATTCAATTTCCATTTTAAAATAAGTATTCTGCCATCTGGGCCTGAGTATGTTTGGCAAAGGCGATAGAAACGTCTTTGGAGTTTTTAATGTGTGTGTGAGTGTGGTGCCATTGAAGTAGTGCCTGTGGAAGGATGATGTTTTTGCTTCCAGGAAGTTGGTTTCCTGAAGGAATATAATGTCTACTTTGGTTCTTTTGAATTGGTGGAGAATTTGGCTACACTTTAAAGCTGAGTTGAGGCCTTTAGTGTTGTATGATACTAGTTTAAGGGGGGTCATTGTGTTTCAGCAGAAAAGAGTAGATTGTCCAAGTAGGAGGCTGGACGTGGCTGTGTTTACTATAAAGAAAGTTCTGCAACCTGTGATTCCCAATTGAGGGGGGGGGGGTGCAGATGTTATACCAAAACCAGAAACATCAATGAAAACAGAAATCAAGAACAGTATATGCAAAGTATACAACAAGAAGAGCATTGTACAACCTAAGCAGAGGACCAGCTCTGGGGCCAGATCATATATAATTAATTAAATACATCTGAAATAGAGAAGGTGTGGTCCAGACCCAACGGTGTGTAGGTAAAGTCGCCGCTCACGCTCGGGTAACATAAGTCAGACCATAGAGGTAGGGATGATTGGACCTGTAGATGTTCGGGTTCGCCAGGTTCAGCCGAACTTCGGGTCAAATTTTGGGTTCAGGTTCAATAGGGACCCAAACTGTGGTTGCAAAATGGCTGTAAAATAGTCATAGTAAGGGCTAGAGGGCTGCAAAAGGATGCAAAATGAGAAAGAGCAGGACAGTTGCCCTGCAAACAAATGTGCATAGGGAAATTACTTAAAATAACATAGAATATAAAAAATTACTAAATAATAATCTTGAACTAGAAGGCGGCGGTGGAAAAGGAGGAGATAGCCAAGACTGTTTTTGTTTATTTGTTTTTATTTCCTTTATTTATTTATTTTTTATAAATTTGGCAAGGCCCCAAAACATTGGGAAATAGAAAAGAGAACACAAGTATAACAATGGCTGGGTGCGGCCGGTGTACTTGTCTATTCAGCACAAGGTACGGACAAGTCCTGTGAGATCCATGCCTGGTTTATTTTAATGAACTTGAGCTTGTCCACGTTTTTTTATTTATTTACATTATTAACTAAATTTCGACATAAAAAACAAACAGTATTCTCAGACAGAGAAGCCAAAATATTTCAATTAATTTAAACCCTAAAAAAAAAACACTATACCACCCTTAACCCACCCTATTTACGATGTGTCTCTTAGGATGAGTGGAATTAATTAGGGCGGAAGCGGGGAGTTGGGGAGTCCTCAAATAAGCATAATAGACCTAACGTATCGGTTCCTAATCCTGCTAGGCTGACCATATCCTCTTCCATTTTGTTTATATAGGGCTCTTTGTTTATATAGGGTTTTTCATACTCCTTAACTTTTTTTTACCAAACTCACCCATCCATTTAAGCTTGGGGAGTTTCGTGAAAACCATACTCTTGCAATCAGGAGACCAGCCAAAAACAATATTCTGGTAAGAATTATCCTAGTATCCTTAGTACAGTTGACTATAGAAGTACCATTTAATATACATAGTTGTGGGGACATTGGGATCAATATCCTTAATTTCTGTAATATATATTTAGACATTAAATACCAATGGACACCTATCTCTGGGCAAGACCAAAACGTGCAAAAAATCAGCTTCAGGTAAGTTACATCTTGGACAGTTAGCATTTTCCTTCTGTTAGAATTTATGTTCTGTGTATAATATTAAATTGCACTACTACGTGCACTACTACTATGACTCTAGAAAGTCTTGTAGAGAGCACTTTTGCTATTAGTTTTATATCAGTGTTTAATAGAGATATGGGTCTGTAAGACTCCATCTCTACGGGGTCTTTTCCTTTATTAGCGATTAATATAATGATCGCCTCTGTCATTGATTCAGGAAGTTTACCATCCCTAAAAGATTCAATAAAGACCTGAAGTAAATGTGGCAAAATAAGTTCCCCATATTTTCTATACAACTAGAATGGAAAACCATCCAGACCTCAAGACCTCTAGTGGAGTTCCTTCAACTTTCCCTAAAGAGCCTCTGCTAACTCCTGGAGAGATATCTCTCTCTCAAGGGCCTCCCTTTGTTCCTCCAGGATCTTAGGGAGGCTAATAGAGTCCAAATATGCATCTGTTTCTTCTCTCGCAACAGATTGATAAAGCTCTGAAAAATATTTCAGAAAGTTCATCTTTATCTGGTCTGGCTTATCGGTAATTAAACCCTGTGGTATCTGAATCCTCAGTATTTCTTTTTTGGGGTCCTGGTTAGATATTACACTTGCTAATAGTTTACCTGGTCTCCCTACTTCAGAGAAATATTTTTGCCCACTAAAAAAGAGGGTCTGTTGAGCCTTATTAAGTAAAAAAAATCTGAATAGGACTGACTAGTTTGCGTAGGTCTTCTATTTTCATCTGTTTTATTCTTGGCAAACTCATTAGCATATTGTAATCTTATTTCTTTCACAATCTTTTCTCTCTTTCCATATCTCTTCCATGAATTATGGATGTTACTAAAGAATATTCCTCTCATGAAAGTTTTAAATGTATCTCAAATCACCTGGATTTTAGCTGAGTTATTGTTAACTTCCCAGATATAAGCAAACTCCTTTTTAATCAAATCATGATTCTCATATTATATCTGGGTTCATACCTAATTCTACTATTAAGGGTACGTGGTCCGAGAGAGCTCTGGCATCATATCTGATTCGCTTAGCAAGGTCCGTGTATTCTCTATTTATAAGAGCTAAGATTCTAGGCCTACATCTCCTGGATCTACTTACACAAGAAAAAAACACGTCTCCCTCGACCCAGAAGATCCCAAAGATCTATAAAAGGGGAATATAAATAAAAGCCAGGATTGATTGTCTACCAAACAACTTCCCATAAAGAAAAACAAATCTTCTCCGACTATCAATAGAGGATGCCATGCAAGCAAAGTCAATCTTTCTATGAAAAAAAAAACAAAAAACGGACACTCCTCTAGAGTAGTTAGTAAATGTTGAATAAAATACCTGCGTGACAGATCCCCTAGTGATTCATTGGGCCACTTCCATAGTAACATGTGTCTCCAAGAGACAATTCACGATTGGTAAGTGACTCTGAGCTAGATTGAATACAGCTTGTCTTTTAAGTTTATCTCCCAGACCCTGTACATTTCAGGTTAATACTTTCAAAGACATGTAAAGTACTAGCCTCCCTAAAAATGTAGAACCCTCTTTTCCAAAAATTGGGTCTCTCCCTTATATATTATCGGTAATTTAGCTGGGTAACGAATACTTAATGTCTTTGTATGTCTCTTATGTTGAGTGCCCTTTGAAAAGTCTGGAAAAAATGACAATTTCATGCCATTGTATAGAATAGACTTTGACTGTGGACACTGCACTTGTATGTGATCAACCTTGTGGGCATGCTGGGAGTTGTAGTTTTGCAACAGCTGGAGGCGCACTGGTTGGGAAACACTGATCTAGTGTGCAGTTAGGGAGATATAATGTCAATGCCCGTGCTTACTGGTCCACGTATCGGTAGTTATGTGCCTTGCCACAGATGGCGTGGCACAGTGCACACCTGATTTTGTCCACCCCTTGGTTGTGCAGGGCAGGGATGGCTCGCCTGGAAAAGTAGTGGTGGCTGTGAACCATAAGGTTTTTAAAATTCTCAATCTCCACCAGACAGAAAGATAGCATTTCAAAGGCCATTAATTTTGAAATGCTGGTATTCAGGGCCATGGATCACTGGTGGGTAGGAGGTTACTTTCTCTTTCTCTCCTGTGTTTGGAGGATGGACAGCTGAACGCTTCCATGGGACACTGTGGAGATGCTTGATGACGGTGACAGATGTTAAGATGGTGGTGTTCCTGCCACATCCTTTGTTTGTGGGATGGCAGGTGCCACTGTCACTCCAGATGGGGAGGAAGAGGACGAGACTGCAGCAGAAGAGGGAGGAGGAGGAGCCTGCGATCTATTGTGGTTTTTGAGGTGTGTACTCCACTGCAGCTCGTGCTTTTCATTTAGATGCCTGGTCATGCAGGTGGTGCTCAGTAGAGATGTCCTGAACTATTCGCTGGTGAACAGTTCCCGGTGAACATCGCATGTTCGCATTCGCCCCCTATATTTTATCATTGAGCAAACTTTGACCCTGTACCTCACAGTCAGCAGACACATTCCAGCCAATCAGCATACCCTCCCTCCCAGACCCTCCCACTTCCTATCAAAAAGCAAGAACAGCATCCATCTTAGATTCATTCTGAAACTGCAGTGTTAGTTAGAGCAGGGAGAGTGCTGTTGCTGCTGAATTAATAGGGAAAGCGTTAGCTAGGCCAGTGTTCTGTGTCCACTCCGGTCCTCAAAGACTCATCGGCCTCTTTCATACGAGCGTGTCCGGATTAGGCCCCATTCACACGTCCGTAGCAAATTGCGGATCCGCAACACACCATGCTGACACTCCACATAGAAATGCCTATTCTTGTCCGCAGGCTGTGGACAAGAATAGGACATGCTCTATCTTTTGCAGATCCTGCTTTGGGCCCGAAACATGGAAGTTCGGGGCCGCGGCTCTGCTAATGCGGAAGCAGAAAGCACATAGTGTGCTCTCCGCATCACGTCCGAATTGTGGAATGGATGCGGACAAAAATTGCGGATGTGTGAATAGGGCCTTAAGTCCGGATGCGTTGTGGATGCGTTCAGTGAAAACTGTGCGATTTCACAGACAAAGCCATTCAGTTTTGCCTGCAATTTTGTTCAGTGTTCATTTTTTTCCGCGCTGGTGCAATGCGTTTTGATGCTTTTTTCACATGCGTGATAAAAAACTGAAGGTTTACAACCAACAGCTCCTAGCAACCATCAGTGAAAAACGCAACGCACCCGCATTTGCTTGCGGACGCAATGCATTTTTTCCGCAGCCCCATTCACTTCTATGGGGCTAGGGCTGCGTGAAAAATGCAGAATATAGTACATGCTGCGATTTTTACGCAACGCACAAGTGATGCATGAAAAAAACGCTCATGTACACAGACCCATTGAAATGAATGGGTCAGGATTCAGTGCGGATGCTATGCGTTCATGTCACGCATTGCACCTGAGCGGAAAACTCGCTCGCGTGAAAGGGGCCATCTGCTGTAAAGACAGCGTCCTGACAGCACCCCAAAAAGCCTACATCAGTCTGGTTTTATTAATTTTTCTCTCTATATATATATTGCAGTTGCCTGCCCGTGAGTGAGAGGCCGCAGGCCCACAGACTGTACTGTGTGCACACCACTTATATAGGGTGGCACAGTACCTTGCAGATAAAAAGTCATTTAATTTTTACCCCTTAATATAATTGCAGTTGCCTGCCAGTGTGTGTCAGGCACACAGGCTGTACTGTGCCCACTGCCCACCACTCATATAGCGCAGTGGCCTAAAATTCAAACGAAGCGGACCGAGCATGGGTCTTTTTCCATCTCCCGGTTCCTAAAATCTATTCCATACACCGGCCCCTGATAGGGGGCAAAACAGAGATTAAACTGGTAGGAACATATTTTTTGAAGTAAAAAAAAAAAGGACAGCCTCTGCGGAGCTGGGTATTTTTTGGCCGCGTTACAGAACGCTCATGCACAATGGCTGTAGGCTCATGGTTCCTTTTGTGGAGGTGACAAAACTAGCCAGTCAAACCCAAGGCAACATCATTGACCTCATCCCATATGCGTTTTTTCTGGAGCGTGCCCTGCGAAGAGTGCTGGATCAGGCCGTAGATGATCATGAAGAGGACACCATCACCACCAGAAGAAGACTTGTCGTCGCCGATTGCTGGACCTGCGGCAATGCAGAGAGAGGAGTCTGAAGAAGAGGAATCAGAGGAAGAAGGTGGCTTTGAGTAGGTGGAAGACTAACAACAGCAGGCGTCCCAGGGGGCTTGTTGTCACCTTTCGGGGACCCTTGGTGTTGTACGTGGCTGGGTGGAGGAAGAGACCTTCAATGACGTCAGTGAGGACAAGGAACGAGACAGGGCTAGCTTAGTATCCAACCTTGTGTAAATGGGGAGTTTGCGGTGCGTTAAACGGGGAGTTTGGTCTTTCAGAGTTTGGTCTGTCACTGTGAAGTGGGTGTAACCCTTACACTACCTGATCGATACAACATCATACTTGATCGTATACACACACTGGATGTTTTAAAGCACATTATTCCAAACAATTTAGGAATGTTAGGTGATTTATGCCCTTTTTGGTTTAAAACCCGACTCTGCGTCAACTACGTAATTTTCCATGGGAGTTTTGCCATGGATCCCCCTCCAGCATGACACAGTCCAGGTGTTAGTCACCTTGAAACAACTTTTCCATCACTATTGTGGCCAGAAAGAGTCCCTGAGGTTTTAAAAATTTGTCTGCCTATTGTAGTCTATGGTGGTTCGCCCGTTCGCAAACATTTGTGGAAGTTCACATTCGCCGTTCCCAAATGGAAAATGTTATATTCGCGACATCTCTAGCGCTCAGGTTTAGAACATGTATGCCTCACTTTAGGCTCTGATTGCACAGTGTGCAAACCACTCACGTTGAACTGCCACGCCAGCAAACTGCTTGGAGCTGACTTTGGTGTGCTCAGTTCCTGGGTGGGGTGGGCAGTAGCAGGCGCACTGGCTAGAGGACGGCAACTCCACTGTCCACATCCTGAAACAAAAGTGGTTGGGCATCAGTGCACTCAATCTCTTCCACTTCTGGGGCAGGGCTAGGTGAATGGCCCACAGAAACTCTGCCGGCAGAGTCATCAAAAAGCATAAGAGACTTCTGAATGACCTGGGGCTCGAACTGCTTGCCTGATTTGCAAGTGGGTGAGGTGAAAGACAGATGCCCATGGGCTGCAGGTGCCAACTCTGGAATTTCAGCAGGCGACAGGGTGGGAGACATAGGCGTGCGCACAGGGCCTGGGCACACCCTAATCAAGCCGACTCGAGGTTTAGAATGTGCGCTTAGCCGCCGATTTGACTGCCATTCATCAGCGCACTGAGTGCTGTGAACGGCACAGGCACTGGAGGCAGCAGAGCAATACCACTGATGCCTGAAATCTCCAATAACAGAGCTCCGTACAATACAGAGCTTTGTTATTAAGGAGGAGGCTGCAGATTGGCCAGTATCAGCTGGCTGCTTGTGTCATTGGCTGATCCTCTCACACCCCCTTCTCTCTGCACACAGCAGCAGCTTCCTTTTCAGTTATTATGAAAACAGGAAGCGCACTGACCCCGCACCATTACTGACTGCTGATGAAGTGCCAGGGACAGCATAGGAACGGAGCCATCACCATGTGCCCAGGTGATGTGACAACAGAGGTGTCCTGCTGTCGACTGCTGGGAGCTCAACGTGTAGCTTTATGACTGAAAAGACTAATAGCCAAGAGGCTAAACAAAACCCTGCTTCTGACCCTTATGTTAGAACATAACTTTAATTTTATTGCTTTAACACCTAAAAAAATAGTGATGAGCGGCAGGGGCAATATTCGAATTCGTGATATTTCGCGAATATTTGGGCAAATTTTTATGCGAATTTTCGCAAACAAGAAAATGACATTATTTTCTTGCATGCGAAAATTTTCATATAAAAAATTTGCATAAAACGAATATTCGCAATTGCGAATATATTTAGCGATTTAAAAACCTGCTGTTTCTCTGGATGACCTTGGGTTGATAGTAGGGTTAATAGATTCTTAAAGGTCTGTAAAAATAGTGTAGCTGCTTTTATAGACCTTTGAGACTCTATTACCACTACTATCAACATAAGGTCATCTAGAGAAACAGAAGCTTTTTAAAAATATTTTTTTCCTTTAGGTGTTTAGGTATTAGAGCAATCAAATGAAAGTTATGTTTTAACATGAGGGTCAGAAACAGGGTTTTGTTTAGCCTCTTGGTTATTAGTTTTTCTATGTAAGTACCCTGGACCACTGAGAGTTGTTTGCAAAAAAGGATGTGGCAGCTCTCACCTGTCGGTATTAGTGTCCACCCAGCAAGTGATCACGGACAATGCACCTGGGAACAGTTGAATACGTAAAAGAAAAGTCCAGCTCCAAATGCGGATGAATAAAAAATTTTGTCTTGGGGGGCGTGGCCGGACGTTGATGGCGCTGGTCGCATAGATTGAGTGCTCCGTGAGCAGTATCCGAAATCGGCTAACATTGGCTTTTCCTGCTATCTGATTGATGTCAGGGTTACCCCGGCTGACTGAGCAGAGAATGGGGCGCATCAAGAAGCGTCAAGCTCCGGCGAAGCTGACAGAATTCTTTCATAAAACATCCCCGTCTGGCTCCAGCCCTAAACAGGTGGCGTCGCCATCTTGCTCCAGCTCCGCTACCTCCTCCCCTCAAGGCATGCCAACCGGAGTCTTGCCTCATGAGCAGTCGGCTATCACGGAGGGTTCACTCCGCCATATGCTAGAAGCTCTGCGCTCTTCTCTAAAGGAGGACTTTCATCTCATCCTCAAAGAGGTACAAACTGAGGTGGCGCAGATAGGGGAGAGGACATCCCATCTAGAAACCAAAATGGCGGAACTCACAGCCTCTCACAACCAGCTCATCGATGCTAATGAAGCGCTGGAAGAAGAGGTAGGCAGGCCGGCATCTAAGGTGTATGACATGGAAGACCACAACCGCCGAAATAATGTTCGTATTCGGGGGGTTGCTGAGTCGGTCAGGCAGGATGAGCTGGGTCCCCTGCTTCAAGAGATGCTTCGTGCAGCGATGCCAGGGCTATCGGAGATGGACGTCACCATCGACAGGATCCATAGGATCCCGAAACCGGCGGGGCTGGACCCTAATCTTCCACGGGATGTCCTGGCAAGGATTCATTTTTTCCAAGTGAAGGATGCTTTCCTGAGGGCCTTACGTGAGAATCCCAAACCAGCGGACATATTCTCGGGGATCAAGATTTTTACGGATCTCTCGGCGGCTACACTAGCTAAGAGGAGGGAATTTAGTTCACTAACCGCTATACTTAGGGAGAAAAGTATTCGATACCGCTGGGGTTTCCCAGTGAAGTTGGTGGTCTCACATGAAGGTGCACGTATGCACCACCCCTGCTCTGGCGGCAAAGAAGATGTTCGCCTGGGGTTTACTCCCTGAAGCGGCCAAGATCCCTGCTGTCTCCGGTAACCGCCAACTTAAAATCCCTCTGGACTGGAACCCGGCCTGAGCGGGAGAACTTATTATTATTCTCGGTGGTGCTCGCGTGTAGCCCATGGTCTGCATTCTACCCCGTAGTCACTGAGGCCTTGTCCTCACTCTGCATCACTAGTCTACAGTTTTTTCTTGTTTTTCTTGATTTTCTTTAGTTATGTTAATCGTCTTTATTCTAACATGTTTTAATATTTTGCTTTCCAGCATCTACGCCAATATTTGGTCACTAGCTAAGTCTCCAGAGGCTTTGATTGCACACTTTATGTTTATCAGTCAACATGGGGCTAAAGTTTCTATCTATTAATGCTAAGGGGTTCAATTCTCCCCATAAGCGCAGGTATTTGTGGGACGAAGCAGTTAAGTCACGTCACAATCTTCTTATGGTACAGGAGACGCACCTACTGGGAAAGGATTCCCACAGATGCCAACATAGGGACTTTCAGCAGATATTTTACTCCCCGGCTTTTAAGAAGAAGACGGCGGGGGTCCTTGTCGCCATTAAGAGGGACTTGGCCTGTACCATAAAATCTGTCAATACTGATGCTAAAGGCAGATATATTATACTCACTGGTGTATTTGATAATAGAGAACTGACTATAGCCACGGTATATGGACCTAACTTGAGGCAGGTTTCATATATGCGACGGTTCTTTAGAAAGTTAGAGAAAGTGGCATCTGGTCTTGTCTTAGTTGGAGGGGACTTTAATATCCCGGTTCAAACTGACCTAGATTGTGTACGGACGTCGGATAGATCTAGACAAGAACTCCGCCTTCTACTCTTATCCTCTAACCTCCATGATATATGGAGATATCAGCATGGGGGTGAGCGGGATTACACCTTCTTGTCGTCCTCTCACCTCTCATGCTCCAGGATAGACTACTTTCTGGTTTCATTTGGTCTGCTGTCGCAGGTTGTCAAGACTGAGATAGGACATACATCCTGGTCTGATCACGCGCCGATCTCATTAGAACTGAGTACTGATGTTCCTAATCCCGCTCCACCACAATGGCGACTTAATGCGCATTTGCTAAAAAATCCTGAGCGAGTTGCAAAATTGTCTGCGGATGTACGTGAATTCTTTGAATTCAATGACACTGATGATGTGTCGGCGGCAACTTTGTGGTGCTCTCATAAGGCGTATTTGCGGGGACTTCTGCTTCAATTAGCCTCTAGATTGAAGAAGCAGCGTCAGCAGCTTCTTACGGATACTCTGACTACTCTGGCTCGCCATGAATCCACCTATAAGGCTAACCCCTCACCCTCCCTACATAAACTGATATTTGAAACTAGAGCTGAGCTCCGCTCTTTGCTCCTCTATCAATATGAGCGCTCCCTAAGACGTCTTAAGGCCACCTTTTACGGGATGGGAGACAGAGCGGGTGCTCTCTTAGCTAAGAGAGTAAAACGTAGAATGGCGGCTAACAAAATTGCTTCACTCTTGGCCAGCGACTCTAGCCTAGTTACCCATCCGCAAAAGATTGCTGACTTATTTGCCCAATTTTATGAATCCCTTTATAATTTGAAGTCAGACCCCCACATAACTCAACCCTCCTCAGAGACCATAGAAAAATTTCTTGAACCCCTTGCTCTCCCCAGGGTTTCGCAACAAGATCTAAACCTCCTGAATGAACCAATCAGTTTAGAGGAGATAGACTCTGCTATTAAATCAGCGAAATCAAACTCCGCCCCTGGTCCTGATGGATACGTTAATGAGTATTATAAAACCTTTAGGTCTCAGTTAGGCCCCTACTTAAAACGACTTTTTAATGGATTCATGGAGCATGGTAGGATCCCCTCAGATATGTTACAGGCAATTGTTGTCACGTTGCCCAAACCAGGGAAACCTGCGGACAGACCAGCGAATTTCCGTCCTATCTCACTTTTGAACACGGACATCAAGCTATTTTCTAAAATATTGGCATCTAGATTACATAAAATCCTACCATCTTTAGTACAATTGGATCAGGTGGGCTTTGTTGCCAATAGACAATGTAGAGATGACACTAGAAGGGTCATAGATCTCTTACATATTGCGGAGCTTTCCAGGTCCCCCACTGTATTCCTGTCTCTAGATGCCGAAAAAGCATTTGACAGGGTGCATTGGGGGTACCTCAAAGGGGTGTTGGGTAAATTTGGCTTGGAAGGCCCTATCTTGCAGGGGATTATGGGCTTGTACTCCTCTCCCTCTGCCAAAGTGTTAGCTTCCAGATTCCTGTCTAGATCCTTCTCCATCACAAATGGCACCCGTCAGGGCTGTCCATTATTGCCCCTTATATTTGCCCTTGTGATGGAACCTCTGGCAGAAGCTATCCGGACTGACACTGGGATTTCGGGTATAGTGGTAGGCAAAGATCGTCACACTTTAACACTATATGCGGATGATGTAATTCTCACATTGTCGAATCCGTTAGCCTCATTATCTGCCGTATGGGAGGTTCTACAAAAGTTTTCTAGTGTCTCATACTACAAAGTGAATGTGTCTAAGTCTAACCTACTCCCCCTCTATGTAGATACGGATCTTCAAAAATCCATACAAGACAGCTATAACTTTCAATGGGAGTCTGAGCAGGTCACTTACTTAGGTGTTCTCCTGACCGCCTCCACTAAACATTTGGTCAATGCAAATCTTAGGGATCTAATGTTGGATGTTAATAGGGATTATGAGTGCTTTTCGATAGACCATTTATCCTGGATAGCCAGAATAAATGTGGTTAAGATGATGATCTTGCCAAAAATTTGATATAGATTCCAATGTCTCCCTCTGCAGATACCAATTTCCTGGTTAGATAAGTTGCAGGTGGGGATACTGAAATTTATATGGGGAGCTCGTAAGCCCAGAATACATAGGGCGGCTCTCTTTCCCCCTCTGTCTGCAGGAGGCATGGGAGTACCTAATGTTAGGAAGTATTACTGGGCGTCACTATTGGCACATGCTAAGGAGTGGTGGAGACCCGCGCATCCTCAACGCTGGTTACAATTGGAGCAATCTCTCATGAAAAGAGGGTCCCTTAAAAGTTTTCTGGCTGCACAAGCTCTGCGTACATTCTCACTTGAGCTACCCACGGGTCCTATGAAAGCCACATCCATGGCTTGGATACATCTCTTAAACAATTCAAAATCTCACTGCAGGTTTAACTGGAGCCATTTCCCTATCTATGCCTTAGAATATTATATCCCCAACATTTGTCTAACAAGATGGGGTAAGTCAGGTATCGAAAACTTAGGTTGCTTGTATGATGGTGATATCATGCGGGACTTTGAGTATTTACATACCAAATTTGAATTGCCAAATTCCTTGTTTTACCAATTTCTCCAGGTACGGCATTTTATGTCTACCATATCAAAGCCTTCTGAGTCTTTCCCCTTTCAGAAATCCCAGAATTAGCTAAACTCTTGCACTACTCTCCCAAATCACTCAAAAGCTTGTCAATCATGTACCGTACCTTGTCTAGATCTGTGTCTTTGACCGAGCTCCCGTTCATGCTTAGATGGGAGGATGAGATGGGTCGGGAGTTTGGTCTGCAGGCTTGGCACAAGGCTCTATTTTGGGCTGTAAAATCATCTTCTTGTGTGAACCATGCAGAGCGAAACAGGAAGATCCAACTTCGCTGGTATCTTACGCCAGATAGATTGGCACATATGGTTCCTAACTACTCACATGTATGTTGGAGAGGGTGTGGCGGTAGGGGTCACCCGATGCATATGTGGTGGTCTTGTCCTCTGACCCGACCCTTGTGGGACAGGGCTAATAGAACTATAGTTGAAGTTACGGGCTTATCTCTTTCCCTCACCCCTGAACTAGCAGTCCTTTGTATAGGTCTCTCAGATGTACCAGCTGTGTATAGATGGGTGGTCGCTCATTTTCTCACTGCCACTCGAACAGTGATTGCTAGATACTGGAAACAGGGCATTACCCCTTTGATATCAGAGATGATACTTCTAGTGAATCAACATATGCAGCATGACCTGATATTTGCCTCTGACTTAAAATCTAGGATCCGCATTCATAATCGATGTTTGCCTTGGTTATCAAGCTCCCTAGCTACCCCGTTGCCAGAAGCAATCTTGTAGGATTTTATGTTGGTTCCTGGTTGGTTGGGTCTCACGAATACCTGCGCTCTTTCCCCCCCTAATTTCTCCCTATCTTATTTTCTCCCTATTCACTTTCCTAAAGTCTGTGGAGGGGAATATAGTCCGCTTTGGGTCTCATGGTGACTTATTAGTTCTATTCTATTTGGTAGCCTCTACGGTTCATTTAAGATATGTGGGTGTAATGCTGGAATCTGTGTTACCTGACTTCAGGTTTTTGTACATGTTTAATTTCATGTATGTAATGTGCCTATATCACAATGTTTACTTGTCTGTACTCAGCATATTTGTGCTTTATTTCTGCATATTATGGCACGTCTTCTTTTTGTATTATTGCAAAATCAATAAAAATTTATTGAAACATAAAATTTTCGTCTTTATTGCAGCGGTAAAAAACTCCAATAAAGGATGACAAGCTACATGTCAATTACATGTCAACGCGTTTCAGACCAGAAAATATTTAGCGGTCCTGAAGCATATCTTAGATCCAAACCATAAATATGCACCTTATGGTTTGGAGCGTTGTGTGCCCCTGAAGAAGCGCATCAAGCGAAACCTGGGTCGGGCAGAACTGAACACGGTTTTTATTGATCTTAAGATATGCTGATGACCAAGCTTTGTCATTGTACAATAAAGTGTCTCTTTCCGACTGAAACCTGGCGGTACTTCACTATCTTTGGTGTCTGGTGCTCTACTTTAATTAGGTGGACTGAGACGAAGGTGTGCAGGTGAAGCACAACGGGTTTCCTGTGTCCTAGAAGCAATAACCTATCTCCAGGGAAATACTCTTGATTTTCTGTGCTTGCATCAGCGCGGTCCACTCTACTTATCCATTGGCTATTGTGTGAAAACGACCTACTTCACACTTCGGGATCTGCGACGCATCTAAGGTCAAGGACTGGAATTCTATTCATTTGATTTATTGCCCGCTCGGCAGCTGCCAAGGCTTAGAGGGAACACTGGTTCTGTCACCTCTGTGCTGCACTTTTTCGCACCATAAAATGCATTTTTCCCCCAAAAGAGGAAAATGCCCCTGTATCTTATGGGGCAAATACTAATGGGGCAAATACTAATGGGTATCTTATGGGGCAAATACTTTCCATTATGAAAGCGTTGATTAGTACCAGAGTTCTGGGAAGTGCTGAAAGCGCTATACTCACCTCTTCCTGGTCCTCAGCGCTCCACTGTGAAGCCTCCGCACAGAGTCAGGCCACGCTGTGACCTCTTACTGTGCGTGCCCACACAGCAGACTGTACAAGAGTATTACCGAGCGCGGGCAGTTAGGAGCTGCGGCGTCCAGAGCAGGAAAGGTAAGTGTTTTTTTTATTTTATTTGGGGGCTGATGGAGGCACTGAGAGTTGATATGAGGCACTGGGGGGCTAAAGAGGGGCATCGGGGGCTGAGCTAAGGTCTGATTGGGAGTCTGATCTGAGGTCTTATTGGGGTCCTATTAATATTGGGGGTCTGATTAGTGGTCTGACCTGAGGTGTAATGAAAAAACTTTTTTCTTATTGTCCCCCTCTAAAACCTAGGTGCTTCTTATGGGCCGGAGCGTCTTATAGGGTGAAAAATACGGTAAGTTTAAAAATTATTTCTTCTCCCTTCATTATATTAATAGTGCGGGTCTGTATGTATTTAGAGTGTATTTGTGTATACATATGTGTGTGTGTAAGTGTAGATAATATATATATATATATATATATATATATATATATATAATATAAAATATATAAAATTCACAGCACTTCAGATAGTGAAAAATTTTACTTTATTTTCCGGGTAAGCGACGTTCAGTGCACTCAATGGCACCTTTTCAAGCAGTGATCACTGCTTGAAAAAGGTGCCATTGGGTGCACTGAAACGTCGCTTTTTACCCGGAAAATAAAGTAAGAATTTTTTTCACTAATACGGAAGTGCTGTGAATTTTTTATGTTATATTTTTGTGGACTTAGGGATTGTCCTCTCAGCCACTGGCACTCCATTTTTAGCATTGTGGAACTTGCTGTGCGATCTAGTGCATTTTTTTTATATAGATATATATATATATATATACATACATACTGTACATACACGCGCGAGGCGTGTATGTTTGTGCTTTAGGGTAAACACCCTAATGCAATAGGCTGCGCACGCCTATGGTGGGAGACAATGTGAAGGAAATGGAGGCACTGTCAGCCACCCAATCTACTACCGCCTCTACTTGTTTTGGCCTCACCATTCATACAGCGGTATTCGGGCCTACAAAATAACGCTGAATGTTCTGTCACCTATGTGTAACTGAGAAAAGTGTTTCTTTTGGTGTAGCTGGCACAGATTGACCACATCTTCTCCCTTCAACACGAGCTCCACCAACACCAGCAGCACCACCACCAGGGCCACATCCCTTATTAGATGCTCTCCTCATTCTTTGGGGGTCAACTACTGAACTAACAGACAGATTAACTATACTAATTTTCCTGTCATGTATACAGTGCAGGTGTACCTCACACCAAAAATGGGTATATGTCACCGACCGATCTAACAGTCGGATTAATTATATTAATTTCCCTGTCAAGTATGCAGTGCAGGTGTTCCTCACACAAAAAATGGGTATATGTCACCCGCTGAACTAACAGACGGACTAACTATATTAATGTCTCTGTTAAGGATGCAGTGCAGGTGTACCTCACCCCAAAAATGCTTATATGTCACCCACCAAACTTACAAACAGATTAACTATTATATTTTTGTGTCAGGGGTAAAAGATGGTGCATTACACCCACAAAAGATCGCTATAGGTCACCCACAGAATTAACAGCCAGATTAATTATTATATTTCTTTGTCAGGGCTGCAAAGCTGGTGTATTGCACCCACAAAAAATCTCTATAGGTCACCCAAAGAATAAATAGCCAGATGAAATTCCTAACACTCTCAATCACTTCAGCAGCCTACTTCCTGCCCTGCACTACTCAGAGCTGATGGGCGGTGCTACACGTGATCCAGCTTGTATAGAGGCTGGGTCACATGATGCACCTGCCAATCACAGCCATGTTGCCATGCCCTGCAGCCTTTCAACAAGCTTTATTAAATGCCGAACACCAAACTCAAACCCGAACCTTTGCTGCAAAGTTCGGGTTCGGGTCCATGTATCCGAAATGGCAAAGTTCGGTACAGACCCAAACTTAGCAGTTCTGGTTCGCTCAATACTACACAGAGGTCTTCAACACCTAAAGCTCTATATCCCAAGGGGCTTGGAGTCTGTGGGTAGCTATATAGCCAACACAGATTGAGGCATGGCCCGCGCATCATCCACAACCCTCTGGCAACCAGATTGTAAGACTACATATAAACACTTATCACCTTGCCAGCAGAAGGGATCGAAGTATAGGATCGATGTTGATCTGTCTGGGAGTCAGCTTTCCCTGCTGCTTGTGGTTCTTGTTTTGTTTTTCCATGCCCACCATCTCCCATGGAGTTGGAGGCAGAACAGTGGGTAGAGGTGTGAAATCTTGTATCGGAGACCAGTCCGGTATATGTCTGTTATCTTCATAAGTTATAAAAATCTCAGGTCGCTCCATGTGGTGTCTCAAAATGAACCTTTTCCCTTCCACCATAAAGAGGAGTCCGAATGGGAAGAGCCATCTATAAGGGATATCTCAGTGTAGCAGGACTTTGGTCACTGGTTTCAGGATACTCCTTTTTGAGATGGAGACCCTTGCTAAGTCCTGGTATATTGAGGTTGCTGATACCTCAATGGGTACAGGAGAATTACTTCTAGCTAGGTGCAAGATGTCATCTCTGATTTTATAGTGAAATAGGTTGCAGATCACATTCCTGGGAGGGTCAGGGGGAGTAGGTTTAGCCTTTAGGGATCTGTGCGCCCTCTCAATTGAAATTTCCAAAGGGTAAGAGTTTCCTAGTATTGAGGAAAAGATCTGGTTGACAGTGTCTGGTAATGATTCAGCTGAAATTCATTCAGGGATCCCCTTCAGATGTAAATTGTTACAGCATGCCCTGTTTTCTTGATCTTCTATTCAATTGACCATTTTGTTAACGTGGGCCTGACAGGAACTGAAGGCGGATGAGACTGCTTCAGTGTAAGACATCAAGTGCGTTTGAGCAGACTCCAGCTGTTCTTCTCTGCCCCCAATACTTTTCATATGCTACTTAATGTCCTGCAGTTCTTTCATAAGAGGTTCTAAAGCTTTAGAGAGTGCTTTCCCCAAAAAGGACCTCTCTGTCATCGTTCATGTCTTCTCTGCCACTATCCATTTCTTGTAGATTGAGTGTAAGTTCACTCACAGAAGTAATGCTGGCGGACAATTGTGAGACTGGGGGGCTTTTCTGGGACAGTTGATTGGAACTTTTGTACAAACGAGTCCAAAGAAACTGTTTGGCATGAGGAAGTCGTATTCCTGCACTAGGTCCAATTTTGAAGTCACAGAAAATAATGCAATATAATAATAGATGCTGTAGCGCATTTATATTCAGGAGCGCAGTCCCTGCAGATACAGTGTGTTGCCCCTTATTACCTCTATGTGCATCAGCAGCCGGTGAGAGGAGGAACACACTCCTATAGGCTATATGTACCACTTTAATTAAGGTCCCCTATTAGATAGGTGGGGCAAAAGTGCACATGAATGTCACTCCCATAATAGGAGCGCATTCACACATGAAGGTGCCACTCCTTCAAGAAAAGTTAAACAAATCATGGATTTTTTCATTTTTCCATATTTTGAGTGTGCTGCCTATTTGCATTTTCTTATTATTTGGGCATTGGCCTCGTCCCATTGGGCTTGTACCTCCATTTCTTTTCATTGTCTAGTGTCTAGTATATATATTGCCAGCACCACTTAGGGGTGACTGGGTGTTTGTACATGTAAGGTGTAAACAGCCTGTTAGAAGGAATTACAGCAATATGCATACATCTTATAAAATGACATTCTGAAAACACCCTGCCACCATCATGGCACTGCTGCTGCCTAACTACCATCGCGTTTAGTATGGCTGCTGCCTCCATCATGCCAATACCGGCATTTGTGCTACTGCTGCTGCCTGCTTACCAACATGTTCCATACAGATGCCGCTGCCTACTTCATGCTACTGCTGCGGCCTGCCTACCATCATGTTACGTAAGGCTGCTGTCTCCTCCATCACACTGCTGCCTTCCTGCCCACATGTACCATATGGCTGCTGCTACCACTGCTGCTGCGCCTAACTGGTAATTGCCTACTGCCACCGCTATTAATGCTTTGCATCTGCCACTAGTACCACTTCCACCACTACTACCATTGATACTACTATTACTACTACAACCCATAGACAGGTGACCTACTGCCTTTTACTGTATGGTTCATGCTATACTGTTCTGCTACCGCTACTATCACGGCCACTTGTCTCTTATTACCCTACCCTTTCCACACTACACTGCAGCTGCTCCTAATTAAAAGGAAGAATTTGTATAGGTTCATTCACAATAAACCCCCAAAAATTTTGGGGACAATTAACACTTATACATGTATGGGCAGGCATTCTGATCCTGTCAAAGCATCATCTTCGGATGCTTAGTCCCCCAACAAGCCACTTTAAAAGAAAAAAAAATCTCATAACTCTGTCTGACTTTAAACACCATCTGACAACTTTTGGAAGCTTTCGAATATGAAAAAGCATTACACATGTCACAATGTGGCATGTTTTTAAACATGCTGTTCATTAACACCATCAAATGTGTGTTTAAGCATAGTTATGTATGTCAGTGGTCCAAAATTATGCCATAATGGGAGCAGACGGCTGCCCAAGTTTATTCACATACTGTAATATCTTAAGATGCAGTAGCTGGTTCTGAAAAAGCATCCAAAAATGAATATAATTTTTTTTTTCTTTAGAGAAGCAGTAGCAGTATAGTAGTAGTAGTATAAAACCCAGCAGACAGGAGATATGTGGCTGAGCAGGGGTAGTAGTAGTGGCAGGAGCAGTAACAGCACTGTATGGAACCTTTCAGACAAGACAGGAGAAGAGTGGCTTGTAGGGGTAGTAGTACTGGCAGCAATAGACACAGCAGCATTATCAGTAAAGCATGGAACTTATTGAACAGAAGATGAGCGGCTATGTAGGGTTAGAACAAGTGGCAGTAGGGGAAGTAGCAGCTGCTGCAATGGCAGGAGCACCAATGCAATATGTAAAATGATGGACAGGCAGACAGCAGCTGTGGCATGACTGGACCAGCAATAAATAGGGACTGTCAGTAATTGCAGACCTATTCAATTGGCCTTAGCTCTATGTGTGCAATAATCCTCATAGATCCATGCCACAGTTTTGTCTGCTTGTGTGTCAAAATCCCACTGTCCTGTGCTGAATATCTTCTCTTACTATACACCAGGTTATAAATGTGAATTAAAAAAATGTTTATCATTTTCATCAAACTGAATTGGCTGCTGATGGTGCTTATAATACCTTTCATAGCAGAGAGGGAAGGAGATCACAGACTCAGCAAGGCACAGAGAAGGATCTCCTAGCCAGATATGTAAGTGGAAGGCATCTGCTCTGAGAAAGTCGTGGCAAGTTGTCTACAGAGAAGGCCCTGGTAACAGAACAATTGTGTTTTAGTGCTAACATACAGCCTAGTAGACCAGACAATTTCCTCCTTCCTGATTGGCTGACAGGGCCAGGTGATCATCCATCTTCATTTTCCAGGCCCTGTTTCCCTCTCTCTGTTATACAGAATTTCACATGTAAAATGGTTTTTACTATTATGCACATTTTGTCTAAAAAGGATTGCTAAACCATTAGATTCACTTAAATAAATATTTTTGTGCAATGTGTGACTTACCTGACTCATTTAGAATGAATTTGCTTAGGTCTTCTACAAAACCATCCACTCATTTTTTGTAAAACAAACTTGCATTGAATAGTCACATAAATGCTGTTAAAGGGAAAATCAGACCTCACATAGATCCAGAGATATTCCCATTCATTGCTCTGCTAGATTTATATCAAGCTGGAAGCTTAAGGGGAGTGTCTTTTCTGCTGCAGCTCAAGTGGTGTGTCCATGCTCTCCCTATCAAAGCTCAGGAGGCAGTTGAAGGATGAAACAAAGCATGTGCGGCCTTCTGAGTGAGCAAGACAAAGAAATAACAAAAAAACAAACAGCAAGTGGCACCATACAGATTCATTTTACTGAATACCTAACCTCAGTGGCTATGCAACATTTTTAATTACATTCAATTACAAAAGTGTTCAGATCCAGGTGCTGGTTCGAAAACTGTAGAATATTCTTCGTGGGACAACCCCTTTAACCGCTACAGGACCGCCTAACGCAGGGATGCGTCCTGCGGGCGGCCCTGTAGCTCTGAGTTGACGCGTCGGCGCGTCATCTCGTGAGAGCCGAGATTTCCTGTGAACGCTGCGTGCGCGCGCGCTCACAGGGAAGCGCGCACAGCAGTCTGGCTACAGCCTGCCAGCGATGGATCATCGCTGGCAGGCTGTAGATGCGAATAAAATCGCATCAAACTGCTATATCAGACGCTGTTTTATGAACAGCGTCTGATATAGCTGCTACCTGGTCCTCTGGTGGTCCCATTTACTGGGATCGACCACCAGAGGACCAGGTAACACAGTAAAGTTGCACCAAACACTACACTAACCCCCCACCCCCCTCACCTATTAACCCCTTGATCACCCCATCTAGACCCCCTGATCACCCCCTGTCATTGATCACACCCCTTGTAAGGCTCCATTCAGACGTCCATATGTGTTTTGACGGATCCGTGGATTCACGGATCCGCGGATCCGATCCGCGGATCCGATCCGCGGATCCGATCCGCGGATCCTCAAAACACGGACACCGGCAATGTGCTTTCCGCATTTTGCAGATCCGCACATTGCCAGAACTATATAGAAAATGCTTTTTCTTGTCCGCAGTTGCGGACAAGAATAGGACATGTTCTATATTTTTGCAGAACGGAAGTGCAGACTCGAAGCGCAGATCCGTAATTCCGGATCCGAGCGGGACAAAGTCTGTCCCCATAGAAATGAATGGGTCCGCAATTCCGCTCCGCAAACAGAATTCTCGACGTGTGAATGGGGCATAAGGGCCCCTTTACCGCCAGTTAGCTAGCTACTTGTTAGGTAGCTAGCGCCCAGCCCACCGCACCGCAGTCACTGATTTGGCAGAGATTTTTTCATCCACATTGATCGATGCGAATGAAAAAATCTGTGCCGTTCATTTTTTTTTTCAGCGCAGAGGCTGAACGGAAAAAATCTCATTACCCGTATGCTCAATATACGGAGAATCGCAGAAACTCCTAATGCTGGCCATACGTGTAATGATTGCGGAGACCCTCAAATGCCAGGGCAGTACAAAACCCCACATGTGACCCCATTTTAGAAAGAAGACACCCCAAGGTATTCCGTGAGGGGTATGGTGAGTTCATGGAAAATATTATTTTTGTCACAAGTTAGTGGAATATGAGACTGTAAAAAACAAAAAAAAACAATTTCCGCTAACTTGTTCCAAATTTTTTTCTGTGAACTCACCATGCCCCTCACAGAATACCTTGGGGTGTCTTCTATCCACAATGGGGTCACTTGTGGGGTATTTATACTGCCCTGGCATTTTAGCGGTCCTAAAGCGTGAGAATCCAAATGCGTAAAATGCCCTGTGAAATCCTAAAGGTACTCATTGGTTTTAGGGCCTCTTTGTATCTTGGCTGCAAAAGTGTCACTCATGTGGTATCGCCAGCATCAGGAGAGTAGGGCAATGTGTTTTGGGTGTATTTTTATATATACCCATGCTGGGTGTGAGAAATATCGCTGTAAACGACAACTTTTTAAAAATTTTATTCAAAGTTGTCAATTTACAGAGATATTTCTCTTACCCAGCATGGGTATATGTAAAAATACACCCCAAAACACATTGCCCTACTTCTCCTGAGTACGGCGATACCACATGAGTGACACTTTTTGCAGCCAAGATGCGCAAAGGGGCCCAAATTCCAACGAGTACCTTTTAGGAGGGCATTTTTACGCATTTTCTTCTCACGCTTTAGGGCCCCTAAAATGCCAGGGCCGTATAAATACCCCACATGTGACCCCATTTTGGAAAGAAGACACCCCAAGGTATTCGCTGAGGGGCATAATGAGTCCATGAAAATTAAACTTTTGTCAAAAGTTAGCGGAAACGGAGACTTTGTGAGAAAAACAATAAAAATCAATTTCCACTAACTTGTGCCAAAAAAATCTTCTATGAACTCGCCATGCCCCTCATGGAATACTTGGGTGTCTTCTTTCAAAATGGGGTCACATGTGGGGTATTTATACTGTCCTGGCATTTTAGGGACCCCTAAAGCGTGAGAAGAAAAATGCGTAAAAATGCTCCTCCTAAAAGGTACTCATTGAATTTGGGCCCCTTTGCATTTGGCTGCAAAAAGTGTCACACATGTGGTATCGCCGCACTCAGGAGAAGTAGCGCAATGTGTTTGGGGTGTATTTTACATATACCCATACTGGGTGAGAGAAATATCTCTGTAAATTGACAACTTTGAATAAAAAATTTAAAAAGTTGTCGTTTACAGCGATATTTCTCACACGCAGCATGGGTATATGTAAAAATACACCCCAAACCACATTGCCCTACTTCTCCTGAGTACGGCGATACCACATGAGTGCCACTTTTTGCAGCCTGGGTGCGCAAAGGGGCCCTAAAACCAATGAGTACCTTTAGGATTTCACAGGACATTTTTACGCATTTGGATTCTCACACTTTAGGGGCCCCTAAAATGCCAGGTGAGTATAAATACCCCACATGTGACCCCATTTTGGAAAGAAGACACCCTAGGTATTCTGTGAGGGGCATGGTGAGTCCACAGAATTTTTATTTTTTGGCACAAGTCAGCGGAAATTGTTTTTTTTTTTTTTTTTTTACAAAGTCTCATATTCCACTAACTTGTGACAAAAATAAAATTTTACATGAACTCACCATACCCTCACAGAATACCTTGGGGTGTCTTCTTTCCAAAATGGGGTCACATGTGGGGTATTTTTACTGCCCTGGCATTTTAGGGGGCCCTAAAGCGTGAGAAGAAGTCTGGAATCCAAATGCGTAAAAATGCCCTGTGAAATCTTAAAGGTACTCATTGAATTAGGGCCCTTTGCACTCAAGCTGCAAAAGTGGCACACATGGTATCGCCGTACTCAGGAGAAGTAGGGCAATGTGTTTTGGGGTGTATTTTTATATATACCCATACTTTGTGTGAAAAATATCTCTGTAAACGACAACTTTTAAAAAATTTTATACAAAGTTGACAATTTACAGAGATATTTCTCTCACTCCAACATGGGTGTATGTAAAAATACACCCCAAAACACATTGCCCCACTTCTCCTGAGTACGGCGATACCACATGAGTGACACTTTTGCAGCCTGGGTGCGCAAAGGGCCCAAATTCCAATGAGTACCTTTAGGTTTTACATGGCGGCTCACAATTTAGCCCCGCCCAAAATGCCAGAACAGTAAACACACCCCACAAATGACCCCATTTCGGAAAGTAGACACCCCAAGGTATTCACTGAGGGGCATAGTGAGTCCGTCTGAGATTTTTTTTTTTTTGCCAGAAGTTATCAGAAATTGAAACTTTTTTTTTTTTTTTTTTCTCAGAAAGTGTCATTTTCCGCTAACTTGTGAAAAAATGAAATGATACATGAACTCACCAAGCCCCTCCGTGAATACTTTGGGGTGTCTTCTATCTAAAATGGTGTGATTTGGGGGTATTTATACTTTCCTGACATTCTAGCACCTGAAGAAACATGACAGGCGCTCAGAAAGTCAGAGCTGCTTCAAAATGCCGAAATTCACTTTTTGCACCATAGTTTGTAAACGCTATAACTTTTACCCAAACCAATAAATATACACTTATTGGATTTTTTTTATCAAAGACATGTAGAACAATAAATTTAGAGAAAAATTTATATAGAAATGTAGTTTTTTTAAAAAAAAATTTACAACAGAAAGTGAAAAATGTCATTTTTTTGCAAAAATTTCGGTCATTTTTGATTAATAGCAAAAAAAGTAAAAATGTCAGCAGCAATGAAATAGCACCAAATGAAAGCTCTATTAGTGAGAAGAAAAGGAGGTAAAATTCATTTGGGTGGTAAGTTGCATGACGGAGCAATAAACGGTGAAAGTAGTGTAGTGCAGAATTGTAAAAAGTGGCCTGGTCATTAAGGGTGTTTAAGCTAGGGGGGCTGAAGCGGTTAATTTGTGATAAAAATATTTGATGATAGTGTCCCTTTAACATATTAATATGATCACTAGTGATGATCGAGCACCAAAGTATTCGGGTGTTCGGCACGAACACATTGCTATATTTGTGTGCTCGGCCGAGCATCGAGTATAATGGAAGTCAATGGGAGACAACCAGGCAGCCCTTGCTCTGAAGAAAGGAGGGTGCCTGGTCCATTGGAAAAGGTCAGAAAGTGACAGAAACACCACCAAAATGGATGGGGAACAGCATGTAGACGATGTCTGGATGCATCTTGGACTCCCAGGTCGCTGCTGGGAACCATGTTGTCCAAGTTGTACGCCACTTTTACAGACTTTGCGCCACAGACACTATTTTTGGATGTTGTACAGTATATGTCACAGAAAGCCACACACTATGGACACTAGATTAGGACCAGATTATTTAAATTTGCGCTACAGACACTGTTTTCAGATGTAGTACAGTATTTGTCACAGAAAGCCACACACTATGGACACTATATATGGAAGAAATTATTTAAATTTGCGCCACCGACACTGTTTTCGGATGTAGTACAGTATATATCACAGAAAGCCACACACTATGGACACTAGATTAGGCCCAGATAATTTAAATTTGCGCTACAGACACTTTTTTCGGATGTAGTACAGCATTTGTCACAGAAAGCCACACACTATGGAAGCTAGATCAGGCCCAGATTATTTAAATTTGCGCTACAGACACTGTTTTCGGATGTAGTACAGTATTTATCACAGAAAGCCACACACTATGGACACTATATTAGGCCCAGATAATTTTAATTTGCGCTAAAGGAACAGTTTTCAGATGGAGTACTGTATATGTCACAGAAAGCCACACACTATGGACACTAGATTAGGCCCAGATAATTTAAATTTGCGCTACAGACACTGTTATCGGATGTAGTACCGTATTTGTCACAGAAAGCCACACACTATGGACACTAGATTAGGCCCAGATAATTTAAATTTGCGCTACAGACACTTTTTTTCGGATGTAGTACAGAATTTGTCAGAGAAAGCCACACACTATGGAAGCTAGATTAGGCCCAGATTATTTAAATTTGCGCTACAGACACTGTTTTCGGATGTAGAACAGTATTTGTCACAGAAAGCCACACACTATGGACACTAGATTAGGCCCAGATTATTTAAATTTACGCTAAAGAAACAGTTCTTGGATGGAGTACTGTATATGTCACGGATGTATATTAAACGTACACACTATAGACAATAAATGTGGCGCTGATTATTTGAATTTACACAAAAAGACAGTCTGCAAATGATGTACAACATATGTCACTAAGAGGTATTAAAGAAAAATATCTTCCTGCTGTCAAACACACACACAGTAGTTCTTAAATGGACTGTGGGGTCTTTAAAAAGCTTTTGGTAGTAAAAACAGCAAATTTCTCTCCCTGCACTTATTTGTCCCTTTCTCAGCATGGATGTCCCTGAGACTGATCGATTTAGCGCTGGTAAAAATATATTGCTGCTCTCAAACACAGGACTTTTGGGTCTTTGAAAAGCTTTCTTAGAATAAGAACTGTGAATTTCGCTCCCCACACTGTCTTTCCCTTCCTACACTCTGCTCTCCCTGACTATGACTGATCTGCGCATGTGTTATCGGGTGCTATATAGCACCCGTTGATGCGTTACGGACAGTTAATCACTGTAATGCCAGTACCTAACAATGCTACGGCATTACAGTGAAGGCATTACTTACCTGCACGTTTATTGGCTGCTTAGAAGGCGCCAAACATGCGGGGAGGAGACTCGAGTATTGCGCTGAGCACGTGTGGTATTCGGCCGAGTACTGCCATGTGCCGAGCATAATGATCACCTCTCTACTTCCACTAGTGAACTTTTCCTATGGGAGCCAATATGGAAAATAACATCAAAAACTCTAGAATCAGGGCATGCTGCAACCTGAAAAATAAATGGTAGATATCAAGGGGAAGATGTATCAAAAACTAGTGTTTTAATCCAATCATTAATAATTTATAGCAATGTGCAGGCCTCATTATAAAATTTGGTGCATACTCCAGCAGTCTGTTCACCTAGAATGAAATCTATGGCAGCTCAGAGCTTTATTTACTCCTGAAAACAGCCACAAACAAAATAAATGTGCCTGCCCACAACATCTTCCCACTCCCCATTTTCAGAATGGGACGATGGTGGCAATGGAAAAAATTGCATTTAAAAAGTCAAAAACATAGAGTTTGCAATTTTCTTTTTTGCCAGAAAACTGACATGGGGGAAAACATAAAGGAAATTCACTAACAAAACATTGCTTGTTGCTGTGTTAATTAGTTCATTATTAGTGTCCAATGTCTTTTCTTCTTTGATAGACTCCATATTTTACAGTATTTTTAAAGATGTTTGATTAAATTTTGTGCTATGCAAAATGTAACCGACGTGTAATCGGGACTGTGCAATTCTTGAGTGTAGCTTCCTTTGTTCCTCTGCCAGAAAGCAAGTCATTACATGGTGTTAACCTCTGTTCCTGAGAGGCTATAGGAGGTGTAAGAAAACAGGATAACAAGTTTTCCACTTGTATAAACTGATAGAAAGGAAACGATTTATTCTTTGTTACTGATCAAGCAGATGCACTGATGCTCCAAAACTTCTCAGCTGTAAATCTGGCTGAACATTATTTACGTGTAGAAAGAACTCCACAAATAAGTAAAAAGATAACTACACTCTGTGAATATATATATTTTTTTCTGTTCTTGAAAAGGGTTAATTTTTTTTAGCAACAAAGCAACTTTTTTGTATTCAGGACAACATTTTTTTAAATATTTGAAGTGACACTCATCTATAGCTGTTAATAGCAAAAATAGAATTTTTCCATGACCTATTCATCTCATTCACAAAATGCATGTAAATGTGCCTGGTCTGACTTGGGATTTTTTTATACATATAATTTTTTCACACTATAAATCATATCAAAATATATTTAGATTGATGTTAGAGATGAGAATATCAAATCGAGTTAGTTTTCAGGTACACTTCAGGCAAATCTAGTAAAACCGTACGCTGCACAGTGCCATTTTACTGCACATGGCAGGAAAAAGCATATGGAAAACAGCATATGGAAAAAACATGACGCTGAGAGGAAGGAGGAAGGGGTGATTTCCCTGATTGGTCTGGATGAGCCAATCTTTGGAGCAGTAGGCAGGGAGGTGCCTATGCAGAACAAGCAGAAGATCATTCTGTGTTAGGCCTCTTGCACACGGGCGTCATGTTTGACGCCCGAATAAGATGCGGGTGCGTTGCGGGAATCGCCGCGATTTTTCCGCGCGTGTGCTAACGTTTGTAGTGCGTTGAGCACGCTCGTGAAAAAATCCGCATGCTTGGTACCCAGACCCGAAGTCAGACTTCATCACTGAAGTCTGGTTTTGGGATGAGTATTCTGTATGTGTAATTATTTTCCTTTATAACATAGTTATAAGGGAAAATAATCGCATTCTAATTACAGAATGCAATGTTCCCCGGGCTTTAAAGGGTTAAAAATAATAAAGAGTTAACTTACCTTCTCCCATTGTACGCGCAGAGCCCCAGAACGTCTTCTCTCTTGATAGTTTGGATGCTTGAGGACCTGTGGTGATGTCACAGGGTCACATGGTCCAATCATAGAAGCATTTGAGTGGACCATGTGACCCATGTGATCCTGTGACATCACGGCAGGTCCTTCATCCAACAGATGTTGGATGAAGGACCTGCCGTGATGTCACAGGATCACATGGGTCACATGGTCCACTCAAATGCTTTTATGATTGGACCATGTGACCCTGTGACGTCACCACAGGTCCTCAAGCATCCAAACTATCAAGAGAGAAGACGTTCTGGGGCTCTGCGCGTACAATGGGAGAAGGTAAGTTAACTCTTTATTATTTTTAACCCTTTAAAGCCCAGGGAACATTGCATTCTGTAATTAGAATGCGATTATTTTCCCTTATAACTATGTTATAAAGGAAAATAATAACGATCGGGTCCCCATCCCGATCGTATCCTAGCAACCTTGCGGGAAAATTGCAACGCATCCGCACATGATTGCGGATGCTTGCGATTTTCCTGCATCCCCATTCACTTCTATGGGGCCTGCGTTGCGTGAAAATCGCAGCATATAGAACATGCTGCGATTTTCACGCAACGCAAAAGTGATGCGTGAAAATCACCGCTCATGTGCACAGCCCCATAGAACTGAATGGGTCAGGATTCAGTGCGGGTGCAATACGTCCTCCTCACGCATTGCACCCGCGCGGAAAACTCGCCCGTGTGAAAGGGGCCTTAGGCTGTGAATAAGTGTGGATGGGTTTTGCAATCGGTAGCAGAAAACAATTACAAGGACAGTGTGCAGTTACAATTAAGGCATCAAACTTCTATTCTAGTGTCAGGGACAGTTTACAGAAAAGCTAGAAAGAAGATTAATTGTGTAGAATAGGAAAGGCAGGGAAAGCTTTCAGCCAGGTTGAGAGGAGTGAGGATCTGAGACTGGATGTCCTAGGCAAGTGCAATCTAGTTACAGTTACTGCTTTATCACACAGCTGCAGCTGCTGCAGAACCTTCAATGCAGACACCTAAAATAAATTTCTTCTTTTCCCAATATAGTTTTTTTTTTTCAAACCTGAAGTTCCTCTAGGCTTATTGCCATTGATTTCCCAGTAAAATTAGCATAATGCTGCAGTGCTTACTTCTGAGCAGCTAGTGTACATTTTTTTTCATCATATCCGTCCTTGCTAAAAGTGTTTCTTTGTAGCAGAAGCATTAGCATCTGCTGCTGCTAAGTAATAGTTTTTTTCACAGCATCATCTCTGCATTCTTTTTAAAACTGTTGCAGTGTAGCAAAAGCAATAACTTCATTTTTCTACTGACAAAATTTAGCATAAATTACACCAAACTTGAAAATGACAGATGAGCAAAGTTTTTGAAAACTTAGATTCAGCAGCTTCACCAAAGTTCGACAAGAAATTTGATTTGTTACAAATTATGTAGTCACGAATTATTACAAATCAGGTATACCCAGGCCAATCTGCATAAAAGCAGCATTTTCAAATCCAGCATAAAAACTGATTTCAGACGGAATTGGAGCAAACGGATGTCAATACAATGACATCCGTCCTCCATTGAAGTGTAGGTTAAAAAAAATGGAAACGTTCATTTCTGTTCTAAAGGACAGGCAGGTGGATCTGTTGGACGCTGGTGTGAATCCACCCTATGGCATATTCTTCCCACTTGTTGGCCCAATCCCAGTGTGCAGGTTAAGTGTCTTCTAATAAATTTCATAAAAAGTAGTATAAAGTAGTAGCCCCTTGACAGAGTGGGGAGGGTGGCAGCAGCAACAATGGCAGTAGCAGTAACAGTAATGGCCCAATGACAGAGTGGGGAGGGTGGCAGCAGAAGTAACAATATAACAGAGTGGGAATTGGGAGGGCAGCAAAAGTGGCATACAGCACGAGATGGTGGCGGATCACAGTAGTAGCAGAACCCAACAACAGAAGTGTGATAGCAAGGCCCAGTGGCATGCATACCCTTTTAAAAATGTAACATCTACATATCAGTAGTCCAAGAAGCCACAATATAGGAGAGACAGTAGAGATAGCAGGCGGGTGGCAGCATCAGAAAAGAGGCAGCAGCACATGGCCAGAAGTAGGCCCATTTTGCACAATATTCTAGTGTGCCAGCACACTACAGTATGATCATTACTGGAAGTATGATCTATTCATTATATAAACAAGAACCGCGCTGCTTTCAGGGTAAACTTCAGATACTAGATTTATAATCGGCTTCTTCTGTTCAGGATAGTAACAAATGCCACACCGATGCCCCCTGTGTGATACAAAAATCACACCATAGTGAAGCACCGCAAACAGGTCTAGATAGCTGCAGACGATAAAATATTCACAAGAGCAAGTATATTCAAGTCGCCAGTAGTTGGACAAACACTAATCCGGCTTCTCGGCTGTTTTCAGAGTATCCCTTGCAGCGCTTCCCCCTGCCGTGTGTATCAGAAATCACCGAACATAGTGAAGCATAGCCTCAGATATCCACATAAAAATATTTTATTGCACTTACTAGATTCAGAACATATAATGGCTATACAAGATCTTGTATCACGAGCAGCTGAAGTTGCAGCAGCCAGTTCAGTCTTCTCAATATGATGGAGCAGTTTTTTTCATGTGTAGTGTCAAGATGAGGCAGCAAACAGAGACCTTTTGCCTCAATGTCTATGTCCATACCATGGCCTGTCTTTGGTTAATACCCTGTTCTCTGACCCTATGGACTTCTTGGCAGGCAGACTAGAACAGTGGCCCAAACTGGCCCAGTATGCTGTCTGTCTTTTTTCTTGCCTAGTTTCCACTGTCATCTCAAAGAGGGTTTTCTGTGCATCAGGTGTTGTGGTGACACCCAAATGGACCAAGTTATCCTCCGCCAGTGTCCAAAGCATCACTTTTGGCAAATAAACCAGGCATGGATCTGGGAGGATTTTCACTCACGTCTGGTTGTGGCTGATAAATACATCTGGCCTTGCTGTGGGTGCTCCATCTTGTTTAAAACGTAAAAGTAAAAAAAAAAAATAGACATATTAGGTATTGCTTTGTCCATAATTACCAACTCTATAAAAATATCACATGATCTACCACATCACATGAACGCTGTAAAAAATAAAAATAGAAGTGGTGCTAGAACAGCCATTTTTTTGTCACCTTGCCTCACAAAATACATAATATAGAGTAATCATAAAGTACCAAGTACCCCAAAATGGCAAAAATGAAATCGGCACCTTATCCCACAAAAAATAAGCCCCCACTTGAGACCATTTCCAAAAAAGGTTTAAAAATATTACTTTCAGAACATGGCGACACATAAACAAGATTTTTTCTTTTCAAAATTCCTTTTAAAAGTAGACATACTCTATTAGGTATCGCTAATTCCATAATCTCCTGTTGTATAAAAATATCACACAATCTACCCCATTAGATGAACGGCATAAAAAATTTTAAACTGCTCTAGAACAGCCATTTTTTGGTCAATTCACCTCACAAAAAAAGTGTAATATTATAATATTGAGCAATCAAAAAGTCATATGTACCCCGTCCCCAAAAATGGTACCAATGAACCCAGCACCTCATGCAGCAAAATACAAGCGCCCACACAAAACCATTATCAGAAAAACAATAAAAAAATGGCTTTCAGAAAATGGTGACACAAAAACATGGAAAATATTCATATATATATATATATAGATCCCAGTGAAGAGGCAGCACTCCTGAGCTTGACAAAGGCCTCATGGCGTAGGCTGAAACGTTGCCTTGGAATAAATTGGTATCTCTGTGATCGTACTGACCATCAGAATAAAGATAACATATCATTTTTCCTGCACAGTGTATGCTGCAATAAATAAACCCAAAAAGCAATGGCACAGTTGCTGTATTTTCTTTATCCTGCTTCCCAAAAAGCAAAATCAAAAAGTCTTGTGTACCCCAAATAGAATCAATGATAATGGCAACTCATTTTGCAAAAAAATAAGCTCTCACACAGCTCCACTGAGTGAAAAATAAACGTATGCTTATTAGAAAATGACTATACCAGTTCCACATAAGCTGTTCCCTATTCTCCTGTAACATGTTTTATTGGAAAAAATGTAATTTTTCATTTTCACAGCCAAAACACTCACTACACCCTTCAATAAATTCCTTGAGCATTGTAGTTCGCAAAATGGGGTCCCTTTTTGGTGGTTTCACTGCTGTGGGTAAATCAGGGTCTTTTAAAATGTGACATAGTGCCCAAAAACTACTCCAGAGAAATATGACTTCTAAAAGCCATATAGCGCTCCTTCCCTTCTGAGCCCTACAGTGTGCCTATATGGGTTATTTCCATATTAAGGAGAAAATGCATAACAAATTAGGAGGTGCTTACCACTTATTAACATGGGAAATTTTAACCCAAACTACTGCACAATAAGTCCTTCAAATTGTAAAATTTGTTTGAACACAATGGAAGCCCCTGGTCAGTCGTAGTATAAATGGCATCAAAATGTCTGCCAGCAACCCCAACTTACCCATATGTTTATTCCCAGCAAAATAATTAATTGAATACAAGTGGCAGCAAATACCAAAAATCTAACTAATATAATGTACTTTTGATCAGTTTTTCCCTATTAACCCAAGTATATTTGTATCACTCTGCAAAATCACACATATATCTAGGCCAAATCCAAGGCAATAGCCTCTGACCACGATGTTGAAATGCTGAAGGAGATTTATTAAAACTGATATTTGTAATATAGTTTGTGATGGAGTTAGAGGCATCAAAATTGCCTCCTAATAATTTGGAGCATCTCATCAGATCCTTGCACCACAATCTGATATCTTTGCAATCTCGAAGCTGTTGTAGGTTTCAGGCATTACTTATGCTAGGAAACTGGGGCAAGTAATGATGAATGCATTGGGCATCTTTGGACCATTACCCTCCAGCTCAATCTCGTCCACGTTTAATAAAATTGATAAGAATGGCGGAGAAGAGGCAAAAAAATCACACATTTTTGTGCAAAATGGGGCTTGCACAAAAATATGTGGCTTTTTAAAAGCTACAATTCAGGGACAGGAGACTTGATACATTTCCCCCATTGTGTTTATAACAAGTGGCTGCAAGTGAAACAATGGAATGCCATTGTTAATGATCTGAGCTTTAAAAAAATTATGGTTGGCAGATCATTAAGGAATTAGAGTAGCACCCAAGGGCTCATGGCCAGAGGAGGTTCATGGCTCCCATTTTTACTCCTTAAAGAGAACCTTTCAGTGTCCCTGACATTACAATATTAGTACCTGGCAGTGTAGGGTATGATCAGTAGATGTCTGTGCAAAATTTTTTCCTTCTCCCTGGCTGTGAGCTGCCCAATCGCAGCGGAGGGCGACACAGCCATTGAGAAGGTGAGCTTTTTTTTCCTCCCTGTACTATCAATACAAGATGCTCTTGAGAAACACGGCCATCTCCTCCTCCCTGTACCGATGCTATTAGTTAGCATACAGGGCGACAAAAGAGACTAGCTGCAATCTGCAACTGTTTTACTTCTACCTTCACCTGTAAGGCCATTAGCTTAATTTTTTTCTTTTCCGCCATGCTTATGTCTGGGTCCTGTATGTAATCACCTCCCACTGTGAGAAAGTTTTGTGCTAACAGTCAATTTGCACTTTTGGAAAACACTTGTTCATACAGGAATGGTGAAAGTGGGGAAACCAGAGATGGCCTCTACGCCAGAGCAAAAGAAAGTGCAGCATGCTATGGAAACATTCCTGCGTAAACGTTTCCCACACTCAAAGCCTCCTTATCAGCAAGCGGCATCTGCCTCTGCATTTTGCGATCCTTTGTAATTCTCTGATGCTGAAACCTTGCGCAGGGAGGAACCCCATGCTACAGATACCCAACTGGTCACGACTCACAAGACCTTACAAAAGATAATAGAGGCGGCTCTAAAACAAGATGTCTGGAAGATATGATGGTGAATGGAGCATTTGTAAGAAAATCAGGCCTCTTCAATTGCATTTGGGGAATCCACTTCAGGTGCCCTCCAAACCTGCCAAGCACACATGAACAGTCTGTTGGCATATATTGAGGATTAAGACAACAAGTGGCCTATGGAATAATCTGAGGATTAAGAGAGTTCCGGAATCCACCTCTGATTCCATAGTGATGAATATTACGTACTCCATTTTGAGACCACTGTTGAACCCTGAAATTAGAGGAGAATTGGTCCTGGAGAAAGCCCATAGAGCACTGAGATCTAAACCTTAAGAAGGTGAACCAGCTAGAGACATTATATGCAAAGTGCTTAACTCTCACCAGAGGGATGCGATACTGAAAGCAGTCAGGGATGCTAAAGAGATTATGAAGGTTCCTCTCTCTCCTTTTTCCAAGATCTCTCTCAAGTCACCCTTAACAAGCTTAGACAGCTGAAGCCAGTAACAGATGTGCATAGAATGAAGGGTATTTCCCTTCGGATTGGCGTTCTCCCTGCAAGTCTCAACCAAATTCATATGCCGGCATGATGACCAGACTCCTTTCTGCAATGCCATTGGGTTGGCACCATCAAAGATCCTTTCATGACTGCAAATTACCGATGGGTCAGATCTTCCTAAACTGCCCACAATTGTACCGTGGAAAACGACCAAAAGTCGCTATCCCCTGAAATAACTCCAGAGGACTTAGATGCTTTCTACTTGAGCAGTGTTAAACTTTCTCTGATACTAGTTTGGGTCATAACAGCTTGACAACAGTGTTTATCGCTTTGATTAGTTGGCTGTTTGAACTTACATTTTGTGACCTAGATGGGTGGGCAATCCTCATGACGGGCATGGCGGTGAAGCTATAGTAAATAGTGATATGATATTGCTAGTACACATCTCTTGGACACAGCTCTGCCCTCAGCCTAATGTCAAGCTCTGTCAATCAAGGGGAGGGGGGCATGTGCAGAGAAGAGTGGTGTTATAAAGCAGTGCTCAGACTATTAAGCCCTGCCTCCTGGTGCTCTAATTACTCATTTGCATATGATTAAAAATACAGAGATCTATGCAGCTATTTATGGTACAGACAAAAGAAAGGTATTATTAATCAACATGATGAGCCCTAACAGGCAGAATGTCTGGTTTAATAGGGTTGATCCCAGTGATAGAGCCTCTTATATCAGCTACTGAACTACAAAGCAGCAAAAGCATACTTACACGCTTGTCATAAAATATACTTACATGGTAACAGTGGATCTAGGTTAATGGCTTTGATACCTAAACACAGACAGGATCAATTGTATATTAGGGAGATCCTATCACTGTCGGGAAGGGTAGTTACTGAAACGTGGGACATAGCCTCACATTTTGAAGCCTTTTATTTTTACTTATATAACCTAAAAGGGGGAAGATTCGTCCGATAGCACTAATAGTAAGGAAGAGCAGATACAGATGATTTACAGTCCCTGCACATACCCTCTTTATCCACTTAACAGAGGGCTCATCTTTCAACCCCCTTTTCTCTGCAGGAGCTCCAATTTGCTTTATGGAAGACACCTGTGGGGAAAAGTCCCGACCCAGACGTATTTCCAGTAGGTTACTATAAGACATTCACTCAGGTTCTCCTCCCTCACTTATTATCAGATTTACCTCTGTATCTAGTAATAATGATTTCCCTGTGCAGACTCTGGAAGCACACATCACATTATTGCCCAAGGAGGGAAAGGATGTCCCAATATCCCTGCTGAATGTGGATGTCAAGCTGCATGCCGAACCTTTGTTAAATAGACTCGAGCTCAGGTGGGATTTGTGAAGAGTTGGGAGGAGAAGGACAATACTCTACAGATATTGCATCCACTTCTATGAGAAGGTAAGTTCTAGACTTGACCACGGCCAATCAATGGATGTTGTATATCTTGACTTCTACAAAGCATTTGACATTGTACCGCATGAAAGGTTAGTATATAAAATGAGAATGCTTGGACTGGGAGAAAATGTCTGTATGTGGGTAAGTAACTGGCTGAGTAATAGGAAACAGAGGGTGGGTATTAACCACCTGCCGACCGCCTAACGCAGGGATGTGTCCAGGCGGTGGCAGGTCTGTTCCTCTTTGACGCGGGGCGCGACCTGGTACTCATTGGTACTCATTGGTACTCATTGGAATTAGGGCCCCTTTGCACACCCAAGCTGCAAAAAAGTGTCACACATGTGGTATCGCCGTTCTCAGGAGAAGTAGGGCAATGTGTTTGGGGTGTATTTTTATATATACCCATACTTTGTGGGAGAAATATGGCTGTAAACGACAACTTTAAAAAAAATTTATACAAAGTTGTCAATTTACAGAGATATTTCTCTCACCCAACATGGGTATATGTAGAAATACACCCCAAAACACATTGCCCTACTTCCGTGAGTACGGCAATACCACATGAGTGATACTTTTTTGCAGCCTGGGTGCGCAAAGGGGCCCAAATTCCAACGAGTACCTTTAGGTTTTACAGGGATGCTCACAATTTAGCCCCGCCCAAAATTCCAGAACAATACAAACACCCCACAAATGACCCCATTTTGGAAAGAAGAAACCCCAAGGTATTCTCTGAGGGGCATAGTGAGTCCATGAAAAATTGAAATTTTTGTCACAAGTTAGCGAAAAGGGAGACTTTGTGAGAAAAAACAATAAAAAATCAAATTCTGCTAACTTGTGCAAAAAAAAAAAATATTCTATGAACTTGCCATGCCCCTCACGGAATACTTTGGGGTGTCTTCTTTCCAAGACGGGGTCACATGTGGGGTATTTATACTGCCCTGGCATTTTAGGGGCCCTAAAGCGTGAGAAGAAATATGTGTAAAAATGCCCTCCTAAAAGGAACTCATTGGAATTTGTGCCCCTTTGCGCATCTTGGCTGCAACAAAGTGTCACACATGTGGTATCGCCATACTCAGGAGAAATAGGGCAATGTGTTTTGGGGTGTATTTTTACATATACCCATGCTGGGTGAGAGAAATATCTCTGTAAATTGACAACTTTGTATAATTTTTTTTTTAAAGTTGTCATTTACAGAGATATTTCTCACACACAGTATGGATATATGTAAAAATACACCCCAAAACTCATTTCCCTACTTCTCGTGAGTACGACGATACCACATGTGTGACACTTTTTTGCAGCCTGGGTGCGCAAAGGGGCCCTAATTCCAATGAGTACCTTTAGGATTTCACAGGGCATTTTTACGCATTTGGATTCCAGACTTCTTCTCACGCTTTAGGGGCCCCTAAAATGCCAGGGCAGTATAAATACCCCACATGTGACCCCATTTTGGAAAGAAGACACCCCAAGGTATTCCGTGAGGGGCATGGCGAGTTCACAGAATTTATTTTTTTTGGGCACAAGTTAGGGGAAATTGATATTTTATTTTTTTTATTTTTGTTTTTCACAAAGTCTCATATTCCACTAACTTGTGACAAAAAATAAAATTTTACATGAACTCACCATACCACTACGTGAAAGTTAGGCCCCTAACACCCAGACAGAAGAGAGAGGTCCCATAGCAGCAAAAGAGGCATCATGGCACTCACCAACGGAGAAGGCCACTTTTAGTTATTTAGGCCCCAGCACCCAGAGGAGAGAGGTCCCAAAGCAGAAAATCAGGCTTCATGTCACCCACCAATGGAGAAGTCCACTTTCAGATATTTTGGCCATTGGCACCCAGACGGAGTAGAGGGTCATTCAACTTTGGGTTGTCCCGCAAAATTATGGTAAAATTAAAAAAAAGAGGATTCAATAAAGAAGTGCCCCCAAGTACAAGAATATATGGTTAAGGGGAGGTAGTTATAAATGTCTATTCTGCAGAAGGGATGGACAGGTCCTGTCGGATCCATGCCTGGTTCATTTTTATGAACGTCAGGTTGTCCATGTTGGCTGTGGACAGGCGGCTGCGTTTGTCAGTAATGACGCCACCTGCCGTGCTGAATGCACGTTCAGACAAAAAGCTGGCCACCGGTCAGGCCAGCACCTCCAAGGCATAAAAGGCTAGCTCTGGCCACGTGGACAATTTGGAGACCCAGAAGTTGAATGGGGCCGAACCATCAGTCAGTACGTGGACGGGTGTGCACAGGTACTGTTCCACCATGTTAGTGAAATGCTGCCTCCTGCTAACACGTTCTGTATCAGGTGGTGGTGCAGTTAGCTGTGGCGTGGTGACAAAACTTTTCCACATCTCTGCCATGCTAACCCTGCCCTCAGAGGAGCTGGCAGTGACACAGCTGCGTTGGCGACCTCTAACTCCTTCTCTGCCTTCGCCTTTGGCTTCAACTTGTTCCCCTGTGACATTTGGGAATGCTCTCAGTGGCGCATCTACCAACGTGCGCTTGTACTCGCTCATCTACCTATTATGCTCCAGTGCAGGAAGTAAGGTGGGAACATTGTCTTTGTACCGGGGATCCAGCAGGGTGGCAACCCAGTTGTCCGCACACGTTAAAATGTGGGCAACTCTACTGTCGTTGCGCAGGCACTGCAGCATGTAGTCGCTCATGTGTGCCATGCTGCCCAGAGGTACGGACAAGCTGTCCTCTGTGGGAGGCATATCGTCATCGTCCTACGTTTCCCCCCAGCCACGCACCAGTGATGGGCCCGAGCTGTGTTGGATGCCATCCCGCTGTGAACATGCTTCATCCTCATCCTCCTTCACCTCATCCTCCTCGTCCTCCAGTAGTGGGCCCTGGGCCACATTTGTATCTGGCCTCTGCTTTTGCAAAAAACCTCCCTCTGAGACACTTCTAAGAGACTGGCCTAAAAGAGCTAAAAATGACCCCGTTTCCTCTTCCTCCTCCTCCTGGGCCACCTCCTCTTCCATCATCACCCAAAGAATTTTCTCAAGTAGACATAGAAGTGTTATTGTAACGCTGATAATGGCGTCATCGCCACTGGCCATGTTGGTGGAGTACTCGAGTGCACTGGAGTACAGCGCAACAGGGCACGCAGGTCTCGCATGGAGGCCAAGTCATTCGTGGTGAAGTAATGCTGTTCCGCAGTGCGACTGACCCGTGCATGCTGCAGCTGAAACTCCACTATGGCCTGCTGCTGCTCGCACAGTCTCTCCAGCATGTGCAAGGTGGAGTTCCACCTGGTAGGCATGTCGCATATGAGGCAGTGAGTGGGAAGGCTGAAGTTACGCTGTAGCGCAAACAGGCGAGCAGCAGCAGGATGTGAACACCGGAAGCGCGCACAGACGGCCCGCACTTTATGCAGCAGCTCTGACATGTCGGGCTAGTTGTGAATGAACTTTTGCTCCACCTAATTCAGCACATGCGCCAGGCAAGGGATGTGCTTTAAACCGGCTAGTCCCAGAGCTGCGACGAGATTTCGCCCATTATCACACATCACCAGGCAGGGCTTGAGGCCCACCGGCAGCAACCACTTCTTCGGTCTGTTGTTCAATACCCCGCCACAACTACTGCGCGGTGTGGGGCCTTTCCCCCAAACATATGAGTTTCAGAACAGCGTGCTGACATTTACCCCGGGCTGTGCTGAAGTTGGCGGTGAAGGTGTGTGGCTGACTGGATGAGCGGATGGAAGAAGAGGAGAAGGAAGCCGAGTAGGAGGAGGAGGCTACAGGAGTCAAAGAATGATGCCCTGCGATCCTTGGCAGCGGAAGGACGTGCACCAAAGAACTCTCCGCCTGGGGCCCAGCCGACGCTACATTTACCCAGTGTGCAGTTAGGGAGATATAGCGTCCCTGGCCGTGCGTACTGGTCCACGTATCTGTGGTTAGGTGGACCTTGCCACAGATGGCGTTGTGCAGTGCACACTTGATTTTATCGGATACTTGGTTGTGCAGGGAAGGCATGGCTGTCTTGGAGAAGTAGTGGCGGCTGGGAACAAAATACTGTGGGACAGCCATTGCCATCAGCTGTTTGAACCTGTCTGTGTCCACCAGCCTGAATAACAGCAGTTCAAAGGCCAGTAGCTTATAAATGCTGGCATTCAGGCCCAGGGCTCGAGGGTGGCTAGGTGCCAACATTCCTCCCGAGTCGGAGGAAGAGGCCGAGGCAGCAGCAGAAGAGGGAGCAGGGGGAGTCTGAGTGAGTTCCTTGTTTTTAAGGTGTTTTCTCCACTGCAGTTCATGCTTTGCATGTAGATGCCTGTTCATGCAGGTTGTGCTAAGGTTCAGAATGTTAATGCCTCGCTTCAGGCTCTCATGGCACAGCGTGAAAACCACTCGGGTCTTGTCGTCAGCACATTGTTTAAAGAAGTGCCATGCCAGGGAACTCCTTGAAGCTGCCTTTGCGGTGCTTGGTCCCTGGTGGCGGTGGCCAGTAGCAGGCGAACTCTCTTGGCGGCGGCTGGTCTGCTTTTGCCCCTGCTCCCTCTTTTGTTACGCTGTTTGCTCGGGCTCACCACTGCCTCTTACTCTGAACTATGAAAGTAAGTGGCACGACCTTCATTCCATGTGTGGTCTAGGACCTCATCGTCCCCTGCATCGTCTCCCATACAGTTTTCCTCCCTGACCTCCTGTTCGGTATGCACAAAAAAGACGCAGTAGTTGGCACCTGTATTTCGTCATCATCAGCAGAGACGTGCGGACTCCAATGAGGTATTCCCATGTCCTCATCATCAGGAAACATAAGTGGTTGTGCATCAGTGCATTCTGTGTCTTCCACCACTGGGGAAGGGCTAGGTATATTCCCTTGGGAAACCCTGCCAGCAGAGTCTTCAAACAGCATAAGAGACTGCTGCATAACTTGAGGCTCAGACAGTTTCCCTGATATGCATGGGGGTGATGTGACAGACTAATGGGCTTGGTTTTCAGGCGCCACCTGTGCGCTTTCTGCAGAAGTCTGGGTGGGAGATAATGTTGTGAACGTGCTGGATCCACTGTCGGCCACCCAATTGACTAGCGCCTGTACTTGCTCAGGCCTTACCATCCTTAGAACGGCATTGGGCCCCACCAAATATCGCTGTTAATTCTGGCGGGTACTGGAACCTGAGGTAGTTGGTTCACTAGGACGTGTGGCTGTGGCAGAACGGCCACGTACTCTCCCAGCACCAGAGGGTACACTAACAACACCATGACCATGTCTGTGTCCGCGTCCCTTATTAGATGTTTTCCTCATTGTTACCGTTCACCACAATAATAAAAAAATGATTTGACCCAATGTATTGAATTCAAATTCAGGCCTTTTTTTACAGGCACCTAACACTATCTGGCTATCTATTTATGTACCGTATTACACTAATCTAGGCACAGCAGTAGCCACATATTTAGCGGAATATCAATTGTAGGCCTAGTATTTTGGCCCTGGATGAAAGGTATCCTTTTACAGACAGATTTACAGTTGGAGATGCACAGTAGCGTGTTAAAAAAAAATATAGGATTATACTTCAGCACTTGTATTTTAACACCTACTGTAATTTACCCTTTAACGGAAAGAAATACACTTGGAGATGCACGCTGAGTGTAATATACACTTTTACGGACAGATTTACACTTGGCCTGCAACAGCTGGAACACCAGATTTACGGCATTTCTATTTTTGCAACTGAATTTCACCCCAGAAAATAATATATCCTTTGACAGACACTATTAAACTTGGCCAGCCACAGCTGAAACCACTCATTTACGATATTGCTATTTTGGCAATTGAATTTCACCCCAGACCAAAATATATCCTTTGACGGACACTATTAAACTTGGCCAGCCACAGCTGAAACCACTGATTTACGGAATTGCTATTTTGGCAATTGAAATTCACCCCAGAACAAAATCTATCCTTTGCCGGACACTATTAAACTTGGCCAGCCACTGCTGGGACACCAGATTTAGGGGATTGCAATTTTGGCTATTGAATTTCACCCCAGAACAAAATATATCCTTTGCCGGACACTATTAAACTTGGCCAGACACTGCTGGAACAACACATTTAAGGTATTGCTATTTTTGCACCTGAATTTCACCACATAAACAAAAATATATCCTTTGCCGGACACAATTAAACTTGGCCAGCCACAGCTGAAACCACTGATTTACAGTATTGCTATTTTGGCAATTAAATTTAACCCCAGAACAAAATCTATCCTTTGCCGGAAACTATTAAACTTGGCCAGCCACTGCTTGGACACCAGATTTAGGGGATTGCTATTTTGGCAATTGAATTTCACCCCAGTAAATTATCTATCATTTGCCGGACACTATTAAACTTGGCCAGCCACAGCTGAAACCACTGATTTACGGAATTGCTATTTTGGCAATTGAATTTCTCCCCAGAAGATTATCTATCCTTTGCCGGACACTATTAAACTTGGCCAGCCACTGCTGGGACACCAGATTTAAGGTACTGCTATTTTTGCAACAGAATTTCACCCCAGAAAAAAAATATATCCTTTGCCAGACACAATGAAACTTGGCCAACCACAGCTGAAACCACTGATTTACAGTATTGCTATTTTGGCGATTAAATTTCACCCCAGATCAAAATCTATCCTTTGCCGGACACTATTAAACTTGGCCAGCCACTGCTTGGACACCAGTTTTAGGGGATTGCTATTTTGGCAATTGAATTTCACCCCAGAAAATTATCTATCTTTTGCCGGACACTATTAAACTTGGCCAGCCACTGCTTGGACACCAGTTTTAGGGGATTGCTATTTTGGCAATTGAATTTCTCCCCAGAAAATTATCTATTCTTTGCCGGACACTATTAAACTTGGCCAGCCACTGCTGTGACACCAGATTTAGGGGGTTGCTATTTTGGCAATTGAATTTCACCCCAGAAAAAACTATATCCTGTGCCGGACACTATTGAACTTGGCCAGCCACAGCTGAAACCACTGATTTACGGTATTGCTATTTTGGCAATTGAACTTCACTCCAGAACAAAATCTATCCTTTGCTGGACACTATTAAAGTTGGCCAGCCACTGCTGGAACACTAGATTTAGGGGATTGCTATATTAGCTATTGAATTTCACCTCAGAACAAAATCTATCCTTTGCCGGACACTATTAAACTTGGCCAGCCACTGCTAGGACACCAGATTTAGGGGATTGTTATTTTGGCAATTGAATTTCACCCCAGAACAAAATATATCCTTTGCCGGACACTATTATACTTGGCCAGCCACAGCTAAAAACTACTGATTTACCGTATTGCTATTTTGGCAATTGAATTTCATTACAGAACAAAATATATCCTTTACCGGACACTATTAAACTTGGCCAGCCACTGCTGGGACACCAGATTTAGGGGATTGCTATTTTGGCAATTGAATTTCACCCCAGAACAAAATATATGTTTTGGCAGACACTATTATATTTTGCCAGCCACAGCTGAAACCACTAATTTATGGTATTTCTATTTTGGCAATTGAATTTCACCCAGAACAAAATATATCCTTTGCCGGACACTATGAAACTTGGCCAGCCACTGCTGGGACACCAGATTTATGGTATTGCTATTTTGGCAATTGAATTTAACCCCAGAAATTTATGTATCCTTTGCCGGACACTATTAAACTTGGCCAGCCACAGCTAAAAACCACTGATTTACCGTATTGCTATTTTGGCAATTGAATTTCATTACAGAACAAAATATATCCTTTACTGGAAACTATTAAACTTGGCCAGCCACTGCTGGGACACCAGATTTAGGGGATTGCTATTTTGGCAATTGAATTTTACACCAGAACAAAATATATGTTTTGGCGGACACTATTATATTTTGCCAGCCACAGCTGAAACCACTGATTTATGGTATTGCTATTTTGGCAATTGAATTTCACCCCATAACAAAATATATGTTTTGGCGGACACTATTATATTTTGCCAGCCACAGCTGAAACCACTAATTTATGGTATTTCTATTTTGGCAATTGAATTTAACCCCAGAAATGTATGTATACTTTGCCGGACACTATTAAACTTGGCCAGCCACAGCTGAAACCACTGATTTATGGTATTGCTATTTTGGCAATTGAATTTAACCCCAGAAATGTATGTTTACTTTGACGGACACTATTAAACTTGGCCAGCCACAGCTGAAACCACTGATTTATGGTATTGCTATTTTGACAATTGAATTTCACCCCAGAAAAAAATATATCATTTACCGGACACTATTAAACTTGGCCAGCCACTGCTGGGACACCATATTTAGGGGATTGCTATTTTGGCAATTGAATTTTACCACAGAAAAAAATCTATCTTTTTCCAGACAGCAGACAGTATTACACTTGGCCAGCCACTGCTGGGACACTAGATTTAGGGGATTGCTATTTTGGCAATTGAATTTAACCCCTCTATAAAATATAGAAATTTCTATCCTGAGTTTCTAGTGGTGACAATAAGCACAGCCATGCCCCTGATGTAGGATATAGCAAAAAATAAACTAGTATTGATGGATTGATGGACTTGGTGGCAGCTTGTGCTGGTACACCACCAGACACAAAATGTCCGCTGATCACCCCAGAAAAAAAGTGACAGAAAAACGCTCTTTGCAGCCTAAAAACCAGTGCGCAATTACCTAGCAGAAGTTTAATGATTCACAGCTTTAGATCGATCACTTCATCAGGTGTTTTTGCTGAGTTTTCCCTGCCTAATCTCGCTCTCACAGCAGCTGTGTCCTATCCCCACACTAATCAGAGCAGAGTGGCATGCGGCGTAACGTGACTCCAGCTTAAATAGAGGCTGGGTCACATGCTGCACTTGGCCAATCACAGCCATGCGATTAGTAGGCATGGCTGTGATGGCTTCTTAGGGAAAGAAGTAAATCGCTAGCTGATTGGCCTGTGTCCCGAACACCCCAAAATTCGGTAGAAACATATACATGGCCCAAGTTCTCAAAAGGAAGCATGTGACCCAAATATGGATTAGGCAACATATTACTTCGATGTATATCGCAAAATAGGTGTTTAATGTATGACCTCGGCTAGAGAGGACGCTAGCCTTTTCTAAACTCTCTAACAGTTCTGGTCTGTGAAAGATTTGTGTATGACCTGCACGCTATCTTCAAGTTTTAAGGCAGTGCAAAAGTAAGGTGTATAGGAGATCTGGGATGAATCTCAGGGGGCCCTGACAATTTGACCATCTGAGGGCTTTGAATGGCAACTCAGGCTTCTTTAATGCAATATATTAACCCAAAGGGGATATGTACACCTTCACAGGCATTTTTTATTTTCAAGCTCTGCACTAAGCTCTCCAGTTTTGTGAAAGTGGGCGTGTTGTCTTATGTAAATGAATCTCTAGACAGATTTACTATTGCAACCATTTAAAAAGTCACAAAAAAGTCGCAAAAAAGTCGCAAAAAATGCGCAATTTCACTCCAGGGGGGACCATGCTTATCTTATGCGACTTTTTAATAGAACATGCGACTTTTTTGTAAAGACGTGCGACTTTTGTAAAGCCGCTTACTGAAGGATAAACTGCTACCGTCAATCCACATTTATCACAGTATTAAAGGACCATTAATAAATCTGACTAACTAAAAGTGACTTTGGGCAGATGTAAAAGTGGAGTAAGATGGAAGTGTAATGATAAATCTGGCCCATAGTGTCCTGCTCCTTGATACCTCAATGTGCACAAAGCAACCAATGAGAGAAGGAGCCCACACAGCTATATGTACCATCTAATCAAGGTCACTTCTATTATGATTGTATGCACTTCTATCTGGGGAGCAGCGTTATTGTGCAATTTTGCCCCACCTATCCCACAGGTGACCTTGATTAGGTGGTACATATAGCATGTGGGCTGCTCCTCTCATTGGTTGCTTGGTGCACACAGAAGTATCAAGGAGCAGCACACTATATGTGCAGCGTCTGCTCTCCTGAATGTAGATGCCCAACAGCATAGATAGGTTTAGAGTAGGACCTGCCTTGACTGAGAACACCTTGGTATGGGTAGACGGTCACAGATGTGTTTTGATCAAATTATATTGGGTGAGAGTCTCAAATTTTAACATATGAGAGTGAGGGCTTAGTACATATATAATGTTTGTATCTATTGTGTTAGTGCATTATTTTCTGTAACTTCTCTTTTATAAATGTAGTTATGAACATCTGCATATTCATTTATCATATTGTGCAGATTGTTTTTTATCTGTTTCTGTAATATTTATCTTATCTAACATGTAGACTACTTGTGTGGCATTCATCATCCGGTTTCACAGGGCATTTTTTTGTAATGAAGTGATCAATGTGGGATTTGGCCAAAGGATGTCCACTTCTATGCCTTTCTGTGACTCCTCCTGTCACTCTGTATCTCTGTTGCAACCTGCTGATGACACTCTAAGCTCAGTGGCCACTCCTGTCTGAGAACATCCTGCTTGAAGCCTCGCAATGGGGATGTACTGTTGATCAATTGTTAGGTGTCGTCTTGGTCTCATGATGTCAAAATGTGAACAGCAAGATAGGAGGACTGTTTAAATGTCAGTTCTAATTGAACCAGGACATTTATTGGTCGATTGATGGATCAAACACTTGTGAAGCTTGCTGTTAAGCTCCTTTTTAGAGAACAGCAAGTTGTGAAAAAAGTATTGAAACACTGAACAGTTAGACATGTGCATTCAGAAGTTTAGAGAAGGTCATATTAAGTTCACCTGTAAAGGTTGGAGTACATTTTAAGTTCATCCTGAAATTTCACCAACAAGCCAAATATCCCTAACTTTTTGTGAGTAGTTTGTATTTGCTGGCTTTCAGCTGGGCAAAACACACTACAAGCAGCATTTTTTGTTCAGCTGAAAGCGGCTGGATTCCTGCAGGATCCCATGATATTGAATAGGGATCCGGCGATACATGGTGGTATCCACCTCTGCCAGAACATACTGTTGGAGTTTACAGTGCAGATGTGGATGCAGCCTAAAGTGGCAGGGAAAGGGTGAATATAGTTTTTTTTTTTTTTTTTACTTTGGCATTATTCAGCACTAGAGGGGTTTTACTAAGGCTCTATAGGGGATATTACTTGGGCACTATAGAGTGAATTTCTAGCAGCACTAAAGGAGCCATTAGTCACTGGGGACACTATAGAGGGCATTACTAGGGGCATTATGGGTTGAATATTTAATACTAAGGACATTACCTGGGAATTTTTATACAAGGAATATTACTAGAGGCATTAGGGGGTTTTCATTCTGGGGTAGTAAGGACATTTTAATAATGTGGGTACTATAAAGGGCATTTTTATTGCTGCTGGAATTTTAGAGGAAATTATTATTACTGGGACCTCAGTAGGTGGTATTATTATTGCTAGAGGCTCTATGGAGGGCATTATTTATACCTAGAGAACTATAGGGGACATTATTGTTACAAAGGGCACTACAAGAGGTTATTTTAATTGCCCCATTTAACCCCTTAGATGCTGCTTATACCAACCACTGCATCTAACTGGTTTAGAGGTGTTGGAATACAGCAACAGCTGAAGCTTAATGCAAGAAGGAACTATGTTAAGCTGACAGTAGATGGCGGTGTGTTGAGCACCACTGTTTATTCAAGTGCAGCCATTCACACAGCTTGCAGTCCTCTTCAATACAGGGTGCCACTGCACACAGCTTCCTGATGCAGAGTCCAGCATCAGGGCTCTTTCTGAAATGACATCTGGGAATGGAGAGAAATGACGGAATGCAGAGAAGAGATTGTTTACTCAGTACTCGGGTCACTTGGGAGGCTTGACAGCTCTTGTGAGAGTTCAGTATGTTTTCTTTTGTCAGTTTGTACCAAATAAATAAATCTGGCTGGTATACAGTGGTGTACATAGAGAAGTAAGGGCCCCATAGCAAGGATCAAACCAGGCCCCCCACACAGGACAGAAGGGTTTCTGCCTAAACCCTAAACACTGCTGCAGAGTACTTACCATGGCAGCCAGGACCTCAGTAGCGTCCTGGCTGCCATGGTAACCTGAAAGCATTTTGAAGAGTGATCAGGATCCTGATCAGTCTTCAAATGCTTTCAGACGACTTGTCGTGAACGCAAGTGTGAAAGAGCCCTAAACCAGTTCTTTGTTCTCCCACAATGTCTGAGCGCTGTTCATAAAAGCTGCAAACACTGTAGCAAGAAGGAGTTGGCTCCCTCTGTCTCCCATTGGCACCCTGAAAATGAGATCATGGGGTTCTGATGTATTCTTATGGCAGCCTGGGGCCTAATGAATGCCTCAGGTTTGCCTGCAGTATATCTGTGTCAGGGCTCATGCACATGACCGTATGTATTTTGCGCTCCGCAAAAAAACGATCCGCAAAAAATACAGATGACGTCCATGTGCATTCCGGATTTTGCGGAATGTAACAGCTGGCCCCGATAGAACAGTACTATCTTTGTCCATAATGCAGACAATAATAGGACATGTTCTATTTTTTTGCGGAACGGAAATACCGACATACAGAAACGGAATGCACACAGAGTAAATTTTTTTGCGGACCCATTGAAATGAATGTTTCCGTATACAGTCAAAAAAAAAAAAAACGGACACGGAAATAATATACATTTGTGTGCATGAGCCCTATGTTGCACTTCTCCGGCATAGTTTGCTGGTGCCTGTCAGTATAATACTGACATTATAATACACTAATGGTTCAGCATAAGCAGTATAGTGTATTATAGATAAGATCAAAAGATTGCCTGTTAAAGTCCCCTTGTGGGACTAGTAAATGATTATTTTTTTTTTTCAATGGAAAAAATAGCAAAATTAAAATCCCCACCACATATTTGTTATTGCCACCCCCGTAAGAACCCACACTACAAAATAATCATGTAATTTATCTTGTTCAGTGAACGCTGTAAAAAAACAAACAAAAAAACAATGCCATAATTACTTGTTTTGTTTGGAACAACAAGCAATTACAAAGTCTCATGTACCTTTTGAAGCACTACAAAGCATGCCGCAAAAATCTTTGACACTATGATGCGGAACGCAGACCTATTCAAGTCACGTTGCACATGCATTTACCCTCAGTTCACACTTGCACGTTTTACAGCGCGTTTGAACGCGCTGTAAAACGCATAACAGATGCAAACCAATGCTTCCCTATGGGTTTTGGCCCATAGACTTCAATGGGAATGCGCAACGCTTGTATTTTGCGCGTTTTTGACACTGAAAACGCGCGTTCGAACGCGCGTTTTTGAATTGGCAACATGCTGGAAAGGCCAAACTTCATATAGACAGGGATATTTGGTCATTGGACAACACTGCAGTCAATCACACAAACGCGCGTAAAACGCGCGTTTACTATTGCCAAAAGAAACGCTCAGAAACACTCAGGTCTGAACCCAGCGTCAAGGTCCGCAGCATGGGCACTGAGCGAGTACGCTCATGTGCATGAGGCGTTAGTGATATGTTTAACTTAGCCTATTGTAACCATACACAGACATTAATTTCTACGAAAAACACGCTTATTGCTCAGGAATGCTAAAACTCCCACACATAACCTATGTTTCCTGATGAACCTGCATATGCCACAAACAACATTTTGTTGAAGAAAGGTAGACATAAAATCCTTCTATTGCATGTACTTTCCTACCATTGAAAACATCTATGAGGAGCATTTAACAAAGTTTTTTTTCTTTAATACAGTATGGTAGTCTCTACCATCAAATAATAGATTTGTTTGTGTGAATCATGGAAATAATTTTTATTTAATAATACATAGGTGCAGTTCTACCTGGAATGATTATACCAGCAGGGGCGTAACTACCATAGCGGCAGACCATGCAAATGCCATGGGGCCCATGGCAAGAGGGGGGCTAGTCTTAGTTGGGATTATCTCCTCTTCTACTGGAGGTAAAAATTTAGTCAACTTTTAGCAAATGAGGCAGTGGAAAAATGGCCCTAGGGTCATTGAAAAGGGTTTAGGCAGAAACCCTTCTGTCCTGTGTGTGGGACCTGGTTTGATCCTTGCTATGGGGCCCTTACTTCTCTATGTACGCCACTGTATACCAGCCAGATTTATTTATTTGGTACAAACTTACAAAAGAAAATATACTGAACTCTCACAAGAGCTGTCAAGCCTCCCAAGTGACCCAAGTACTGAGTAAACAATCTCTTCTCTGCGTTCCGTCATTTCTCTCCATTCCCAGATGTCATTTCAGAAAGAGCCCTGATGCTGGCCTCTGCATCAGGAAGCTGTGTGCAGTGGCACCCTGTATTGAAGAGGACTGCAAGCTGTGTGAATGGCAAAAGGGGAGAATGTGCTGAGTCTGGACAGGGTCTGTATTTATGGAAGGATTTTGGGACTCATTTATGAAGCCAAGTATGCCCAGTTTTTCGTCTAAAAAAGTGACAAAGTGCATTTTTGCGACTTTTTGATAGTATTTGTGACTTTTCTGTCTCTATGTCATAAGTTCCAATTTCTAGATGAGAACATTAGAAAGGACCAGCATTATGGCTCATTCATGTGTTGCGACTTTCCAAAATGTCAAAAAAAAAGTTGCAGCTCACGCCAGCTTCTAACCAGGTGTACTTTATATACCTAATCTGAAATACAGCTTTCATGGATGTCTGGCCAAATTGCTAGTTTGCAAGGTGGCAATACATTTATTACAATATCCATGTCTAGGCTGCAGAAAACATACAAATCACAGATGTTAATACATTTATGTCCAAGTGCTACATCTTAGCTGTATATTAACCCTTTGAATACCACAGATTTTTTTGTTTTTGCATTTTCATTTTTCTTCCCTGTCTTCACAGAGCCATAAATTTATATTTTTTACCGTTCATATAGTCATATGGTGGCTTATATTTTGTGGGACAAGTTGTACTTTATAATTCCACCCTTTAATATGGTATACAAGGTGGTGGGAAGCGAGAAAAAATTCCAAATGGAGTGAAATTGGAAAAAAAACGCTATTCTTCCACAGTTGTATGGATTTTGTCCCTTTGGAATTCACTTTGTGGCAAAACTGAACAGTGCCCTTCATTTTCTGGGTCATTATGATTACAAATATACCACATTTGTAGATGTTTTTGTGTTTTTATACTGAAAAAAAAAAAGAATTTTTGAAAAAAAATGTTCTTTTTTTTTTTTTTTCATTACCATATTCTTCCCCCATAACTTTTTTATAATTATTTCTACCAGGCTGTGTGGGAGCTCATTTTTTGTGGAATGATCTGTAGTTTTTATTGATACCATTTGGGAGTGTAAGTGACTTTTTGATCACATTTTATCTAAGTGAAGTGATGAAGAAATGGCAAATTGGCCATTTTGATAAATCTTTTTCTATTATGCCATTCGCCGTATGAGATAAATATTTTTTTATTTTAATAGTACAGGCATTTTCAGACATGGCAATGGGCCCCACAACAAATTATGTGACTGGCCCTCCCTTCACAAAAGCAACTCCCTCCTTGTGTGAAACCCTGTTCACTTCCAAAAAGAGCTGGCATGGCTGTATTTCGATCTTGATGTTGTGGCACATTTTTCCCATTTTTGCAGCAAGAAGTTGTCCATGTGTTGTGGTTAAGTTCCATAATACACCATGTCTGTTTAGGAGTGTTATGGTCTAATTTGGAAGTTCAGTCTCTAACTCGGCTGGATATATGGGTCGCACATAGAGCAGAAGAGCTCAAGCAGTCACAAATCAACCATCTGTGCCAGATCTCAGGCAGCATGATGACATCATAGCTGATGCCTGCACCATGATGCTGGTGGCTGGTTGACTTGAACGCAACCGTCTAGAAGCCGATTACAGAAGTCGCATTACACATGCATTATTTGTTTGCTAACAGACATTGGGGGCTGTGTAAGTACTGTGCTCATTAAAAAGGGATTTACACTTACTAGGGGTACTATATGTATGTGTTGGGTGGGTTCTGTAAGTACTGAAGGGCACTAATGGGTGCATTATACCTGCTTGGGACACTCTGTTAAGTGAGGCTTTATAACTACCAGGGCATTAAAAGGGGCATTACATCTATTGGAGGCACTATGGAGGTCATTTATTATAGTTATTTGTGCCGCAATCGACTTCACCCTGCTTATGCAAGGTCTAAAAAAGTGGGGGTGGCATGAGCAGGAAAGGAGATCGACCTGCTGGCTCATCTCATTTACCATTTTCTCGGTCAGCTTTAGGCGTTGAAAATGGTCTAAATGTAAGACAGCTAAGAAGCTGTCTTACATTTAGAAGTGGCGGAGGAGCCGCCAAAGTTATAAAGAGACGCCTCAACATAACTTCAGCAGATCCACTGCTAGTGCAGGGATTTGTTAAGACCAGCATCTAAAACACCAGTTTTAATAAATGTGCCCCTATGTGTTTGTGAAGAGCTTTGTAATTTCAGGGGACCCTAAAGAGACCATTATATCTACTAGTGGCACTATTTGAGGGGCATTATAATTTAAGGGCACTTTAAGAGGGCACTTTAAGTACTGGGGACACTACAGGGTTCATTATACCTATAAAGGGCACTACACGGGCTATTATAACTACTATAAAACTACAGGGGGCATTATACCTACTGGGGCACTACAGGGGGCATTATACCTACTGATGAGCGGCAGGAGCAGTATTCAAATTCGCAATATTTTGCGAATATGTGGTAGAATAGTCACCATATATATGCGAATATTCGTATTTGAGATTATTCTCTTAATTGCAATCGTCAATCTAAAAATTGCATTATGCGATTCTGAACCCATTACATTTACTAATGGGTTCAGATGGAAAAAAAAACACGAATATTGGTTCTTGCAAATATATATCACACTATATTCTACATTTTCGCAAATTCTAGCAAGCCAACCCAATAGGAAAGTTTCCTATAACCCGCCCTTACTCGATTAACGCGCATATTACATTGCCGGTTTTTCGCATAAGATGAAATAAATTAAATAATGAAGAATATTCTAATTCACTACAGACTACAAAATTGCAGCCTTCTCACATTGGCCTGCAAGGCAGAAGCAGGCAGGTAATGGGTTCAGATGAAAAAAATAGACAAATGTTCATTTTTACGAATATATATCACTATATTTGAAATATTCATGAATTCTGAAAGTTGCGATATTTGCAATTAAAATTCACTATTCGAATATTCGAGCTCAACAATAATTATACCTACTTGGGCACTACAGGGGACACAATACTTACTAGGGAACCATAGAGTGCATTATATCTTCAAGGGCACTACAGGGGCATTATAGCTATTGGATCATTAAAGGGGGCATTATAACTATAACTATTGGTCTACTACAGGGGACATCATAGCTACTGACAGAACTGCAGAAGGTAAATTTAGCTACTGGGGCACTATATGGGGACATTATACCTACAGGGGGCACTATAGGAGGGTATTATAACTACTGGGGCACAATAGGTAGGCACTATAACTAATAAGATACTACAGGAGAGTACTGTAATTACTGGAGCAGCACAGTATGGAATTATAACTTCTAAGGCAATAAAGGGACATTATACAGTAACTACTTGAGGTGTTATAGGGCAGTGTTTCTTAACGCTAGTCGTCGGGACCCACCTGTGGGTCATGTTTTAGGATTTCCTTAGTATTGAGCAGGTGATATAATTAGTGTCAAGGCATCAAGAATTACCACAGGTATTCATTCCATGGGATATTCTCAAATCATGACTGGTAGTTGGGTCCTGAAGACTGGAGTTGAGGAACACTGTTATACTAAACAATAAAGCTATTGGGCAACTACAGTTGTTACTACAGGGTTAGTTATTAATACTAGGGGCACTATAGAGAGCCTTATTACTACTGGATGCTTTATGGTGGCCATTATTATTTGGCACATTATGGAGGGCATTACTACTAACAGGGGCACTGTTGGGCAGCTGTATAATTACTGGGGCATTATAGCGGGTATTATTACTAATGAGGGAACTCTGGGAGAGAATTACTACTGTTGGAGGGACTTTTATACTACTATAGGGGATTATCTGTATGGCACTTTAAATTCTGCAGTATACACATTTGGGACATTGAGGAGTATAGCAGGCATAATATTAGGGGTAGAAGCAGGATAAAACTGTTGTGACACCAGAGTAAGGATGATGATAGAAAAGTGAGTTGTTGAGTGGTGCTGCAAATACTGAATAGAACAGTCTGTGTAAAAGGCCACTTTCACTGCCCGAACATCGGGCAGTGTAATAGGGCCCTTATACAGCTTTGTGTCATAATCTCTATATCAGTAATTTCTGTCATTATTAAAATCTAAATAAACCAAATTCCTTCTTGGCTTAAGCTTTTATGAAATAGAAGAGCAGTTTTGAACTGATTTTTGGAGGACAGTAGTATTGTTTTTCTAATTCTAGACAATCTCTTTAAATTTAAATGTTTCTTACATTTTTTTAAAATATGTGGTGATCTTAGCTTTGTGTAACCCCTGTCTGTTGCACTATTTAACCCTGTCCACTAATACTCATGTAGTAAAAGGTAATTTATATAAAACAAACAATAGACAATTTCTGGCATGGGACATTTTTTGTCAGTAAGAAAAACAGCTGCAAACAACTACAATGTACTGTATAGGGAATACATTAACAGGGAATAGAATAGCACAAATCATTTACAATGCACAGGCACGAGATGCATTTTTTTTATTTTTAACTTGAGTGTTCCAGTTATTGGATGAGCAGGCTCTTTCTGGTTGATGAGGGTGAGTTTTGATTCTATCCTGAGCACTTTACTTTTAAAATCTCTAGGGAATATCTGTTACGATTGTAGGTAGGCAGTGAGCCCTAAGGCTAGAAATCAGCCAGCTATCCCTATCTACTTGCAGTACAAGCCCTTGATAGCTAGACTAAAATTGATCAATAATCCCTATGCTAATTAAGAGATGGACCAACAAACAAAGACAGACATACACAATACCAGAGTCATATGTAAATGGGTCAGAACCAGGCAAGCTATGCAGTTAAAAACAAGAGACAGAGAGTGGTTAGAAGACACTTCAAGATCAAAACCATATGGACAACGTAGTACCAAACAAGACACAGAGAGTTGACATAAGACAAGCCAGGGTTAGAGGAACGAGCAATCCAATAAGCACAGGAACAACAAACAGGAACACAGCTAATGAGTCAGAGACTATCACTGGCACTGGTGTATGGCCAAGAAGGGGTTTAAATAGAGCGCCAAGACCCAGGATCAGAACCTGATAGGTCCATGACTCGGCAGTCCATTAGTTAGAAACAATAATGCACAGAAATAGAGCAGCTGAGCAATCAGCCCACTGCTAATCTCTTCCAGTACATGCCCACTGCAGGAATAAACAGAGCATTGCATCCTGTTGCTAAGGATTCTGTCGCATAACCAGGGGGCATGGCTCATCAGAGAGTCTCTCCTGGCGCCGCCATGCTAAGGCAGAGGATCGTGCAGTTGGCTGGACCCCAGACAGGTAAGTTTTTTACAATATCATAAAATTCATGTGGAAAGCATAGAATAAAATAGATGTCATGTATAAAGATAAACAAGCAGCAAATAGTCATGATAGAAACTAGGACAGTCATCTATTGACTATGAAAATGCATAGTGCAGTCAGAGTCTGGTATTTCCTTTATACTGACAGCATGTCTTTTATTACATACATATATTAGCAATGCACAGCATATGGTACAAAATGCAGATAGACCTGTAAATTTGAAATGTTCTCGTCCTTTCCAGGGCACCCAGGTCAGCAAACAGTAACTTTCTGCTAAAGATGAGAAATGAGATAAAGAAGAGAGAAAGGTTAATCACTGGACATAGCAAACTGTTCTCCAAATATGCTTATTTGAAAAGACTTTTAAAACTGAAATAGAGAACTTTTTGTTTTGCAAGATTATAAATATCATATTCATTCAATTTTAGCAGAATGCTTTGGTTTTAGTAGTGGTATATTTCAAATTATGTCATCCTAAAAATTTTTTTAATATGCACATCTCCAGCTTTTATCATTATTATTATTTATTTGAAAGCACCATTCATTTCATGGTCCTTTTCATCAAGAGTGGGTTACAAAATATAAAAAATAAAAATATGTTAAACATAAAGTTATTAACAAACTGGTAAAGAGAGGGACAGGTCCCTGCACCTTTGTATCTTTGTAACAAAGCTGAGTGCCAAAAATGATGTTCACTGTATGCAGTCTACAATGAACCAATCCTGAATCAACTCGTTAGTTCTAAACTTTACCTGTATATATAGTAACATAGTATATAAGGCTGAAAAAAGACATTTATCCATCCAGTTCGGCCTGGTATCCTGCAAGTTGATCCAGAGGAAGGCAAAAATTAACTGTGAGGTAGGAGCCAATTTTCCCCACTTAAAGGGAAAAACATTTCTTTCCGACTCTAATCAGGCAATCAGATAACTCCCTGGATCAAGGATCTTGTAGCTATAGCCTGAAAAATTATTACACTCCAGAAATACATCCAGGCCCCTCTTGAAATCTTTTATTGAACTTACCATCACCACCTCCTCAGGCAGAGAGTTCCATAGTCTCACTGCTCTTACCGTAAAGAATCCTCTTCTATGTTTATGCACAAACCTTTTTTCCTCAGAGAATTTCCCCTTGTCACAGTCACAGTCCTGGGGATAAATAGATGATGGGAGAGATCTCTGTACTGACCCCTAATATATTTATACATAAATATTAGATCTCCCCTCAGTCGTCTTTTTTCTATAGTGACTAACCCTGATTTTGATATCTTTCAGGGTATTGTAGTTCACTCATTCCAGTTATTTCTTTAGTTGCCTTGCATGTGTGGTCTGACCGGTGATTTGTAAAGTGGTAGGACTATGTTCTCATCACGGGCATCTATGCCCGTTTTGATGCAACCCATTATCTTAATTCCCTTGACAGCAGATGCATCAGAATGGTTTTTATAGCTTAGTTTGCTGTTCACTAAAATTCCTAGGTCCTTTTCCATGTCAGTGTTACCCAGTGTTTTACCATTTAGTATGTACGGGTGACTTGCATTATCCCTTTCCATTTGCATAACTATACATTTGTCAGTGTTAAACCTCATCTGCCACTTCTCTGCCCAAGCCTCCAATCTATCCAGATCCATCTGTATCAGTATACTGTCCTCTTCCCTGTCAATTACTTTACACAGTTTAGTGTCATCTGCAAGAATTTATATTTTACAGTGCAAGCCTTCTACAAGATCATTAATAAATATATTGAAGAGGATGGCGCCTAGTACTGACCCCTGAGGTACTTCACTAGTGACAGTGACCCAATCTGAGTGTTTACCATTAATAACCACCCTCTGTTTTCTGTCACTCAGCCAGTTACCCACATAGAATACATTTTCTCCCAGTCCGAGCATTCTCATTTTATATACTAACCTGTTATGAGGTACAGTGTCAAATGCTTTGGAGAAGTCCAGATATATGACATCCATTGATTTGCCGCTGACAAGTATAGAAATTTCCCCCTCATAGAAACTGATTAAGTTAGTTTGACATGATTGATCCCTCATTAAGCCATGCTGATATGGCATTATTTTGCTTATTTTCATTGAGGTGCTCCAAGATAGCATCTCTTAGAAAATCTTCAAACAGTTTACCCTCGACGGATGTTAAACTTACTGGCCTATAGTTTCCGGGATCTGTTTTTGGACCCTTTTTGAATATTGGCACCACATTTTCTATGCGCCAATCCTGTGGAACATGTCAGTATAGAGTTCTTAAATATCAAAAATTAGGGTCTGGGTATTAATTCTCTTAGGATACAGGGTGTATGCTATCTGGTCCTGGCGATTTGTCTATTTTATTTTATTTTGAGATGCCGCTGTACTTCTTCCTGGGTCAGACAGGGCACTTTTAATGGGGAATTTACTTTTACATTCTGCATTTTATCTGACAATTTATTCTCTTCAGTGAATACAGTGGAGAAAAAATAGTTAATAGCTTTGCTCTCTCCTCATCGCTCTCTGCAAATCCTACCTCAACACTCTGCAAAGGGCCAACATTTTCAGATTTATACTTTTTAACATTCGTATAATTGAAGAACATTTTAGGGTTAGTTTTGCTCTCTTTGGCAATTAATCTCTCGGTCTCTAGTTTGACCGCTTTTATTAGTTTTTTACATATTCTATTTTTTTCCTAATAGTTTTTCAGTGCTTTCTCGCTACGCTCCTGTTTTAGTAATTTAAATGCTTTCTGTATGTCATTTATTGCTTTCTTTACATTTCTATTTATCCACATTGGCTGTTCCTTAACCATTTATTCCCATAAGGTATGTACCTCTGACAATTAGATTTTAGGATGCTTTTAAAAATATCCCATTTTGTGCCTGTATTTTTATTTTTAAAGACTTTGTCCCAGTCAGTTAGGCCTATGGCCTCTCTTAGTTGGCAAACTTTTGTTTTCTGTTGTTTGGTATGTTTGTTCCTCCCCAAATAACAATCTTTTGTAATGATACTTGGAAGGTTAATACTTTATGGTCACTATTTCCTAGGTGTCCCCCAACCTGCACATCTGTTGTTCTGTCAGGTCTATTGGATAATACTAATAGAGATGAGCGAACACCTGGATGTTCGGGTTCGACGAGTTCGGCCGAACTTTCGAAAAATGTTCGGGTTCGTGATCCGAACTCGACCCGAACTTCATCCCGAACCCGAACCCCATAGAAGTCAATGGGGACCCGAACTTTGGGCACTAAAAAGGCTGTAAAACACACCCGGAAAGGGCTAGAGGGCTGCAAAAGGCAGCAAAATGTAGTTAAATCCCCTGCAAACAAATGTAGATAGGGAAATGATGAGTTAACATAAAATAAATAAAAATTAAACAATATTAATTGGAGTGAGGTCCCATAGCACAGAATCAGGCTTCAAGTCACCCAACAATGGAGAAGGTCACTTACTATTATTTTGACCACAGCACCCAGACAAAGGAGAGAGGTCCCACAGCAGAGAACCAGGCATCATATCACCCACCACAGGAGTAGGCCACCATTTAGTTGCTTTGACCCCTACACCCAGACGGAGGAGAGGTTACACAGCAGAGAATCAGGCATTTAGATCACCCACCACAGGAGTAGGCCACCATTGAATCAGACCCCGGCAACCATGTCAGATGGCACAAGCATAAGCTTTATATCAATCAGCACAGGAGAAGGCGACTTTGACAGACTTTGACCCCTACACCCGGACGGAGGAGAGAGGTTTCAAAGCAGAGAATCAGGCATTTAGATCACCCACCACAGGAGTAGGCCCCAATTTAATGGGACCCGGCAACCATGTCAGATGGCACAACCATCAGCTTCATATCAATCAGCACAGGAGAAGGCGACTTTGAAAGACTTTGACCCCTACACCCAGACGGAGGAGAGGTTTCACAGCAGAGAATCAGGCATTTAGATCACCCACCACAGGAGTAGGCCCCCATTGAATCAGACCCTGGCAGCCATGTCCAGATGGCACAACCATCAGCTTTATATCAATCAGCACAGGAGAAG